>CM029653.1:38678911-39301411 GCA_017311315.1 Dendrocalamus latiflorus | reverse complement strand
GTGCATCCTACTAAAACACAAGTTAGGACTTGTGAAGATCATTAGATCCTAGATTTAGCTACTACATTACGGAGCACAGACACATGCTTTTATAAGGTCAAGGAGGTCGACTAGAGAGCAATTTTGAGTTTAAAGCCAAAAGAAGATACTTTTGTAGCTAGTTTTGAATTAGAAACTCATTTTGACATGGAAATAATTTTTCTAAAACCAAAACCTTTAGAAAACCTTTGAAACATATTGTTTAATACATTTTGCAACTAGTTTTTTAAAGATATATTAATAATTTCAAAAAATTTGACTTTTGGTTAAAAGGATCAATTATGTAAATTAATACTAGCATTTAATTAATTTCGACACACTTGGACATGCGATGTATATTATTATGATTTAGCACTCTTCTTAATGTGCCACGTACCCATCTTGCTGAAGATTGCAATAATGAAGTTTTTGAATAAGAGCAAGAACACAATTTTTGAAAAGATTTTTATGCAATGCAACCTACACAAGGCTTGGGACTAGATACTTCAATTTAGATACTTGTTACAGAAATGACATTGGTTCTTGATGTGAAAATATCTCCTCATGCTTGGTTCCAAATTTGGTACATGGTAGAATCCACCTCTTCATGAATGAGCCAAATTTCTAATGCCTTTCCAAGTACCTATTTAACATTTAAGCACTTTTTGTTACCTAAACTTAGTTGGGTCCATGAATGTTAGTCACAATAGATTTGTGCACCCAAATTGCCCTAGTATTGATCTTGGGTGAACTAACACATCTAGCAAACATATTGCCTTTACTATCCTTCTTAAGCAAATAGTTATCATTGAAGAGAGTAGGCTTAGGGGTGATACCTATAGGATAAGTTTTAACAATATGTCGCTTCTCCCAGCAATTGTAGCAAGTTGGGTTTTTGCTTCAACATCTTATCCTGTTTTCTTGCTCCTTGCTGGCTTGCCTTTTTCGTGATGAGCTTGCCTTGTCATCCACTTGGTTATGGCACACCGAGGCAATGCGACCCTTTTTATTACAATGAAGCACTTGACATTCTTTGCGTGTCTTGCATTGTGCCTTATTTTGATATTCTCCTTTTTTTTTGGAGATGAAGCCAATCTCTATCTTATCATTTAATGTCCTTTGCTTGCTCAAGATGTCATCAAGGGTGGCCTTCCTTTTGTAGCATTTCTTCAAGTCATTGCTTAACTTGGTGACTCGAGCCTTTTGTTTTTCTCTACAAGTTTAGTCTTAACAACCATGGAGGAAATAGAAGCATCTAATTTAGAATAATAAGGCATATCAACTAAATCATCACAAAAGGTGGATATGCAGTATGCTAACTGTTGGATCGTGGATTATTGATCAACTGAGAGAGGGGGTGAATCAATGACAAAATATAATTCAATCTACTAAAAATCAACACCACCAAACACAAAAACAATATCGACAGTAAGATTAGCAGTAAGAGATTGAGTAAAACTTATGGAAGAAACAACAAGAACTCACAGAGAAGACACCAAAAATTCACACATCAATTGCACAAATTTTGCATTCAACCTTTTCACAAAAAACATCCTAGAACAAGCTCTCATCCAGCCCTGGATGAATTTTTTGGTGTTCTAAAATTTCTGTCATGTTCTAAAAGTACAATGCCAATTTTTTACTAGTAGCACAAGTGTATTATCATAAGAAAAATATCAAAAACTTCATCCGTTAGAGTAGGAAGGCCTTTAGTGAAAAACCAGATTTCACATCATTAGACATCGATGAACCCTCAGAAGCAGTAGTTAAATCCACTGGCTTAATTTCTGGTGGAAGCATGCTGGAGAGAGTAATCTCATAGGTCTTTAGCGAGGAGTAGAGATAGTCAATCATAAGCGTGTCTAGATCCTTTGCTTCCAGCATGGTTGTGGTCTTAATATGCCACAGTTCTTTAGAAAGAAATATAAGCACCTTACAACACCTCTCTGCCTCTATGTTGGCCTTGCCTACACCATAAAGACGATCAAAATAAAGCATCTGTTGACTATCTGGGATTCATCTTGACAAGCTTATATTCAGAGGTAAAAAGTTCAATTTTTATGTTTTTAATCTGAGAAGTTCCCTCATGGTATTTTTTTAGGATTTCTCAAACTTCATAAGCAGAAGACAAACCATCAAATCGAGCAAACTAATTTTTGAGAAAGAAAACTTAAAATAACATATTGAGCTGTTGAATTGCTTTTACTCAATGATCTATTTTCTTGAGAGGCAGTATCAGTAAGACGAATAAAAGGTCATTTGTCAGGCCCCGAAGTAACATTTTTGGATCCTCTGTGTAAATCAGACTAGTCTAGGATCAACTAGTGCACACAGTGATAAAGGGATGCATATCAAGCATAATGATAAACTTTTATTAAATAAAGTGTACGACCTTATGGCCAAAGTTTACATCATTAATGCTCATTGGCAAAATAATAAAGGAAATAATAGCGAAAACAAATAAATAAAATAGCAAAGTCCAAAGAGCCTGCCTACAGGCAGACGACAGTAAGATGTGGCCTACTCATCCTGGTCACTACCGTAGTCAAAGTAGTCTTCCTCTGAGTAGAGATAGTAAGGGTGAGTACAAAGTTGTACTTCATAAGTTACATAAAAATACAATAATAATGCAAGGCTAACAAGTGAAGGCATATATGGTTATTTGAGCGTAAATCATAATTTAAAGAAATACAGTAAATAGATACAAAATTACTGAATTTAATACCATAAGTAAAAATAGAAATTTAAGCAAATTAATACCGTTAGCATAGGCACCGACCTGACACCAACCTAACCACGGGTATCCCACCCAGACCACATTTCTCCAAAAGATTCCACATTTCCATCCAAAATCATTTTATGAAAATAAAGTCTAATATGTGAAAAACTTTACTCGGTATACCCATGACCAGGGGCACAGCTATCCTGGATAGTTTATACACTCCGCATAGGTGGTACAACTTTACTTTGGTGATGCCCACACGCTGGCATGACACCTACGTGGCCACCTCGTCGGCTTGAGTGCTGATGTGGAACTGTCGGTGAGGGGTGACGCATGGAAGCCGATGACGCCAGTGCTCTGGTGGACGATTGGCGGCCGCTGAGGGGTGCAAAGGGGAGAGGAGAGCAAAGGGAACTTGTTTTACCTTGCGCGGCACTCGGGAGAGCTTGGAGGCTGCTGGCGGCGAGAAAGGGCGGCGGAAGCAGATTGGGCTCCGATGAAAATGGCTCTTCGATGATGTCTTTGTTCGATAGAGAGGTGGCAATTTCTCGCCAAAGCTCTTGCTGACATTGAGAGAGTTGGTGCACGACGCCGAGGAGTTGTACATCTCGGGGGGAGGAATGGGAGGTGGGGTGGGGTGGTGCAGCGCATGGTGGAGCTAGGGGGCACCTTTTATAGGCTGCTAGAGGGGGAGTCGATGTAAGTCACTCATTGAAATTCCCAGTGGCCGACGGCGGTTGTGGAGCAAGAATTAGAAGCAGGCATAGAGAAAAAGGGGAGATGGAGGGAGGTGGGTGAGGGTGTGTGGAAGAAGAAAGGGGTGGGGGCGGCCGTGCATGGGGAAAAGAGAGGGCGGGAGGATCGGTGGCGGTTGCTGTCGGGGAGGAAATAGGAAGGGGGGGCAACAGAAGGAAGGAAGAAGCGGTGGGGCTAGGGAGCAGAGAGAGGAAGGTGGTTGATAGGGTGGGCCCGGCTAGCGGAGAGGAGGTGAAGGGGAGGCGCGGGCGCGTGAGATGGCACCACGTGGTTGAGAGGGGAAGGATCCGACCAGCCACGTGGCAGCCCAGGAGTGGAGAGGGATTTAATTTTTGTTTTTCTTTTTAATAAAGGCTGACAATTCAATTAAAGCTTAGAAAATAGCATAAAACTCCAAATAAATCCTAGAAAATTGTAAAAAAATTCTAGAATTCACAAAGAACTCAACAAAAATAAAATTAACTTGATTTGGCTTCAATAAATTTCTTTCTAGGATAAAATAAAAAGGAAGAAAAGAAAATCCAATTAAATTAAATTAAAATTTTGAGATGTCACATCATTGCATGACATCCCAAATATTACTTTGTAAATATCATTCCATTTGGCTCTTTCAATAAGATACATCATTGCCATCGAAAATTGGAGGTTTAGTTAAACCATTCTTAGTTGCCATGGATTAATCCAACTACCAGGCTCTAACACCAATTGTTAGATCATGGATTACTGATCAACCGAGTGGGGGGTGGTGAATCGATGACCAAATATAATTCAATCTACTAAAAATCAACACCACCAAACACAAAATGATTCCGGCAGCAAGATTAATAGTAAGAGATTGAGCAAAACTTACAAAAGAAATAATAAGAACTCACAGAGAAGACACCAAAAATTCACACGCCAATTGTGCAAATTTTCTATTCAATCTTTTCACAAAAACATCCTAGAACAATCTCTCATCTAGCCCTAGATGAATTTTTTGGTGTTCTAAAAGTTTCTCTTATGTCTTCTCTCTCTCTAATCAGCCTTTGTTAATTCCCTTTGCTAGACGCAAGGGCTACATGCATGTACTTATATACACGTACATAGCTATCCAACTCATACACGGAACTAACTCTTAGTTGGAGTCTTGTTTGCATACGAACACAGTTTTTGAATCAAATTTGGTCACACCGCTGCATACATGTCTACATACGCTTGCAACCTTACGCCTTTGACTTGAGTCACACGTTCGCTCGAATGCTTCCATGTACACTGGTCGCTCGCACTACATGTTGGTTGCCAAGCTCCCATGTTGGTCGACACGAGCATGCCTGCCCTGTTCTCCTGTAGTTGGTCACTACAATTGGTCTTATTGTCCTAGCTTACCATGCACGCGCTGATCATCGTTGTGCCCACTGCTCGTGCTAGTTGTCACATGCACCCACTGGTCACACCACACATTGCTCTAGTTGTAACATAGAAACCCATCACATAGCAATGTACTTAAGCACACACATTATACAAGTCATAACATGTTAAACACTAGTCTTAGCCCTTGGTCAAGCTGACTGAGTTGACCACTGGTCAAGCCGATCGAGCTGACCACTCTGACCTAGTCGAGCCCCTTCACTCTGACCAGTGACCTGGTCGAGCTCCTCACTTCGACCACTTTTGGTCGAGTTCCTTCACTTTGACCAGTACTACTCCAAACAACCGCTACTACAAATCGACTAGTAGAATGAACCACAAGCACAAGTCTTACACTTTGTTATTTAATCATCACAACATGAACCTACACTAGGTACTTACACTAACCTTAGATGAAATGCATAGACTAGGAACTATACATGACATATCATCTAGTAAATCATATGTAATGTCTATATCCACTTTGGACTTGGTGAGATTCTTGAGAAGGAGAGTCTCATAGGATTTCTTTAGCTCCTTATAAGAATCCTTGAGAGATTAATTCCTTCTTCAAAACCTTGAATTTTAACTTCTCCTTTTCAAGGTACTCATTTAAATCCTCTAGAATATTCATAAGCTCATCATAAGTAGGCTTAACATCATCACTTACCTTTTGTTACCGTTGGGTATAAAGCAACGAGGAGATGTGTATGGGTTTGTGGACTCATCATTGTCGAAGCTAAAGACTGAGCATTTTTTTTTCCTGACATCCACTCTTATATGCTATCATCCTTAGTTGAGGTGAACCTTTCATAAGTTTTTTGAAGTTGTGTCCACATCTCATGAGTGCTCTTGAGATCGCATATATTATTGAACACCTCTATACTCAAAGCACTAAATAAATCGTTAATTGCTTGGGCGTCGAGATGTAAGTTTTTCTCTTCCTCATTTGTTAGAGCAAAAGAATCCATAGGAGAAAACTCACATCTACAATCCATCATATTTAAGAGTTCATGGCCTTAAAGTAATATGATATGCGGATTTTCTATTGAGTATAATTTGTACAACCAAATTGAGTTGTCTCACTGAGGTTCAATATATCACTATTCGCCATCATTTACTCCCTAGGTAGTGAAGCCTAATAAAATGAGAGACTAAACTCTCATACGACTTGTAAGGTTGAGGAGGCCGAATAGAGGAGGTTAAATAGGTGCTTTTACAATTTCTTTAGTTAAAACTGAATTTTAGATGAGGAAGTGTAAATCAAATCAGTTTTACTCAATTAAGGTATAAATCATCTAGTTTCACTAGGTGCACCAACAACTTAAGTCAATGTTAAGATTTGTAATCGTAGGGTGACAAATAAGCAATATAATTCTAGAAATGTAAATTACAAGAATGTAAATAAATACAAGAAAGCAAACCATAGTTGATACAATCTTTTTTTACCATGGTGTTCGGAGACTTGCCGGTCTCACTTAGTCTATATTGAGATAAGCCCAAACAAATTAGACTTGCTCCACAAATTAAGCCAAACATCTCAAATCTACTAGTGGTAACTCACTCCCCCTCCGGGTAGGTGAGCTCCAACCTTCACAATATGCCGGATCTTCTCACAAGCTTGTTAAGAAGATCACCAGACAATGACATCTCCATGCTGTCTAGGAGTCGGTAACATCTAAGAGTAACAAGCCAGACCCCTTGCTTTGATTCTCACCAAGTGCAACACATGCACAAGTGGATACTCAATCCATATCTAGAGACAACATATACAACTAGAGACCTCTTCATTGCTCACAAGGTGCAACACATGCACAATTGAGATGAGAAGCTCATACTAGATCAAGAGAATAAAATGGAATGCATCAACCTTACTCCCAACAAGAAATATTGGTTATTTATAGCCCACATACACAACTAGCTGTTGCAACAAGATTTTAGCAAAATAAGCCTGGACCAGTCTGACCACCAACACATAGACGGTCGAACCACCCCTCCACTACAACGGCTAGAAAACTACCTGTTACAGACTAGGCCAGTTAGACCACCTACACAAAAATTGGTCAGACCGCCGGGTCTGGTCAGACTGCTTGGCTAAAACCTCAAAGATGCACCAAAACCATGCTCTCTAAAAAAAAAGGTACCGACTACACAACACAATTGGACCACTTATACAGAGCTGGTCGTATCGCCCTAAAATTTTCAGTAAAGATAGAGATGCATGTACTTTAGTAAGTTTGCAAAACACATTTACAAATCGTAGTATCATGCAACCAAAAGTTAATGCATGATTCACAACAAGTTGCAAAACACATTTGCACACTTTAGAATCATGACACAAGGTTTAGGGACATGAACTCAAACCGTTTGCAAAACACATTCGTAAATCTAAGTCACATGCTACAGAGATTATGTATGTGCTTCAACTATTTGTAAAATACATTTGCAAATCTTAGCATCATAACACAAGGAGTAGGTATATGGACTTCAACCATTTGTAAAACACATTTTCAAACTCTAGTCACATACTACAAGGATTATGTATGAGTCTCAACTATTTATAAAACACATTAACAAATAATAGTATCATGCCATATAAGTTAGAGTAAGAGGAATTGAGTTATCAACATATGATGAGATTCAAACTACTAGATAAGACCCATCTTAATTGTATGGTAACCTACATTAGCAATCCGATCTCTCAACCAAACACCGAGACCGATATAAGATTATGAACACATCCTTAGCTTATACTAGTTATACCTTTGTGTTACATATCCTCTTGATGCTTGATGACGAATATCTTCACTTTAATCTGGATCCTTGTCTTAATGTTTATCAACACATGATGCATCCTCTTGACTTGATGGCCTTCAACACTTGAAGCCATCCACCACTTCAGAATTTCGATTTGATGATCATTAATACATGATACCATCCTTCATCTCGAATCTTGACTTGATAACTATTAACATATGATGTTATCCAAAGTCTTCATCATCATGTGACCTTACCTATTTCACAAACACAATGAAAAAATATTAGTCCCGCAAATGGTCATCATTGCTTACCAAAACTCACCATTAACATATAATGATGAGACTAGATTCTTCTATCTCTTCTATTTTTTTGGGTAATTGATGGCAACATAGAAATCTAGTTGTTACTAATAATTAAAACGCATCATTAATATTGACAAGGATATAATAATTCTCTAATCATTATGTCATTATATTATCTAAATATACCCCTTATCGATAAGAGAGAGATTTCACAGGGTAGTCGTAAATCTTTTTACGACCATCTAATCGTAAGACTTTCAATGACCATCTAGTTATGAGTCCTTCTATGACTTTCCATTGTCGTAAGTTCTTCTACGATTACGTAGTTGTAAGTCGTCCTATGACCACCTTGTGGTCGTGGGCCTTCCTGCGACTAGTCTTTCTCCGACTGGCTTATCTACGACAACCTACCGCACCATGTAGTCGTAGGTCGTCCTATGACCAACTTGTGGTTGTGGGCCTTCCTGCGACTAGTCTTTCTCCGACTGACTTGTTTACGACAACCTATCGCATAGTGGGTCTGTTTAACAAGACAGTTAGAACGTGCGCTTATTCCTAATAACCACACACAATCTTTCTCTGACAACAATCACTGCATGACGAAAAGGCCACCACGTCTCTTTGATAATAACTTTCGCCAGACGGTTATCTCCTGAAGCGTTGAGACATTTTTTGGCGCAGGACAACGACCGTCGCTTTGTTAACTATATAAAGGTTAACGCTAGAGGGAAAGGGATGGAAGAAGATCAGATTAGGAGATAGTGCTAAGCATTTACGCATTACTCTCTCAGTTATAATCAATTCTCCGAGTAATAGCCACACAGAATGTAGGGTTATTATTCTTCCAGAAGAAGGCCCAAACCTGTATAAAAATTTATGTGTCTTCTATCTGTATGACCATGGTCTAGTCTTTTAAGAACTTTTTCGAATCTAAATAAATTATATGTAAGATTGATATTAAAATATCGATAAATATATAATAGAGGGTTCAGATCCTTCAGCTTTTTCATTAAATATATATGTATACGTGAGATGAGACAACCAGAACTAACCAGATATCAAACCGAGGTGGGTAATTCGCGCAATGGTGAGGTTGCCATCCGAGGGAAGTTCGGTTCTCCGAATTACTAGACGAGACCGGAGAGGACACATGGCTTCCTAGGCTGAAAATACCAGCCACTGCTTAGCGCAGGTGTCGTTAAGGAACCTTCATATCAATTGAACAACATCTTAGAAGAAAGATGAGCATCTATTCTCTCAGGCCTTTCTTGGATCCTTACTCTCATATTTTGCACCAACTTGCGTAAACAAATCGAACTCGAGCGAGTCTGATCTTTTAGACTCGAGCTTGAGTTGGAGTCAAATCTTAGACCTGGGGTCGAGCTCGGCTAGACTTAAGCTCGAGTAAGCTCGTTGAAACTCGATAACAATTAAAATAATTTATTATGTACTAATTTTTAACAATAAGAAAAGTTCGAGTTCGAGTTTGGTTCGAGTAAGCTCGATAACAATCAAAATAATTCCAACATGCACTAATTTTCAATAATAAGAAAAGATCGAGCTCAAGTTCGGCTCGAGTAAGCTCGCCGAGTTAATATATATCACTATTTAAGTTCGAAGCGAGGCTTACGAACTATTCAAGCTCAGCTCGATGAAGCTCGTGAGCTCAAGATTAAACTTAACTTCAGCTCGTTTAAAATTCGAATTGAACTCGAATCAAATCTAAAACAAACTGAGCTCAAATAACTCATATGCTTAAAGCTTTCTTACAGCCTTACATGTGTTCCTAGGCTGAAAATACTAGCCACTCCTAAGCGCAGGTGTCTGAAGGAACCTTCTCATCAATTGAGCAACACCTTAGAAGAAAGAAGAGCATCTATTCTCTCAGGCCTTTTGGGACCCTTGCCCTCTTATTTTGCACCTACTTGCGTGGTATGCATGGTAGCCAGGTGCCGCATGCAGTGGCAGTCCACAGGATTGATCGACGGATCTCATTCTTTCTTCTTCGATCTCTCCATTAAAGATCTCTCTGATCAGATTTTTTTTTGGGCGTGTAGGAAATGAAGCAGAAAGCTTTTGGTTTGTTTTAAAGGCGTTTTATTGGTACAACCGAATTGTCCCCTAGGAAATGAGCGAAGTGTGAAGCGTGTAGAGCGGCACGCATGACGGCCAAACTTAACTGACTTGATCAGAAGTTTGTGCAGAAGTTTCAGTGAAAAGAAACAAGATAGGAAAAAAAGGGTTCATGTTTTTGGCATTGGACAGAAATGGGGGTGAGAGATTTCGATCTCCGATCGGCTGGAGTGATATAGGCAATAGCGTTTTTTTTTCTTGAAAAATATTCCATTACAGTTAAATCATCCATAATAACACCAATTTGCTAATCCCACTATGGCAATTAAAATCGCAAAATTGGAAACTCCCTTTTCTAATTTCCCCTAACGGTCCAAATATTGATGTTATGGACGTACTTCAGTTTCTATTGCACAACGTAAGAAGTGCTGTCGTGTTGCATACAAGAAATTAATTCGGACGAACAATTCGGGGATAGACATGGGCGGATTCACACGCTACACAGGGTAGACTTTAGTTCGGGATGTAAAAAAAATATCTAGTGTATATCTCAGGTAAATTATTTCAGCCTAGATAATATTTTAATGGTCCAACCTAGATAGTCTAGATCATTCCATCACTGAATCTGGAGCGTAACCAAATCCTGACTCTGCCACTGGGATAGACATGTCATAAATTGTTCGATGCAATACTTCCAAAGGGCATGAATTTTTTGGAACCAATATGCTATTTCATTAAAAAAAATCTTTTCACTCCTCTCTAATACATCAAAATTCAGATGTAAAAAAATATCTCCCAGCTCCATGACAGAACTTGCCTGAAATGCACGAGCAGATGTTCAGAACCATTTCCATAAAATGGCAATAAATAAATGAGTGGGGCATTATTGGGAAATAACAATAAATGTAGGGTCATACCTCAATTCAGTTATCTGCCCCCCCTCCGCTTCTCCTCATCGATTTTTCCTGCTTTCAAGTCTTTTGACCGTTGTTGCTTCGCTTTTTTCTCTGCCACTGCCACTGCCACCCACACTCCCCTCCCCTCCCTCTGATCTCTGTGCACAAAGCCTTCCACTCCTTGTACACACATACACAGGACAGAGGACACACAGCCCCCAAAGGAAGAGAAAAAGGATAGAGGAGGCCTCCTCTTCTCAGGTCTAGACAGCTCTGATCTTATTTTAATCCGTGTGCGTATAGGTTGCATTGGTACTCCTTTCGTTTCTACCTTTCCTTTTGTTTTGTTTAATGTTCGCAATTGATGTGGTTGGATGAGAAGTTTTGTGGGGCCAAAGTGTAGAGAGAGAGAGAGAGTGTGTGTGTGTGAAAGAAATGGAGGGTTCTTGTGGAGCTGTTCTTGATCTTTAGATTTTGCGCTTCCTTTTGAGTGCTTCAAGAACATGTATGTCCCTGGTTTGGCCTTCTTTGTGTGTGCCCAAGACTTCTCCCTCCGCATGTCTCATTTCTTTGCCTTTGCTTCCTTCACACTTCAGAATGATGTTTTCCTGTCCACCTGATCTTTTCTCTTTTTTGCCTTTTTTTTAACGTGGCAAGAAGAGAATTGAGCAGAGATTAACAGTTTCTTGGTTCTTGCTGGTAGTGCTGTTCTGTTTTTGCCCCCCCTAAGATTTCATCCTTTTCCCTTCCCTGGTTCCTCGTACCTCAGGATTGTTCTTTAGTTTCTTTTACTTAGAGATAGTAGAAGCAGTTTGAAACAATACATTCCCCTGTTTCCAGTATTTGGTCCAAGATTTAATTCTCCTTTCCTTCTCCTTGTTTCAGTTCAGGGAATCTGAATGTTTCGGAGTGAGAATCGGGTTATATGCTTATGAGTGTCCTTGCCTACGAGTGTGATATTTTTAGCTGGGGTCCAGATTTCACCATTTGTTCCATATCTTGGTAAACCAAGATACAGTGAGCACTGCTGTGCTGTGTCCAAGATCATTTTTAGTAAGATTTTTATAAATATAAATTCTTCCATTCCCTTCCATTCTCCGGTTAGCAAGAGAAATTGAACATTAGGTTGGAGGCCTGGAGCTAGTTTGTGCTGCCAAGACTTCCTTTTTTTTCTCCTTTTGGGTGTACCAAGAGACAAAGAGTTATTATTACCCGTAATCATCACCTGAGATTTCGGCTTGGGCTTGTAATTTTGTAAAGATTCTACCTTTGCCGAACTGCTTAAACACTCGAAAATGAGTCTACCATAGAGATGTGGGACATTAGTCCATCCAAAAGCAACAATTTTGCATGTCTGGCATTTAAAATTACTGTTAAATCTTCAGAAGCTGATCCCTTATTTTACCTCTGAGATCTCTTTATATCGTATTTTCTCGTTGCTTATAATTTTTAGACATTAAGAATGATGTTTTTTGTACTACTTTCCCTGAGAAAAGTAGCTTGGAATTCCGATGTACTAGCACCCCAGGTTTTCGTAGCATTGTCCTGACTCTCTTTCTTCACGGTGCATTGAACTGAATTTAGTTTCGTTGTCGAGTCCATTTACTGTGACCATCGTTATGCAAGTAGGCAGTAGGGCCCTTCATTTCTTGCTAGGCCAAGGATTATATTCCTTACTTTCTTGCTTTTTTAGGCCTCTTTTAGGAGAAATTGCTACCGAACAAATGTAGTGCAGTGTAGAGTATTTTGCAGTGGGGTATTTCATTTGCAAAGGAGCATCTTTCTGTAGCCTTGTAGCTTTCACTCATCTTTAAGTAAAGATATTTCAGGGCTTACGAGAAGTAGTTGCATTTCATGCTATTGTGCGGATACTTATAAAAATTGGCGTATCGGTATTGGATATGGATACGCCCCGATATGGCTGGATACATATCCTTCCCGTGTCGATGATTTTTCTATTTTTCAAAAAAGAAAATAACTCATATTTTCCTGATATCGCTCAACTCTTACCTCTTATCCACTCAATACGAAGTTGTTTGTTCACTAATTCTGTTCCCATAGGGCACGCAATTCCTCTCACCTCCGACGCCGCTTCCTTGCTCCCCTACCCACACCGCTACTACTCTCCTGAACTCACCGACCACCAACATTGCTCCTATTCCCCCTAGTCCCCAGATCTGGTGACTGGCTTTGGAGAGGGGAGATGGAGGAGGAAGAGAGTCCTAGTTTCCAGATGTCACCATTTGGTGGGCATTATTGGTTCGTCACCACCTCCTCCCGGTTTGCTCTCGTCTCCCCTCTTTTCGCTCTCTTGTCTTTTTTATTTCTTCTATGTGCTTGTTGAGGAAGAAGAGAGAGATCGAGATGGGATTATTGTGGGGTGGTAGCTTCAGATGGGAGTAGAGAGATATCGAAATGGGTAACCCTAAGTGGTTGGTTGCGGTGGGTTGGTATATTGGTGCATTGTTTTGTACAAATAGGTCGGTGGGTTGCTCTTTATTGGTGGGCTAGTTAGTTACTATGTGGTGATGATCTGGTTCGCCGTATCGGTGTTTTTGGAGAAACGGTGTATCGCATATCCATATCCGTATAGGCATATCCGGGCAACCTAGATTTCATGTTCTCTTTGTTTTCAACTTGCTTTTGTCACTTGTTAAGTTGTCGATTTGTGGTTGTAATCCATCGATTTCAGCACTCTTGATTGCCTATTGCACGTGAATGACCTATGCCCTTTTGATACACAATTTGATTGCATATAATCATTGTGCATCGTCTCTGCCTTCTGAACTCTCTGAAACTTTTCAGACTATCGGTTGGTTCAGGTCATCTTCTCGTTCGTTGGCTTCAGCTGCAATGTACTTGTTACCAACAATCGACCTTTCTACAATATTAGGTAATTTCTGCAGTAATACATGTAGCAATGTACCTGGTTTCTTGAAGCTGAAACTTACCTGTTACTTCCCCTTTGTTTTTTCACATGTTAAACTCAGAAGTTCTGATCCGAGCATGACAGGTTCCTGAAATTATAAGGCTTTGGAGACATGGGATGTGCCGCTTCCAGGTTAGAAGATGAGGAGGCTGTCAAGATGTGCCGGGACAGAAGGGACTTCATCAAGCAGGCACTGGAGCAGCGCAACCGCTTTGCATCGTCTCACATTGCCTACATTGCGTCACTGAAGCGTGTTTCGATGGCCCTGAAGCAGTTTGTTGCCGGAGATGATCACCATGAGCTCATCTTCAACACATTTATCTCTCCTGTCAAGCAACAGAAGCCAGGGATGCTTGGCCTTCCTTATGGTTCATATGAGACGAGGACCGTTCATGTTGCCAAGTACTTGAGGTCAGGACCAAACCCATCAGTTTCAGTTGAAGAGCCCCCAAGACCCGTGGAAACGATCCGTATCGAGTCACATTACCCCATGGACAACAACTATGGTGGCATGGACAGGTTCTTCCCAACGCATTCCTCACCGATGAGGTCGTCTTCTTACTACACACCGTATGACAGGCCAAGTTACCTACCTCCATCACCCCAGGAACCAGTGAGGAATTCTTCTTATTACATTCCTTATGAAAGGCCAAGCTATGTACCATCAGCACCCCAGGAACCAGTGAGGACTCCTTATTACGCGTCTTATGACAGGCCAAGCTACCCACCTCCGTCACCCCAGAACCAGGAATCGTCACAGTGGGACTTCTTCTGGAACCCATTCTCGTCGCTGGACAGCTATGCATATCCGCGTCCTCAGAGTAGCTATGACAATTTGGTCACTGACGATGAATTGGCACGGTTACAGCGGGTAAGAGAGGAGGAAGGGATCCCAGAACTCGAAGAGGAGGATGACGAGTGTCAAGAACATGAACAAATGCACAACAAAGAGGAAGAGGAGGAGGAAGAAGAAGAAGAAGAAGATGATGACAACGAAGAAGATGAAGACAGGGATTGTGAGCATTCAGATGATGATCAAAGATGTATGGCTTCTAATGAGGGTGCTCATCCTGTGAATTCTGAGGTCAATAATGCCAAGCAAAGAACAAAGGGATTTGAATCCAAAGGCGTTCAGTGTGCAGAAGTGTCTGAACCCCGTAACAAGGGAGAACTTGAGATCAAGGCACATAAGAAAGAACTGTTGAGGAACAAAGTAGCAAATGCAGAACAGACGCCCGGTTTCACAGTGTATCTGAACCGAAGGCCAGCGAGTCTGGTCGAGGCTATGGAGGATATCAAAGGTCAGTTCCTGGGAATCTGCGACGCTGCTCAGGAAGTCTCGTTGATGTTGGAGGCAAGTAGAGCTCAATACTCAACCTCAAACGATCTTTCTGGTACCACTTTACAAACCAATACTGGAGTTACTTAATAACATTTCAGACTTAACTCGCTGAACTTACTCATAAATTTCATAATGCAGTAAAGATGTTAAACCCAGTAGCGCTTTTGCGCTCTACATCATCCCGGTCATCATCTTCCCGGTTCCTTCTTGCTTCCTCTAGCTCAATAGAGGATCTCTATGACAATGAGACAAGCAGCTCTTACTGTGAAGAATCATGTAGTACAATGTCTGGAAGTCATCACTCCACTCTGGATAGATTGTATACATGGGAGAAGAAATTATACAAAGAAGTAAAGGTAAGATTCTTGTCAGGAACTTGCACCAATAGATCAATAGAAGCGAGACTCATGCTTGTTTTTGTCACTTATAGGCGGGCGAGCGGTTAAGAATTGAGTATGAGAAGAGGCTGAAACATTTGAGGAGTCAGGATGTGCAAGGTGAGGAACCTTCCTCTGTCGATAAGACTCGTGCAGCATTGAGAAGCCTACATACTCGGATGAAGGTGTCAATACACACAGTTCAGTCAATATCAAGGAGGATTGAAGTTCTAAGGGATGAAGAGTTGCACCCTCAGCTTATGGAGTTGATCCAAGGGTATGCTCCTGTTCCCTTTAGGGGTCCTGCATAGTGATAATTTTCTACACATTTACTATTTGTAAACCAGTCCAATTTTCTTGGAGCTACATATTAAAGCTATAAGCTTAGGAAACAATATGTTAACTGTTAAAACTGTGTCACCAGTTCATGTACTTGAAATTTACTATTGATATCATGAAATTTTCAGTAAATGTAAGGTGGCTAGCTAATGGGGGAAGTGATAACAAATAGGCATGCCGTTGTAGGAATGCTTGTGAATTAAAGGGATGTGCCTGTCAGAAATGAATGATAAAATGATCCAAGACCAATGGTTTCTCGAGTAAGTAATCTGCTGATTACCAACTAGAAGGGGATAAACTGGTTTAACTAGTTATACTCCATCTCCATGGAACATAAACAATCTTTATTTATGTAATAGAACCCAAGCAGAACTCAAAATCGATGCTTTTGCAACCATCATACTTAAATCGTACAGCAAGCATAATTAAACAGAAGCATAAGTAGAGGCAACAAAAAGGCTGACATTTTAATCATATTGTCTTTAATCAGGTACAAAGCTATCTTTTCCCATCATAGCTATTCAGCAGATAGTACAGCTTTTTTTATATTCAGCAGATAGTACAGCTTATGATGTAGTGTTTTACTATATGCATAGTGTCTAAGCGCCATTAAAATTTGAGCTTGAGTTTTTAGAAATGGCAAATGCAGTGATGCAACACAGCCGAAAGAAGCGTGAAAAAGAACCAAGAATTTTACATGGCTGCAACCTTAAGTAATGAAATTGTCGTTGCATCATGCAGTCTGTCACGGATGTGGCGCGCCATGGCTGAACGCCACAAGGCTCAGAAGCGCACTATCGACGACGCCAAGCTTCTCTTCCTCCACCACCCGTCGCCCACCACCGCCATCGCTCTTGGCCCCCCGGAAGCAACAACTCCCCCTCCGGCCGCGGTTGCACTTGAGTGCGAGATCCGAGCCTGGCGCGGAGCCCTAGACACTTGGCTGTCGGCGCAGCGTGCCTACGCGCGTGCCCTGGTCGCGTGGGCGCGCCGCTGCCTCGGCATCGGGGGCGTGGCGCGCGCCCACGGCGCGCTGCCGCCGGCGTTCCTGGTGTGCATGGAGTGGGCGTGCGTGGTTGACGCGGTGTCGGAGGCGCGGGTAATGGATGGGCTGGACTTCTTCGTGGCCGGCGTCGGGTCGGTGTGCTCGGGCGCGGCCACTGGCATGGAGGGCATGGCGGGCCGTGTGCTCTGTGCCGGCATGGCCGCGGTGAGCGGCGCCATGGCCGAGTTCGCTACGTCGTCGGCGGACTGCTACGACGCGGCGGTGTCAGCGGCGGCCGCCGGCGCGTCGCGCGCGCCGGAGCGCGGGAAAGAGGAGAACGTGGCACAACCGCAGCATTAGGAAATCCTGAAACAGCTTCTAATGTGTCCATAGTGCATGACATGCGGGACCCAGGTGTCATGGGATGACAAAATGCCTCAACTTGTGGTGTTATAAGTAGATAAAGAAGTCTGCAGTTACATGTGTAGTCTTGTAGTTAAAAATGCAAAATGCTATTACAGGGCTGATTATTGTAATCGATGATTATTGCTTTAGTGGGAGTGTTAGGCACTGTTTATATTAGCTACCGCTGATGATTTTTGGTTGAAAATAAATAAGCAATAGTCGAAAGAAGTGACTTTTATAATGAGGGCAGCACGAGTGGTAAGAAAAGTGAAAAAGAGATACATGCGCGAAAGGAGTAGGGTGCGTGATACGATTGTGACCTATTGTCTTATCTTCATAGCGAGATGAGAGCAAGAGAAATAGGGAAGCCGCTTTGAAGTTGGGTATTCATATTATTTTTTAGGTACTCTAATCAGAAGTCAAAAGTAAGAACTAATATAAACATAACTTAGTTATTTAGTTACCCATGGTGATGATGTAGTTACCCATGGTGATGATATTCTTGGTGTTGAGTCTGATTCTTCTATTTCTGAGAGGACAGCTCTGATAGATATAGATACGAGGGTCAACATGTAAAGGTTGTACTGGTTAGTGCTTTTCTTTGGAGGAATTTGTGCTGTTACTTGATTTTGTTAGGTGCTCTGTCTCTGTTGTGTTAAGTTGACTGAGGTGCAAGTTATTCATCAGCTATCTAATAGCAACATCAATTAATGATTTGATTCAGCGAGCTATTGTATCCTTTGATTCCTTTTTTTCTACAAGTATAACCGGTTCTTCTTTACCTATGCGATAATTCTTGTTTCCATTTTTTACATGTATGTGAAATCAGTGGTTCATTATATATTAGTCACTTAATATGGTTTACGAACTTGGCAAGTTAGCACTGCAGAACTGAACATCTGATCACGGCTTCTGAAGGATTTCGAGTAACCTTGATGTTGGCCAAGTTGAGAGCTGAAGGACCGTGTGAGCCATGCAAGATATCTTCAAGTAGGTCTCAATGGAGCCACTGCTTCAGCCTGGATTTTTTTTAAAGAATCATTCAGCCTGGATAATTGGGTTCATTGCAATGCTCTCTTTTGATGGTAGTATCCATTACTCTGAAGCCGCTAATTGCTGACGCCCTCTGGATTACGCCAGCAAACATGGGCACAGATTGGGTTTGAATCCGACAAACCCACGTCAGACAATTGGTTTGCAATCCAAACTTCACAATTCTTGCGTGGAAACGTTGAGGTATGGATTGGAGTTGAAGGTAGGGGGCTTCGCTTCGGGGGCTAGGGTTGGAGGTACGGAGTGCTTCGGTTTGGAGAGATGGCTTCCTAGTACGTTCCGCTTGTTTGTTCTCTCTCTTCGCCTCCCGTTGAAGCCAATCAAACTTTTGTCCGCAACTTCGGCCGCCAGCTTCCGTTGCCAAATTTCTCAGCTCCAGTGAGTTCATCGACGTCGTCCTGGTTCCTATGTTCACCTCATCTCCACCTACCCCATGCTCGCTGTTGGGGGAGTGTCTCTCACCGTGGCCCAATTGGCCCACTGTGCTAAAAGGCCCACTGAAGTATGTAAACAGCGTGGAAAGTCTAAAAAGGCTATGATAGGGAAAAATATATTTGTCATCACTGTTGCAGACCCAATAGGGGCATTTATGCAAGGGTGTCATAGTGGAGAGATGGTTCATTTTTTTTAGTGAAAGGGCTATCTAGTAGCTCAAACATTATGCATATATCTTCTACATTCACTGTTTGGTCTGTAACCATAATAGTTGGCACCGTCTGTAGGGAGCGACATAGAAGTTATAAGTCAAGATAAGAACGTTGGGGTGCGATGGCTACAAAGAAGATGACGACATGGACCTCCAAGCGGAAAAGAAGAACTACGACAGAGACCACTATGGCGAGAGCACGAGGGCCGGTGGTCCAAGGCCTCCCACCACTGTGGCAGTGGCGCACCAGAGTGGATGCATCTGGGGCTAGGACATGCAATGAGTTTGGCTTCTCATCAGCTACGCCAATGACAGAGCGGGAGGCATTGCCGACAGAGGACTCACTCGTAGAACCCCTCGAGAATGCCGAATTTTGGACATTATTGGACCCATGGACACCCAAATTTCCATTTTTAGCCCCCAAATGAAAAAAATTCCAAATCTGGACCCCTCCTGAGCGCACGTTTCACCTGGAGCTGACATGTGTCCGGTCGTGCGGTGTGGTACCGCACGACCGCACTGTAGCACGGGTCGTGCGGTACCACACCGTACGACCGCCTCGCCCTCCGCGCCGGCCGCCCGTTTCGATTTTTTGAGCGCACGACCGATTTTTTGACCGCACGACTCGGGTTTTGACCGCACGACCGGTCGTGCGGTACCACACCGCACGACCGGGACACGTGTCGCGCTTTCGTAAACGCGCGGTGGGGAGGGGTCCAAATCTGGAATTTTTTTCATTTGGGGGCCAAAAATGGAAATTCGGGTGTCCATGGGTCCAATAGTGTCCAAAATTCGAGAATGCCGGGGTCTATACCGTTCAAGCAGGGGGGCCTCCGCCGGCCTCGACATCGCTGCTGTCATCACGCAGAGAACGGAGGACATCCTGATACCTACACCAGATGCGAGCGGAAACGACCTGTGGAACGCTGCAGCGATAGTTGATCAGTAGACTCTTCTACCGGAGGCACCTCAGGGTCATTGAGAACCAGGGGAAGAGATGGGGGCAAGGCCAGGACCTGCCGAATTTTTTCTATTTTAGCCCTTTTTTGAAAAATATTCACATTTAGACCCCTGGTAGTTTTAATTCCATTTTTGGACCCAGAGCTCAGCGCCGTGGGACACGGCGCCGAGGTAACACGTCTCAGCGCCGTGGTCCACGGCGCCGAGATGCCAGGCCCGCACCAGCGTGGCGGCCAATGTGGCGCCGACGTGGCAGGACCTCGGCGCCGTGGACCGTGGCGCCGAGCAACTGGCAGCCGAGGATTGAAACATCTGAAAGTATTTCTTTTGCATCAATAGTGCTATTGGTGTTTTTGAAGTGCATGGACGGCAAATACGAGATTTTAGGTACTCAAATTGCTGACCTTATACATTTTAGCAATGAAAAGAGTCTCACACGCCGCTTTGATCAGATGCTATACAAAAAACTATATTTCATATCCATTTTGCTCTAGTATGTGTAATTACCAATTAGACAAGCATCATCTGTGGTAGCCCTGAATTATATGCTTTGTGCGACCTCTATTGTTTAAACTAGCAAATAGTATGTGTAATTATCAATTCAGGTTGGAGATGCTTTGTGCTTTTAGAATTAAGACATAATGTAGAAAGCATGATTGGTCTGTAGTCTCGTAATAAATTCATAGTTCGTAGCCATTGCAGTCGTTTGCAGGAAACATAAATTCATTGCAGGAATTATAGAACCACAAAGTACAGACTACAGATTCGAACACAAATATCACATGAATATAACATATACACATATATACAACAAGTAGCTCATTACAACGTGCCTCCTAGCTCATTACAACATATATACAACGACTTTTAAGCCCAACCACAAGCCTACACATATGTATCACTGCATCCTAGCCTTACCCTTACCCTTACCAAGGGCGTCGGTGCCTGGAGTGTAACGGCTAGGATCGCGGCGGCGTCTGCTTGGTAATGTCGGCTGTGAAGGCTGAGTCGAAGGAGCGTCTACGAGCTGAGACGGGCCTATCTCATCGTAAGTCTGCTCCACCTCATCCTCGTCGTCGTCCTCACCGCCCTGGGACGGGAAAGTGTCGCTCCTCGTGGGGGACGAGCTCTGTCCCGTGTACGACCCTCGCCGCGTCGGGTTTGCAAGTCGTGTCGAAGGCACGTCTACGTCCCTCAACGCGTCTGTGCTGCAACCACCACGACCAGCCGCACGACGTAGCTGACCTGCTAGCCTCTGCCATCCAATATTTTGTTAACCAACAAGATACGAAGATATTAGTTACTAATTTTGTGAGTGGCTTTGTCGAAGCTTACCTCTAGGAAGCTACGCGCCCTGTCGTCGCCGACTGTCCTGGAGAAACGCTCTATGTCCTGTACGGACTGCTTCAGAGTGTTGCCCTGCAAACAAGCAAAAGAATGGATAATTTGCTATATGTAGTGGTATTTATGTCTATTGGAAAATAAGCAATGAGATAGAACATTACCACACGGTCCAGGACTGGTGCCGTCTCCACCTGCGTCCCAAGGCGAGTAGCCTGGTCGTACGGCGTGTCTTCGTCGGCGGAGGACTCAATGTCGGCATAGTCATCTTGAGTCCATTGTCCCTTAAGCTTGGACCGCGTCGCACGCTGGTACCAAACTTGGTACCGTCGGAAGTGCTTGTTGCTGTGCGGCTCGTCGTTGTCGTCCACATGGTCCTGAAAGTGTCCCCGCTCCTCAACGTACACGTGGTGGTGCTGCTCGAAGTCTGTGACCTTCTTCTGTCGCTGACGATCAAATCTGCATGTCACATAAACCAATAGTTACAATTAGTATAAACTCTGTGCAATTGGAATCCAAGGTTAGAATTGAAATTGCATGGCACTTACTTGTGGCAGGTGATACTCAACAGCATAGAAACAGATGAGAGGGCACCTCATCCTGTAGAGGGCCTCGTCTATGCTGCACAGTGCGCTGAACTGAATGGCCACCACCTCTTGCTCGGCATACGGCTCCCACTTAACCTGCATAGCAACAATTTACTTGTAAGGTACTATACTAACAAATGAAAATCACGATACAAAATGGAATTAACTTACATTGGAGGCCGTGAGCGCATCTAGCTCGTTCGTGTACTCTAAGTAGGCCCGCTTCGTCCTGGCGTAGGGAACTGAGACCTGGTCCCAAAGATATGCAACTGTCGGACGTCGACGAAGAGGAACCTCTGCGAACCATGGACGAGCAGGCAAAACCGTAGGACGACCAACTGGTAGACGACACCACATCCACAGCTGGAGGAGGTAGAGGCAACCACCTACTGACGAGTTCGCCGAAGTCCGACGACACGCCTCGCAGAGGTGGCGGTAAAGGAACGCCAACACCCCGGAAGCCCAGCTGTACTGCCCCGCCGTGTCCCAGTCAGTGAGGCAGTGGATGTACATCCACGACGCGCTGTCCCCCGTGGCGTCGGGGAAGAGAACGCTGCCAAACAAGTGCAGGATCCATGCCCTGCAATTATATGTAAAATGATATTAAATCAAACTATGTCAATTTTAGAAAAAAAACTCGATAAGACGACGAGAAGGTATCGATATCCACCCCTACCTGCAGTAGTAGGCAACTGTCTGGTCGTCCGCATCTTCAGGACACACTGCAAAAGTCTGCCGGAGCCACGTGATAGGAACTCCAGAAGTGCGATGGCCTGCCTCAGGAGGAAGCTCTCTCCCGAGGAAGGCCTCTACTCGGGCTCTCCAACCAGCAGCCACGCATGGCCCGATAACTGGACGGCCGTGAATGACGACACCAAGTATCTTCTGAGTGTCCTCGAGCGTAATAGACATCTCCCCGAAAGGGAGGTGGAAGCTGTGCGTCTCCGGCCTCCACCTACATGATACAAAAAAGGACTACATGTCAGAGAATTTGAGGCGCACATAGTCGATAAACAATGAACATGCAAGTGGAGCAATGGTGTAGGATAATACCTGTCAACCAGTGCAGAGATGGCCGGGGGGTTGAAGGTGGGCAACCCACGGCGAACCTGATAAGAGATGGCGTCTAGGCCAGCCCTCTCCACGAAGGGAGTGTACCTCTCGTCGTATCGCATGTCCAGGAACCCGTCATGGGTTCGAGGACGAAGGATGGGCAGCTCCTGTATAGAATACACCAATTTTTTAGTTAATGCATCAACATAAATAATTAATTGAACAAGAAGTGATGAAGGCAGTACCCTCCCCTCCGCGGTGAGCCGTCCTCGGTGGTTCTCCTCGTAGTACGGGTCTAGCAGGTGGAATTGCGCCATCCTACAAAAAAAATTGAATTTGTCAGTCTAACATCTCACAGTGATACTTCCCGTTGGAAATTAGCACCATAACTACAACAATGTATAGATCAGGGGGCAATTTCCACTTTCCAGCAGCAATAATTCTGGACAGTTGATGCACACATTGCAAAGAATTCTGTCATAGACTCAAAAGTGTCATACCAAGCTCGACGACTGAGATCGACGACGAGAAGAGTTGGGACGCCGGCCGGGTGGGGGCGGCGTTGGGGTTGCCGGAGCCGAACGCCCGGAGGTCGGAGCCGGGCTGCAGGGTGCAGCAAGGGACAGTCGGCCAGACCGCGAACGACCGGCGGAGGCGGAGCGCCGGAGCCCGGAGCTGCGGGGGGGGGGGGCGGCGGAGACGCGCGTGTCTGGGCGGAGCTGGCGGCGGCGGGCGACCGAGGACGCGGGCGGGGGAGGGGAGGCGGCGGCGGCAGGGAGGCGTGCGAACAAGAGACAATGGGAGAGAGACCGAAAGAAACACGGGAGAAAGGATAGGGCCATCCGGTGCCCAGAGCTCGGCGCCAAGATCCATGGCGCCGAGGTGCCTGCCACGTCGGCGCCACGCAGGCCGCCACGCTGGAGCGGGCCTGGTAGCTCGGCGCCATGGAACACGGCGCCGAGACGTGTTACCTCGGCGCCGTGACCAACAGCGCCGACACGCTGGGTCCATAAACGGAATTAAAACTACCAGTGGTCTAAATGTGAATGTTTTTCAAAAAAAGGGCTAAAATAGAAAAAATCGGCCAGGACCTGCTCTGGTGGACGACCGACACGGTGGTTCCCTTTGGTAATTTCCTATGCTGGTACTCACCCAGATTCGGTCTCGGCGCCCCGGGCGACTCGAGTTTTGTGGTGGCGGCGACTAGGGTTTCGTCCCTTGTCCCTGCCCCTGTTGTGATCCTGTTGCAGGATCTCTCGACGCCCTCGTAAGTCTCCGTTCTGGGGTCCAGGCCCTCTCTATCTTGGCAACTTCCGTCGCCGTCACAAGCTAGGGTTCCTGTTTTCCTCGGGATCCTGGCTCCATGGACATTCGGGCGGACAGGATGATCGGGTTGATGGAGAAGATGAAGCTTTCGGAGTCGGAGAAGAAGGGAATCAAAATCGGGGGTTCTCTGGGGGGTCCTAGTGCTCGAAGGGATCCCCAGGCGGTGGGGAAAGTGTTGACGGACAAACTTGTGAGAGCAGAAGCCTTAGAGGTCGCGCTGGGCAGAATTTGGTGCCCAATTAAGGGGATTGAGTGCAAAGATCTGGGTGAGAATCGTTTCCTGTTCACTTTTCTCCAGGGGTCGGGGAAAAGAAGAGCAATGGAGGACGGGCCATGGATGTTCGGTAAAGATCTGGTCGTCCTGGCTGAGTTCGACGGGGCTAAGACATTAGATGAGATCGAGTTTACTTCCATCCCGATCTGGGTGAGAGTAATGAAGATGCCCCACGGGCTTATGACAAAGGCAGCCGGCGAGGAGATTGGGGAGTTGATAGGGGAAGTCTTGAGGGTGGATTCTGATGATGATGACATGGCTATTGGGCAGTTTATGAGGATCAAGATCAAGTTGGACATTCGCAAACCTTTGATGAGGGGAGTGACCTTGGATTTGGGAGATGGAGAAGAGGAGAAAATGTTATGGTGTCCGCTGAGCTATGAATACTTGCCGGATTTTTGCTATACTTGTGGCCTGATTGGACACACTGATCGTATTTGTGAAATTCAGTTGAAAAAGGTGAGATCCAGCAGTTCAGTAAAGCGATTCGATTCATCCCAGAGAAAAGGAAGATGGGGGAAATCTCTAACAACAGGAGAACGAACGTGGGTGGAAAGGGAAGTGGAGATACGTTGGGGAATCGGGGGAGCGGGAGCTGGCGGGGAAGTGATGCTCCTAGTTGGAGGAAGTCCGGAGATGAAACCCAAATTCAGAAAGATATTGTGGGGGAGGATCAGGAAGTGACCAGTCCGATGAAAGATCCAGCTCTGCCAGGTTTATCTGGTCAGGTAAAGAAGTTGTTGTTTCCAGATGGTCTATCCCAGGAGGATGGGAAGGGATCAGGTAGTGGAGGAGGGGGTCTGGAGCAGGGGGAGAGTGAGAAGGTGGCGGAACTGGGGTGCTTATCAGAGAAGCCGGGGCAGCTAAAAAACAGTGCCATACACTTCAATCTGGGGGAAGGCGCTATGGACAAAGTTCTGGGGCACAAGAGTGTTGGCAGGCGCCGGTCTTTTAAACGTGTACATCGGGCTCCCAAGGGTGGTCCGGATGATATTGAAAAGCTGTCGCAAGATGGAAGGAAGAGGGGCCGTTGGGAGATGGATGAAATGGAGATTGATGACCCAAGATGTCTGAAGATGGGAAAGTCAGACCAAGGATTCTCCGATGTTGCTCATTCAGACAATGTGAAGGCGGGCCGGCGGACTGGTCCTGCTTAGACCAATGAAGGCTTTAGCTTGGAACTGCCAGGGCTTGGGAAACGCACCGGTAGTTCGCGGACTTTTGAGTTGTCAGAAGTCTGAGGAGGCTGATATCCTTTTCTTGTCAGAAACAAAACTTGATGAGAAGAGGATGACGACGATTAGGAGAAAGCTGGATCTGGCTTTCATGGAGGTGGTGGATTGCGAAGGTAAAGGGGGGGGGGGAATTGCAGTGTTGTGGAGGAGAGGAATCAATATGGTCTTGAGGAGTAAATCCAAAAATCATATTGATATGGAGGTCTTGGAGACTGGTGGTGGGAGTTGGCGATTCACAGGAGTGTATGGAGAAGCTCGCTCCGAGCTGAAATACAAAACTTGGGAGATGATGTCCGATCTGCAGTCACAGCACTCTTCTTCCAGGCCATGGTTGTGTGCGGGGGATTTCAATGAGATTCTATACCAGCATGAGAAGGAAGGCGGGCAACCGAGGGCCCAGGTTTGTCTGGATCGGTTCAAGGATGCTCTTGAGATTTGCGAGCTTCATGACCTAGGATTTGTTGGGGACGTCTTCACTTGGCGGAATAAGCAGATCAAGGGGTGTAATCATATCAGAGAGCGTCTGGATAGAGCGGTGGCAAACCCTGAGTGGAGGGGGAAATTCCCAACGATGTACGTCAAAAATGGTGACCCATATCATTCTGACCACAGGCCCGTGATCATAAACACGCATAGCCTCCCGGTTAGGAGGATGATTCGGGACTCGAATGCTTTCAAATTTGAAGCAAATTGGTTGCAAGAGGAGGATTGTAGGAGAGTGGTAGAGGAAGCTTGGGAGTCGGAGGAGAATCCTATGGCTCGTCTAAGTCATAACTTGCAAGGGGTGGCCAGGAGTTTGAAAGAATGGAGTAATTCTTCGTTAGGGGATTTGGCGAAACGGCTGAAGAACGCCAAGAAGGAGCTGGAGAAGTGGAGAAGAGAACCTATTAGTGATGGTTCGGTTGGAAAGGAGGCCGTGTGGAGCTTTAAGGTAGACAGGTTAGAGGAGCAGATTGACATCTACTGGAAACAACGGGCGCATGTTAATTGGATGCAGTTCGGGGATCGAAATACCAGTTACTTCCATAACACTTGCTCTGAGCGGAGAAGGAGAAATAGAATAGGGAACCTGAAAAAAGAGGATGGGGGTTGGATAGTGGATGAAGTGGAGAAAAAGGCTTTTATCACTAATCATTTTGTGCAGCTTTTCAGGGCTGGTGTAAGTGTTGACGAGGGACGCACACAGCAAGTCCTTGACGCTGTCCAGTCCCGCGTCACCACTCAAATGAACAATCGCCTATCTGCAGAGTTCTCGGCGGAGGAAGTAAAGTGTGCCTTGGACTCTATTGGTGATCTGAAAGCTCCTGGTCCAGATGGTATGCCGGCGGTTTTCTTTAAGAAATTCTGGGACATTGTGGGAGGGAAGCTAACAACTGAGGTGCTGAATGTGCTCAATGGAGATGAACTACCTGAGGGATGGAATGATACGGTAATAGCCCTAATTCCAAAGACTGAGAAATCGGAGAGAGTATCTGAACTCAGACCTATCAGCTTATGTAATGTGGTGTATAAGGTAGTCTCCAAAGTGTTGTCTAGAAGACTCCGTGATATACTGCCCGAGATAATCACCCCAAACCAAAGTGCTTTCGTCCCGGGAAGACTGATTTCGGACAACATTCTAATTGCTTATGAAATTACTCACTTCCTGATGAACAGAAGGGAAGGAGATTTGGGTTATGCGGCGCTGAAATTAGATATGAGCAAAGCCTATGACAGAGTTGAGTGGAAATTCTTGGAAGACATGATGAGAAGGATGGGTTTTGCGGAACAGTGGATTGATCTGATCATGAAATGCACTACAACTGTCTCCTATAGAATTAAAGTTAATGGGGACTTGACAGAAAGGTTTAAACCTGAAAGGGGACTAAGGCAGGGAGACCCCTTGTCCCCCTACTTGTTCCTCCTCTGTGCGGAAGGTTTTTCAGCGTTGCTACAGAAGGCGGAGAGGGAGGGAACGATTGCGGGGGTAAGAGTCTGCCAGGCTGCTCCGAGTATATCACACCTGCTGTTCGCCGACGACTCGTTGATTATGATTCGAGCGACCGAAGGGGATGCTCAGCAGCTTCAGGATATTCTCGATCTGTATGAGAGTTGTTCAGGGCAGATAATTAATAAAGCCAAGTCAACGGTTCTGTTCAGCAGAAACACGACAGGGCAACAAAAAAGCGAAGTCTGCGACCGGCTGCAGGTTACTAGAGAAACGATGAATGAAAAGTACCTGGGTTTACCGGTGCATGTGGGAAGATCAAAAAATGGAACCTTTGCCTATCTGAAAGATCGGATTTGGACCAGAATGCAAGGATGGAAGGAAAAGTTTTTATCCTGGGCGGGGAAGGAAATTCTAATAAAAGCAGTAGCACAAGCAATTCCAACGTTCGCGATGGGCTGCTTCGATCTTACAAAATCTTCCTGTGATCAGATAAGTTCTATGGTTTGCCGGTTCTGGTGGAATCAACAAGAAGGCAAGCACAAGATTCATTGGCTGAGTAGAGAAACGCTGATGGAACCGAAAGGAGAAGGGGGTTTGGGATTCAGAGACATTCATGCCTTCAATCTAGCAATGTTGGCAAAACAAGGCTGGCGGCTCTGGCAAAACCCAGACTCCCTATGTGCCCAAGTCATGAAAGCAAAATACTTTGTGGATTCATCAGTATTGGAGGCTAAACCAAAACCGGGCATGTCATATACTTGGCGGAGTGTATTGCGGGGTATTGAGGTGATGAAGAAAGGCATGATCTGGCGAGTGGGAGATGGAAGAAATTTGCAAATCTGGTCTGATCCATGGTTACCAAGGGACTTTTCCAGGAAACCAATTACTCCTAGGGGTGGTAGTCTGCTTACAAGTGTTGATGAGCTGATCAATCCAATCTCGGGGTCTTGGGATGAAGAACTGATTAAAGATACCTTCTGGGAAGAAGATGCTAAAATAATGTTGGCGCTGCCGGTGCGTGAAGGGAGTGAGAACTGGTTAGCGTGCTAAAATAATGTTGGCGCTGCCGGTGCGTGAAGGGAGTGAGAACTGGTTAGCGTGGCACTATGACAAGCGAGGAAGGTTCAGTGTTAGAAGTGCATACAAGGTGTGTAGGGACGACATCCTCAGGAGTAAGAATCGGGGGGGGTGCACAGGGAGGAAGTGGATTGGCCGCTGAGTCGGTTTGGGACAAAATATGGAAGGTGAAGTGCCCAAATAAAATCAAACACTTCCTTTGGCGCCTCAGTCATAACAGCCATCCGTTGAAATGTAACCTGGTTAGACGTGGGATGAAGATTGATACTAAGTGCCCAGTGTGTGGAAGGGAAGAAGAGGACGGAGGCCATCTGTTCTTCAAATGCAAGCTAGTGAAGCAGGTTTGGCGATCTCTCCTGTTGGAGAGGGAGCGAATGGTTTTGGCTACTTTACCGTCAGCCTGGGAGGTGATGGCCTTCATCACGCAAGCAAAGGAGGAACACAGGATAACGATGGTGATCCTGTTGTGGTTTCTGTGGTCAGAGAGAAACTCGATCAGAGCGGAGGGGAGGAGAAGAAGTGCTGAAGTCTTAGCTTGCAGAATCAGGATATATGCAGATGAAGTGATCAAGGTGCAGAGTGGCGATCGACAAAAGAAGCAGAAGCTAAAGGATCGATGGAGCAAGCCACCAGAGGGTGTCCTCAAACTAAACTGTGACGCATCCTTTAAAGTGGAATCCTTGTCAGGCAGTTGGGGGTTTCTAATTCGCGATTGTGACGGAGATGTTGTTATGACGGGTAGAGGGAAGATTGATCACTTGCTGAGCGCCTACCAAGCTGAATTAATATCTTGTAAGAAGGGAGTTCAGGCGGCTTTGTCGTTGGGTATTGGAAGTTTGATTCTGGAGATTGATGCTCTTTTGGTTCAGCAAGCTCTTAAGTCAGATGATTTCTCGGCAATGCCTGAAGGTGGTCTGGTGGACGAGCTGACGGATTTAGTGTCATCTAGCTTTATACATTTTGAGTGTGTGTTCAAGGGTAGGGATTGTAATAGAGCTGCTCATGCGTTGGCTGAGTTGGGTTTTGAATGTGCTGAAGGGGAGGAACAAATTACTGCAACAGTTCCTAGTAATGTTGGTGTAATTGTTGCTGCTGATCTTTCAGCAGAGAGTTTTTTGCTATTTTAGTACCCTCGAGAGCGGGCTTCTCTAAAATAGTACCGATACCGTGGGCTTCTCTAAAACGGTACTGTTAATGATCTATCTACTCCATAATAGTACTCCACTTTACTTTCTTTTTCTTTTCTGATTTTTACTCCCTAAACTACCTAAAGTACCCCTCCTAATTTAATAGTATATATTGAGGAACAATTTGATGGAGCAGTCATGCCATGCACTGGTGAGGTCTGAAGAACTAGTGGCGCAGCTCGGCTGCTGAATTCATTGGAGTCCGGTACTCAACTGGGAGCGTAGGGAACAATGTGATGCTGTAATTCTTTTTTTTCCCAATATTTCTGCTGTAGTAGAATCCAGATGATGCAACCATGTGATGTAACTCCATTTCCATGGTAGTAAAGCATGACAAGATGTTTCATTTCTCTTCTCTTGTTGCTTGATTCTCCAGTTGCTTCATTTCTACTGTAATGGCAGGCAGGCAGGCAGGCGGCAACCACAGGACGAGCAGAGTAGCTAGTCGATCCTTCCTTCCAGCTTAGTGCAAATGGAGGCTGGACTGTAGAGCGTTGTTGGTTGCCAAAACTAGAAAGAAAGAAAGAAAGAAGCACACGGTGCAAGGAACCATGAGCAAATCCACGCAAGTATTCTGAAACAAGGTATTGCATCCGCACTATTATGGACTGTAGATTTGAAACGATTTGATTAGATCGAAATCAAATTAGGAGGGGTACTTTAGGTAGTTTAAGGAGTAAAAATCAGAAAAGAAAAAGAAAGTAAAGTGGAGTACTATTATGGAGTAGATAGATCATTAACAGTACCGTTTTAGAGAAGTTCGCGGTATCGGTACTATTTTAGAGAAGCCCGCTTTCGAGGGTACTAAAATAGCAAAAAACTCTTCAGCAGATGAGTAATGAAATTCCCAGTTTCAAAAAAAAAAATTCCTATGCTGGTCTGATTGCTCCTCTTCCGCCGAGTGCCTCCTCCTCCCACTCCGGCGACGCGAACTCGCCGGTGAAGTCCTCTTCCCTTCCTCGACTCCTCCTCGATTCCATGGCATTCGGCACCGTCTCCTTCGAGGGAGCTCCTCGGCCACTGCCGCGAGGCGCTCAACGTCGTATCCCGCTCCCGCCACGCCGACGCCGTCCAGTCCCGCCTCGTCTCGTTCGGCTACGTGCCCCCCCGGTAACACAAATCCCCAATTCCCCATCACAAGCTCAGAACCCCCATCATATCGTTTTAAGCTCTGTATTGTTGGTCTCGTTTGGTTGAGGATTGCTGGAGTTGTGGTTCGTGTAGAGGTGGAGGTGGATTTGGAGGAGGAAGATGGAGACGTGGGGAAGCTTGAGGTCCCCGAGAATGGGCACATTGGAGGATCAAGTTCGGTTCTGAGGTCCGGTCGGGAGCACTTCGACAACGACGATGCACTGTATCCTTCCATTTGCTATGATATTTTGGACAAATAGTTTTTGGAGATTTTTATTGCTTTGGGTGTGATATATGATTGAACTGATGGAATGAGTAGATACTGCATATCGAGATGCATATGCTCCAAATAACAGCTAACAATTTGTGCCAGTTGTAAGGGTCTGCAGCTTTGACAACGCTGGTGAACACGTTCAGCTGTAACTCGGAATTTAAAGACCTGTGCATTTAGGAGTTTAACCTATATTTATTCAAGTAGCTTATTCTGTCCAGCTTCATTATTAGCTGCTAGTTGTTAATTGCTGCTTGTTGTTAATTGTCAAGTGTTCTGTACTAAGTAGTCTGTACTCTGTACCTCTGAAGTGAGCGTAGGATTCTTTGTGTAAGTGTTGACTGCATGGATGATTGGTACAGAGATAGATTTATTTTCAGGATTCTATCGGTTCCTTGCCATCTTAAACAATCTATATTGCTTGTAGTGTTTTAAGTGTTATCTACCATGCTTCCTCTTTTTGAACTGGCATTTTTTCCCTTGTATCCATCAGTTGGCAGCCAGTTTCTGTATTAGTTTATAAATCTTTTATTCATAACAAATGATTGCTTGATTTATTAGTTTCTGATCACGTGAATGCACCTAACGAATTTCAGGTTCATGTGTGAACTCTGAACCTTACAGAAGAAAGGATGTATAGGAAGAAAATTTCTAGATTGTTTTCTGAAATTATGGATGAATAGAACTGTATTGAGGAAATGTTATCATTAAGTCAGTTGGATTTGTGAAATGTTATGAACTACGAAGATACTAGTTATGCTGCTTACTGCATCTTCTTTTGATGCTTAGCTGAATTATTGTTTTAGTTCTTTCATATTAGGATAGTTAGCAATTTTTTTATTTCCCATAGCTCTTCCTCTAAAAACAATGCTGGTATTGATTGTTTGTTAGCATGGTGTGCATAGGTATTAGTGTCACTGTATATATTGCATGTATAGATTTTTTTTGTTTATTTGTTGATAAGAGAACTGGTTTATGCTAAATTGCTAGTAATTGACCCATGAACTAAAGTTTGCAGACAAGTAACAGACTTTTACATCAGTTGCTTTCTTGTGCAAGTTTTGCATGAGATGTACTTCGCCCTGATAACTATCATGTTTGATGTCTGAAATTGAGATCCGATACACACCGGTTAGCATCTTATAATCTTATTGGCTTATTGCAACATGTTGTTCAGTACTTGGTATACTTTTTCTTCAGCAAAAGTACATTTACTGGGAATAAGTGTTACCACATGGCTCCTAATTGTCACTTGTCTCAATTGTCTTAAAAGTCTTTGCTAGATTCTATGCATTCTTAGTGCTTCTGTGATTACTTAATTTTAGTGTGGGTGGTGGCACCTGTTCACTCCACCTTGCTCAGGGAAACAAAGATGCCATGTACTTACATATTAACATATGTGTGATTATAGTAGCTACTAGTGCTCTTGGTCTGCAGATGATTGCTTAATTATTTAATCCATGGAAACAAGAGTTTTGCTAAGCAAGTATGTATCTCTGTAATTGTGAGTTGGTTTGTGTATCTAGTGTTTGGCAGGGCATGTTTCATCATTTTGGATGTGGAAACGGTTCTCTATAATCTGTATCACTTATTGATCATCTGGTAGGAGTAGAACAGATTACAGATGGAAGCTTGTGTGCCACTGTGTTTGTAACCCAACATTATACAGCTACTGATCTAATGTAAATAGTATGTCTTTGTTCAGAGAAATGTCAGTGTGCAAGTTCCTGATCTGGTACTTGCTTAGCTGCAATGGTGACCCAATCCCAAGGGATTGAGGGGAATTCCTTGTACCCTCAAAATCCCCTCTAGGGGAAATATTCCCTGGGCTTCTTTCCCCTCGCATCCAAACAAGGCCGAATTGGGAATCAGAGAGTGCCTGCAAGCGTCCCAAGCATGTGCGTCACCGGAGGCGGCGTGATGAAGTCCGTTGATGTTGTCTGCAGTGAAGTTCCGAATTCAGGCAGCAGTTCACCTGCTTCTACATTCACCATCAACCTGTGGAGGTTGGGGGACGATAACATGATGTGGGAAAAGGACTTTGCTATGGAAGCTGATGAACTCTGGTCTCTGCAGCGCTATGGCGCGAATCTCCCGTGTGTCGCACCAGAGAGTTTTTTGCTATTTTAGTACCCTCGAAAGCGGGCTTCTCTAAAATAGTACCGATACCGCGGGCTTCTCTAAAACGGTACTGTTAATGATCTATCTACTCCATAATAGTACTCCACTTTATTTTCTTTTTCTTTTCTGATTTTTACTCTCTAAACTACCTAAATTACCCCTCCTAATTTAATTTCGATCTAATCAAATTGTTTCAAAAAATCCTTCGTCCAGAGCAATTATTTTCGAAGAAAGCAACAAAATTAGCACTACTTATCATACAAATCACCTCTACACGTTCAACTTTCAATGATGGTGTCAAACCAAATCTAGCACAGTTCACATCAAATTGCATCTTTTCTAGCCAGCAATAACCAGGAGACAAGCTCAAATTACCAGGATCGAGGCGGTGCCACTGTCGGAGATCTCGACGGGGAAGCCAAGAATCGTAGGAGTAGCTCCAGTCCATGCTGATGTTGGCGCTGATGCCGGAGGCGACGACGACTAGGGCCGAGTCACCGGGACGGACGGCGGAGTCCTCCCCCACGTCGAGGTGGAAAAGCGTGATGTTGGAGGCGGCGACTCGAAAATAATCAAAGTGAATCGTTTGAAACGATTTGATTAGATCGAAATCAAATTAGGAGGGGTACTTTAGGTAGTTTAGGGAGTAAAAATCAGAAAAGAAAAAGAAAATAAAGTGAAGTACTATTATGGAGTAGATAGATCATTAACAGTACCGTTTTAGAGAAATCCACGGTATCGATACTATTTTAGAGAAGCCCGCTTTTGAGGGTACTAAAATAGCAAAAAACTCCGCACCAGAATCCCCCCTTGTCAGCATCGAAGAGCCCAATAACGTCTACTCTGTGTTGAGCAGTGACATCTTTGAGGATGACAAGACATGGATCATTATGGTTGACATGTTGAACAAGATGGCGAGATCATCCTTCGAATATACCAAAACAGATAGCTTCTCTGACGATGGTAGCAATATGGCGTCCAGGAACCTCACTTGTAACTGTTATGAATATTGTGCATGTATTCATGAGGCCCAAAGGGTAATATATATAGAGGTACAAGGGAGATATACAGAAGGAATACAAGGCCTATTAGGAAACAAATAACAGTCATAATCTATTTCCTATTCTTATCCTTAACACCCCCTCAAACTCATGGTGGATCACACACACTGAGTTTGGAGAGAAAATACAAGTGTTGTGCCCTAGTCTGTGGCTTCGTGAAGAAGTCAGCAATCTGTAACTCCGAGGACACAAACTGAAGAGCAAGTACACCCTCCTGCACCTGGGAGCGAGTGTATGAAGCATCCACACCAATGTGCTTGGTGAGCTCATGCTTCACTGGATCACGAGCAATGCTAATAGCTCCTGTACTGTCAGTCATAAGAGTAGTAGGTCCCCTCACAGGTACGCCAAAATCTGCAAGTAACCATCTCAACCAAGTAATCTCTGTTGTCACAGCTGCCATAGCTCTCAACTCAGCCTCTGCACTCGAACGGGAAACTGCAGTCTGCTTCTTTGTCTTCCAGGCAATCAGGGAGGAGCCAAGAAAAACACAATAAGCAGAAAGAGAACGACGATCAGAAGGATCACTAGCCCAGGTCGCATCAGAGTACGCTTGAAGCTGGAGTGAGGTGGAGCTAGAAAAAAACAAGCGACGAGAGATGGTCCCACGCAAGTAGCGAAGAACACGAAGAAGATGACTGTAGTGAATATGAGTAGGACAAGCCATGAACTGACTCAAGATATGGACAACATGAGCAATATCAGGACGAGTGCTCACAAGATATACCAAACTGCCAACAAGATGACGATACCGAGTAGGATCCTCAAGAGGATCATCATCAGTAGCACGGAGCTGAAGAGAGAGCTCCATAGGAGTCTCAGCAGTGCGAGTATCAGTCAGACCAGACCGATCAAGAAGATCCTGGACATACTTCTGTTGGGAGAGGTAGTAACCCTCAGGCGTGACAGAAACCTCAATCCCAAGAAAGTATGTAAGCAAGCCAAGATCAGTCATCAAAAACTGCTCACTGAGATGCTTCTTCACATATGCAATGAACGAGGGATCGTCACCAGTAATGAGCATATCATCCACATATAGAAGAAGCAGTGTCCTACCTTGAGGTGAGACATGGATAAATAGAGCAGGATCATGAGCACTGACAGTGAAACCGACAGCGGTGATCACGGAGGTAAAACGCGCAAACCAAGCACGAGGGGCCTGTTTGAGACCATAAAGAGCACGACGGAGACGACAGACATGACCAGCTGAAACAGAATACCCGGGTGGTGGCTGCATGTAAACCTCCTCATGCAAGACGCCATTAAGAAAGGCATTCTTAACATCCAGCTGAGAGATAGACCACCGACGAACAGAAGCAACCGCAACAAGAGTGCGAACAGTGGTCATATGAGCAACAGGAGCAAATGTCTCATCGTAATCTCGACCATACTCCTGCTGAAAACCACGAGCCACAAGACGAGCCTTGTAGCGCTCAATGGTACCATCAGACTTGGTCTTAATCTTGTACACCCACTTACACGTAATAGGACGAGCATGCACAGGTGTCGGGACAATATCCCAAGTCTCCGTACGACGAAGCGCATCAAGCTCCTCTGCCATAGCGAGCTGCCACTCAGAATGAGAAGTAGCCTCACGATAAGAGCTAGGCTCAGTGACAGAGAGAGCATGAGCTGATGAAGCAAAACCAAGACGAGCGGGAGGTCGAATGGTTTCCCGGTCACGAAGGTCGTAACGAGGAGCATCATCAGATGAATCAGACGTCGGTGTCGGCAAGAGACCAGGAGAGGGATCTGGTGGAGAACGAGGACGTCTGGAGTAGTGCACCCCAGAGAAACGAGACGGTGGTGCCATAGGAGCAGGAGGCAGTGCTGCAGGAGGCAACACAGGAGGGGAAGGTACCGAAGACGGGGAAAGGGGGAAAATGGGTGAGGAGTCAGGAAGAGACAACCAGGAGATCGTCTCGATGGTGGAAGCAGTGTGAGGAGCTGAATTTCGATAGAAGAAAGGTCGAGATTCGTCAAAGACAACATCTCGTGAGATCCTAATCCGTCGAGTAGAAGGATCATAGCAACGATAACCCTTATGCTCAGAACTGTACCCAAGAAAAACACACTCGACTGACTGGGCTGTCAGTTTAGTGCGCTCACGAGGCGGCAGCAGGACAAAACAGGTGCAGCCAAAAACACGAAGGTGATCGTACTGGGGGGCTCTAGAGTAGAGACGCTCTATAGGACTGACATCCTTAAGAGCAGTGGAAGGCTGCATATTAATGAGATATGCAGCCGTAGAAACAGTCTCAGCTCAGAACTGTGGAGGAACATGAGAAGCAAGCAGAAGGGTGCGAGCAGTCTCAATCAGATGACGGTGCTTGCGTTCAGCAACCCCATTCTGAGCATGAGCACCAGGACAAGAAGACTGATAAAGAGTGCCCTGCTCAGAAAGAAATTGTCTGAACGCACTAGAACAATACTCGCCAGCAGAATCACAGCGAAAAGTACGAATAGAGGACTCAAACTGAGTACGAACCATCATGGCAAAGCTACGATAGATCGCAAGAAACTGACCACGATTAGACATAGGGAAAAGCCAAGTAAAACGGGAATAGTCATCAATGAAAATAACATAGAATTTATGCCCGCCTTTGGAGATAATAGGCGCAGGTCCCCATACATCAGAATGAACTAAATCAAAAGGACGAGAAGACAATGACTCACTAGAATGATAAGGAAGTTGTAGCTGCTTGCCCAGCTTACAACCTGGACAAAACATGGACGTGTCAACAGTAACACGTCCAAGGACACCCTGATGAACTAACGACGAAAGACGAGACCCACATAGGTGACCTAAACGGTGATGCCACTGCGCAAAAACTCCAGGGGTGGTGGCAGCAGTGGCAGTAGAGGTAGACGTGGCAGGAGACGTGGTAGGAGCAACTGAAGTGGACGGAAGATGAAGACGGTCGAGAATGTAGAGACCCTGACGATCCCTACGGCGCTGGCCAGTCCCAAGTATCGTCCCTGTCTGTCGATCCTGAACAAAACAGGTGTGAGAGTCAAAACCAACCCTACAACCAAGGTCAGTGAGCTGTCCCACTGAAAGAAGCTGCATGGTTAGTTTGGGAACATGAGAAACAACTGGAACAGAAAAATCAGTGGTCAAAAGAGTGCCCTGACAGCTAATAGACAAGGAAGTACCATCCGCAGTCTGTACAGAGATAGGAAGGGCAGGAGGTCCCACTGAAATGAGAGATGTGGAATCCGGTGTCATGTGGAAAGAGGCACCAGAATCTAGAACCCAAGAGGTACCTGGAGGAGACGTCTGAGCTAGACTGGCAGAACCCGCTGAGTTGTGAGAGAGCTGCTGAAGTAGAGCCTGGTAGAGCTGCTGAACAGAGTCACCTCGCTGAGATCCTGATGAGCTGGTCTGTCCTCCTGTGAAGGAAGGGCCTCCCTGCCCCCCCTTGGATCGTCCACCACCACGCGCCTTATTCTGCTTTTTTCGCACCGCACAACGCTGGTAGTCATGCCCGAAGTTCTTGCAGTAGTTGCATTGAACTCCAGTTGGTGCAAAGGCAGGAGCGGAAACAGGCACCTGGGAGGGAACCGTAGTCGTAGCAGGAACCGTCGGTGTAGTCGAAGAAGGAGCAGCAAGCACAGTCGGAACGGACTGTGCTGCTAACCCGAGACGAAGCTCCTCAGCTCGAAGTGTCGAAAGAGCCTCGGTGACAGTCGGTCGTGGCGAGCGGCTCAGCAGTTGAGCTCTGACAGGCTCAAACTCTGGGCGAAGACGGCAGACGAAATCATAAAGACGAAGGCGATCGTGATCTGCCTTCTGAACCTTGTGGCACTCCTGGCATAGTGGAGAAGCCAGCTCATCTATCTGTCGCCAGATACTAACCAGAGATCGGAAGAAGTCGTCGACGAAAGAATCTCCCTAGCGAAGCATCTCCAACTCACGCTGAAGCGAAAAGAACTGAGCATCACTGCTCTGCTGATATCGCTCACGCAAGTACTCCCAGATCTGTTGAGTAGACCGCAGACCAACAATATCTGGCTGAATGGAATCGTCGACACTGACCACAAGGATGGCACGAACACGGGCCTCATCAGCACACCAGCGCTCAAAAGCGTCAATGGCATATTGAAAAGCCTCATCAGCAGCGTCAGCAGCAGCAGCATCATCATCCTTTGCCTTCTTCTTAGCAGCTTCATCTGCCCTAGGAGGTACAGAAGTAGGCTGCCTAGGAGGAGGCTGAACCGGCGGTGGCGGAGAAGGACGAGCACCAGTAACATGTCCCCAAAGGCGGAGACCATCAAGCGTGATCTCCATGAGAGAAGACCATAACCTGTAGTTTGTTCCATGGAGCTTTGTTCCCGAGAATGGGATCGCAGTAGATGGAACGGAAGCCATCGGTAGGCGGCGCTGGACGGCGCGGCGACCAAGGCAACGAAGTCTAACAGGCGGCGCTGGACGGCGCGGCGGTTAAAACAACATTTTTTTGCCTCTCTCTTTTTTTTCTTTGTTTACTCTATAAACAATCCACCGCACTCACTGGCTCACTTGAGCCAGCAAATAACAGAGGGGCGGCTGGATCACGGCAGCGGCAGCCGATGCAGACCGGCGGCGGCGGCGACGCCCAGCGGCGGTGGCGGTGGCAGCGGCGGCGGGGACAGCGGCGGCGACCCAGCGTGGACGACGGCGGCGGCGACCCGGCGCGGGCGACGGCGGCGGCGGCCCGGCACGGACAACGGCAGAGGCTGCCCGGCGCGGGTGACAGCGGAGGCGGCCCCTTCGCGGGCAACGACGGCGGCAACTCGGTACGGGCGACGGAGCGGCCGACGGCAGCGGTAGGCGGGCAACGGCGGCGGCAACCCGGCGCTGGCGACAGAGCAGGCGACGGCGTCGGCCCGGCGGCACAGTGACAGATCAGATCTAGCGATCGTAGATCGGATCTGGCGGCGGCTCGGACGTCCTCGATCCAGGCGGCGGCTCGGGCGGAGGTAGCCCTGGCAGCGGCGGCGGCGACTTGGATGTAGGTGGCCCGTGCGACGACAACTGCACGAGCGGTGAAGGCCCGAGCGGCAGCGACGACACGGGCAGAGACAACCCGGGCGGCAGCGGAGCAGCGGAAGAACAGATCAGTTTAGGGTTTTAACCCTGGCTCTGATACCATGTTATGAATATTGTGCATGTATTCATGAGGCCCAAAGGGCAATATATATAGAGGTACAAGGGAGATATACAGAAGGAATACAAAGCCTATTAGGAAACAAATAACAGTCCTAATCTATTTCCTATTCTTATCCTTAACAGTAACGAGCCAGTCCTTGTGAGTTCTCCAATTACTTGAATGCGCCTGAAACCAGGTAATTGGGATCTGTGTTTTTTTTTTCTGTTTCAGAGATGGTTGTGTAAGCATAAGCTTGTTCACAAGTACAGGCTATACTGGTTGACTAGTGAAAGTTTCTTTGAATTTAGTTGATTTTGTGAAGAACTGGTGGTGTTAAGTTGACTGTCTCAGATGCAGTAGGTTTATTTCGTACTCGTCAGCAAGTAGCAGCATGATCAATTGATAGCCTGTTGTATTTTTGGTCTCCACTTGTTACATCTTTGTGAATTGGTGGTGGTCCATATTAGTTAGCATGACATAACATGGACTTCTTTTTTAGTTTTGATCACAGATTCTGAAGGATTTGGAGGGGCATTGCTGTATTGGCCAAGTCTGAAAGCCACGCACGCATCACATGTCTACAGTTCATCCTCTCTCTATCTCTCTTCTGAGTGAAACGAATACAATTCTTCAGTTTCAGTTTTTTTAGAGGATTCTTGGGTTTTAGAGTATGTTCTTTTTGATTTTTTTATGACTTGATAAATAAATAGGACAGTTTCTCTAAACGGTTTTTTGACCTTAAAACCGTATACGTCAAGGTTGTTAGAAGTGATCCTGAATCAGATCGAAGGTTCTTTGGTAGGATCGCAAATCATAAAATCAATGTAGTATCTAAGATCTTACCTGATTCTACTAAAAAATATTTTAAAAAATTTACAGTGTATTATAACACTACTGTATTTTTAAAATTATATCTTTTGAATTTTTTCTTTACAAATTGTAAAGTAAAGATAAGATCATGTGTTATTTTATGATAATTATAGTGAACATAAAGATATAAAAGTTAAAATTTTTACTTAAAAGAAAGTATACATATCATTATTTATAATAAAACAATATAATCGATAGAATCAAATAGAATCGTATGAAAATTTTGATCTTGATCTTATAAAAGTTTAGATAAAATCATAAAAATAAGATTCTATCATATTAAGATTCTACTATAGAATCTGATCGGTCTAGTCAATTTTGAATTGTAAAACTTAGAATTGTATAACAAAATCGAGATTCTAACAATCTTGATTATGTCATCTATGTCGATGTTCTAATCATCCATTGCTACTTTAAAAAATACAAATAAAATCATCAGCCATAGCCCAAAGTAACAGGGCCCGGTGGCTCAATCTCGGACGGGAAATTGGGTTCTGCTAGACAGCCCAAGCCCAGCGGAAGCATGCTAGTGTAGTAGTGTTGTGTGGCCCGTGACAAACGTGAGATGTCACGTGCGGACGGATTGGGACGAACCGAACGCGTGTAACGACTTTAAAGACCCAAACTTTGATGCTCGGAGTCCATAGACCGAATGGGTTACTATGATCAACTGCTTCTCTGTCCGTAGTCCCAAGGTCCATGTGATCTCCATATCAGACGGTACGGCCTTTTTTAGGTTTTGATTTCAATTTCTTTTTGTAATAATTATTTATTAAAATAATAAATAAAGCGCAGCCTAAAATAGTGCTTGGTCCAAGGTCCATGGACGCTGCCTACATAGACATTGGAGGAGAGAACGCAGCATGGCAAGACACGTGGTGCATGCTCAGCTCGCCCTCCTCCATTTCGGTCGTCGCACGTTGCTGGGCAACCCGGAAAAGCCCAAATGAGAGCGAGTAGGAGTGAGTAGTACGTTTTCGTTAGGCGCACCAGCTACCCACCACTCCATAGCACTACTAGTATTGCACAGAAGCTAATACATCTTGCTAAGAACAGAATTATTGGCACATGTACCATCGTTTGAATCTGTATTTATAAAAATAATAGTACATATATTGTATTAACAGAAATGATATTTTTATCGTCTCGGCGACGCCGTGAAGGCGACACGTGCCCCCTACCGCCCGGCCACCATGGCATGCCGTCTCGCCACTAGACGGCATGTAATTAAGCCGTACTATATACTATTTGTTTAAATTTTGTACGGTTATAGTATTTTAGGAGTTATTACATATAGCAAAAAAAGCTCTAAAAATTACGAAATTTTGTGTGTAGCCCCCCGACACAACATACTTCATTGTGTAAATTTTTCATAATTTTATCCATTTTGAATGTTGCTTAAAAATTCATACGATTATAATTTTTATAGGAGTTGTTACATATAGTAAATAAGCTCCAAAATTACAAAATTTTATGTGCAGCCTCCTGATATAGTAATTAAAATATCTACATACATAATTATACAAAAAATTTAGCCAGATTTTAAAGATTTGCATGTACCTCACAATAATTGAAGCGAAACTCTCTACTCACTGATGTCAGTACTATTTGTACTATCATATGTAGCAAGCGCTACTATCACTACCACTAGCATTAGCTCGCTGCGCGCGCTCTCTCTCATGGCTGCTCATCAGCGACGCGCTTGGGGAGGTGGCGTTCCTAACAGTCGAGCTGGGGAGCATGTGCGCTTTTCGGGAGAAGGTGTCTGTGAAGGACACACAAGCAAGGGCTTGGACGGATGAGCTCCGGTGGCTATCGAGCGACGCTGAGGGCGGCGTCCACACGTACCACGCAGCCTTTTACGCCGCCGTCGACGAAATACGTAAGGGGCTTATCAAGTTCTCACTCCTCACGTTGCTGATTTTATTGCTGCAATCCATTGCCGAGAAGCTCAACATCCTCGAGTTAGCCTCATTTTTTTTAAGGGAACCTCTTGTTCAACTGCTGATGGTGGTGGTGCACCATTCCCTGTTAATGCTCTTGCTGAAGGTGGTGACGACGTTGGCGATGACAGCACGGACACTACTACCGGCCCTGATCCATTTGAGTCTCCATGGCCTCCGATGGATCATCCTACTGATCATTCCCGATAACTTGAAACTTTCTCACCATATTTGCAAGTTCTCCATACTAAGCTGGTGCAGGTTCTCCACCTATGTGAAGATGGATTGGAACTTGACTGAATCCATGCTCCTCCACTGGCCGGCTCCTGTTTGGTGCCAGTGAAAGGCCCTTGTTGGGAGCATTTTAATGCGTACAACGGCCACAACGCTTTGAGGAACACAACGCGCGACCTGACATGTGGCACGCGACAGCTATGTGCGGAGGGCCGGGTGACAGTGAAGTCCTCACGTGCTAGACCATCTCTATGCGGGAGGGGCCGAGCTATGGCCGACACAACATGTGGCAAGCAAGCTGCACCACTTGGGGAATTGCTTAAAAAAAGTGTTACAGTGCTCCACCTGTGCGGGAACTAGGTGCGCCCACATCAATCGAGCAAAATTCATAATGCATAAAATTTCTCAAAAAATAGACAATTAGGTTGACTATGTCAGAAGACTGCACATAAAATTTCGTAATATTTTGAGCTAGTTTACTATATGTAATAACTCCTACAAATATCATAATCATATAATTTTTTTGAGCAATATTCAGTGTGGATAAAATTGTTAAAAAATTATACAATGAAGTACGTTGTGTTAGGAGACTGGACATAAAATTTCATAATTTTTTGAGCTCATTTGTTATATTTAAAAAAATCAAACAAATAGTACATATAAAAAACAATTAAGATAGATAATTAAATCGGCTTCATTTCCTTCCGTTCGGTGGTGGGATGGCAAGCCACCTACCGTCTGATGGCCAGGTGGCAGGCCACCTGCCGTCCGATGGCCGGGCGGTTGTTGTGGTTACTGACCAAACAGTATATGAGGAGACTACCTAGAGAGAACCAGCGACAGAGGGGGAATGCTCATGTAAAATGAGTGGCCTTGTCCATCTTTAACCCCTCTTGGGGGTTTATATACATGATAGGGTAGGATGGAAAATTCCTCTTTTACCCCCTTGATAATTACAAAAGGTGAGGGTACATTGGTACATTCCTTTATACTATTGGACTTATTACATATTGGGACAGTCGCAAGGCCCAGTCATGGGGGTTGGGCCACCCCTACAATAGGACTCCCTTGACAGTAAGCACAGAGGTACCGATGGGCAAGCTGATGTGACCAACTATCCCAGCCCCCGTCCCCCGCCAGCAAGCTTGGAGGCCCCAATGGGCGAGATGATGCAATTGGTAGCTCCAGCCCCCTAGAGGTCGTAAACGCTCTGTGTGGATGCTGTAAATCCCCCGGCGTAGGGTTCTTTCGCGTGGCCCGGTCTTGAGCGCCGCATGCATCCGGCTTCCCAAGTACCATGGTAGTTCCGTGTATTCATATCATATGCATTGTTCTCTTGCATCTCATTGCTACCCTTCGCTTCTCATAGCCCATTTTGGAGTAACTAACAATATTATTTTTATAATTAGGGCTGCACATGAGTACTAACGTTTCGCTTATTTTGACTTGAGCTTCTGACTTATTTTTTACTATTTATAAGTTTCGTCTTTTCTGAACTTTTAACTTTTTTGAACTTTTTTACCGGTTCAAGTCCACATGCATCAATACAAGTTACAAAACAAAATATTCAAATGTAGAATATGTCCATCAAAATTGGTAATGAAGAAAACGAACATACTCGCATGTTTTTATAGAACATCTCATTGAAAAATATCATATCATTATACTATTATAAAAGAATGAGTTGGTGGTTGTACGTCCATTCTCCTTCAACCGCTCTATTTTCTTAAATTCTCACCATTCTTTACTTTCCAACCGATCAGAACAACTCTCTTCTATAGCATGATTATCTATATATTCAATAAGTTTCGTTGTAACGCACGATAGTAATGGTTATTTTAGTTTTATACGGTACACTTGACAGGAGCAGCATGGCCTCAAACCAAGTCAATCAATTTATATTCAACGGTTGAGTGCTTTCCCTTCACGTTTCTTCCAAAACATTTGCGTTAGCAGCAGCACTACAAGAAGTCAATAAGATTAAGGGTGCCTTTGGTTGAGCTTTTGGGAGCTGCTTTTGCTTCCAAAAAGCTAAAAGTCAATCAAAGGGGTGGAAACCAGAAACTGTCTTTTCAGAAGTAGCTACTTTTGGGTAGTACAGTTTTGAAAGCACCTTGGACCCTGCTTTTGGCTTTCTGCTTTTTGAAATGGTGAAAATAGAGAGGTGTTTCACAGTTGTTTCAAGGAAAATAGAGATAGGAGGTAAGTTTTATATTTGTTTGAACCAAACAGCTTACAGCTTTTCCACAGCCCACAACCTACAGCAGCTTTTCCACAGCCCACAACTCACAGCAGCTTTTTCAGAAACCACAGCTCAACCAAACACACCCTAAAATAACAGAATTGCTGCAAGGAGACATGAATACAAACACAAAAGTCTAGACACTGCATCATCGAGATGTAGGATAGTAGGATTTATTAGCAACAAATAAAAATAAGCATCTACTGATTTGTTGAGTCATTTGTGATATTTTAGCTTAAATGTTTAAGGAATGACAGACTTGTTTGATCGAGTAGCTCATCTCTTGCTTAAAAAAAAAAATCCAAAAAAGAAGATCTAGAATGCACCGAGAGTGATGATAAGCAAATGAAAAAAAATCTTGGAGATAGACTGGTCCATAAATGATAAAATGGTAAGCATACTAATGATCTCCTTTTTAATTTATGGTTTATAGTTTCTTTCAAATAAACAGATGGTTTCACCATTATGTTTTTGAAGCGCTTATCGGGATAGACTTTTTAAAACGACTTATTGACATTTAATTTATTTGCATAAACACTCATGTTAGGACTAAAAACCATCGGCCGCAGCTATAAATCATTAGCTACGGCAAAAAAAAAAAAGAACTTAACCATCATGATAGGAATAGATACCAATGGCTTACCTCTCTAAAAAGATACGGGTGCCTTTTAGTACATGATAGTGTGAAAACATAAAATAAGGGGTATATAAAATTACTAAACTAAAGGAGAACAAATGACATTTAGAAACACACTACCTTATCTGGTTATCCTTGAAACCTTACAAAAACAGCTAGAAAACTTTTTTTGTCCATTAACAATTATGGCAGTGCACTCTATTAAAGTTATCTACAGAAATTTAAAAAATGGGTAAGCGCATACAAATGGATGAATAAACACAACATAAATTCATAAACAACCAAATAAGGTACATGATACGAAATGCAATCCATGCAACATAAAACTTTCCCTACTATCCACTGTTTCGTTCTTCAAAAAATACGACATGAATCTCTGGGGTACGCGTAGCCCACACATTTCGGCAGAGTCCTACCGTCACCTACACAAACAAAGCGTCGCCCATAGGCCCGTTTCCCCTAGTTCCCTCCACCGCATCTTCACCGCACATCAACCTCCCAGCACGAACCTCAAAGCTCGGGGCGCCGCCACCGCCGCCGCCGCAGGAAGCGACACCCGTTCCTCCTCTGCTCTCCTCCGTTGGCACGCGAACGCAAAAGAAAAAAAAGGGGAAAAAACAAAAGAAGGAAAGCTTCGAAAGGGTTAGAGAGAGATAAGATCAGCCGGCGGAGACCAGCCTAGGGTGAGGAGGAGGAGCTCATGCTGGTGGCGTCTCCGGAGGGAGAGAGGAGAGGAGTTGAAGGCTTGTCGCGCTTCGAGCTTGAGGAAGGGGGGAGGAGGGGAAGGAGGAGGAGGCGGCGGCGGGGGAGGAGGAGTTGGTGCTGGTGCTCACATAGGGTTTCAGGTTCCTGCCGACTCGGAGGCTGCAAGGTCGCTCCTTTCTCCCCCCCCCCCTCTCTCTCTGTCACGTTGACTGGTGCGGTGGCGTGATGCTTGCTTTTTTTTTTCCTTCGTTTTTTGGGGTTTTTTTGGGGGTTTGGACGGTGCTTTGGTGTTAGGAGTGGTTCTGCGCGAGGCAAATGTGTGCTTGTGTGGTTTTGGGGGTTGGTAAAATGCTGCGTTTGATGGAATCGCAAGAATTTGTTCCGGCTATCCACGAGGGTTTATGGGGGTTGCTGATTTTTGCCCATTTTGCGGTGTTTCGTCTTGCTTTGAAGTGCCTGGTAGCCTTTGTTGGTGGAGTTGGGCGACTCATATGAAAAGTTTGTTTCCCCCCTCCATTTTGTGCTGATTTGGAGGTGCCGGATTGGTGAAGTCGGGAAGGTCCTAGGTTTATGTCCAGGTGTTCCTTGGATTTATGCATGATTTCGCTGCAAAGTTCTTGTTTTTGCTGGCCTTTCTGCGCATTGATGATGCAACTGCAATTGGGCGCTAGATGATGCGCTCTCGTGTGGCATTGGAAGGTTGGACTGCAAGCGTGTAAACCAATTGTGTTACCTAATTTGGCATTTTCTTGATTAGTCAGTTCTACCAAGCTCAAGTTTTACTGCCACATTTTCTTCTTTGAGAGGTTGAGGCTTGATAGCTTCGCAAGCGTCTGACCTAAGTAGCACGCTTGGTTAGCCTTCTTGTATGTTGTTTTTGTATCCTTAATTCTTTGCCCAATATGAGTCAGTAAAATTGATAAAGCATTTTCTTGAACCAAACTTATCTTGTTAGTTTGTTACCTGTTACATTACCGAACCCAGTTAATTCTGAATAGCCAGACTAGGAAAGTGACAAAAATGGGAATGTAACTTGCAGATATAGCCAATGGATGAACACTAAATATTCATTTTCTCTCTCTGTCTCTCTCTCTCTCTCTGCAGTGTAATGGCCACAGAGAGTGCTGTCCGGTTAATTGGAGGGACTGGGGCTGGTAACTGGAGTAAGGACTTCAGTTCGTTTGACTCTTCACTGGGTAATATTTCTGGAGAAGGGCTGGGGTTTGTGGATAATGGCAGTGGAGTTTATGGGGGCTGGAGGGAGTCCGTCCCAAATCGCAGTGGAAGCGCGCCACCTAGCATGGAAGGATCTCTGGCCACTCTTGGTCATCTCATAGGTCAGCAGAGTGGTAATTTTGAAGCCAGCTTGGGGAACTTGAACAATGTGACTGACGGTTCCAAGTCTGAAGAGCAGCTACGTGCTGATCCAGCATACTTTGACTACTATGGCTCCAAGGTGAATTTGAACCCAAGGCTTCCTCCACCGCTTATCTCAAGGGAGAGCCGCCGCTTCATGAACCGGGTTGGCAAGGTTAAAGAATGGAGAGTGGTCTCCCAAGATGACAGCAGCAAAGGCTCCTTGTTTATCCCACGATCTACTCTATCAACTCACAGGGAAGAACCTGAGGATGATAAGTCTCCAAGGTTGGATTCAAGTTCAGCGGAGGATGCCCAGATTGTCTCGAGTCAAAGTGTATCCAACTTTGACAGCCACAATATGAATCTTGTGGATTTTGTGCCAGTGAGTGCTCCACATGTACCAAACCTCTCTCTAGTATACCATGGTTCACAAAGTTGCTAACTATACACGGTACAACTTATGACTTCACCAAGGTTACATTGAATACTGGATTGATCTTTGATCATATCCAACTTATGATTGGCTGTAGAGAACAGGAGTGAGCAGGATGCAATAGGCTTTGTACTTGCTTATACTAGGAAGAAAATAACTAGTGTAGGTCAAAAAAATTATGCAATTGTTTTCCTCTGTTACAAGGCCACCAAGTTTGTTGTACAAAATTGCAAATGGACCACCTTGCTCAGTTGCTTTTATGGCGATGTCAAGTTGTCAACAAATCTTTCAGCTCCAGTTTGAGGGAGAATCAATTCTCTTTTGATTAGAAAATTTTAAGGTTTTCTTTTGGCTAGTTAAAGCGATTGTCTAATCTTACTGCATGTCTTTGAGAAATACCAAAACAAGGTTGATGTGGCACACAATATATCAACACTAAAAGTTAACAATACCCAAATCACTAGTCACTTACTACTTGTATAAAATCAACATAAATGTACAATTAATGGTTTCAAATCTTCCAGTTCATAAATGACTACTTCTTTGATTGCAATGCTACTGTTGTAGTAGAACATGAAATGTACCATTAAAAGTGTTGAAGATGTTTTTTTCCTGTTATATTTCCTTGCTGCAATACAATGGTCCACATCTGCCACCCTTTACATGTGTAGTGTCAGAACCAATTGATGTTACCTCATATCAAATTCTTCAGCAGTCAGCGAATGGTTATGACAGCTGTGCTGCTTTTCTGAAAGTCACTAGCATAACTGGCCTTATGGAAATCTTAGTCTTCCTGTGCCAACAGTGGTTTTAGTAATACTTATTCAATTTTTCAAGAGTCTGTCAGGATTCCTTTTTAACTGATTAAAAGCCAGTTCAGCATTCCTTTTCTGTGGACTAATTGACTAAAGTTTTTTTTATAGAGTCTTTACCAATTATAGTATAATAACTCTGTCATGTGTTAAAAAATGAAGTTATTGATTTGTCAATCTATATGAAAGTAACACTGTGCTGTGGAACAACATTATATATAATCTTTATCGGATCTTGTAAAATGTTTCTGTTATGGCTTTAAGGAGGTAGTTTTAAATTAGTTAATCTATATAAAAGGGTAAAATAGAAGTAAAAAAATGTAACTTTTCAAAAAGCAATAGCTACTGCAATGCTGAATGCACCATAAGTAGCAAAGTTATAAGCTGTTAGCTAGTTTGACATGCCATCTAGAATGGCACAACACCTGTTTGCAATGGATCCAATGATTTAACCATATCGTATTTGGTTGTCTATTTCAAGTTTGACTTACTTTTTTTTCTTTAATTGCTGCACTTGCAAATGAAGATTGGGACTATCGTTTTGATTTATTTTCGGGCATGTTATAATTGATCTTCTCATCATCTGTTTAAATTTTCTTTAGGAGAGCTTTCAGCAGAATGCTGCTTCTTTGTATGATAATTCTTCTTCTCACCCATCAAGTAGCAACACTGGCGCTGATATAGCTGTCCATTTTGACATTAACACGTCAAAGAATTTGTCACTTGATGTTGTCAAGCCATCAGGGTTGAATTCATGGACACCTATACCTGTAACCAGCACACTGAGAAATACACTTAGCAAAAGTCTTTCATCTACATCGGTTCAAAGCTTATCATGCTCTGATAGCAACACTAGTATGCAAACTTCTCAGCAAGAAAAGCTGAGCATAGACACCAAGCATGGAAATGATGTGCCTGGGAGTGGTGCAGTTGTTACTGAACTTGATACCTTGGACACTGATATGAAGAATTTGAAGTTGAGTTTGGACAGCCATACTACCTCACATGTTAAGCAACAATGGCAGGACAATGTCTTGCAGCAGTATGGCTCCTCACTTCCAGTCCAAGGTGACCCTGTTCAAATGACTCCTCAAGGAACACATCTTCCCCATTTTCCTTTTATTGACAACTTGTCTCATACTCAGCTAAAATTACCCACTGGTGACATGCAGCAATTTTCACCGCAGCCTGGTCTGACAGCACCTTTTTACACGCCAAATTCTTTTGGAAGCCCTTATTATCAGAATTTGCATCCGGCTAGTGTATTGCCAACTCCATTTGGAACTGCTGGATATGCTTTGAGTGGTTCAGTTCTGCCACCTGTTATGACTAGCTATGCTCCCCAGGGTTCTGTTGCTACAACTCTTGACAGCCCTATCACTCCAAGCTTTAGTGGTAGGCCATCTGGTTTTCCTTCAGCAGGAAATCTTTCATCAGGAACAGAATTTATGCAGCCATATAAAATGTATGGGCAACTTGGGGTTGCTATGCAGCCATCCATTCCCGATCCAAACTTTTTTCAGTTCTTTCAGCATCCTTCTTTACTTCAATACACCGGTGGAAATCAATACAATACAATGAGTCCAAGGGTTAGCGTTGTTGGAAAACTTGCTGATAGTTTTGATCCACAAAAGGTATCACCTCAAGCTACATATCCATCTGATCAGAGGCTTCAATTTCCAAGAACTGGAGTTTCTATTTCTCCTACAGCTAGAAGAGGAGGGAGTGTTCCAAATTATCAAGGCATCTCTCCCTATGTTGGAGTACCAATGACTTATCCAACAAGCCCACCAATGACTTATCCAACAAGCCCAGTGTTTCAGGGACAACCTTTGCCTGGAATATTTCCTCCTGGCAGGAGAAATGATTCTGTGAGGTTCCAACCCCCCTCAAGAAATATGACTGCTAGTTCTGGGATTCAAGGGCAGCGAGAAAGGGAGAAATTTGATGACCCAAAGGCATGCTCTTTCCTTGAAGAACTAAAGTCCAACAGAGCTCTTAGGGTTGAGCTGTCTGGTATCACAGGTCATATAGTAGAATACAGGTTAGTTGTGTGGTATTGATTATTTATCGTCCTATCTATACATTCATGCTCAAATACAAGTTTTGGACATTGATTCCTTTTTTTTTCACCTCAGTGCTGACCAACATGGTAGCCGATTTATCCAGCAGAAGTTGGAGAACTGCACTGCCGAAGAGAAGGCATCCGTGTTTGCAGAAGTTCTTCCTCATGCTTCATCATTAATGACTGACGTGTTTGGGAATTATGTGATCCAAAAGGTATGCCGCTGTAAGGGTGGATCTGTCAGTACCTATTATCTGTAGCAAAAAATCTTTGTACATTGCATGCTGTGGTCTAGTAACTTCATCTCACATAATTATGCCTTGTAACCAGTAACAACTGAGTTGTATGAGAAGAAATGACATGTAATCTCTGCAGTTCTTTGAACATGGAACTCCTGAGCAAAGGAGGGATCTAGCCACTAAGCTTGTTGGTCATGTTTTACCTTTGAGCCTTCAGATGTATGGATGCCGAGTAATTCAGAAGGTACTCTTTAAGTCTTAACATTTACTTTTTTTTTCAATCAAGGGTGAGTGGCAATTGTAAAGACACGGGACTATGGCTATCCAAATCTTCTTTCTATGTCTGGCGTTTCTCCATTTGTTTGTAGCATTTTGTGTGTGTGTGCGCACGCGCTACTTGCGATGTTCTATTCACTTTAAAAGCTGTTTGGCTTAAACATTAGTTGCTGAGTTTTGGTGTATTAGATATTCTGGACTGTACTGTACCTGGGAATACATGACTTAGTTGTAGATGCCTAGATGGTTTCAGGCTGGTAGGACTGTATACTTCTGATACTGAAAGGTGTGTTAGCTACCAAACAAAAGTTCCAATTTAGTTCATTTAAAAACTTCAACTTAGGTTATATGAGCATGGCAGCATGCACTGCATTTAAAAGCTTCTCTCAGCCTTACACTCAGTAGTACGTGAGATACCAGTGGAATACAGGGCTATCTATACTCTATATGTAAACACTATGTTATTTTGGGGGAAATTTACCTAGGATAACATGTTTTTGTAGACCTAGAAACAACTGTATAAGCTGCTACCGTAACTATTGTATGGACCTGGCGATTATTCATTGGCATGACACAGATGTATCTGGATGCAACCAATATCAGCTTAGTATCTGATGTGACTTGCTATCATTATGGGCCTGGCGATTATTCATTGGCATGACAGATGTATCTGGATGCAACCAATATCAGCTTAGTATCTGATGTGACTTGCTATCATTATTAATTCTTGCTTTGTCTAACTTCTCTTTTGAAACATGTAGGCTCTTGAAGTCATGGAGCTTGACCAGAAAATAGATCTAGTTCATGAGCTTGATGGACATGTTATGCGATGTGTTCGTGATCAAAATGGGAATCACGTTATACAGAAGTGCATTGAATGTGTCCCTACAGAACATATTGGCTTAGTAGTATCTGCTTTTCGGGGCCAAGTTGCTAGCCTTTCAATGCACCCATATGGTTGCCGTGTTATTCAAGTGAGTTCAGAATAATATCCTATACGAATTTGGTGTTAGATCCTGGTGTGATGTTTTCTTTCTCTCTTTAATCTTTATCCTGCTCGGCAGAGAGTTTTGGAGCATTGTGGTGGCGATTCACAAGGCCAGTGCATAACAGATGAGATATTGCAGTCGGCTTGCATCCTCGCTCAAGATCAGTACGGCAACTATGTTATGCAGGTGAAATTTATTTGCAATTTGATACAATACTTGTAGCCGCATTCTAGCTCTCTACCCTGGCAATTATCCATCACAACATTGCCCACTTATGTACTCTCAGTCTTAAGCTGAGAATACGATAGTTGCAAACTGATAAACTGCCTGTGATATACACACACCACCTTGCCAGTTATGACCTGTGTTGGTTCATTTGTTGGCACAAGAATCTACATGTGCTAATATATATAAAAAAAACTCGACCTGCGGGGGGTAAGACAGCCCCCGGGCATTTTGCTTAAGAAGATCCTCTCACGCAGATCGAGAAAACCCTCGAACCCCTGATCCACCCTTACACAGCGGCATCATCGCCCGTGTGAGAACGACCAATGACCTGGGCAGGCCTTAGACCTGTGCTTTGGTGTGGTAGCAGGCGAGGGGATTTTTTCCCCCAGCCTGAAATTCGCTCCCACTGGGAGTCGAACCCAGGACCTGGGGGGTGCTACTAGAGCCCTTAGCCATTACGCTAGAGGCCCGTTCGCACATGTGCTAATATATGATAGTGGATGATGCCATGAATGAAGTGCACGAGCTTAACAATTTGAATCCTTCGATGATGTCCTTTCTACTAATGATGGCTATTTTATGTCATCTTATTTATCAGCTTATCGTTTTTCCCGGTTCTTTTGCAGCATGTTTTGGAAAGAGGAAAAGGTCATGAGAGAGCCGAAATTATCAATAAATTGGCTGGGCAGGTTGTTACCATGAGCCAAAATAAATTTGCATCAAATGTGGTAGAGAAGTGTTTTCAACATGGGGATATTGCGGAGCGAGATCTTCTGATCAGGGAGATTGTGGAGCAGACCGAGGGAAATGATAACCTGCTGGTATGTATGATAAGTCGATACTCAATGTTTCCGTCCTTTTCCCATCCCTCTTTTTCGGCTGAAAGAGGTTAAGGGGCTAATGCTCCAAGGTACAGGGAGCACAATCTGTAGCCAGGTACCCAGTAGGCGGTAGCATCCCATGTCTTTGCATCCATAACAAAACCAGTCAATCAGATGATAATCACAGTAACAATTCCATCGGTGTCATCACCGAGGATTCCAACTATCCAAGCCCAGTATCTATACTGCTCATTGTTTCTGATACTGTTGACCGTAGATTCCGTAATTTTGTTTGCCGTTATCTCCATGTGCGTTGATTTGCTAACCACTTTCTATGCGATTAGGCGATGATGAAGGACCAGTATGCTAATTATGTGGTTCAGAAGATACTTGAGACATGCAACGAGCAACAGCGGGAACTTCTGCTCAGCCGTGTAAAGGGTCATCTGCAAGCATTGAGGAAGTACACCTATGGCAAACATATTGTGAGCCGAGTTGAGCAGCTTTGTGGTGAAGGTGAGCTTCCTCTTCCACTAGTAATACTTTAAATGAATCTTCTCTGAGATTTGCTTCAGGTGCAGTATTTTAAGCGATCTCTTTAATTCTGTGACAGGAGGTGCTGAGTCAGATTCTTAGATGATCAACAAATTCTTCCCAGGAGGGGTGTGCCTGGGCATCGCCCGATCCATCAGCAAGGAAGAAAGCAAAACAGATTGAACTCCAGTACTTCAAAAGGGCTAACAAAACTCTGTATAGCTGTGACTTTCTTTAGGGTAGTATAGGTGCTAGACACACAGTTTAGCGGTGTGCATCAGTGTATCTATATTAGGGTGTGCTTATTTATAGAATCAAAACTGCGATAGTTGGTTGATGTGTGCAATATAAGTTGGTTTGGCTTGTATGCTATATATATACGTTGACTTATTGGTAATTGTTCAAACAGTAAACAGTAGGGCTATGGGAGATCACAAGGGTTGTACGAAGCCTGATAAGCCGTGGAGATAGGATGTAGAAGATATATGCATCAGCGTGTGGTCTATTATCTAGCCTTTCTCTAAAAAATGAATCTATCCCTTTTATAGTGCTCCCAATTGATCATATACCCTCCATTTAGATGGAAATTCAGGATTTACCCTCCTGGCCCACGTGTCAGTGACTTATGATGACCCTACGTGTCATTGAGATGCGGAACCAACTAAAGGGAGGGTATATGATCCAATTCCCCTTTATAGTGCTAATGTCATATATTTATAGTCATAAAGAGATTACTTATATAAATACTTCTATCGGCATCTATAATTGTAGAGGCAAACTCATTTTTCCTTTTTGGGCCAGCCACGCGATTACATGGCGAGCCGGCGCTCCAGGTAGGCGTCCACGAAGCAGCCGTGCGTGACGAGGTCCGGCGCGACGCCGTCGCGTCGCATGTGCTCGGCGCTAAGATGGAGGTCCCGGAAACATGCACATCTTGGAGAAGGCCGCGGCGCGGATGTTGAAGGTTGTGAGGTCCGGCAGGAACCCGGCGGCGACCATCTCCAGGAAGGCGCGCTGCAGGGACTTCATCTTGAAGTTGGCCGCGAATGAGAGGAGGTAGAGGTTCCAGAGCAGGTTGCGGCGTTGCGGCGGCCAAGGCCGACGTTGTTCACGAACACGCCGAGATTGTAGTACTTGCGCTGGGAGATGTACGCCGACGCCACGGCGCGGATGGCGTCCGCGGAGATGAGAAGGCCGGACCTCTTGAGCCGGCGGTGGGCCGCCTCCATCTGCGGGACGGTGCCGGAGGCCGCGTAGTATTGCACAAAGGCGTTGCCGGTGGCGGAGTCGACGCGGAGTCCAAGGCAGCCCATTTCTTGGACGGTGTCCACCATGAGGGCGAGCTCGCTGGCGGCGCCGAAGCAGGAACGGCGAGCGGGTAGAGCCCGCGCGCCGCGGCGGGGTAGCGCGCGGAGAGCTCCCGCACGGCGAGGAGGATCTCGTCGAAGCGGCGGAGGCGCGCGTACGCCGGGAGGAGGAGCGGCGAGGCAAGGCGCGGCGGAGCTGTGCAGGAGCTGCGCCCAGATGGACTGTGCTCGCGCGAAGTCGCCGGCCTCCGCGCAGGCGAGCATTAGTTCCGCCTCGGCATCCGGTGGAGTGCTTCTTGAGCAGGATATGGCTCGCCACGGCGCCTGCGCGTGTGGAAACGCAGCTGATGTCAGTACAACGAATGGAAGTTGCCGTGCGAACCGGGAGGAGCAAAGGAAGCAAACCTGACGAGCTGAAGGGAAGGGAAGGCTAGCCGCGCGTGGAGCTCCGGAAGAAGAAGACGAGTGGAGGGGAGAGGAGGAGCAGGGGAAGGCAGCGGTCGTGGAGAGAGGAGGGAACCCATCACATCACCTCATGGTGCCATCAGCGATGGCTTCTCTGGTGAAGGAAAATGGGGAGGAAACCTGACAAAATCGTTTGTGAAGGATCCAGGGCATCTTCATATTTGTTTCTGTTTTAGCTTCTGCACAGAGAAATCAGAAATCAATCGGTGGGTTTCTTCAGAAAAGTCAAAAATCAATTATGGATCCTTTTAAGCTGCGACTTATAACTTAAAATTTTAAATTATGTCTAATCACAAGAAAGACTTGCGTATAATTTTGGCCGATATAGATGAAGTCGATCCATTATCTACTACAATCAATTTGTAAACACCGTCTTGAAAAGACACACCATTTAAAAACTAGTTACAGTAGGTAAACTAAAAGCCATAAGCCAAAAAGAAAGGAGCCAATATAAACATCGGTTTCTCAAAATAGTTTCCTCACTCCACTCGTTCCCATCTTGCTCCGAAGTCAATGGATCACAGGCGTATCTAGAGGTGACAACAGGGCGGACGGTCCCGAGGAGACCCCTACGGCTCCACCCGACCCTCACTAGCAAGCCTTAGCCCCGCCCACGCTAAGGCTATTGGAGGGAGATGCCCATTGTCCCCGGTCCCCGTGGGGATAAAAATAGGTTAAATATTTTAAAAAACAATGATATGAATTTGTTTATTAATTTATAATTATTTAGGCATACATTTTTTTTGAAATATAGCTTCAAAATATATATTCTAACATATAGATTCAAGTTTTAGTCAAATATGCAGGAAAAGAATATAATCTTCTATATTAAAAAACTATAATATATTATTTAAAAAATATTTTTTTATATTTATCGGGTCCCCATATGGCCCCGCGGGGGAGGGTGACCCCGTCCTCGCCCCGCTAGTGTAGTGGGGCCCCACCCCGTTCCCTCGTGGGAAGAGATCACCCCCCGGCGCCCCTCATGGGGATATTCCCCGCTGGACCCTGCCCTCTTGGGGGGGGGATTAACACCTCTAGGCACATCACATACTTCACTCATTTCACTTCTGTCTCGCATGTGTATCCTTTTCTTACTTTCTCCACTGTGCCTTCTTTCTAAAAACTACTTCTTTCAGCCACTAATATTAATTAACCAAAATCTATCAACTGCAGTCAAAAGTAATCAGCTGCAGCCAATATGAACAGACCCATAGCCCTACCCAACATATTCGCATGTGCTACGAAGACCATCACAACCTGGCATTCATCATTCTTGGTATTTTTGGGGCTGACTAATAAACAGACACCTAAAATTTTTTCAATGATAATTAATTTTAGCAACCGTTGGATCAAAAAATCTTGTGATTCGGATCCTCTCCCTCTCTCCCCTATATATATATATCCCCCAGACCCAACCACTGTCATCCCCTCCCCCACCGCTATTGCCTCCTCCCCTCCTGCCGCGTTCACTCGCGCCTCCTCCTCTCTCACCACCACCGCCCCCCACCTTTATTCCCCATCTGTAGCGGCTCCTTTGCCTCCTAACATTCTTCTCATTCTTCTTGTCAACCCGCCAACCTATCATGCCTGTCACCCTCTGACAATCCCATGGTTGAGCCGACGCTACTGCCGCCCATCACCGTGCCTCCGTCGGCCCAACCTCCCTCTTTAAGCCTAGAGGCATGTTGAACTTGAACCCTAAATAAATGAACTCTTAACTATAACCCGCCAGCCGCCATCGCCAAGAGTCGGAGAGGAGGAGAAAATCGATTGTGATTTTGCAAATTTTCTGGCACATGTAAAATAGCAAATACGTTTTAATTCTATTTGCAGAATTCAGAATTCGCAGGATCAAAATGGTGACAGAGGTGATAAAGCCACTGAACCTTTCAATGCTGCTGCAACATTTCACAGGTATCTCTGAAGCACCAGAGGTTAGGAAAAGAAGCACCCAATCCACAATTCATGTTTCTCAAGCAGGTTCTCAGCTTCCATTTTGCTCATGGCGTCGACCTCAGACAGCAAACTACATGATACAAACCAACCATAGAACATTAAACCGAACAACACACCATAAACTGGCAACCCCCGAAGCCAATCCTCGAGGGGCCATCAGGAGAGCATTACATTAATAATCAATCGCAAATTCACATCAAATACATCTGGTACTCTGTTAAGGTGAGCTACTCAACGGAATTAGACAAGAAAATGGTCAATAGTACAACAATAAGATGATAACACAATCCCCCGACAAGCAGCGACCGAGAAGAAAAGATCTCCCGAAATAGTACAGGAACCAGAAGAGGAAGGTCAGGCTTGCGTCAATCAAGCTGAACACTACAAATGCCTTCCTCTTTTAACCCTAGTTGTAGTACATAAGCTGCTGGGCAGATGACTGATTCGGGTAGCCATCGTAGAGGACCTGGGAACCAGCATCAAGAAGCCCTGCAGATACCTGACCAGCGAGACCATGCTGGCCGGCAATCTGCCCAGCCGCAGCCTGGCTTAAGACAAGCTGCCTCTGGTAAGCCAGAAGTTCAGCTGCTGTAAAACCTTGTGGCACACCTGCCATTGCTACGGGCTGATACGCAGCAACTGGAGGTGGCAGTGGCTTAGAAGATGTCCCAGGTGGAGTTGGTTTGTTGCCCCACGAGCACTAGATGAGAACAGGGTAAACAAATCATGAAATTGCATAAACAATTGTGTAAAGAATCAAAACAACAAAAGCAAAACATTTATTTGCTTTGGAATTTACTTTGATTGGCTTGCCACGAACTACCAATCCATTGGCCATCTGGATAGCTAATGCTGCTTCACCATGGGTACTGTATCTCACAAATCCAAACCCTTTATCCTGCTGAACGCGAACTTCTTCGATGGCCCCAACCCCTAAGTTATAGAAGTGGCGGTGAAGCTCATCTCGATTTACCTGACCAGTTAAGTAAAGATGAATTACAGGTGTCCTAAAAAAATTTCAGCTGATAGGAAAAGAACAGAGAAATAGCTTCGTTCACGTTTTTTGGGGAGCACTGGCACTAGGAGAAAAGTAGAGCAGATGGGGATGGGTATGGGGAAAGGAAACTGGGCTAGCAGCAATTTGTTTCTACCTCATGTCCAAGGTTGCCAACATACACCGTAGTGCAATCAGGGTTGTTCTCTGGATTCTCTTTACTTCCTGTATCCTGGTTTGCCTCCATTGCTGCAGAATAAAGTTGAAAATTGGAAAAAGATCAGTAGTGAGGAATGCCTACCTTATTGGATCAATTCATTATAATTAAAGATATGGCCATGTAATTCCGCTCATGCCATTTATTCGGCTGAACAATATATGAATGACAAAATCTGCCCTGAAAGGAAAATACTGTTGCTTTATGGTCATGAAACTATTAAACACCTAACCTGCATTACTGGAAATACCATTTGTTAGTACAACTGCATTATGATTGTCTGTTTCTTGTTTCTCTTCTGCATTGTTCTTTGTTGCCCAGTTGCACCTTATTTGTCTGCTTCCAAGCCATTTACCTATTGTAACACATTAGTTTGCAAAAGTAAAAAAAGTTGCAACATTAGAATGTCAGACAATAGGCAAAATAAATTAATAAATATCATTATAAGCTCTGGTGGCATGTTTACCAGTCATTTCAGTTATAGCAGTTTCAGCTTCCTGCACTAAGAAACAGGATAGTATGAGTGATAATAGAGAAAAAAAAACTACATGCAAGTGTAGGACTGATGGAAATGTCAGTCTTCATGCTCTACTAAGTTTACTAAAGTGAACTTCAGTTGGTATCAAATTTCATGTTCATGCTATACTAAATGCAAATTTTGAAACTTGGTATTTGCACAGCCTTGGCACAACAGCAAAGACCTGATATGCACTACAGTTTGAATTTTGACTATGGATGATGCAAGGAGCCAGATGAGCTTCAATTAGATCAGCAACCAGTAAGGTACCATAGAAAATAATTTGAATATTAGAGAAAAATAGAAACATAACAAAACTATTTGCAAAACATGGAATCCAAATCTACCAACTCACTACAAACTACCAATGGAAAACACGAGAAATCAACACTAAATCTCGCTTTAACTAACAGTAGTTGTCGCACAAGCCAAGAACAATTCACTGAGTTAAACTACAATGATGGCTTTAACAAAACTCCGGCAATGCAAAACCCATCAGTATCAAATAGCTTAAACACCAGGATATTAGGTAGAAAATAAAGTGTGGTGTTGGACTCATGGGATCAAAATGGTAAAACTATTACAAAATGCAAAAGAGAAAAAATATCATGCCTGTTGATTACGGAAGGAGACAAAACCATAACCTCTGGAGCGTCCAGTTTTATTGTCCCACATGACTCGAGCATCACTGATCATAAATGACACAAATGAACGACTGAAAAGCTACCGCAAAACAAAAGTGGTAGAAACAAAGAGAAAAAGCATGATGTCCAAAATGTGTCATTCTAGATTCTTATAGCATAACAAAGAGATAGACTTGATACATCAAATTTCATCGCTTGGATAACAAGCCAGAATTGCAAAGCATAGGCCATAGATACAAACTTATCATATGTGCCACCATGTTACAAAGAACTAAGGACTTACGAACAAGAAGGATATGCTGAGAAACAGGCATAAAGAGTTGCATCATTCACTTCAGAACTTAAATCACCAACAAAAATATGGAAATGCCCTGGAAATAATTCAATGGGCACAGTTAACCAAACAAGGATTAAATTAGAAAAGAAGAAAAGATACAGAAAGGTTTTTTGAATAATATCTCACCAGACGTATCCTCCCTCTGTGTACTTGCATACGCCCAGTTCACCTTGATTGCTTGGCCATATCTGAGTAAAATGTTTCATAACAAAAAACACTAAAAGTTAACTTAAGACTCCAAAACCTGTGTCATTGAAACTAGTGGAACACTGAAACTTACATGTGACGCCCATGAAGGGTCATGATTGCAAGAGCAGCTGACCTCCGATCATAGTAGTCAACAAACCCAAAGGAAGACTGGGAAAAGAGTGAATACTTGTCAAATAGATGGTAATTGACTGAAAACAGTGGTTTTTTTGCTGATTTATCCACAGGTTCAGTATAGCATACTCAAAAACACCATCCTTGAATTCCAATTAAAATGTTAATAGAAAGTAGTATTCAGGTCAGCTATGCGCTAAATCACATTACGAATGTTGGAATATTAAGACAAATTGGCGGTTGGCGGTTCTCTAACTTTCATCAAACCATGGACACAGCAAAAGGGTTGCATAGCCATGAGCCATTAAGACAATTCAAAGGTGAAACCCCTTAAAATAATCTTCTCTGATGTAACATTACTAGTATTTTAAATCTCAAATATAGGCTGTGAAAGCGCACCTTCTCTTTCCGGATGAGCTTGCATCTTTCCACAAGGCCAGAGCTCTGGAAAACTTCAATCAGAAGGCTCTCAGTGACATTGGGGTGTACGTTTCCCACATACCTAGTCCACACAGCATTATGAATTAAAATCAGATTAAAAAACATTATTCAATAAAAAACTTCAAGACAGATATCAAATAACCATATTTAGATGATGTACTAATTACTACCGACAGAAATTTTAGCACCAGCCTCAATGGTGAACTATGCATTACCTAACTTTGGCCACATTTGTTACATTATGGAATTCCAGATTGATTTTAAAAACTAAACCACAGCTACACAGCTTGGGGGGGGGGGGGGGGGGAGCTAAGCTGTAAATCACAGATATAGGTGAAAACATAAAAGAACACCGAAAGCACTCACACACTGCGACATGTGGATGGATCAAATCCAGGCGGAAGATTGCCATTTGAAATAGGCTCCATCTGCAAAATATGAAGTGTAAAAAAAAAGATACACACTGATGCCAAAACAAGCTGAGGAGCAGCAAAGCAAAACAAAATAGAAAACGTATAGCTGTATAGGTATTGATAAAATTTGACCTAAATGTAATAGGAATGAAACCCCAGTTCTTCTAAGTCATGTTTTATGCCATTAACAACGACTGAAAGCAGCTATTGTTGTGCAATTACATCCAAGCACCTCTCTCTCTCTCTCTCTCTCTCTCTGTTAAAACCATGAGCTTTTCATATGCAACACTAACGTTGCATTCGTTTAACCAACTTGTGAACAACGATCAATGCACCATGAATAAGATAATGCAATTAGCAAGCTTTATACAAATGGAGACAGCAGCAGCACTTGCTCCAAAAACACAGAAAGCAATTTAATTAAAAAAACTATTTATTATGCACAAAAAATGTTAACTCAAAGCAAACAACAATCTTCCAGGTTCATGACAAGATCGGCATGCATAACCGCCGTCCCACGCTCATACAAATAATAGATGTGTAACATACTGCACTGCTAAGGAGGCAAGGAGCAGAAGAAAACAAAAACAGAACAAGTAAAGGTAATGAATTCCCTTTAACTGAAAATGTAAAGGGACTAGGGACTAGGGAGTGAGAAACCCAATCCTTCCCAGCCATGTTTTTCTTCCATTAGCAACAACTCAAAGTTGTCTTTTTTTTGTCCAATTACATCCAATCGCCTCCCTCTGCCAAAACCAATTTCTTTGCCATGTTTTTCTTCCATTAGCAACAACTCAAAGTTGTCTTTTTTTTGTCCAATTACATCCAATCGCCTCCCTCTGCCAAAACCAATTTCTTTGAATCCTAACACCAATAGTGCATGTTTCCAACCAACTTGAGCACAACAAGGCATGTGTCACGAACAATAGCATGCAATTAGCAACCTTTATGCAACTAAAGGCAACAACACTAGTTGCTCTATTCCAAACAAAAAATTAGCTATCAAGTCAAAACTTGCTCTACCGCAATGAACCAACAAGATACACTAAATCAAAGGGGCAACCTAGAAATAAGGGGAAATGCACAAAGCAAACAACAATCTTCCGGGCTCACACGCAGATCGGCGTGCATTACTGTCGCCCAATGCGCACACAAACAACAGATCAAGAATCGAGGAACCGGGGGTGACCTGGGACATGGCCGCCGCCGCGGCGGCGGCGAGGACGCCGGACTGGTACTGCTGCTGCTGCTGCTGCTGCTGCTGCAGCGCCTGCTGCATCAGGAGGGCCTGCTGCTGCTGCTGCTGCCGGAGCCTCTGTTGCTGTTGCTGGTGGCTCCCACCTGCGCCGTTCATCCCCTCCTCCTCCTCCGACTCCGGCGAGGCAAAGACCGGATCGAAACCCCAGCAAACCGAGGGCTCGGGCGAACCGATCGACGGATCGGTGGATTGGATCGAGCAGATCGAAAGATTTGGGAGCGAATTTCTTGCGGGGATCGAGCAGGAGAACGGAGGAACAGGAGGTGATATTTTTCTTATTTTTTTCTTGTTTTTCCTTCTCTACTTCTCCTCGTCGGGCTCACGGAAAGACTAGACTGGTTTTTTGGGCGCTTTTGGATACGGGTGATGGATTTTACGCTATAAAGTATAAATTAAAGAAAATTTATACGTAATTTTGAACGATATAAATAAAATCGTTATAATATGTACTATAATTAATTTATAAATTCTGTCTTAAGAAGTTATTCTGTTTGAAAGTTAATTAGCGTAGAAAAGCTGAAAAGAACAAGCGAGACAGAGAGGGCAGGTGGGGGATTTTTCATTCAGAGGAGATGATGTGGAGCTTTCGGTGTGGTTCCCAGGCTCAGTGGTGAGCCCGCATTCCTGCCTGCAATGCTTGCTCAGAGTCGCTGAGTCGGAGCAGTTCTAAATTAATAAGGAGTTTACTTATGAGAGGTGAAGGGTGGGCCTGGCGTATTGGTGAAGTCTCTCTATTGTGCGCCGGAGGTCGCATGTTCGAATCAGTCTCTCTGCAAAGCAGGGGAAAGACTACCTAAAAAATCCCCTTTCCCAGACCCCACACAGTGTAGAAGTTTCGGCACTGGGTACTTATAAGGTATACCTGTTTTACCCAAATATCATGCATCGTCCGATCGTCTCAAGATTTGTACATCCTTACTGCTAGGGTTTATTCTGAATACGAACGGTGTAGGAAGCACACCCATTCTGTAGATCCACTTGTTAAGAACGGTTCATATGGATTTAGTAAAAATGTGCTTGCATGGATGGATGTGAAGATAGGAAATTGTACGATTGAGTTTGTGGGTTCTTGGGACAATACAATTTACCATGGTAAGATATAATTGCTGCCCCTGATATATGGTTGTTTCCTACTTTCTTTTTTGCTCTTTTTCACTGGATGGGTTTTTTTACTTTTTACAATATCTAATATACGATTTTGACCGCTACTTTTTTATAACTTTACATTAAAATATGCTAATAAAATTATAATATTATGAAATTATTTTTGATGACAAATTCAATAATGTATTTTTGTATAGCCAATCTAAATTATTTTAAACTTATTAGTTGACGGTATGAATTCTAAGAAGCCAAATTAAAAGAACCGAAAGAGTATTATAATTTGGTTTGTTTTATGGAACCATATTAGCTCAATGGTTAAGCGCTATCTGTTCTTCGAAGTCTATGCGTGAGCTCAAGTGCTCAACGGTTAAGACTCTCATTCATTGGCTCATTGCGATGTAAAAAGTTACATATTTAGTTCACTGTAAACAGACATCTAACATTCTTAAAAATCGATGAACAGCTGCTAGAGTACCCTTGCCATCGACATTCCTCATGCTGCTGGTAGCTTTTATTCATTGCCACTGCTGTGCTGAATTTTTTGTATGGATAATTTATTTTTTATTCAAAATTATAGAAATATACCAGCGGGAAATTTTTTTACAAAAATAGGCTCCAATCGCCTAATGGTTGGGCGACTGGAGCCTTTCGCCCAACCAGACCGCGACACAATATTTGTCGCCGTACGTTGGAGCGATTGCATCTAGTCGCGCTTCCGTACGGCGACTTCCATGCAGTCGCCAACCCATTAGGCGACTTGCATGCAGTCGCCATCCCATTAGGCGACTGCATGCCCCCCGTAAATTTTGTGAATTTTGTAGTTTTAAAGTGGTAAAAAATGTTGTAATATAAGTTTATGTTTATTGTATATTGTAGGTGCGTAAAAATTTTTAGAAACTTTTTTTTATTAAAGATTAACGGGAGAACGATCGATACATACACTGTTAAGTAACATACGATGATAATTCGTGTGCGGAGAACCGGTACGTTTATGATTGAATGCGAAAAAAGAGATGATAGACATGTTTGAATTTAAATAAACTTCATAATATAAGTGTGAGTAACATGCCGCGTATTTTTTCATTACATAATATAGCACCCCTCACTCGCCACCCTGGTGTGCCCCGTCACCGCGTCCGCGTCCTCCCATACGGCCCTGCTTGGCCCTCCTCCAGTGCAACGGGTTACGAGGCTCCGAAAAAGTAAAATGAGCAGGAGGGTGTCTATCCCGCCCCTGCGCTGGTGGAGTCAGCTGCACCTCTGGCTGTGTGCCCTCCGGTGCACCGGGGAGGGCACTGCCAGAGAGAACCTCCGGTGCTGCGTCGGAGAACTGCCCGGGCCACTCCGCAAAAAACTGGTCCACATCGTCCAGGCCCGGGGAGACGCCGTGCTGCTGGTAAGTACCTGTAATAGTAATATCGTTAGTTCGTTGCATGTCGTCTTGGGATAAAAACGAGATCGGACGATGCGTACCCGTAGCTGGCGCCATCGAGGTAGGAGGAGGGGCATACACCCCCTGTGTGTGGAAGCCGGGGATGTGCGGAGGAGGCGTGAAGCTCGGTGGTGTAGGAGGCCGTGCCCAGGCTGAACCCCCTGGCTGCTCCGGGTGAGGTGGTGTAGGACGTGTCCACGTACTACCTCCGGAGTATTGCCACGCTGGTCGGGGTGGCACTGGTGGACGAGCAGTCGGAGCGCTGGGCGTGGAGACCGCCGGTAGCCTCGTGCAGGACAGCAGGATAACAATACGTCTACACCCGGCCTCCACCCGACGCACAAAGCTGACGCCCTCCTCGTGGGTCAACTCTGCACCAGTGGCGACCCTCTGCAGTAGTGAGGCGGGGTCGTTCCATAGGGCAGCACCGACGTCAGACTGGACACAAAGACATAAAATGGTCGATCATCGAAACGACATTTGGGAAATGTAAACTGCATGCATACCAAAATGACCATTTGGGAATATTTGAAATTACATGCAACGTACCGTGATGTGAGCGTCGCGCGCGAGGTGCACGGGGTACGTGTCTGTCGGAGCGGCGACCTGTGTGGCAGGCGGGTCTACGACATATATGAGCCTGGTACGTGTCCGCCCTGGTACCAGCGCAGGTACTCCGCGTAGTCCTTGCTGTCGTATGGCTGGTCCTCCTCCACGCGGTCGTCGAGCGCACCCTCCCACTGCTCGACCCAGGGCTGCATCTTCGTCGACTAGTCCGTGCCTCTTTTGACTCCCTTCGCGCTATGCCTGCGTATAGAATCATTATGAAATGTGAGATACTTGCGAACGCAGTAGTAAGTATGTACATATTTAGCACAAACGATCACTCACCCGTGCACGTTCCGCGGAAGCGATGATCCGACTGGTACAGGAAGAGCCTGCCGTAGCCCGAACTGGCGCATGACTCGCTGGGGTGCGTAGTCCTCCACGTAGATATGGTACACGAGCTTCCGGCGGGTGAGCCAGAAAGCCCGGTCACGGAAGCAAAGTGTGGACAGCCCGCCAGGAGCACGGGCCTGCACTGCCGTATCTGCGTACGGCTCACAGCGCACGTCGTCGGCTGTGATGCGGTCGAACTGCTCCACAAAGGGCAGGTACGCCCGCGTGACCTGCACGTGCGCGAACTGTACCTACAAGAAAGACAAGTTGTTTAGTACGACGATCGTCAATAAGAAAAAAATAGTTAACTGTGATAATACTTACTCGACGATGGCACCAGAGAGAACCCGTCGTCGGCCGGTCGACGTCTCCTCCGGGATACATCTCGGGCCCGTACGGACCCATGTCGTCTAGCACAGGTCGTCCGATGCTCAACCGCTCGAACGACCACAACTGCAGCAATAGGGGACAGCCCGTGAGGATCGAGTTCGCCCTGATCCTCGTGCACGCATCGCACAGCGCGCGGTACGTCGCGGCAAGTGTGGCCGATCCCTAGCTGACTTGGGGGGCTCGCCGTCAACGATCGCCCTCGCATAAGCGATAAGGCGCACATCCACCGAGTTGCCGTGGCTGGTGGTGAAAATCACCCAACCAAACAGCCACAGCACGTACGCCTCCAAGTGGCGCGAGACCTGGTAATCATTTGCTTGCGGATCCATGCGCTCCACCTGCATGCAAACAAGTTGTTATTAGTACGTAATACAACAAATAAGAGCTTCCAATACACGATCAATTCTAAATACTACGTACCTGGTACTGTGCGAGCCACATCAGCGTCGGCCCCATGGGTTTGATCCTCCTCGAAGATGTGGTGGTGATCGCCCGGTGGAACGACCCCGTCGAATCTGCTGAGCATGTCAGCGCGCCAGTCGGCCGGGGCCTCCGGTAGGAAGGCAGCGTCTCCTGCGATCGGAAGGCCAAGGAGCAGGGACACATCCTGCAGGGTCGGCGTCATCTCCCCGAATGGGAGGTGGAAAGTGTGCGTCTCGGGCCGCCAACGGTCCACCAAAGCCGTCAGCAGGGAACGGTCGAACGGGAATCGTTGTGATGGCTCCCCGCTCGCCTCGTCCCCGCTTGCGGCCAAGGCGGCTCCATCCTCCTCCGTGGCCTCCACCATCCGGGCAAGAGGGAGTAGCCCGGCATCCCGCAGCTTGCAAACAAAGTGAAGATCAGCACGGAACGTTCTTACGGTCGGGCTAAACATTGGTGTAGTGCAAACCTGGCAGTCCAACGGGGGTCGAGTCCCTAGGCCACGCGAGGTGTGCGTGTCCGGACCACTCCCAGTTCAAGCGGCTCGCCCGTGCTCCCCGGTGGCGCCGCACGACGGGAAGCGCGATGCACGCGGTCCACGTGCTCGTCCAACAGCTCGTACCGCCACTCGGAGTCACGTCCAGCACGAGTCATACCTGCAAAATTTGTACAATAATTTCAACATTAAATTTTGTACATCTAAATTTCTACACTAAATTTTCTATAATAATACATCAGAAATACTATACAAAATGTGTACACTCAATTTTCTACATCTAAATTTGTACACTACATTTTCTATAATAATACATACAAAAAAATTTCTACATCTACATTTGAATACTATATTTTCTACAATAATGCATTAAAAATGGTATACAACTAAATTTCTAAACTATATTTTCTACACAAAATTAAATTTCTAAACTAAATTTCTAAACTATATTTTCTAAACTAAATTTGTAAACTATATTTTCTAAACTAAATTTGTAAACTATATTTTCTAAACTAAATTTCTAAATTATATTTCTAAACTACATTTTCTAAACTAAATTTCTAAACTATATTTTATAAACTAAATTTGTAAACTATATTTTCTAAACTAAATTTCTAAACTACATTTTCTAAACTAAATTTCTAAACTAAATTTTCTAAACTAAATTTTTAAACTACATTTTCTAACCTAAATTTTCAAAACTAATTTTTCAAAACTAAATTTGTAAACTAAATTTTCTAAACTAAATTTGTAAACTATATGTTCTACACTAAATTTGTAAACTATATTTTCTAAACTAAATTTCTAAATTAAATTTCTAAACTAGATTTTCTAAACTAAATTTCTAAACTATATTTTCTAACCTAAATTTTCAAAACTAATTTTTCAAAACTAAATTTGTAAACTAATTTTTCTAAACTAAATTTGTAAACTATATGTTCTACACTAAATTTGTAAACTATATTTTCTAAACTAAATTTCTAAATTAAATTTCTAAACTAGATTTTCTAAACTAAATTTCTAAACTATATTTTCTAAACTAAATTTGTAAACTATTTTTTAAATTTCTAAACTACATTTTCTAAACTATATTTTCTAACCTAAATTTTCAAAACTAATTTTTCTAAACTATATTTTCTATACAAAATTTGAAAACTAAATTTTCTAAACTAAATTTCTAAAATATATTTTCTAAACTATATTTTCTAAACGAAATTTGAAAACTAAATTTCTAAACTAAACTTCTAAACTATATTTTCTAAACTAAATTTCTAAACTACATTTTCTAAACTAAATTTGTAAACTTTTTTTCTAACACTAACAAAAAATATAACACAAAAAAATTACCTGAAAATCGCGCTCTTCCTCTCCTTCTCTCCCCCTCCTCTTCTCCACCTCTCCCTCTCCTTCTCTCCCCCTTCTCTTCTTCCCTCTTCCTCTCTTCCTCTCTTCTTCTCTTCTTCTTCGCGCGGCCGAACGAAAGCAGTGCAACAGCCGGCGCTCGGCCGAGTGGTCTTATATCGCCTCCAGTCGCCCAACCGTTCGGCGACTAGATTGCAGTCGCCCAACAGTTGGGCGACTGGAATACAGTCGCCCAACAGTTGGGCGACTGGAATACAGTCGCCCAACGGTGGAGCGACTGCAATTAATCGTCGAACGGTTGGTATATTCATTAACTGTCGCAGTCTGGTTGGGCGAAAGGCTCCAGTCGCCCAACCATTAGGCGACTGGAGCCTATTTTTGTAAAAAAATTTCCTGCGGGTATATTTCTGTAATTTCGAATAAAAAATGGATTATCCGTACAAAAAATTCCTGCTTGCAATTCCATGTCGCCCCTAACCATAGCAAACCTCTTCCATGCCCGCTAGCTGGCCATTGACCACTACCAATCGTTTAGCCGCCCGTCAAAACAAAGTTTGGGCTCGGTGAACCATGTAGGGGGAGGTTGTAAAAAAATTGGACCTAAGGACGACAGTAGATGATGAGAGAGAAGTGGAAATAGAGGTGTCCTGTTCAGGTGTAGGATGTGTTGTAAATATTATGGTATAAATATGTATTTATATTTAATTTTAATATATCTGATAAAGACACAAGCATGATATAAAATGTATGAAAATAACTTAATCAATATATAAACATATGAACCTTTTAAATCATTGAAATAGAAACATATGCCCAACATATATATCATAAGAGAGTATAAAATCAACATATCCTCATGTAAACAATGTATGTTATTTTAACTGAATGCTGATATCAACATAACACGTACGACCAAAATCAGCATGTTATTAATATTTTTATTGATATATTTTGCTCTCAGAAGGCTAGTTGCGCAAGATTTAATCTTGGCCATCTCCACCATGACAAATCTAATCTTGATTATACATAACAGTTGTAGATTAGATCTTAAGCTCTAAATCAAGCTTTACTATTGAAGAAAACTATTATATCAGAACCAAATATGCTGGACAGAATGAAGGGATGATATAATCAATCTAACATTCAACTAACATGAATACTATTAATCATAACAGAATTCGGCTACTGCAAGAACAACGGAAATCTACCACGAAACTGAGACATCATCAAGCAAAGTCTAGCACATGTAATGATCAGAGTATACACAATAGAAAAGCTAGCCGAAAGCCCAAGATCAATCTACCCTCACATTCATATATAATCTCAGGAATATGTCATTTCATCACAGAGCAAGTGAACCCAGTCTTTGCAATTTCCAATCAATGATATCACACAAATATCAAAAATATATGTCAAAACTACAAAGAGCAAACAACCGACAAACTCACAGTGCCGGTGATACTTCAAATCACCGAGAAGCAACTGAAAAAGGCAAGGCATGCAGGATGCGCTGTCCTAGAAAACCAAACACCTCGCTGCACCAAGCAAGGAGATGATGGCAATTGGAGATACAATGCCACACTCCCACCTCGAGAAGCCGAAGCAGAGTATACACAATGACATTCCTCATGCTGCTGGTAGCTTTTGTTCATGGCCACTGCTTGCAATTCCATGTCGCCCCTAACCATAGCAAACCTCTTCCATGCCCGCTTGCTTGCCATCGGCCACTGCCAATCGTCAAAACAAAGTTTGGGCTCGGTGAACCATGTAGGGGGAGGTTGTAAAAAATTGGACATAAGGACGACAGTAGATGATGAGAGAGAAGTGGAAATAGAAGTGTCCTGTTCAGGAGTAGGATGTGTTGTAAATATTATGGTATAAATATGTATTTATATTTAATTTTAACATATTTAATAAAAACATAAGTATGATATAAAAGGCATAGAAATGACTTAATCAACATATAAACATATGAACCTTTTAAGTTATTGGAATAGAAACATATGCCCAACATATATATCATGAGAGAATCTAAAATCAGCATATCTTCATATAAACAATGTATATTATTCCAATTGAATGCTGATATCAACATAACACGTACGACCAAAATCAGCATGTTATTAAGATTTTTATTGATATATTTTGCTCTCAGAAGGCTAGTTACGCAAGATTTAATCTTGGCCATCTCCGTCATGACAAATCTAATCTTGATTATATATGACAGTTGTAGATTAGATCTTGAACTCTAAATCAAGCTTTACTATTGAAGAAAACTATTAGATCAGAACCAAATATGCTGGACAGAATGAAGGGATGATATCATCAATCTAACATTCAACTAACATGAATACTATTGATCATAACAGAATTTAACTACTGCAAGAACAACTGAAATCTACCACTAAACTGAGGCAGCATCAAGCAAAGTCTAGCATATGTAATGATCAAAGTATACACAATAGAAAAGCTAGCCGAAAGTCCAAGATCAATTTACCCTCACATTCATATATAATCTCATGAATATGTCATTTCATCATAGAGCAAGTGAACCCAGTCTTTGCAATTTCCAATCAATGATATCACACAAATATTAAAAATATATCTCAAAACTGCAAAGAGCAAACAGCCGACAAACTCACAGTGCCGGTGATACTTAAAATCACCGAGAAGCAACTAAAAAAGGCAAGGCATGCAGGATGCGCTGTCCCAGAAAACTAAGCACCCCACTGCGCCAAGCAAGGAGATGATGTCAATCAAAGATACAATGCCACACTCCCACCTCGAGAAGTCGAAGTAGAAGCCGATGATCAAGTGGACTCCACACAAGACCGACGAGAGCTCCAGCAGAGAGCACTCATGAACACCAAGAATAAGTCACAAAATCTCCCTCAAACACTCAGCACAAGTCCAAGCTGAATCAACCTCTAGAGGTAAATCTCCAAACCTTTCCTCACAGCCAGATCCAAGGAAAAGGCACAAGACAACTGCACGGGGAAGAACTCTAGAACAACGATACAATTTGCTGAGCCGCCGACGACAAGAAAAAACCCAGCCGTTGGCTCTCAAGACTTAAGATCGGAGAACAACCGAGAGAGATCGGAGATCAGATGGGAGAAGAAAGTGAACTCACTACTGCCGTCGAAAAGAAGAAGAGGCCGCCTTTCAAAGGGGAAGTTGGGCGGAGGCCGGCGGGCTGCAACCACGGCTGGCACCGAAATGCCTGCACCGGTGGCGCCTCTGTCGCGGTCGCCGCCAGATCCAATCAGCTGGGAGACACGGTCTTCGGATGCTCCCCCGAAACTATGCAGCCGAGGCTTCAACCCTTATCTCTTCTCTCATCCCACCGACAAGTGAGACCCTCCACCTTTTCTTTTTTTTCCTTTTTATCAAATTGGAAAATTACCAATTTGCCCTCAGGAGTTCAACAGGATGTATGGTGAATGTTCACCAAATAGTATATTTCGAAAAATCAGTTTAACTATTTATGAAAGTTATGTATCTTCTTATTCAGCGTTAGTATAAGAACATTTAGCATCTTGATAGCACTGCAGTACAAACATATCGATTTAATATGACAGAGCTCAAGCAGCGTCAATTCGCCCAAAGAAATTTTCATGACGATTTGTCTATGATTTCAGCATTTATATACTCTATAACCAGAGTTTCTGCTTGCATGCCCTGATTTGTACACGCAACAGGTATGCAGTATTGGATGCACTTATGTCTACAGCAACTAATCTATAGCCATCTGCGTTACAGAATAAAATAGAACAAGACGTGATACCACCATGAAAAGAGACCAATACAAACTCCACGTAAACAGATACATTATTCCATCTGAGTAGTACATGGAAGGACTCGCATGATAGCGATGAACGTAGTTCTATCTGTGCCAAATGTCATGATATACAGATTAATCAAGAAAACAAAACAGACATCATTGCTCCTTTCAAGTCGTCTTGTTTCTTTGTAACCCTTTCAGTCAACATATGATACTTTTCAGCAAGTTTGATCTTACACCCATCTCTAATTATATCTTCTTTTGGAGAATTCTCCAGTTAAACAAAATTCTAATTCACACCCAACGTACAAAAAATTATATCTGTAACATGTCAGCAATACATCCCGGTGAACTAGTTTAAAACAGCAGACCAGTAGGCCTATTATACAATGGAGTACTCCACAGTACATCCTGGTGAACTCTCTCCAATTGATGAAATTATTTTGCTCATACTTTCGTGTTTCTTGCATGGCGGGTTCTTCGCTCCATGCTTCAGGGCTTAACTGCTTCATATACTTCTACAAAACATCACAACAGATAAACATGGGGATGCTGTATATCTAAGAAGCTTACTTGTCAACCAATGAATGTTGTTCCTTCACCAGGACATGAAGAAAAAGTTAATCCCACAATCTAGATAGGCAGAAAGCTCCCTGCTCAGTAAGTCAATGGGCAACCATTATTCTTGTTGTGAATGCCAAACCGACAACATTTCCACCCTAAAAGCTGTGTTCTAGAAAATAAATATGCTATAAGTGAGTTCTTTTGGGCTGTAGCCTATGACTTAAAATTTTGAATTCTAATTGTTCATGAGAGGCAGTACGCAGAGGAAAATATTTGCATGTGATTTTGGCCGATACAGTTGAACGTAGACTTTGTACTACAATCTTTCTGTTAATCCCGCCTTGAAAAAACACACCGTTTAAAAGTTAGTTACTGTAGATTAGTGGAAAAGAACTCAACCATAGATTAGTGCAGTGAACAATGCAACCTTAAGAAAATAACCGAACAGCATTTACCCAATAAAAATTACAAAATAAGATAATGGATTATCTATTAACTAGACTCGGTTTGGAACATATTAAAAAGAAGTTAATTTGTAATGTATAACTGGTTAAAGGAATGTACGGGAAAACACAGTTTCAAATAAATTGTCAAGAGCAAAAATAAGAATTCAAGCATTAATCTTCATTTTTGAGAATAATTCCGGCATACAAATGATTTTGTACATTGCAGGGTCTAGTAATGTCTTGACGAGAATCTTACTGTCAGATCATGGTTGGAAGGGCAGCAAAATCTTCATGAACATATACACCTGAAATTGATGAAGGTTAAGAGGACATCGAATCACTTTGAGCTAATCTTATTGTACTCTGAATTGTTATCCAAGCTGTCAACATGTGTCATTTGCCTTGGATTTGCAATGAACTTGCAAAAAATGGGTATTCAGCAGCTCTTGGATTGGCAGTGAACTTACAGAAGTTCTGTATTTAGCAGATCTTTGATATGCGGTAACCTCATCATTGCTTCCTTGTCGGTGCCCCTACAGTACTCAGCTTGGGAAGACATTAGGCTGCTCAGTTACCTGTCCAGTTAAATATGATCTGAAAATACAGCAGCAAATGCTCAAGTTGTAGATAGAAAACAGCTGAGGTATCTGCAACAGCAAACCCAGTGGTAGTGCTCAAATGGGCTCTCTTGATTTGATATCAGAATAGTACTGTCAAATCCTAATACAGCCATCATCTCAGCACTATATATAAAGACCCAAACAAAATTTAATTCTGGAAGAGCTTCTCTTGAGGGTGCTTCAAACAGCAATACATAATGACTTGGAATGTCAAATTTGCCTTACATTTTCCAAAAATTCCCCAGCTAATTTCCTCAATTCTGTCAGAAAGTGTCCTGAATTATCAGTGAGGGTGGCTTCGTTTGGTGACACTGTGGCAATAAGAACAAAATTTTCACCATTGCCAACATCTATTTCATACAACTCAGAGAAAACTTGGTGGAGAACATCAATCAGCCCTTTGTAGAAGGATCCGTCTGCAGCAGGAGGGATTACATTCAGTATCAAAACACCATCATGTTGTAGGATTGTGCGTGCAGCAAGAAGGATGCTTCCATGAGTCATCTCCAATGGTGGCGCACTGACACCACACGTAGCATCAGAGGAGTCAAGATCCACCATAATTGCACTGAAATTCATATCAGGCTCCCCTCGATGAGCAAAGTCCTGGATCATTTGAATAGCATCGCCAACACGTACCTGAAGGAACTCATCCTCCACCAGTCCAAAATGGTTCCTTGCAACATCTAGGACAACACAATCAGCCTCTACGCCTAGTACATTGAAGCGAAGTCCCATTCTGATGGACATGGGAAGAGCTCCACCACCAATGCCAGCACAAAGACACCTTGGCCTTACACCTGACCGAACACTCTCCTCCACGGATGAGGTAATCACTGCGAGACCGGCAACCATGGCCTGGAGGTAAGGCTGGACTAACAGTCCACCCACCTCGGGCTGTAACAAACCGCATGATCCCTCCTCCAATGCTTCTATTAACGAAGAACAGGCAACAGAAGACGACTGCCAGACAAGGCGCACCTGGGTCTGTACAAGGAAGGGCATGCGCTTGAAACGCAACCTTCGACGCAACTCAGTTGGACCACCAGTGCAGCCGACAGCAACATCCTCAACAAGCATCTCACCAACGACAGGGCCAGTGACAAACTTGACAGGAACAAACCGAAGGAGATCATCTTGGAAGGAGAGCAAGGGGACGTCAGGGATGGCATTGTCCCCAAATGCAGCCCTGGGGCAGAGAGCCAGGAGGAGGGGCAGAAGCCGAGCATGAGCAGGATCCGGGTCCGGGCGAGCAGAGCAAGAAACGACCCGAGGAGAAGGTGCAGAGAGCTGAGGGCCAATGAGTATGAAACGGGAGAATCGGCACTGAGACTGGGAGGAGAGGAGGAGGTGGAGTTGCCCGGCCTGGGTGGAGAAGATCCAGTCGCGGTGCCGGCCGGCCGGGACAAGCATCGCCACCGTCCGCGTGGCGGGCGGAACTGGGCCAGGGAGAAGAGAGTCAAGAACGGCCACCCGGAGAAACCCCGCGCCGTCGCCGTAAGGGTTGGAAGCGTCATGGAGGAGAGGGTTGGGGAAGGAGAAGGAAACGAAGCGGGAGGGCGCGATGTGCTGCAAGCACTCCAGTTCCGAGCACACCGCCATTGCACAGAGCTACACGGCTAAGAAAGGTAGGTTTCTACCCTGTCCAGCCATCCCTTCTCGATATCTCGAAGGTTTCTTCTCCGAACTGAGAAGTGATTCTAATGGCGGAGAGAGGTTGACCTGAGACGAGAGCGGGGATCCCAAATTTCCGCACCGGCCAGTCGCCGTTGTCTCCTCCGGCGTAGGGTTTTGCGGCCTGTGTGGCAACTATTGTGAAGGGGAACGGGAGTCGAGGGGAATTGGGCATGGGTGTCTGCGTTTTTATCTAAATCCTCTGTTGGGCAGAAAGGATGAAAAATTATGGATAATTAATTTGTGGCTGTTAAGTCATTTAAGGATAAGTCGTAACAAAGGACTAGGATGCATTCATCCTCTATAAAGAATCAATTCCCTCACAATTCTCACCGTCCTATTTGGATTGCCTAAGTTAATGTCTATAAACCGTTTTTATCAGTTATTACTATTCATCGTACATTACTTTTCGCTTTATAAAGAATCAATTCCGTTACAATTCTCACCGTCCTATTTGGATTGCCTGGTCATATTGATTTTTACATCTGAAACAAAAGTCAATACGAACGCTTAGTTTTTATAAATCATTTCTATCAGTCATTACTATTCATCAGCCACTATTTTTCGCTTGCATATATTATAATACACTTTATATTTTATTATGTCACAATTCCATAAGTCATATGGCGATCCGAATGTTATAGTATCTTTCGTTGCATATCTTTTTTTACATAATGTATTACTATTCATCAGCCACTATTATTCATCAGTTACTTCTATCAACTATTACTATTCATCAGCCATAATCAAAAGTCATCTGCAAAAGTCAATATAAATATGTCCTAAAATGATGAGAGAGATCTCCAAACTACCAATTCGGCAATTCCTGTTCCACTTAAACTCCATGTCCACCAACCAAAATAATATTTTATAATCCTCACCTTCTACATACTATATATATTACGCCCCGCGGACTCTCCGGCCGGAGAGGATGTTCACGTGTCAGCCTGCGCGAAAAAGCCCGCAAATATTTGGCAATTACGTTTAGGTCCCCAGTTTTCACAAAAAGGTCCTTGGATTCTTGCGAAAAAGCCTCTACACACTTTTTTTGCTCGGCAGCGACCCGCGGTTTCCTGTAATTACGAACAAGCCCTTATTTCTTCCGAAAAGGCCCTCGGTTTTTTGCGAAAAAGCCCCTCCACTCTCCTTTTATTACAAAAAGGCCCTCGGTTTTTTGCGAAAAAACCTACGCTTTCTTTTTCTGTGAATTTTCGTCTCTTTTACTTCGGTCCACACGATGACTGGCGTGGCGTGGCGTGGCGCCACACCTACGTGGCTAGTTTCCATTCCTTCCCACCAAGTCCCACCAACCAAACATAAATGTATTTAGTTTGTATGAAACTTATCAGAAATTTTCTATTACCGCACAAAAATATGTCTTAGAATGTTAGTATAGACAGCAAAAATATGGTAGCGTCTAGTATGGTAGACTAGTATATTTGAAAAAAAAAAGACAAGGAAACAGTATCAGTATGCAGGTCAATCACGGGACACAGAATTCATGACCAAGGAAACATATGTGAAGTGATTTCTTCTTCATTTAGCTCTGTAGCAAATTACACGTAGTGATATCTGACAACTTCCGTGTTTCAGCTTACAACAAAAACATATACATGGTAGTAGATACACATATATGGGTGGCTATATATGTAGATTATAAGGCCGTCAAAACATACGAGAATAGCACATCTACGAAGACTGACACACAGACAACAGTACGAACTATGCAGTACACATTCTGGAGGAACTTCCACTGCACTACAATCTTCCTCTTTATCTTCATGTTTTCATGAACTGCTGCGTCAATAAATTCACTCTTAAGCTCGGGAATTCAAAGCCTAAATTACCGTCAACTATCATCCTTCACATTTATCATGAGACTGACAGATAAAAATGTCGGTCTCGCGGCACCAGCAACTAAGTTGGTCAGGTGATCATGTTTGACAAGTTTCTAGTCACCAGTGACCCTCCAGGGGCGACCCCCATCTGAGCTGCTGCACGCTTGGTTGGGTAGAAAGCTGTCTCCAAAGTCACCAACCAATCTCATTTGCATTTCTTCCTGTGGAGAAAGAATCCTGATGCACCGTACGCAATTCACAAAATCCCTACACATGCAAATCCACCAATTTTTCTTTAAACAGAGTGGCACAAATATCTAGACTAGCAGAGTAAATGAATAAGCATGCAGAATTGAATACAATGTGGTCCATCAAGTGAAATCAATGAAGAAGAATGAGTAAAATTGGTGATTTTAGAGTTTCTCAACTTTTTTTGGCAGATAAATATTCAGTTAATTTTATTTGTCCATCAGGTGAAATCAATGCAGAAGAATGAGTAAAATTGCTTAAGTTACACAGTTAAAAGAGTTTATTTTAAAGTTTCTCTACTTTTTTTCGGCAGATAAATATTCAGTTGAAGAGAGAAAATATTACTTAGATTCTACTCGTCAAACTAACTTGGCAACCAATGAAGAAGCATCAAGCGAAATCTCCCCAAATGTCATGTTCACTCAAACTGCCCAATGTCACCCATGACCCATCAATATTATCTTTGTGTAGCCTTTTCACATTTCCAGAAAGCCATGCTAGTTAGTTTTGCATGGGCGAATGAAAAACGAGCTTATGGAGTTTGACTTACTCCCATGGGTCATCACCAACTAGTAGAACATCCTTCTCGTGATCTTCATATACTAGTTTCCAGCCTACTCTATTTTGATCACCGAGCTGCCCCTCAATGCCAAACATCCGGGCAATGTCATGTTTCAGTTCATCATATCCAGAATATCGGTTGATGTCGATAGATCTTCCCACAGCACCACGCTTGTGCACCTGTACATAAATACAGAGTGATGCTGCGTGCTCAAATGTACAATGCTAGAACAAGACAACACAAAAACAAATTGCTTAAGAACCTACGGCTAATCTCTGGTAAACTACTGGTGACTTTTGGCTACTAACTTCTAGCTTATAGTGAAATACGCATATACATTTCTCAGGTCATCATTTTGCATGGAAGTTAGGTTTAGCAAACTCTATATAGGTACGGAGAAATATAGAATTACTATTCTGCGCGCAAGTGTAGAATTTGCGCCGGAAAGTTACTACCGTGTATGAGTGAAAGTTACTGCCAAACATATGTAAAGTTACTGCCTGATGTAACACTACATAACTGCCAGCAACTCTACATGTATTTGACAGTAGCTTCACTCATACACCGCAGTAACTTTCCGGTGCGCACAGTACGCACAGGCGCAGAATAGCGCAGTGGTGGAGAAATATAGAGATAATTATGTAATTATTTTCTACAAGGCGACATAGTTCATTTGTTCTCCATACTAAAGTATTCCCGTTGCATACTATGAAGCACAAACTAACTTGATAAATACTGGATTGATGGTATGAAATGACAAACCTTGGTGTAGGTTCTCATGCGTTGATGTGCAGGAGCTGAAGAACGGGAACTTCTATTTAAGAATGGGGTATCATTGATTGCAGAATCTATAGATTTGAATGCCATATCAGCAACTCCAAATGAATGTGAAATTATTGAAGATGATAACTCTTGTTGAGAATCCTTTGACGAAATATAGTTAGAAATGCCATTTCCTGGCATCTGATCTATGTATTTCCCAGTTTCAATGTTATTTTCAAGCAAGGCATCAGCATTAAGTGGTAGGCCCAGTTGACCATCAATGTTCACCCCAAATAGAAGGTTATTTCTTGGATCTGTAACCTCAAACTCACTATCTGGAACTGTGTCTCTCAACAGCTGATGCTGATTGAAGGATGAAGGTGGAAAGTTTTGTTGCAATGATCCATTAGACTGAGAAAGGCAAACTGAAGTAGCTGAAGAGGATGTGTCCAAGTAATCCATCTGAGGGTTGTTGTTTATGTAGTCCTGTCCAGTAGCTGGCCTTTGTTCAGCCATCTTGGGAATCATCGCTGTTGGCTTAACACTCTGGTAAGGCTTCATGTCCTGTTCGATTATAGGGCCCAACACAACAGATGCTTGAGATGTTTTTGCTGCAGTAGGTAAACTTTGGTTCTTGGAGCTATTTGGGATGGACTGCAAAAGAGCAGGGTTACTGTTAGTGGATGGTGCTGTTGACGAAGAGGGAACATCATCTGTCCTCAATGATTGCATTCCACCAGCTGCATGCAAAGAGCTAGCACCCACGGAGGTAATAATGTCTGATTTTGTAATGGGAATGGCATTCCCAGGCAAATCTTGAACTGGTTGGTGAGGTTGAGCCTTTTGTTGTGTTGGATACTCGATAGTGTTACTGTTATGTATACCAACAGCTTGGTTAGTTCCTTGTGCACATTGCTGAAGAGTTGACTGTGCATTTACCATTTGCTGCTGCAACTCCAAAAGCATTTTCTGCTGCTCCAAGATCAGAGGTTGCTGCGGCTGTAGAGCTTTTAGTAGTTGTAGTTTCATTTGATGATCAGATAGCTGTGTATTCATGTTTGCATCACTGGACTCATGAACAGGTTGTATCTTTATTTGCTGCTGTTCCTGATGATGTTCAGGTTGCTGCTGTTGTTGCAGTTGCTGCTGCTGCTGCTGCAAATGTGGTTGTTGCTGTTGTTGCTGCAGAAGCTGGATTTGTTGAAGGCCTCCTTGTAAGACGGTGTGACTTTGGACCAGAGGTTGCTGTTGCTGGAGTTGAGCCTGGACAATGACTTGAGGTTGCTGCAGTTGAGCCTGAAGAATGACTTGAGGTTGATAGAATTGAGCCTGGACACCATGTTGAGGCTGTGCGATGTTTATCTTTGGCTGGCTGCCTTGCACTGATTGAGTAACCACATGCTGCTTCTGGTTTCCCAGTTGGTTTGGTGTAGCTATCACTTTCGCTAAATGTTCGGTCTGTTGGTTTTGTTGAGGTAGCAGTGAAGTGTTGAACTGGATGTTATTTTGTTGCAGGAACTGGGGCTGGAAGCTGATTTGCCTCGATATATCAGCTGCAGACAAATTTTGTACAGGTTTGCCAGCTAATGAATTTAGCAACTCTGGTTGCATAACTGAGCCAGCAAGCGACGGGTTCTGCTGCATGTTCATCCACTGAACTAAATTTAGACCAGGCACTATACTGTTCTGAGTATTCAGATCTTTCTTGCAAATCTCCTCACCAAGCCATGGCATGGTCCTCTTAAAAAGATTCTCCATGTCAGAGGTCTCATCATCTACAAATATAGTTTATTATAAAACAACTGAGTTATATAGCAAAAGAAACCGTTGTTATCTACTTATCTGTTAGAAAGGATATGCAATTGATAACTTTGGTGATACAATGATGATACACGCAATATTCATGAACAAAGTGGAACTGTAGTCCACTAGTTACCTGTCATCCCAGGTTGTCTAGCACGTTTTGCAGTGAATAATGGCGAGGGATAGATGAAGAATGGAGCAATGACAGGTTCAACGTCCCAGAGGGAAACCCTGGTGCGCCTCTCACTTGGTGCTGCTTCATCCCATGCAACCTGCACATATATATACTTATTTCAACAAAAACAAAGGAGACATGGCTTGTCAGATTAGCAGGTTTACTTTGTATGGATCAGACCAAACCTGAAGATTGCGCCATTGAGAGTTTTTCCACCTTACAGGATCCAGATCACTTATACCAGTTATTGTACCCATGTACCTGCACGCAGATGTCACAACTTCCCACTTTTTAGAAAATTTATTACTCCGTATAAAACTTCAAACACATAAAAGCACGAGCGCATGCACCAAGTTCAAATGCAGCAAACTGATACTTAAAGAAGAAGCAGGCACACAACAAACTCCAAGGATATTTTTAAAGTGATCTCAAAGAAAGAAGGATGGTTGTGAATTCTACAAATTAGGTAAATATGGAATTTATACCTTCTTGTTCCAGATTCTTCAGTTTCAAACATCATTCTAAACCGCATGCCAAGAGATAATTGGTTGCCATAGGCTGCTTTCTGGTACTTGGCAAAAGGAATCACAAATTCTGAAGGACTAGCCCTGAAGAAACAAAAATAACAATCCAGTTGAAACTCCGAATATATCATTTCTTCATATGTTAAAGCTCGCATAAGATGGTATTTACCTTGGGTTATAGAATATTGTGAATTGGCTGTTATTTGCTGCTGCATGGGCTGCAGCAGCAAGAATTCCAATATGCATACTATCACTAGACAAGACAGATGATGAGAGGTTAGTAGGTTGCCTGTTTGCTCGCCTGATCCCCAAGAGAAGTTGCTGTTTTGCATCCCTATGATCACAATGGCAGGAAATTTAGTGGCACTAGTTACCTTTCCATATAGATTGATTTGTGCTCTCTCATCAACTCTCAAGCAATACCAAGTCAGGAAATAGCTGACTATCCACACAAAAATAAAGACCCTCAGCATCAACATGTTACCTAACAAATAAGACTGAATCACCAGCAAGAAGTCTCTTTCCACTGACAAATAGGCTCCAGCCAGTAGTCAGCAAATGCCTTTTAGGCTGGCCTGGTGAAGAGGACGAGAATTATTCATAAATTAGGAAATGAATGCATATGAAACAGCAAAATCGATAAATCATGAATGAAATAGCGGGTTTCTAAAATTTTTGAACCAAAGGCCAAAGCAGATATATGATTTTTTTTTAAAAAAAATAACAGTAGGAAAGGATCCTACTGCAGACATGTATTATTTAAAATGGGTATAATTACACAAAAAAAAAGTAAAAACAAAAAAACACACTATACAAAATTATCTAGCCAGTCTTGAATGTATGGAAAGTACATCTTTTTCCCCTATGGATAATCATGGAAAAGTCTTTCCTTAAACTTTCTTTTCCAGCTGCCAATTGAAGCGTCTTACATTTTCAAAGACGTTGTTAGATATATGATATTTGAATATGGGCTTGGCTAACTTCTATTAGCTTTTACTCATGCCCGGAAGGGAATTTGCAAATATTATTTTTGTGACTTACCTCGATATATATGACGGAATGTCCAAACAGTATCATGCAAATCCCGGGCCTGAAGTTCCTGGGCCGGAGGCTGCATTGAAAAGTCCTACACGTAGTACAGTGAGAACAAATTAGAAGAAACCAAAAAGCAATCAACCCATTTTGTGCATAAGAGGTGAAGTATGCTTACAAGGCGAGGGAAAATCCTCTCCGCAGAACGCCGTGGTACAGAGAATCCTCCATGAGTGCTTGTATCACTCGCGGTCAGTGTTTTGCAAAAGAATTCTGTCTGTGGCCTGGTTTGTTTCAGCGCAAGCTCTGATGCCAACAATATCTCCTTGTCACACTGTGTAACCTAGCAGTTCCGATTCCAAAATCATGGCTGTACTGGTACGCCACATAATACAAATGATCTAATTGAATTTGGGGAAGTGCAACCTACATTGCTAACTGGCTGGAGAGTCATTCGAGCATAAACTTCATCTGTGTCAGGATCAGCCTGTCAAGTTTTGTTGAGAGATGCGTCATATTAAAAGATTAAATTATCCACATAAGAGAGCACTAGTTAAATGTGCAGCTGTTCTCCATTTAGTGGTGTTCAAAGAGGCAGAGATTACATGCATAGTGACATTGCGGAGGATGCATATCAGCTTTGATGGAAGATTTGGATAGCTTGGAATCTGTGCATCTGCATCCTTTCGCATAGATGCTGCTACCTGAAATTGGGCGTCAAGGAATAAGAATTGTTCGCCATGAAACTCCAGACCACTTGCACACAACTTGCAAATTTTACAAGTGCTTTCCCTAATAGCTGCGCAGCCTGCGCTTTTATGTATTACTTTTAGCATATAACTTGTGCACAAAAAAAACACAGATTTTTCATATGAAACTCCACGTTAGTTGTGCAAGCTAAGTAAAAACAGATGAGTACTTGATGCAATTCTTTCGTTTGCATTAAAGTCAGGATCATCTAGACAGGAGATTGAATACAGGGTGTCAGAACTGAATTTGCTAAGAACTGACCAAAAGCCCATCATTTGTTGCTAAATCTTTGAAAGATGCAGATCAAAAGTAACGAAATAACAACCATAAATAACATTGGGGACTCATATGATCAAGTATCAACAAAACAAAAGTTAGTCGAAAATTGAAACAGATTAAGACCAAAACTTGGTTATCTGCAAGGAAAGAAGAAAGAACCTACTGTAAAACAACATGTAAAGGAGAATCATAAAGCCTTATACTTTGTACAATCACAAGTCAACCAAAAAAAAGCAGGCAAATTTTGTGGAGACTGGAGAGATAACAAGCGCGACTCCAGCATTGCGTCAAAACGCACCAAGCCTCCACGAAACGACGATTAAATCCCACACAAGAAGAAAGGAAAGGAGAAGAAAACAACAAGAAAAGGCCATAAAAGGCCAGCAATCCAGCTCCCAAATTTCTCTCACGCTGCTGCAGAAAAGGCCACTAAAAAAAACAGACTATTTTTCCCCTCAAGAAAAAAAGCGAAACTAGCATTTGTCTGCAAAGCAGAGCCGAGAGACTCGAGAACCAATTGCCGCCGGATACCGAAGCAACCATGAAACGACACATCTCTTCTTACCGGCGACAACCGCAAGAAGAAATTATCAGCACGTGAGAACGAGGCGACAAGAAAGAGGCAAGAGAAAGAAAACTGCGAAACCACAAGAACAGAACAACAAAAGGGGGCAATTTTGCTCATCGAAAAGGGGAGAGAACAAGAGCTTTGATCAAGAAGAATAATCGGAAGTAGGGGGAGACGCGGCCCAGCGGTGCAGTACCTGCTCGCTGTGGCCCTGTGGGAAGTAAACGACGAGGCTCCCCTGCGGCGGCAGCGCCACCAGTGGCCCCGCGCACGCGTACCACAGCTCCTGGTTCACCTTGGTCCTCCTCCCCTCCCCCTCCGCCTCGCCCCCACCGCCGCCGGAGCTCGCCGGTGCCGCCATCGCCGCCGCCGCCATCACCACGCGCCCAGTCACGCCTGCCCCCGCCGCCGCCACCAGGGTGGCATCGCCGGATCGCCGACGAGGTGAGAAGGACGAATTTGAGCAGCTCGCAAGGAGAGACTCGGTAGCAGCGAAGAAAAAGGAGTAATATAATAGTGAAGTGTTGTGGCCGAGCCTACTGGCTACTGTACTGCTAATGCATTTGTTAATTGATTGCTGCTTAATTACCGGTTGGCTTCGCCGATTACTTCATTAATTAATCAACACGAGTACAGAAGAATTGTTTATGCAGGACTCACACGTACAAGCGTGACCATATGGAAAGTTTTTTTCGTCCTTTTTCTTTGTACTACTTTTTTTAAGGTTGTGTACTACTTAAAAAGTGCAGTAATTTTCTCGCCAAAGAAAAAAATAAAGTGTAGTAATTGGATTTTTTATTTGATTTGTACGTATAGGTGGCATTGGGACATGTTTCTACTTTCTCTCCTTTTGTTGTTGTTTAATTTGAGAAGAGGAGAGGAAAAGGTTGTTTGTAGTGTATAGTGTAGGAAAATAAAATAGTCGAAATAATTGTTGGATATATTGTTTGAATCTCGGAGGATGTATATATAGAGTACAATATGACTTGGAGATCAAGTTAATCTAATACAGGTATAAAAGATTACTAGAGATATGGAAGGAACCATATCGGATACAAATCATCTTAATTGATTATATTCTATCTCTTATCATTTTTCCAAACATGTACTCTGATATCCCTTGCAGTTAGAGCGGGAGTGTCGCGGACACTTAGGTTGGAGAAGAAGTCGATGAGGATGCTCAAAACTGAAATAGAAGCCGACGAGGAGTATCATGTAAAAAGCCGATGGTGAAGTTGTCCGCCATAGTCGAGGCAGCATAGATGGTTGTCGAAGTAGATGGTGCATGCATGCAACCAAAAGAGAGAGAGATAGACAGTGGAGGCAAATATGTGTTGGCTATGGAGAACAGCAAGGGATGACAGCACAACAATGAGTGTCGTGTTTAGAGAAAAAGAATAGGAAGCCGACAATGGTGAGGACAAGGTGTCCAATGTCCATGAAGAAATAAAGAAGAAATTAGAGGAGTAGGACAGCGAACACCGATGGAGCGCGCAATGGTTAGGAGCCACGGAGATATGCGAATGTGGCGGAAGAAGAAGAGGACTCGGCGAGGAGTAACCGGCGATAATAAAAAAGGGCCATGGCAGGAGGAGGCCATGGCGACCAGAGGCGGTGGCGCGGGCGCGGCAACCGGGAGGCGGCGGCATGGCGTGGCGGCAAGAGAAGGCTAGCTGGGGCGGCGTTAGGCCGGATCTGGAACGGTGGCGACTGGATTCGAGGCAGCGCCAAGGAGGCACGGCTGGATCCGAGTGGTGGTGACCAAAATGGGGGAAGCCAGGAGGAGGCTGGGAGATGGGCAGGAGCGACGGCGTCGTCAGGCGCGGGCAGCTCCGGGCGAGGTTGCAGCGGAGAGGGCCGGATCCAGGAAGAGGCGGTGGCGGCATCGGGATGTCCAGGTCTGGGCTGGAAATGCCGAATGCAGATATAGAGGGTTACTAGAGATATGAAAGGAACCATATCGGATACAAATCATCTTAATTGATTCTATTCTATCTCTTATAATTCTACCAAACATGTACTCTAACATATAGCATTTGTGTCATTCTTCTCTTCCTCGTTTTTCCCTTTTGCTTTTCATTTGTTGCTCTTTTTTTCCATTGCATTTGATTTGCTACTTTATTAGTTTTAGGGCTATCGAAAAGTTGGCAAGCTAGACAATTTCAGTAACCTTTTTCAGCTTGTTCTCGGCTTTCTTGTCAGTGCATGCACTGTTTTATAGCACTGTTACAAGTACAGAAGCCAGTTTTATCTTTACCCACAAAACTGCATGATAGTATACGTGTTGAATGAGGTAATCAAAGAGTATATTAATTATATATGCATGATGATCTATTGGAGGTGTTGATTGAACCACTCAACCATATCAGTACTGGAGAGGGCTTTTTTGTCTCTCAACTACTGTTAGGCGAAACCATAGACTGCGGAGCAAAAGCGCTTAACTAATAGTATCATCCTACATGGTAGTGCCAAAAGCGCTTAAGCCCAGCGTGCAAAATTACTTTGATAACAATAGCATATGTAAAACTGCAAAAAAAAAAAGTCTTGTTTGTTATGAACACATAAAGATGAGATATAATTCAGTATTTATTATTCGTAATGTTAATATTAGAGTTGTTGGCACATCTAGCGTGTTTTAAACCTGTATCTACAAAAATATCAGTACACGCAAGAATGATAGAAATATCACTTCTGCCACACGGACATTAGGCGGCAATGCCGTGGAGTTGACACATGGCCAGCAGAGCCCTGTGGTCGTGCGGCAGAGGCCTACCACCTAGCCACCGTGTGACCGCGCACCTGCCGCTCGATCATCGTGTGCCTCCCTCTCTGCCGCCCTGCTACAGGACGGCAGGTAATTAAGCCGTCTACCTGAATTAGTATTTTATATTTACTGCTTATTCGAATGTTTAAATATAGCAAATGAGCTCAAAAAAGTACGAAATTTTATGTGCAGCCACCCGACACAAGGAGCTCCAAAAATTCATACGATTATGATATTTGTAGGAGTTGTTATATATAGCAAATGAGCTCCAAAAATTAGAAAATTGTATGTGCGGCCTCCCGACATACTCGTCCTAATTGTCTATTTTTTCAGGAATTTCATGCATTGTGAATTTTGCTCGACTGATGCTGGTGCGTGGGGGTCCCGCACAGGTGCAGCGCTGTAACACAATTTTTAAATAATCTTATTTTTGTTCGAAATTACAGTAATATACCTTCATTCAACTGTGAGCGACACGTCGACAAGTCACGCATGTTTTATTTATAGTTTTTTAAATAAAAGCGCAGACAATATAGTTAGTCATTTTGTGATTTTGGTAGATTCTCAAGGGTACGGAATTTGTTAGACTCATAATAATATTTTGTGATCATCGTATGTTATTGTAGTGTGATAAATTTCAAAAGAATTTTGTGGGCACGATTGAGATAGCAATGATTCATAAGTACAAAGATAAGTAATATTATGGTGCAACAGGGAATTCATACAAGGAGAAGAACTTTGGATAAATGGTGTAATGATAACAAAACGATAGTTGATCCGACAAGGGAATTACATGGCATGCAGGTTAAGGAACCAAGGATGGTACACATATGGACGAAGAGGGTCGAACTACTACGTTGACTGCGGCCATTTGCCCTTCCTCGTAAGGTTGGCATTGTAGTTCTCGCCGGCCGTGCTGGCCTTGGCCGCTGGTTCATGCTTTCTCTCGCACTCCTCCTCGTGAGCCTCGCGCTCCCTACGCCTGCACACTTCCAGGTGAGCTTCCGCCTCCCACTGGATACACTCACTTTGATCTTCAGTGCATCGCCACTCCTCCATCCTCTCACGTGCTGTCTGTGCATCCCACTCTTCAAAATCTAGTTGCCACTGGTCATGTGAGTGGATCTCCCGGTTGATCCATTTACGATACGTGCATAGCAGATCTAGAGACTACGGAAAGAGAGGAGAGCTTATTAGTATGTGCCATACAAGAAAATTGGTAGGAGAATACACTGTAACCTGTCCTTATCATCTGTCGATAATGGGCTGTGTCCCACCACCAGTCGGGATAGTCCTAGGCGTAGTTACCGCAACCTCAGTAATGCATGCCCAAGCTCAATCGGTCCTTGGACTTGAAGAACTTGCATGTGTCCCTGCACCAGCAAAAAGGTGGTGTCTCCCCCATGGTTGGGTCTTGCGGCGAACACTCGGTGAGAACATTCAGGTATAGGTTAGGGTTGGAGGTATGGGGGGCTTCATTTGTGGGAGTGTAGGATCATGGATAACTAACTAGAAGGGGTGAATAGGAGGTAAAAAAATTATCTGAATAGGAGGTAAAAAAATTATCTTGCCTTGTAAAACAATTGCCACATTTTAGTCAAGCAAGATTTTAAAGTAATTCAAACCCACATAATTTTAGTATGTCTAAGGCACTACAAGCACAAGTCTCTACAAGAATAAATGTAGTACAAATAAATATGGCAATCACAATAAGCTAGAAATACAAAGGCGGGAGGAAATAATAAAGAAATAACCAATTAACACACGATGTTTTACCGTGGTGTTCAGAAACTTATTGGTTTCCCCTAATCCATGTTGAGGAAAACCCAAGCGACTTGGACCGGCTCCATACATTAAGCATCAGCCCCTCAATCCACTAGTGGTTGTCCTTCAAAGCGTGTAGACACCAAACCACTCATAAGTCAATTCTGAGCTTCTTCACACCTTCTTGAAGAAGTCACCACGCAAACTCCCGCCAAGTTGTATAGGTGTCGGCAAGCACCACGAGTAATAGGTCATAGCTTTGCCTGACGGTGATCAAGTACAAAAATGATCAATCTAAGATGTATGCACTTGATTTTGGCTCAACCACCTCAAATGAATGCATAATATGAAAGTGAGGTGTGGAGTAAATATTCAATGCTCAAGAGTGTTCAATGGAGTCTCTTTTTTACTGTCCTTGAGCAAGTGAGGGGGTATTTATACCCCCATTAACAAAACCTAACTATTACAATCCCTGAAAAAATCAGGATGAGTGGAAGTATCGCCGTTCATCGACCGGTACTACCGCATCTGTTCTAACACAATAGTAACAACTATTTCAGAGCTTCTGAACTAGTCATTAAAAGTTGGTGCGGTACTACCACCGTTGTAATCATGGTAGTTTTGATATTCAGAAGTTCTGAAATTTTGGCGTGGTACTTCCGCTTGCTTTGAGGCCAAAAGTTGGCGCTCTCTAGAAAAAACGTATCGCTTAGATTTTTGGAGCTTTTGTGATCTGGAAGCACCGTTTAAGGTTGCCGTACTACCGCTCTACAGTAGTTCCACCGTTGAAACTATGACACTTCCATTTTCCATAGAGACAAAGTGATTCCATGTGTGTTCTCTGGAAAAACGAATTGCCCAGATTTTCGGAACTTCCGTGATCCGAAAGTACCATTTAAGGTTGCAGTACTACCGCTCTACAGTAGTTCCGCCGTTGAAACCCTGGTACTTCCATTTTTCGTGGAGACAAAGTGATTCCATGGGTGTTCTCTGGAAAAATGTACCGCTCATTTTAACGAAACTTCCGAAAAGCGGAAGTGCCGCTATTTACACTCCGGTACTTCCGATTATCCAGATAGAGCACAGATTAACTATCAATTTTAGATTTAAGAAAATGCATGATCCTAAATTGATCCAAATGACACAAGAATATGCTATGAAGTTACTAGCCATGATCCCTCTTAAATATTATGGCATTTATCATATAATTCAGTCTTCCACCCTTTCTCCTAAGACCGATAAAAGCAAAAGGGATCCTAGTCTATATATACATTTGTCTTGAGCCACACTGATCTTCATGTTGACCCTTAGCATGCATCTCATTATTATTTTAGGGACAAATCTTTTAAACACTAAGTAAACATGTCAGTCCAATATTTACATAAATTCATTAATTACCAAAACTATTTTTAGGGGATTAGATGATTTTAATCTCTCCCTTTTTAGTAATTGATGACAATACAAATATTATGTGAGAATAGTAAAGTTTTAAATATATCACTTGTTTGAAAACTAATTGTATATTTTTGTGACTTTAAAAAACACTTCAAAGAAAGCTCCCCCTGAACATGTGCATATAGAAGAGAAGATACTTTGCAAGCACATGTAAAGAATTTTTTTAAAAAATTTGGTGGAGTTTCCTTTATTTGTTGAGCTTGAGGGAAAAGATAATTGGAATGTTGTAAAGTATACTATAAGTGAACACAAGGTGCATTTTAATAAGATGACCACAACTTCAAGTTCAACCTAACATATAAACATAACATAAATCATGTTCTCAATAAGAAGATCATTACATCACAAGTTCATTTTATCATAAAGACACATAAATAGTAGCTAAGATGGATAGCTAAGACAGATAGACTTCTTGGCTTCTTCAATCTTCTTTCTTCTATCCTTTCTTGTGCTCTTTTTACCTTTTCTTGTCTTCTCCCCCTTTGGCATCAAATGACCAAAAATGCTACTCTTGTGGTTCTTGAGAAGAAGGGTCACGATGGCGACGGTGGCCGAATCTGACTGGGGTTAGAGGATGAGCCAAGGCATGCTCGATAGAAGTGACACTCTCAACAATAGAGTCTATTCTAGAGGAAAGAGAAGCGAACGCCTCGGCTTAAGTGTCGCGAATCTAGAGAATTGCTGAGTATATCTGAGAGATAGACTTGTCCTTCTTATGGTACAGCAACAGGTTCTTCTTACTGTCGAGGTCGAGGACGGGAAAATGGAGGAATTGGAGGTTCTGCTCGAGGCTTGTAAGCCTTGTGGACGCCGCCCAAACAACCATGGAGTTCAATCTTCTGAAGGATCAAGGCCATGATGTATGGAGCAAAATTTATCTTTTTATCATGTCATTCTTGGAAGATGTTATTTCCTAGATAATAAGATCAACCACATCAAATTTGCGACCTTGCATAACATAGTCAATTACCATGCATGGCCTCTTATGGTATCACAATTCTCACTTTTGGGAAGAATGGTATGGTTAATAATCCAATTTACTAGGTTGGGAATACGGAGGAGACTGACAAGCTTGCCTGGAACAAATCTTGTACTTTGATCATAGTACTCAGACAAGGCAGGAAGCTCAAGTACAGGTCTGTCATATACCTTCTCATGTGCACTTGACTCTGTCCTTAGAGCCATCTCAAACTCGTGCTTATTGGAGTTTAAGGATTGGCAGCCAGTCATCTATGAGATATGCTGGAAGTCAGGAGAAATATATAGCGTAGCATAAAATTGCCTAATTATATCTTCATTGTAGTCTAATTTTAGAGCCACAAGATTTTGTATTCCAGCCCTCTGAAATAGCCTATAAGTCCCATCATATTTGTTGATTGAGTCCAGGTGGTCCCAATCAATATACTTGTGATTTGCAAAGAGTCTGCTTAGACCATACAACTGCTCATACATTTGTTCTTGAAATTTGGTATGAAACCTTGGATTGATAGAATTATTGGGAAGCAAAAACTGGTTTCTATGATGCAAATGGGCATATTCTTTAGCTGTGATTTGTCTGAGGTCTATTTGAGGCTCTTCTCAATCATACATATCTTCATCTGACTGTTCAAGAGGTGAGCTCTCTTACTGTTCTATTTCTGTCTCTGAGTTAGAGGCTATTGCCTTGCCTCTGTCTTCTCTGGTCTTTGGAGCAGATTCTGAGGTGGCTGGAGGTGCAGAAGGAGGCACTTGGGCTGCAAGAGGGTCTGATCGAGATGAAGATTGACCAGGAGCCATAGGAATGGAGTTCCTGACATACACTTTGCACCCAGTATTCCTTATCCTAGGCATCTTTAAATAAGGAGAAAGGATATCAAGGATATGGAGAGATCAAACAAAAATAGGATTGAAAAGAAATGGAATGAGATGAAGGTTTTATCAGGAGAATCAGAAGTACCGACGTTCAAGCCATGGTAGTATCGGGCTGCAGTAGTACCACACTCGTCAAGCAGTAATTCCAATTTCCCTAACAGTTTCTAGGGCAAGCAAAGTATGAATCTTTTGGTGTTTTTCTTGGATTTAATCTATGGAATAGATGCGAAAACATCATTATACACCAACTATAGCAAATTTCTCAAGAAAAACAACTCTAATTCATTCGCATTTTATATCAACACCTAGACTTGAACCTAGGATTCTAGAACAAGATAAAAGAAGGGATTGATCCCATTTACCTTGTGGACCAGAGGAGTTGAACCCTTTGGATGCATGGAAACACCAAGAACCAAAGAAATCCCCACCAGATTTGGAGATCGAACAAGAGGGTTTTTGGGGTTTTGTTGGAGGGGGAGAGAGGCATACGGTCGCGAGCAACTGAAGGAGACGGAGCTTCCAGAGGAGGACAGAAGCAAGGAATAAACATTCTTGTGGTCGGCAGTAAAAGTCCTCAACCAACTCAAATGTAAGTAACGCAAAGACTTCCGGTAGATCCGATAACTCATTTGTGTTTGACCACTTTAGAGATCTGACTTCGCTGTCTTATATGACCACACAGATTGATTTCGACCACTATGGTCGTTTTTGACCGCACTGGTCATGTTCGACCACGTCGGTTTTGACCATGTTAGCTTCGATCTTGTTGGTTTTGACCACATTGGTCTACCAACCACCAATGAACGTGGTAGTACCATGATCACATAGCCGGTAGTTTTGGAACATGAAAGTACCATAAGAAACACAACGGTAGTTCTGACTTTTCTAGAACTTTCAGGAAATTGAACTTAGATCAGAGAAATATGCAAATGATCCCTAGTTTTGCACTCAAATAAAGATCATTCAGGATCATTATGCATTAGGAACACTAAATAAAACCTTAGAATATAGTATTATGAACATATAGATTTTTAGTAAAAATAAAAGAAAATACTTTTCAAAAATACCTCAAACAATTCCAAACGAGTGTGAAAGCATGAGGTATGAGTTCAAGCAATATTTGAGTAGTCTATGACATTTAATTCATTCCAATGGTTTGGTGAAAATATCCATTAATTGGTATTCAATCCAGATGTGGCTAATTGTAATATCTTCCTTGCTCACTTGATCTCTTAAGAAATGGTAGCGTATATCTATATGCTTGGTTCTTGAGCGTTGGATCGGATTATTGGATATTTTCACTTTACTGTCATTATCACACAAAAGAGGCATTTTGTCAAATTCAATTCTATAATCTATCAAAGTTTGCCTCATCTATTGCATTTGAGCACAACAACTACCCGCGAAAACATATTTGGCTTTGACGATGGAAGTGCTATGGAATTTTGCTTCTCAGAAGACCATGACACTAAAGACCTTTTTATCAATTGACAACTACCCGAGGTATTTTTTCTATCCATTTTGCAACTAGCATAATTGGAGTCTAAATATCCAATTAAATCAAATTTAGCACCTTTAGAATACCAAAGCCCTATGCTAGAAAAATACTTTAAATATCTTAGAATTCCCTTTACGGCCATTAAATGGCACTCTTTTGGAGATGCATGAAAACATGCACACATGCAAACACTAAACATGATATCAGGCCTAGATGCTAATAGATAAAGTAAACTACCAGTTATTGATCTATAAAACTTTAGATCTACTGGCTTACCTCCTTCGTTAAGATCAAGATGTTTATTCGTTGCCATAGGAGCCTTGATGGGTTTTTGCATCCCCCATGTCAAACTTCTTGAATAAATCTCTCACATATTTTGTTTGGCTTATAAAGATTCCATCCTTGTGTTACTTGACTTCAAGTTCAAGAAAATAGCTCAATTCTCCGACCATGGATATCTCAAATTCCCTATATATCATTTCACCAAATTCCCTATATATCATTTCACCAAATTCTTTGCAAAACTCTTGATTAGTAGAACCAAATATGATATCATCAACATAAATTTGACATACGAAGAAATTATCATCAATAATCTTTGTAAATAATGTTGTATTAACTTTTCTAATTTTAAATCCTTTAGAGAATAGAAAATGTCAAAGCCGCTCATACCATGCTCTAGGAGCATGTTTTGAGCTATATAGTGCCTTGCAGAGTTTATACACATGGTTAGGATTTTTACGATCTTCAAAACCAGGAGATTATTCAACATAAATAAGTTCAGAAATTGTTCCATTTAAGAATGCACTTTTAATATCCATTTGAAATAATTTGATATCTAAGCTAGATGCGAAGGTAAGTAATATACGAATTGATTCAAGTCTAGCCACGAGTTATGGAAGACCCATTTTGTGCCAGTCACATTGTGCTCCTTGGGTCTTTCCACTAATGACCAAACATCATTTTGGGTGAACTTGTTGATTTCTTCATGCACTGTATTCACCCAATTCAGATCATCTAGTACTTCATCTACAAATTTAGGCTCAAGGGAAGACGCAAAAGAGTAATGTTCACAAAATGAAGCTATTCTAGATCTAGTTTGAATATCCGTACTCACGCCACTCAATATTTGATCTATTGGATGATCTTTGGTGATTACATTATGGACCTTCGGTGGTAGAGGTTGTTCTTCCTTTTCTTCAACATTTACAGCTTGAGTGTTGTTTGTTTTGGAAGAAATAGGAGCTTCAACTTGTTTTGATGAAGAAGATATATTTGGATCATCTTTTGGTTTGATGTCGCTAATTTACATGTTCTCCATTGCTCACATTAGTCCTTCATCACCTACATCATCCAAATTCTCTTGCTCTTCTTGAGATCCATTAGTTTCATCAAATTGAACATCACATGATTCTTCAACTAGACTGGAGTTTTTATTGAAGACTCTATAAGCTTTGCTATTAGAAGAATAACCAAGTAAAAATCCTTCATCACATCGAATTTGAAGTTTAGAAACTCGAACACCCTTTCTTAAGATATAGCATTTGCATTCAAATACTGTAAAGTAGGAAATATTAGGTCTTCTTCCAATGAGAAGCTCATAAGAAGTTTTTTCAAAAGGCGATGCAAATAAATGCGATTTATGGCATGACAAGCGGTGTTAATAGCTTCCACCCAAAAATTATCAGAAGTGTTATATTCATCAAGCATTGTCCTATCCATTTCAATTAATGTTCGATTTTTTATCTCTACAACTCCATTTTACTCCGGAGTGTAAATAGTGGAAAGCTCATGCTTATTCGAAGTTATCACAAAAATCTTCAATTTTAGTGTTTTTGAACTTGAAACCATTGTCATTTTTTATTTTCTTTATTTTGAAATTAAATTCATTTTTGGCCTTTTTGAATAACTTTTGAAAATGCCAGAGGTTTCACTCTTGTCATTTAAGAAGAATACACATATGTATCTAGAGTAATCATCAACAATAACCAAACAATAGCTATTGCCCCCGATGCTCTTATAGGATGTTGGCCCAAACAAATCCATATGCATGAGCTCCAATGGCCTAGAAGGGGACATGATACATTTAGAAGGATGAGAATTTGTAACTTGCTTTCCGACTTAGCAAGCGCTGCATAATCTTATAGTTCACCTACAAAAGAAAATCAAGTTCTCTTGGGTACCCAAATTTGTTTGCATCCTTGGAGGTTAGTAACAAAGGGTTTGGGCACCCAAATAGCATTCTTTTTAACGCCTAAAATTGAAGTGCCAATATATCTAGCAATAACACTATTATTATTGGATTTCTTAAGCATATAGCAAGAGTCAAATAGTCCAATAGAATGCGTCTTACCCATAGAACAATTTTGCTGCCATGTCCTAATACCTAGCACTTTTGATAATACTTACCATTTTGCTTCACAAATCTTGTGGGTTTGTTTACCGATTTCTTACCTTTCTTTGACACATACCCAAGATCCTCCTTATTGAATGAGCACCTTTGCTCACTCAACAATTTATTAAGGGTACCTTTACCCTTGAAGTACATTTCTAAGCTTTTATTTAGCTTGGTCACTTGTTCTTTTAACTCATTATTCTTGCTAATGAGCTTAGCATCACATGACTTAGCAATTGCATTATTAGGAACAATATTAGAGGAACATGGCATGGCAAGAAAGTCATCACGTGAAGTAAATATGTTAGCTCTAGCAATTTTTATACTAGATATTTCATTTGAAATATCACAAGTAATACCGATGCTAGTGCAAGATTTGCTTGAGTTTTCTTAGAAAGTAAGTCATGAACTTTTTTTAACTCCTCATAAGATTTTTTTAAGGGAGATATGCTGTCTTTAAGACCTTGATTTTTTTCTTTTTTTAAGAAATTCATTCAATTCAATTAGAATATCTATAAATTCATCATAAGAAGGCTCATCGTCATCGAGAGATTTTACATTCTCTCCTCTTGCCACAAGGCATGTTGGAGATGAGAAGAGCGATGGTGCTTCTTTGATGGCGATACCGACAAGTCCCTTCTTCTTAGGGGACTCATCCTCACTTGAGTCGAAGTCAGTGTACTCCTCATCAGAATCCCACTCTCTAATGTGGGCTTCATTTTTGCCATCTTTTTAAAACTTCTTGACAAGCTTCTTTTCACCATTGAAGTTCTTTTTTTTGGATGACCTCCCCTTGTCATCCTTCTTTGTAGAGCATTGAGAGGCAATATGTCCCTTCTCATCACACTCATAGCAATGGATGTTGGTATAGCTCTTGTTGTCGTTGTAGGAGTACCCCTTTTTCACCTTTTCATAACTAGAGCTTCAGTATGAGCGCCTTCTCATGAATTTGTTCATTCTTCTCACAAGGAGAGCTAACTCCTCCTCGGAGTCCTCCACATCATCCTCGGACTCTTCACTTGACACCCCTTTACCTTTGAAAGCGGTGATCTTCTTGCCCTTGGAGGATATTTGCTTCTTTGACCATGGATGTTCCCTCATGGATTTCTGAGATGGTAGTCCAAATAGCATGAGTGATTTTCAAATTGCTCATTTTATTGAACTCATCCGCGTTCAAAACTCCAAAGAAAGCATTCATAACTTGAGTATCTAAATGAGCATTATATCCATCTTGTTCCGTGGGATGTAGTGGATCAAGAGGCAAAACGTAACCCACATTTACAATTTTCTATATGCTCGGAGTCATGGCCTTAAAATAAATAGACATTCTAATTTTCTAATATGAATAGTTTGAGCCATCAAAAAGAGGTGTCTTTCCTATAGCGATCCCTTCACTAGCCATTCTTTTCTCTCTAGATCTAATAAATGAGAGACCAAGTTCTGATACTAATTATAGGATCAAGGATACCCGGCTAGAGAGGGTGCATAGGAGGTTGAAAAATTATCTTGATTTCTAAAATAATTACCATAATTTAGTCAAGTAAGATTTTAAAGCAATTCAAACCTACACAATTTTAGTATGTCTAAGGCACTACAAGCACAAGTCTCTACAAGAATAACTCTAGCATAAATAAATACGACAATCATAATATGCTAGAAATACAAAGGTGAAAAGAAATGGCAAAGAAATAACCAATTGACACACAATGTTTTACCCTGGTGTTCGAAAACTTGCTAGTTCCTCTAATCCACGTTGAGGAAAGCCTAAGCAACTTGGATTGGCTCCACGAATTAAGTCTTAGCTCCTCAATCCACTAGTGGTTATTCTTCCTCTACTCCAGAAATGGTGGACACCAAACTACTCACAAGTTGATGCTGGGCTTCTTCACAACCTTCTTGAAGAAGTCGTCGCACAAGCTCCTACCAAGCCATCTAGGTGCCAGCAAGCACCAAGAGTAGGGATGGCAATGGTGACCCGATCCCCGATCCCCGACGGTGAATTCACCTATTAGGGGATGGGTCTGGCGGATTTTATTCTCCGCGGGGATTTTCGTGGGCAAAATACTGTCCCCGTCGGGGATGGCGGGGCCGGGGCCGGGGAAGTGATCCCCATCCTCGTTAACCGTCGGGGATCACTGACATGTGGGGTCCTCTACACTTCATATAAAAGTCACCCAAAAAACTCTACCCCGCCGCCCCAGTCCCTCTCCCCAGCGCCGCCAAGGCGCCAACACCCCGCCGCCCCCCAGTCCCTCTCCCCGACTGCCCCCTACACCCCGCCGCCCCCAAGTCCCCCTCCCCCAGCGCCTACGCCCCCACCGCGCCCGGCTCCTCCGCCGCCGCCGCCCCCTCCCCCTCCGTCCCCTCCCCCGCCGCCCTCTTCCCCTTCCCCTTCCCCTTCCCCTTCCCCGGCGCATCCGCCCCCTCCCCCTCCGCCCCTCCACCGCCGCCCCTCCCCCTCCCCCGGCGCCTCCGCCCCCTCCTCCACAGATCTGCGACCGACGACGCCCTTACCCACCACCGCGGCGCTGCGGCCCTCGAGCCGGCGCATCCACTCGCGGCGGCGGCTCTTCCTCACCCGCGGCGGCGGCTCCCCCTTTGGCCTTTCCCCACCGGTTCCTCTTCTCCACCGAGGCGACACCACCTTGGATCTGAGACCGGCGACGCCCTCCTCCACAGATCTGCGACCGACGACGCCCTCCACCGAGCCGAGCTTCTACTGCTCCTCTGGTACTCAAATACTCAATACTCATCTTCTTCCTTGCTGGTATGTGGATGTGATGTACTGCATGTCCTTGATAGTATGTGAAATTGTTGGCACTGCAAATTGATAATTGTTGGCACTGATGATAGTTGGCACTGCAAATTGATAATTGTGAATGTGAGTAATGAGTGTTTATGCTACCTAGGAATGCAATGTCGACATTGCAATGATAGTTGGTATAGAAAACTGATGATAGTTGGTTAACCTGTTGGCGGGGAATTTTGCCCCGTCGGGCCCCCGAAGCCCGTCGGGGAACGGGGACGGGTCCAACTTGGCCCCGAGCCCGGGGCCGGGGCTGGGGTTTGGGGAATTTTAATTTCGCGGGGATCGGGGACGGGGATTAGGTCCTGTCGGGGATGAGCCCCGTTGCCAACCCTGACCAAGAGTAATAGATCACAGCTTCACTTGACAACGATCAAGTGCCAAAAGCATCAATTTAAGATGTATGCATTTGATTTTGGCTCAACCACCTCAAATGAATGCACAATATGAAAATGAGGTGTGAAGTGAATGCTCAAGGGTGTTCAATGGAGTGTCTTTTTTACTGTCCTTGAGCAAGTAGAGAGTATTTATACCCCCACCTACCAAAACTAGCTGTTACAGGGCAATCCCTAAAAAAATCAGGGCTAGCGGAAGTACCATTGTTCATTGGCCAGAACTATCGCACTTGTTCTGACACAACAACAACGACTATTTTATAGTTTCTGAACAAACCATTGAAAGTCAGTGCGGTACTATCTCCGTTGTAATCGCGGTAGTTCCAATATTCGGAAGTTCTAAAATTTTGGTGCGGTACCTCCGTTTGCTTCGAGGCCAAAAGTTGGCGCTCTCTGGAAAAAGCATATCACTCGGATTTTTAGAGCTTCCGTGATCCAGAAGTACCGTTTAAGGTTGCAGTACTACCGCTCTACGGTAGTTTCGATAGTTCCACCGTTGAAACTCTGGCACTTCCGTTTTTTGCAGAGATAGAGTGATTCCAAGGGTGCTCTCTGGAAAAAACGTACCACCGGAATTTTTAGAGCTTTTGTGATCCGGAAATACCGTTTAAGGTTGTGGTACTACTGCTCTACAGTAGTTCCATCGTTGAAACTCCGGTACTTCCATTTTTCAAAGAGACAAAGTGATTTCATAGGTGCTCTTTAGAAAAAAAAACGTATCGCTCATTTTGACGGAACTTCCAGAAAGTGGAAGTACCACCGCTTAAACTCCGGTACATCCAATTATCCAGACAGAGCATAGATTGGCTATCAATTTAATTTTAAGAAAATACTTGATCCTAAATTGGTCCAAATGGCACACGAATATGCTATCAAGTTATTATCCATGATTCCTCTTAATAGTATGGTATTTATCCTATAATCCAGTTTTCCAACCTTTTTCCTAAGACCGATAAAAGCAAAAGGGATTCTAGTCTACATATACCTTTGTCTTGAGCCATATTGATCATTATGTTGACCCTTATAATGCGTCTCATCATCATTTTAGGGTCTAAACCTTTTAAACACCCAGTAAATATGTTAGTCCTATATTCACATAAATTCATTAATTACCAAAATTATTTTTAGGGGTCTAGATGCTTTTAGAAAGGTGGCCTCCTGGCACGGGCCACTTGTTCATCCCGGGCTATTGCAGCCCTTGCTAGTCAAGTAATCTCCTCCCATTGCTTCTCCATGGTAGCGATGTGGTGTTTTAGCCATGGTGCAGGAAACACGATGCCGAAGGGGTTGTACTTATAGGCTAACAGCGTATGCTTTACAAGTCCAATTCAGTTTGGGCAAATTCGTGTCCGTGAGGCAAGGGCACGTTGGATGATTCGTGGACCAGCGTACCATCACGTCCGCACATATGTCACTCTGTTCGTGCCATGCCCCCCTCGCCCGCACATATAGGGAGGCATCGCACACCTTTGAGGATGCCCGTCCGTATCATAGAGAAGGGACTATTTCTCTAATTCAGGAGCATGACGACGAATCTACTCTAAGAAACTTATGGTGCCACTGCATTGCATTGGGGAATCGACGGTGGGGAATCTATGCTGATGTGATTGGGGAATGGGCTTGCCTCTTACAAATGCGGCGGCTGGTGGTGGAAGACGGCATGGCTGCTACAGCAGATGCTGCGGCTACCGAGATTTCGACAGGATTTGGTAAAATTTTAATATATTTGCATTTTCTTGAATTCAAATCGTATTTCTAAATATTTTGACCGATTTTTCTGAAAAAAATATAAAAAATTTAAATTGTTTAAATTCCAAATTTGTCGAAGGAGTCTAAAAGTTTTTTAAACCGAAATTGTTTTCCCTAGTAGTGGGTCTCAAATCTTGAGTTTGTTCTAAACCGACAATCCTTCTAGAACGTGAACTGACTTGCTAGTTGGATACATGCCCACGTACGTATTTGTTTTACTGTAGGAAGGTGAGTAAAAGGTCTGTCGTAGGGGTGGCCCCCACCTAAGCCCAGCAGGCCTGTTAGGAGGTTATAAGAACCAGAGTAACATGTGTAATGACATAAGTGCCCCTAATGGGGAGGTATGGAAGTAAGGGCATAACTGTAAAAGCATACTCCATGTGAATATATATATCAGGATGGGGGGCTGAGACAGAACACTTCCACCTCTCCACTACCATCTCTCTCTCTGTTTGGTCTGTAACCACAACAGTTGGCGCCGTCCGTGGGGAGGACGAGGACAAGCCTGAAGACCGAAGAAGAAGGATGGCACCGAAAAAAGCTTCGTCAGCGGCGGCGAAGGGAAAGAAGACGGCTGGGTCGGAGCGGCGCGTGAATACCGGGGCTTCGGCATCGGCCACCGAAGGAGCTGGCGGCGGCGTAGGCGCGGTGGTCGCGGGCGTCGACGCTCGCGCTACAACGACTGACCCCGCCAGCGCCGCTACAACGACATCCAACCCCGTCGCTGGCACTGCAACGACAGCCCCCGCCGCCCTCGCCGGCAGCGCGGATCCGACGGCCGGGGGTAGCCGCAACGAAGCATCCGGCGGATCCGGAGATCGTGCGGCGAGGGTCCCTGCACCGACCCGTCCGCTGGGTGTTCCGGCGGCCCCGGCAGCACCCGCGGTGGAAGGCGCCCTACTAGCAGCCCTCAACGCATTCCAGCGGGAACTAGGGGACCTTCGCGGAGCCGTCCGAGATATACAAGAGGCTCGGAGCCAGCAGGCCGCGCCGGTAATCGCGCCCGAGCCCACGCCGGAGAGGACGAACAGTCGCGAAGCCCCCGCGTCTAGCCGCGTGCCGCTGAGACGCGTAGATCCGGAGTCCCCGCTTTCGGCGGGGCTGCAGCAGGCGGCATGGCCCGAAGACTTCAAGTTCCCTAGCGTCACCGACTCGTACAAAGGCGACACGGATCCTCACGAGTTCGTGCGCGTGTACGAAACCGTGATCAAGGCCGCGGGCGGAGACGACACCACGAAGGCGAAGGAACTCCCCCTCGCGCTGCAAGGAGTGGCGCTCTCTTAGTTTTTTACCATAGAGCCGGGCCCCATCTACGCGTGGGAGCAGCTCCGCGACCGCCTTCACAACAACTTCCAGGGACACTATGTCGAGCGAGTCGATGCGGACCAACTCTTCGCCGTGAAGCAAAGACCCTCGGAGAAGCTCCGGGACTACTTCAAGCGCTTCGCCAAGATCTGATGCCAAGTAAAAGACGTTAATGAAACCACCGTCGTTAATGCAGCCATACAGGGCCTTCGTCCGGGCCCGATGGCCGAGTACAACGCGCGGAGGCCAATCAAGACAGTCGCCAAGCTCTTCGACAAAATGGACGAGTATGCGCGGGCGGAGGAAGATGCGCGAAGACGCAGCATTACCGCCCTCGGCCTCGCCCATGAGGAGCGCCCCCCGTGCGAGGGGGGGCGGGTGGTCCCTCCTTGAAGCAGGGCCGCTGCCGAGTGCCCCGGAGAGGCCCTCCCCGAGGCAGCGCTACCGGGGTACAGGAAGGCTCTTCAAGGAGCGGGCATAAGCCTCGGCGCCGCCAGCGCAGGTCACAGGCGGCCCATCATGTCCTCAACACCGAGAGCACCCGCCAAGGACCCGACCCCGCCTCATGGAGGGGAGACCGGGGATCGGAAGGCGGACTTGATTACGGCGGCCAACCCCACGCAGAACAAGAGCTCCTACACTATGGCAAGTGGTGTGAGGTACACGGCTACGGCGATCATTACACAAGGGCATGCGCCGCAGTTATGGAGCTGCGGAGGGTGATGGCCGGGTCTCGGGCTCTGCCTCCTCGGCCCCTCGCTGGAGCCCACGTGGGGCACCCAAGGGGTAGCCCCATACGAGCCACCGCAACGGAGGGCGCGCAGCATCGCACCGTCAGCGTCATCACCGGAGGCTCCTCCTCAAAAGCCCCCGGGGAGCAGCCGCAACTGTGGATGCCGCCCCGCAACATCACCTTCGACTTGAACGACGCCAGGGGTGTGGAGTACCCTCACCAAGACCCTCTAGTCATCCAGGCCCACATAGCACGCTGTGACGTCAGGCGCGTCCGTGTCGACGGGGGAAGCTCCGCGAGTATCTTGTTCGCAGAGGCCCTCGACCGTATGGGGATCCCCCGAAGCCGGCTAGAGCAGCCAGGAGCTCCACTTCAAGGCTTCGGGGGTCAACCGCTGCAGGCCTTAGGGCACGTGTCCCTTCCGGTCACTTTCCGTCAGGAGGGCAACAAGGGTAACATCCGGACCGAGCATGTCATCTTCGACGTCGTAGATATCCCACATCCCTACAACGCCATACTGGGTTGACCCGCCATCAACTCTTTCGAGGCGATCCCACACTACGCGTTTTTGTGTGTGAAGCTCCCGGGCCCAGAGGGTGTTATCACCGTCTTCGGCGATCAGGACCTGGCCAGACGTGCCGAGGTCGGCAGCCGCGTTCCGCATCGCCCGGTGCATGCCCTCTCCGGCACGCTCGGCGACGGGCCCTCCGCCCCCGGGTGGACGCCCAAGCCTCGGCCCGAGGGCAGAGTCAAGAAGGTGCCGCTCCAGGCGGAGGGGCAGTTTGTGTCCATCGGCGAGGGGCTCCCACCGGGGGTCGAACGGGATCTGCTCCGAGTGCTTCAGAACAACGTTGACATTTTTGCATGGTCCCCGGACGACATCAAGGGCATAGACCGAGCAGTAATCGAGCATCGCTTGGCGGTCCGCCCCGACGCCAAGCCGGTCAAGCAAAGACTTCGGCGTATGTCGATGGATCGGCAGCAGGCGGCCAAAACAGAGGTGGCGAAGCTTCTTCGCGCCGGGGTCATCCGCGAGGTCCACCATCCAGAGTGGCTCGCTAACCCGGTGCTAGTCAAAAAGGCCAACGGGGCCTGGCGTATGTGCATCGACTTCACGGCACTCAACAAGGCGTGCCCGAAGGACAATTACCCCTTGCCGCGCATCGATCAGCTGGTCGACGCCACTGCTGGGTGCGAACTCATGAGTTTCCTGGACGCCTATTCCGGCTACCACCAGGTATACATGGCCGAAGACGACGAGGAGAAGACCAGTTTCATCACACCACTTGGGACGTTCTGCTTCGTCAGAATGCCCTTTGGCTTGAAGAACGCAGGCGCTACCTTCACCCGCCTCGTCGCTATTGCCCTGGCCGCCCAGCTCGGGAGGAACGTCGAAGCTTATGTCGATGACGTGGTGGTCAAAACTCGGCAGCTTGCTCTGCATGGCCGGGACCTCCAGGAGACCTTCGACAACCTCCGGAAGCAGGGCATCAAGCTCAACCCCGACAAATGTGTCTTCGGGGTGCAGGCGGGCAAGCTCTTAGGTTTCCTCGTGTCCGGACGGGGCATCCAGGCGAACCCCGACAAAGTAGACGCCATCCTGGGTATGGAGCCGCCCAAGACAACGAGGGAGGTCCAGAGGCTGGCGGGCCGCATGGCAGCACTAAGCCGCTTCCTATCCAGGGCGACGGAGCGGGGCTTGCCATTTTTCAAGACGCTCCGCGGGTGCGATGGATTTCGTTGGGACGGAGATTGCGCGAAGGCCTTCAACGAGCTCAAGGAGCACCTGGCCAGCCTCCCCACGCTGGTCGCCCCAGCACCAGAGGCTCCCCTCCTGCTCTATCTGGCCGCGTCAGCCACCACGGTCAGCGCCGTCCTCGTCTTAGAGGAAGGCGCCATGCAGCGGCCCGTCTACTTTGTCTCCGAAGCCCTCCAAGGCGCTAAGACAAGATACACGGAGCTTGAGAAGCTCGCCTACGCGCTGGTCATGGCCTCCAGTAAGCTTTGGCATTATTTTCTGGCCCACCCGATCACAGTGCCTTCCTCATTCCCCCTGGCAGAGATGCTACACAACAAGGAGTCCACAGGGCGCATCGGCAAATGGGCTGCCGAGCTCGCTCCCTTCTCCTTGACGTATGCTTCGCGAACGGCAATCAAATCCCAAGTCCTTGCGGATTTTCTCGCCGAATGGACCCCGTCGGCCCAACCCGTCCAGACGCACGATGACCCCGTCTAGACGCTCACAATCGACGGAGCTTACGGCGTCGCCGGCGCGGGCGTAGGTGCGGTGATCGTCACGCCCGAAGGACAGCGTTTGCTATACTCGGCGCGCCTTGCCTTCCCCGCCACCAACAACACGGCTGAATACGAGGCACTGCTCTTTGGCCTGGCGAAGCTCAAGGCAGTCGGCGCGAGACGGGTGCTAGTCCGCACCGACTCGCGCTTGGTGGCTGGTCATGTGGACAAGTCATATCAAGCCAAGGACCCTGAGTTGGCCAAGTACCTCGCGGCGGTGAGGGCGAGGGAAAGGCAATTTTTGGGTGTCACCGTCAAGGCCATCCCCCACGCGGAGAACGAGCAGGCCGACGCCCTCGCTAAGGCGACCAGCCAGCAACTGCCCCCCTGAGGGGGCGTTTTACAAGATATTGGCGCAGGCGGCCATCGCGCAGGACAACCGGGACGCGGCACTCGTCCACCACATTGACCGGCCAGGTGATTGGCGAGAGCCCATCTTCAATTTCTTGCAAGGAATCGCCGAGCCGGAGGACCCCGCCGAGCTTCGGCGCTTGCAGCACCGCGCAAGGTCCTTCCAGGTGTTCGAAGGGATACTCTACAAGAGAGGGGTTTGCGCACCGCTCCTGCGCTGCCTCTCGACTGAGGGGGGAAAGGAGCTCCTGGCGGAGATCCACGCGGGCGTGTGCGGATCCCACCTGGCACCGAGGTCATTAGTCGGCAAGGCGTTCAGGCAAGGCTTCTACTGGCCAACTGCCATCACCGATGCCCAGGACCTCGTCCGTCGGTGCCAAGGATGCCAGTGGATGGCGCGCATCATCCGCAGGCCCCCGACGAGCCTCAACCCCATTCCCCCGGTGTGACCACTGGCACGCTGGGGCCTCGACATAGTAGGACCACTTGCCCGAGCTCCAGGGGACCTCCGGTTCGTGGTAGTCGCGCTGGAGTATTTCTTCAGATGGCCGGAAGCGGTCGCCCTGGCCAAAGTAACTTCTGCGGTCATACAGCGCTTCCTATGGCAAAACATCATATGTCGCTTCGGCGTGCCCCGGGAGCTCACGGTTGACAATGGCCTGCAGTTCGACGCCACCCTCTTCAAAGACTATTGTGACAGCATGGGCATCACCCTCCGATTCGCCTCAGTAGGGCATCCTCAGTCCAACGGGGCGGTCGAACGGGCGAATGGCGCCATCTCCGCTGCCACCCGTTCGACGGGTAGGGGACGGGGCGCGCGCGCGTCTACTTCGACTAGGCGCCAGCCTCCGCTGCCACCCGTTCGACAGGTAGGGGACGGAGCGCGCGCGCGTCTACTTCGACTAGGCGCCCGCCTCCGCTGCCACCCGGTCGACGGGTAGGGGACGGAGCGCGCGTGCGTCTACTTCGACTAGGCGCCAGCCTCCGCTGCCATCCGTTCGAAGGGTAGGGGACGGAGCGCGCGCGCCTCGGCTTCGACTTAGGCGCCAGCCTCCGCTGCCAGCCGTTCGAGGGGTAGGGGACGGAGCGCGCGTCTACTTCGACTAGCTTGCAGAAATTCACAGGCCGCGGGACGGAGGGGGCCAAAGGACTCGGCGACATGGCTTCGGCCCTGTGAAGCCCTTCACCATGAGAGGCTCCTGTCGTAGGGGTGGCCCCCACCTAAGCCCAGCAGGCCTGTTAGGAGGTTATAAGAACCAGAGTAACATGTGTAATGACATAAGTGCCCCTAATGGGGAGGTACGGAAGTAAGGGCATAACTGTAAAAGCATACTCCATGTGAATATATATATCAGGATGAGGGGGGGCTGAGACAGAACACTCCCACCTCTCCACTACCATATCTCTCTCTGTTTGGTCTGTAACCACAACAAGGTCTTTTTTTCAGTTTCTAAAAACCGCTTTTCAACTTTTCTATGATAACTAGTTTTTAAATATAGTATCTTTTTAAAATAGGGTCTACAAGTTAATTATAGTACACACTGTATCGACTTCATTTATATCGATCAAAATCGTATACAAGCTTCTGTTACTCTGTACTCTATCTCACAAACAGCTCAAAAGCTATAAGTCGTAGCCAAAAGTTATACGCTAAAGAAAAAAAAAAGACCCAAAGGAGATCGAGCTACGTGGAATGCTTTCCTTCATAGGTAGAAACCATGCTGCGAAGTAATTAAGAACCACACATAAATAATCAGTGGGAGTCTAGGAAGCATTGCCTACAAACAAATGTAGGTAGATTCCATCGTGTTATCTCTGAAGATTGAAGGGCTTTGTGCAAGAGTATAGATATAGCATATAGTCTTGTTCTATTTTGAGGATTTCTTTCATTTTTTTTCTTTTCAGAGTTAAGATGATCTCAAGCCAAGACCCTAAAATAAAGACCGATGCCTGTACCTAACCCTTGCACCCAGTACTGGGCTAGGTGCTATACATCAATCAGTATACTCCATGCAGTTGAGAGCTCGCTAGAGGCATGCATACTGTTTGCGGCGAGTGACGCTGCACCTAGAGGTCATGTTCTATCGATCTTGGACAGGGCGTCCAGCTAATAATCCGTGCCTAACAAACAGCCACGAACCACTGAATAATAATTCTGCATGTTGGCAGCTCATTTCAAGGACTCAACTCTCTAGCTTTGTTCTTTTCAGTTTTTAAAAGTTATTTTTTGACTTTTCTACTGTAACTAATTTTTAAATGAAGCATTTTTTTAAGATAGAGTCTACTAGTTAATTATAGTACATACTTTAATAACTTCATTTATATTGATAAAAATCGCACGTGAGTTTCTGTTACTCAGTAATCTCCCGTACAAATAGCCCAAAAGTCACAGACCACAATCAAAAATCATAAGTCACAGCTAAAAAGAACAGATCCTCTGTCACTAGCTTCTTCCTGTAACCGAAGCTGGGCCATGGCATATAGGATATATAAATGCAATACAGCATTGCATCCGTCGATCAGTGAAGGGATGGGCCCTATTCCTTGATGATCATATAGTATACTACTAGCACTACTACTCGCCCATAATCTAGCGGGAAATTTAACTTTTTGCCACCTATCTAAATGCCATCCTTATCATTGCATTCAACAATTTGCCACTCTTAACATGTGGTTGACTAATTTTTTGCCACTTTCGAGCCCCCGAAGCGCCATGTCAGCGCCTCCCCGCCCCGCTCGCCGGCACCGCCGCCGGCTCTGTCCCCGCGCCTCCCCGCTCGCCGGCGCTGCCTCCGCTCCGTCCCCGCGCCTCCCCGCTCGCCGGCGCCGCCACCACCTCCGTCCCCGCGCCTCCCCGCTCGCCGGCGCCGCCTCCGCCTCCGTCCCCGCGCCTCCCCGCTCGCCGGCGCCGCCTCCGCCTCCGTCCCCGCGCCGTCGGAGAGCACGAGGCACGCGGGCGGCGGCGCGGGGACGGAGGCGGAGGCGGCGCCGGCGAGCGGGGAGGCGCGGGGACGGAGCGGAGGCGGCGCCGGCGAGCGGGGAGGCGCGGGGACGGACCCGGCGGCGGCGCCGGCGAGCGGGGAGGCGCGCGCGGCGGCGCTGGCGCTGGCGCCGGCGAGCGGGGCTGACATGGCGCTTCGTGGGCTCGAAAGTGGCAAAAAATTAGTCAACCACATGTTAAGAGTAGCAAATTGTTGAATGCAACGATAAGGATGGCATTTGGATAGGTGGCATTGTTATGGGTGGCAAAAAGTTAAATTTCCCTAATCTAGCTGGTTCAATTCAGTTCAGGAGCCATGCATCGACGTGGCAAATCTTCAGTCGAGAGCAATATATACGTGCGACCTATGGGCGAAGTTGTTAGTATCGTATAGTTGTATCCCCCTATTACGCCAGGGGGAAACGCAGCGCGAGCACCCCCGCCACGTCGCCCCGCCCGCGCGTCCGGCCGGCGCGTGGCGGGGCAATTTCTGTACGGCCAAGGGAGGTGTTTCCCTTCTATTTTTTGGAAATTACGTAAAGGTCCTTTTTCCTCGCGAACAGGTCCCTGGCAGTTTTTTAATAAAATGTTTTTGCGAAAACACCCCTCCACTTTACCGAAATTTCGTGTACTTTGCATGATAGCGCCCCACGGTTTGCTTGTATTTTCCCGAAATTACGTCAAGGTCCTTTTTCTCGCGAAAAGGCCCCTGGCAGTTTTTTTAAAATTTTTTTTTGCGAAAACACCCCTCCACTTTACCGGAATTTTTTATACTTCGCAGGATAGCGCCCCGCGGTTTGCCTGTATTTTCCTGAAATTACGTCAAGGTCTTTTTTTCTCGCGAAAAGGTCCCTGGCAGTTTTTTATCGCCTCTTTTATTTCGGTACACACGGTTGCTGGCGCGGCGTGCCGCCGCGCCTATGAGTCTAGTAGACACTATTTAATAATGGCACGACGAAAAGCCGCAAATTCGCCGTGTCTGCAAATGACAATCCAATCATGATGTCCTACAACCAACCAAATTTTGCCAAGAATTTACTATTTCCTCTTTTCATACGATAAGGGGCATGCATTAGGTTGAAAAGTTCTGTGTGTATCTATTCTAACTAGACTCGAGCCGGCTGTTGTGGCATGTTCTTTTCGGCTGCGGTTTATGATTTTTGGCTGAAATTTTTGAATTTTGGCTGAACATTTTGAATTTTGGCTGTTTATTGTACAGATTACGAAGAGACAGATATTCACTTATGATTTTGGCTGATACAGATATTGGGCTTTTAACGTATAGATCGTTTAACTTGTATACCCCATCTTAAAAAAAATACTCCGTTTGAAAGTTAAGTACTGTAGTAAAAGCCAAAAACTATCAGCTTGTGAGATAAAGAACAGACCCCAAATCTAGCTTGAGCTTCACATGGCTTAAGCTCAACCCAGGCTCAACTCGACTCGACGTAACATCAATCAAAACCCAATCCACTGTGAGCCTGGCCCAAGCCTACCGTGCCTCCAGTGCCGATCAATGGGAGCATTGTTTGCCTCCAGCGATTGTCCTTTTTCGAAACTAGTATACTCCATATCAATGCAAGATAATGCTTCCTGGATTTTTTTGTTTTATTTGGCACATGCAAGCAGGGCGATGAGTTTCATATCTGAGATAATAATATATGAACTAGATGTAGCCTTGTATGAAAACTCAAAAAAAATTGTGCCTTTGTTGCCTGTGATGGCCCGCTCATTTCAGCTTGAATTTCTGGCTTCTGGTTTATTTTTTATTATTCATAAATTTTATCCTTTTCTGGTTTTTTTGTTTTTTAGTTTTTTGTTTGTTTTTTCGTATTCATAAATTATTTTTTAAATTTAGTTACGTCAAATAAACCACTATCAGGTACAGTATAATTTTAACCAGCTATAGTATAATTTTAACCAAAAACCAGCTTGTTTCAGTCTACCGAGTGGCACCCATGGTACTGGTATTAACCTAACCAATTGCTACGATCGATGTACATTGTTGTCGCCAAAAACAGGTACAAACTAGTGATTGTGTATACTAAAAATTGTTCTAGTACTGTTTTAAGTGCATGGTTGCAGCAGTTTCGCAGTTTCCATGCTAGCTGCCTAGCTAGCTCCATGCATGCTAGCCTGGAGGGGTACTGTACTGAAGCAAAGAAAACACGCAGTTGTGGGTAGGGGTGGACAACTGGCTTGAGGCTTGCAAGCCGGCTCGGCTCGGACTCGTAATGATTCAAGCCAAGCCGAGCCCAGCGTCCAGCTCATGAGAAACACGAGCCAAGCTCGAGCCGCTCGTTGGCTCATGCGAGCTCGGTCCGAGTCAGCCCAGTGACGCCGCAGTCGGCCCAGCCCAGTGAGTCACCCTCACCCATTCTGCACTCGATCGATGTAGTCGATGCGATGCGATGCGCGTCGGCACTGGCCAACCCAAACCCTTTCCGTCGGGCGGCACTCCCCAGTCGCGCGGCCGGCGTCCGTCTCTGATCGGCGATCGCCATCCTTCCCCACGCCGCCCGCCGTCCTTCCCCGATCCGCTTCCTTCCCCACGCGCTTGGCCGCCGTCCATCCCCAATCCAATTCCCCTTTCTTCCCCACGCGCTCGCGCGGTGTCCTCCCCGACCCCTTTCCTTCTCGATCCACAATGCGGCCTCCTCCAAGGCTCCAACTGACGCGCATGGGCCACGAACGGAGCATGGAATCTCGTGCTCGAGGGAAGAAGCCGGCCGCCGTCGGGGCCTCCCCGTCGGCAATAGGGGCGAGCCTACATGGTCTGCACTGCCTCCTGACCTCGTCGAACCAGCAGCCTCGGTGAGTAACAGTTATCTATTGAGCATCTTTTGCTTTCGGGAGTACTATAGCCGGACTGAAAAATACAGAGAAATAGAGAATTGAAGAGTAACTGTGATGTCGCCCTAATAGTGTCATTTGTCGTTAGTCTGTTGGTTAGTGATGTGATCCTGCTCTCTGCTTTTTATCGTTAGTTCATGCTGTCACTAAATGATGCTAGATTGGTGTGACCCTGCTCTGTGTCTTTTATCATTCATTCATGCTGAGGTCAACTCGCTGATGCTAAATGCCGATGTGATCCTGCTTTATGCCTTTGATCTTCCATTTGTGTTGTGGTTAACTTACTGCAGTTGAATTTAATAGTCATTAAAAATGAAATTTTTGTAATCCTGTTACTTGATGTGAAATCCTTGGTGTGGATGGTGTAACTGTTTTGGGCTGTGGTAGAATCTGCGTAGGTATAAATATGACTACGTGCTATACTGAATCAATATGGATGGGATGTACTAAGGCTGTTAAGGGAAAACATTGGTTCATTGGTCAGAAATGAAATGCGCTGTTAAGGGAAAACTAAGGCTGTACAGTTCATGTGGAAATACTTAAGTACAAATCCATTCTTTTCAAATGAAATGCATTGTTAAGGGAAAACATTGGTTCGCGCTTTTGATTTGTTAGCAATGTGCAACATATATTGTCATTTTATTGTGTTGGGGAGTGTTGGATTTTTGCCTGTTTATTAAATCTGAAGTGTGATTATAAACTAATCAGTATCTTCTACAATGGGCCTTGTATGAAGTATCAATCTTGAAATATAGCAGTGCCTAATTTGGCTGCTATGCCTACTATTTGCTATTCCTGATTCTTGGGGCTAACATTTTATAATGTTTTATTGCAGTCATCGAGTGAGGATGTGGATTGGGAGGCTTTGGGTGGTGATGTTCATGGTGTACCATCTGATGAGGACATGAATGATATTGATGTGGACTCTTCAAGTTCAAATGGTGCTGAAGAAGCTGCTGTGGCATTGACAACAGAAGCGGGTACAGTGTCTCAGAAGAGGGGGGCAAAAAGGAGGAAAGAATCTCCAAAGGCAGCTGGTAGACAGAAATAGAGATCAGATTGTTGGAAGATCTTTAAGGTGGTGAATGTTCCATCGAAGACAAAGAAAGGAGAGGCTGATACAAAGGCAAAGTGTAGGTTCTGCTACAAACTCATGTCTTACAAACAAGGGGGGTGCAACTTCACATCTTATGAGGCATATACCGAAGTGCACGCCATATATGAACAAGATGGCTAAGATGAAAGCTCAAGCGAAACTGAACTTCGGTCCTGCCATGGGAGGTGAGACTGGTTTACCTTTTGTTTCTACTTCTACGGAATATGATAAAGATGAAACTCGTCAAATTATTGCTAAGATGATAATTGTCCATGAGTATCCCTTTAGGATGGTCGAGCATACTTGGTTTAATGTTTTGATGAGATATTTAAATCCATTATATCAGTTCATTGGTCGAAAGACGATAAGAAATGAATGCATCAAGATCTATGAATCAGAGAGGGAAGTTCTTAGAAAGAGTCTCAGAAGTGTGTCACATATTAGTTTAACTTGTGATTTGTGGACCTCAAACCAAAACATTTGCTATATGTGTTTGGTGGCACATTATATAGATAAAAATTGGGTTATGCAATGTCGTGTGCTGAACTTTATTGAGTTGGATCCTCCACACAGTGGGGTTGTCATAGCTCAGGATGTCTTTAATTGCATTGTTGAATGGAAGATAGAGGATAAGATCATCACACTTACTCTTGATAATGCTTCCTCAAATACTGCTGCTGTACGTAGTTTAATGGCCAAGTTTGCTGCTAGAGGATCAGCTCGGTTCATTGCTAAGTATTTCCATGTTCGATGTTGTGCTCATATAGTGAATTTGGTAGTTAATGATGGCCTACAACCATTAGAACCTTTGATTAATAAGCTCAGAGAAACAGTAAAGTATATAAAGAAGTCTCCATCTCGTATGCACAAATTCTTACAAATCTGCTCATCGCTTGCTTTGCAAATTGGTCCTGGATTGAGCCTTGATGTGTCTACACGATGGAATTCCACATACAAAATGTTGTCAGTATGTATTGCTTATAAGGATGCTTTAGTGTGTTATGCTGACACGGATGAAAATTATCAATGGCAACCATCGGGTCAAGATTGGTTATTGTATGAAAAAATTGCACTAATATTGCAGTCCTTGTCTGAAGTGACTAGTGCATTTTCTGGATCAACTTATCCAACGGTAAATATTTTTTATCCTTATATAGGTAATGTTAAGATTGCATTAAGAGCCGCAATTACTTTTGGAGATGAGTATTTGAAGAAAATGGCTATTGCAATGTTGGATAAGTTTGACAAGTATTGGGAAGAAAAGAACAATGTCATGGTCCTTGCTACTATTCTTGATCCTAGGTTTGAGATGTGGTTCATTAGTTGGTGCTTCAACCAAATGTATAAGCCCTCAAAAGCTGCAAAAGAGCTTGATGATGTCAAGGTTGAATTGGAAGATTTGTATTCACTGTTTGAGATGAATTATTGGCACAACAGAATGGGTAACAGAGGTGAAGCAACCTACTCTTCAGCTATGGGTACAAGCAGCTCATTATCATCAGTTTCAGTCATTCTTGCATTCCACTTCTACCGAGCCTTAAAAGTCAGAGTTACTCATCTACCTAGATGAAGTAAACGAGAGTTTAGATAACAAGGATTTCAAATTGCTCGCGTGGTGGAATTTGAATGCACATAGATTCCCAGTTGTGTCGAATATGGCTAAGAATTTCTTGACTGTACCAGCTACTAGTGTATCTTCATAATCAACTTTCAGTGCTGGAGGTAGAGTACTAGATGACTATCGGAGTTCTTTACGTCCGGCTATGGTTCAACATTTGGTTTGTGCCTCCAGCTGGATCAGAGGTGCACATGATGACATGAGATCTCCTATAGTTGTGGTAGGTTCATCTGTACTGCAATATTTGTCTATTTTGTTTTTGCTTATATTAACTTGAATATTATGTATCTTTTCAGGAAGAAGATGAAGAGGATGATGTTCAAATCATTCCATTTCCTAAAAGCGTCGTAGAGAGCAGCTAGTGTTTGGTAATGCTTCCACCAATTTTATTTCTATTCTTTTCTTTCTGCTACTGAACTGCTGCTGCTGGCTGCTGCAGATTGCTGCTGCTGGCCACTGCTGCTGAATTGCTGCTGCTTAATTGCTGGTCTGCTACTGCTGAATTGTGATTTTTTTTTAAACTGTGAATTGCTGCTGCTCCCTGCTGTTTGTAAACTTGTGACTTGTAAGGATGTTGTGAACTGCTACTGTTGTGCTATCTGCTGCTGTTGTGAACTCTAGCTGTGATTCTGTAAACTGCACAGTGAGAAGGTTCTGAACTCTGTGAACTCTCTGTTAACTGTGCTACTGTGTGTGAACTCTCTACTAACTCTCTGTGAACTCTCTACTGCTACTGTGCTCTCTGTGAACTGCTTGCTGTCTAATTTGTTAACTCTCTATTAACTGCTCTCTGTGAACTGATTTTTCATGTTGAACTGTACATTTAACATTCTAGCTTGCTGTCTAATTTGTTAACTCTCTGTGAACTGCTTTTTCATGTACATTTAACATTTAACTCTCTGTGAAGTGTGAACTGCTCTCTGCTTTTGCTGCTGCCTGTCTGCTCTGTTATCTGCAACTGCGAGCTGTTCTGGCTCGCGAGCCGGCTTGAGCCGCATTTCGAGCCAAACCGAGCCTACTGTTCACCCGAGCCGACACGAGCTTGGCTCAAGCCAGCTCGGCTCGTTTCCAGCCCTAGTTGTGGGCAGTGTTGACGAGCTCAGACTGCAGCTATGATGTGAATTTTTTTAATAATCAATTTTTAATTCCGAATTATACTAATATATCTATATTTTATTTTTGTAGTTTTGGCCATATATCGCTTCACGGTTGAGCGACTTAGGCTAGTCATCTAACTGTTGGGCGATAGGTGGCTAAGCCACCTAACCATTTAGCGACTAGCCTAAGTCGCTTAACAGTTGGCGACTAGGGCTATATCCCCTTGAGCGCGCAGCCGGCACCCAGCGCTATGCTCATTCATATTCCATTTTGGCCGAGGAAGGGAGAAGGGGAGAAGAGAAAAGAGAGGAGATGAGAAAGAGAGGAGGGAAAAAGAGGAGAGGAGAGAAGAGAGAGGAAGAGGAGGGAAGAGAGAGGAGGAAGGGGAGGGAAGAGAGAGGAATAGGAGGAGGAGGAAGGGAGGGGAAGAGAGGAGGGATCTGTGAATTGATGTTGGTAAGTTTTCTGTAACTTTTTGTATATTTATTTTTCAAACATGATAGGATGACAACTGGAATCATTAAATTTGTAGTTTAGAAAGTAACACCAATTTAGTTATTCATAATTGTATTATCGTTTGGATCGCTCTATTGTGCATTTGAGGGCCTGGTTAATTTTGTTAGTCGCTTATAAATTATAGAAACCTCGTAATAAGTATTCTTAATTTTTAGAATAATTAATATTTATCAAAAGATTTAAAATTGTTCGTGACGATTACAATAGCATGCGCCGATTTAAAATAGTACGCGACAATTTAATATTACGCATTTTTCTGTTATATCTATAAGTAAATCGTCACGCGTATATTAATTATAGGAAAATAATAGGTACAAAGAGGAAAGAATTTATTTAGGAATAATAGCATACGTAAAATCGACTATGAATGATTTGAACAATTCCCAGAGCTATGCTATTAATAATTAAACCAGTAATTATGTCATAATTGCTAACTTCAAATTGATTTGCAGATATGACTGGCGATCATGGTGGTTCGGACTGGCCTTTTGGCCTGCTGGACCGCTATGTCGACGCGCAGCACCACGCGAGCCGTCATGTCCCACATCCTGAGGGCGGGGACAATAAGACCTAGTTAGGGGTGGTCCGTACGCAGACACCCCGACAGGCTTGGAGACTAGACCCACGCTGGAGAGACAGATTTGTATACAAGCTATGACATGTTTTTTACGATATTTGCGCTATGTACTTACTTCTTCGTGCTTTGCAAGTTGAGCGATGCCAGCCTTCTACCTCTCGCACGGATGGTGGAGGCCACCGACAAGGATAGCACTCCAGTTAAGGAGGTCGGGGAGGTCTAGGCCGACCTGAAGCAGTCATGACGGTTCCCGTTCAATCAGCCATTGCTGATAGCTCTGCTGGACCGATGGTGGCCCGAGACACACACCTTTCACCTCCCATTCGGAGATATGGCCCCTACTCTGCAAGACATCGCGATGCTGCTCGGCCTGCCTATCACAGGAGAGGTTGTCTCCCCAGCGGATATGCCTGCCAACTGGCATGACGACCTGTTGGGCAGGTTTGACGGGGTTCTTCCGACCGAGGTCACAGCAGTGTACATGTCTTCGTAGTGCAACAAAAGCATGGCAAGCCATATGATTCGTGCATGATGGAGAGTGCTTACGTTTCTAAAAACTCAATAACTTATTTTGCTCAATAAATTTCTTCAATCAAATCTCATACTTAAATTAGGTTTCTCAAGCTCTATTTTCCTTCGAACTTCTATTATTATTTTCTAATGTCTATCATATCTTAAGAATCTAAATAGTCTTACGACATACATAAATATATTTTAAAGCATCTAAATTGTATTATTTAATACTATAAATTTTTAGATAAACCTAATCACACAAATACACGAGTCACGTGTTAGTTCTAAAAGAAATGAAGGCCCAAATATTGACGTTAATCATACGGAAAACCTTATCCATTCACGATCCCGTCGCACGGGCACCGCAGGCAGGCAGCCATGCATGCCACCGATGATCATTCTGCCCGATCGCAGGCAGAACAGCACGCAGACATGCGGTCATGCAGCTGTGAACTTGCAGTTGCAGGTATTTCTCATGGAGTGACAGGTATCAGTGTGTGTGCCTGCATGCATGCATGCATGGGTAGGATCGATCACTGCTCTCCTACTGTGCTCCACATGCAGATCGATCGATGATATTGCTATCTCGATCAGAGTGCAACAGCAGCAGCAGCAGCACCTCGAAGCAAGAGGTGACTAGCTGCTGCAACAACGAATCAGCTGTTTTTTACTGTTATACTTTCCAAGCCACTCGTCGAAAGCGATATACACAGATCGATCGAACACTACTATATGACAAGATAAATACTAACCTCCTTATAGCCGGGGGATTCCGGCCCCCCCGCGCTATCCACTTCATGCCCCCTCCCTCGGCCGGCCGACGCGTGGCGGGGCCATTTCGGTACGGCCGGGGGAGGCCATTCCCTTCGGTTTTTTTAAAATTACGTAAAGGTCTTTTTTCCTCGTAAAAAAGTCCCTGGAAGTTTTTTCTTTGCAAAAAAATTTTTGGATTGCGCCCGGCGGGTTTCCGAAATTACGTATAGGTCCTTATTTACTTACGTACAGGTCCTTGCAGGTCCTCGATTTTTTCCAAAAAAACCCTTTGCTTTTTCTGGAAATACGTATTCGTCCTTGATTTTTTTTATAGAACTCCCTGCGAATCGCCGTCTCTTTTGCTTCGGCTCACACGGTGGCTGGCGTGGCGTGGCGCCACGCCTACGTGGCTAGTTAATCCGACAACACGCACTGCCGACAGGTAGTTAGGCAGTTAGCTAGAGACTAAGAGCAAGTACAATGATGCTGACTAGGTCGCCTCTAGCGAAATCCACGTCAACACAATCCTATGTGGAAGAGAGAGACAAGAGGAGAGAGAGGCAAGCTGCCCCTCATGCAAGAGGTGACCTCTAGCACATCATACGAGGACTTGGAGGCGATGCTAGTTCTTAGAGCAAGGCATCTCCAATGGTTATAGCTAGCAACTAAATATAAGACTTACACATCATTTATATAGTACACACTAAAGATAGCATTCTAAAGAACTATCTATAAGGATAGCTATTTGATGCTCACATGCACACACAGCATTTATAGAGACTGCCTCGTTTTGCGTTATAGACTAGTGCTTAAGTAAGAGCTGGCTCGGTTTTTTTTGCATACTCTCTTTCCTGCACATAGGATATATGTTGATGTGTACATGCATATAGCTAGCTGACTCAGACCATTGGAGATGCCCTAAAGGTTAGGGTCGCCTCTAGCGAAATATTAAATGTTTGAGTGCTTTAGTAGAGGTAACCTCTACTCAACTTATTGTATTAGTTACCTCCACATGAGCCATATGTACTATTTTTGCTTATGTGGCTAGTTCTAGAGGTGACAGTCACCTCTTCTATTGTACTTGCTCTAAGAGATGAATCAAGTGACTAACCATGCTCCATAGTCATAGTTGCTTGGACGTGGGATTTTATAAGAAATCTGGATAAATTACACCAGTAAAATTTATACATTTCAAATGGACCATTAATTAGTTGCAAGGCTATCCATTGATGATTATTGTAATGCATGACATAACACAAGGAATTAATCTTGGTCGTGGTTGATAACTAATAAGCCCTTAATTAAAATGAGTTAATAAGTCGCTTGATAATGAGGAGGGCCACATATAGGCTTGACATGTAACGTGGCCGTGTCCCAGGCTTTGGTGACCACAGATCCATCTGCGACGGCGATCGGTGATGTGATCCATCGCCACTTCGACCTCCGTTGTCCTCACCCTAAGCTAAAGCTCAAGCTGAGCTAAGCTGAACTACCTTAATAATTGATACACTTGCTTCCTGTAGGTATATAGTCTCCAGTAGTGCGGTTGACTCCCTCTTCTTAGAGATTCATCGCGTGTCGATCCATTGTCAAGATTTATATGTCCTCGCGCGATAATAAAATTCTAAATTTGTTTGGGGTGACCAGTTCTATACCTTGATCGGTCGATTATAGGGCCTGTTCTTTTTTGCTACGGCTTATGGCTTTTGGCTGAAATTTTTAAATTTTGGCTGTTTACGGTACAGATTACAGAGAGATAAATACTCACTTGCAATTTTGGCTAGTACAGATGTTGGGATTTTAATATGTAGATCGTTTAACTTGTAGACCCCGTCTTAAAAAAATACTCCGTTTGAAAGTTAAATACTGTAGCAAAAGCTAAAAACCGCCAGCTTTTGACTTAAAGAACAGGCCCTATGATGTTTTCAGAGTAGTGTTTCTGTGCTCTAGGGATGTTTTCAGAGTAGTGTTTCTGTGCTCCCTATGGGAAAGAAAAACATACATCTATCGACGAGCGCATCCATATCGAAGGAGATACAGTAGAAATCACACTAGGCATCCTGTTAATTTGGTTCGATTTGGATTGCATGTTACGGCTGTCGCGCTCACAATGGACGCCGAATATGACTATTTGCCTCGCACGACCTAACATGAGAAATACAGTGTATCTATCTATCTGAACAGTGATTCTTATGCGCGGAATAATTTCATGAACGTATATACGTTTTGATCGCAAAAGAAAAAGGGTTTTGTTAAACGTCATCCAGATATTTTCTTCCTAACTATCATTCAGATTTAAGATCATTGGATTAGAGATCTAATGATCATGAATTCTCTCTTCTCCCCTTGAATTCTACCCCCTCTCCCTTGAAAAAAAATCTCTTCCCCTTAAAAATAAAGGGCCCTTTGATCTCTAATCCAAAGGTCACAAATTTAGATGATAATTACAAAGAAAACATCTGGGTGATACCTATACACTCCTAAAGGAAAAAAAAACGTAGTACGTTCAGTAGTACAAGTAACCCTCTCATTTTCTTTGGCCCCGCTTGAAACGCGTGAAAGTTCTACGGGGATTTCTCAGAAAATAAAACTTACCTGACGTGGAGTACATATCCAGATATCCTACGACATAGTGATGTGTTCCAAAAGAGGTCTTAGCTGTGGATCCGCTAATCGACAATAGGGACATGATTGGCGTCAATCCTGCAACAGTGTGCCCGCACTTAGCTTAATCGATCATCAGAGATAAGAATAGCATCGGTTCTGTGTTACTTAATTACGGCTTATTTGTTGGAATTTGGAATACCTTTTGAGTTAGCATGAATGGGAACATCTCTCCCTGGAATAGAACGGTCCTATACGTATGGCTGTTAGGGTCTATTTATATTAACTTTTGCTTAGAGAAATTAAAAATTAATATAATCATCTTATTTTTTGAAGCAGTTTCTTTATTTCTTTCGCTTCCGTCCTGCTCCCGGGTAAGATAGGAGGTCACGAGTGCATCACGCATCCTACTCCTCTCGCTTCCGTCTCACACATGTATCTCTCTCACTTTCCACCGTTCGTCCACTCCTAAAGCCACTTATTTTAGTCATCAAAACCAAAAGCCAACAGTCATAACTAATAAGACGGCTCCACGTGCAGTTCAAAATGAGAGGTACTACGCGTAAGAAATGTCCCTTTACAAAACGTGTGTAATCTCTCAGGGTGAGTCACTGGCAAGAAGAGCACGAAAGCAGCTCCCTGTAATCAAGTTACACTGTACATGCATGTAATACATGTTATGTAGCAGGGATGAACATCTAGACAGGTACGGTTTTAATCATATGTATTTTAGTTTGTACTGTAGATAAATAAGTTCTCAGAACACGAACTGCCTGGGATTGTAGCCGGTCCAGCTATAGTTGATTAGACACATGCTACTCGGTGACCCTTTGAACCGACGCAAGCCGAGGCAGAAGGAGCTGAGACGAACAGCGTCCATCGATCCGCTGCATGCAGCAGCTAGCGTTGCCGCGATGGGACGTATGACGCTCTCCGTCGGGCTAACTCTGCAACCAAAGCCGAAGGGATTGGGTCGAATTAACAGGAGGCCTTATCTGCCGCCACTCACAGAGAGAGAGAGAGAACGCAGGAAGGCGCCAGGAGGAGGTAGATACGGATGCTTAGGGCGTGTTTGGTTGTCTGCATGGACCTTGGCTCGCATCAGCTCATGCAATAGATGTGTGTTTGGTTGCCTGAATGGCTCTCCGAGCCAGGCCCATCTCATGCAAAAGGATGTCCCGAGCCAGGCCCGAGGGAAACGAAGATAGCGACCTTCGCTCCTCAGCCTGGCCCGGCGGATGCAGCGCACGGCGCCCGAGGGAAGGAAGGAGAGCGGAAGAGGCGGCGACTCCGCTCGGGTCGGCCGGATCCGGGGCGGAGGGCAAGGGGAGGCCGGCGGGGAGGCTGCCACCAGTAGGGCGCCGGCCGGATCTGCCCGGATCTGGCCGGATCTGGACCGGCGGCGCACTCCCGCACCGTGCCGCGCCGCCGAGAGAGGGAGAGAGAGAGAGTGTGTGCGGAGGGGGGACGGCGGCGGAGAGCCCGAGGCCGGCGGAGGGGAGCCCGAGGTCGGCACGCTGAGCCACCCGCGCGCCGTCGTGCCGCCGGAGGTGAGCCCGAGTACGGGGGGAGAGAGAGAGGTAGGTGAGGGGGAGGTGACCACCGGCGCCGCCGCGCCTGCGCGCGCGCCGACCGCCCCGCCCCAGGCGGAGAAGGTGAGGGGGAGGAGGCCGGTCGGCCAAAACGAGTGGAGGGAGAGAGAGACAGGTGAGGGAGGAGGCCATCTGGCCGAAATGAGTGGAGGGAGGAGAGAGACGGGCCAGGCAACCAAACACCATCTTTACTCATACAGCTTCAACAGATACAGGCAACCAAACAAGTATATTTGCATGTGCCTAGCCAGGATGAGACTAGCCAGGATGAGCCATACGAGCTGGGTTGAGATGATACGGGCAACCAAACAGGCCCTTAGTCAATTTGCTTCTCTACGCATGCAAGGGCAACGCATTGCAGCCAGCTCAAGAGATGGTAGGGCTTGCTTGATGGAGCATACATGCATGGGGACCTTGGGCATGGTGGTTGCATGACGCCGATGAGGACGATACATACCTCGCTAGGGCCCAGCTTGGCCCGGCGATCACTGTTCATGAGTGTCTCATCAGTAGCTACCATTAAAGTCGTTTGGCCGGCTAGCTGCAATGGAGGACAGGATGATGAAGCCTGAAAACCTCAAGAGAACACAAATTTCTTGCATGTGTGCGCTCATGTAATATATATATATATATATATATATATATATATATATATATATATATATATATATATATATATATATATATATATATATATATATATATATATGATGCCTCGTATGATAGCGTACAAAAGTTTGTTCATATAGCTGCTCTTACGATGTTCTTACGATGATCGAATATGAGCATGTCTTGGGATGTATAATGTACTGCTCCATGTATACAGCACCTTTGAGACCTGACATGCATGAATAGATATGAGATGGTTTCCACTTTGATGATCAGGTAGGCTGGCACAATGTCGTGTGTACGTCGTCAAAAGCGGCTATCTTGAGTTTGTTGACCCTGCTAGATCTCATGCTGGATTTCCCCAACCTGATGGGATGCCAAAGCGAGAACCTTGTCGCCAATGTATATATCTTTTGCATCGATCCATCCCGGTTTATGCGATGGGACATCACTACGAGCAGGCATTGCTATGTATTCCATCCGGCCATGATAACCACTTGATCAAATCTCGACGAGGGACGCAACAAATCTTCCTACCGATTGGCGCATTTGTGGCTGCAGTTGTCACCTGCCTAACTACCAGTCTACCACACGCATTTTCGATGTTAGAAATAATCTTAACTTATCAAGTAATAGAGCTGTATAACAAGTAATAGTGTTGTGTGACATATATAGCACTATCTATTTTGATATTAGATGATAAGTTTCTTAGTTTAGTTGATGTGTTAGAGTCTAACTCGAAGTTTAAATAAGTATATTGGTCAGAGAGTACTAGTACATATAATGAGAAGATTTATAACCAATTTTAATAAAAATAAGAGAATAGAGAAAAAGAGATGCTCTAGCTAGGCAGTTGCGGCCAAGGTAATTCCCTTACGTTCTTCTCTATTTATTCTCTCCACTTGTGATAATATGTATCCATAAGTATAATATGTGAGTTTTCTTGAAGGGTTAGACCAACATCGGATAGAGGAAGACAAAGAAGAACAAACAAACTTAGAAATTGAAGTTCACGCAAGCTAAAAAGGAAAAGGACCTTTTGAACGACAGAGAAGAACCCACCAACTACACAGCCCAAGAGGAAAAAGCCCACCGGCGTATGTTCTCCGGCCCAATGGTACTAGTGGCCTACCAGCCCAGCTCTCCCGCGCCGAGTCGCCGAAGCGAATGCGGAATGGCGAGCGAGAACAGGTTGCGTGGCGATCACACGCCGCGTAACCGCCAGTCCGCCATTAGAGCATCTCAAGAGATACTCTATATGGCTCTTAATATTTAAATTTTAGAGTTGAAAGGTAAAAAGTAGCTCCAACAGATTCCCAAATAGACTTCTAAAAATAGAACACACCTAAAAAATAGGCTCTCGCTCTCTACTTATAGAGGATGATCTAGGCTCATAATACTATTTTCCTGGTTTAGGGTATCTGTTGGAGGGAATGATTATTTTGGGATCTTATATCGTGATTAGGATCTGTAAAAAGAGATTTAGGGTGTGAATTTATTAGGCATCTCTTGGAGATACTCTTACTCGGACTCGGACTCGGACATGTAGTGGGAATCAGAGCCGCGCCATGGCACCACGGAGCGCTGCTTCGCTTGCATTCATCGCCCGTTTCCACCCAAGCGCGGAAAAGAGCCACGCGAGCGCGCAGGCCAAACTAGCTACTAGGGACCAAGAGCAGAAGCTCTCGCCTGGCTCCTGTCCTGGCGCTACCCGCGCCCGTGAAGGCTGCCGTCGTCACGAAGAAGGCGACGGCCAAGAAGACGAAGATCGCGCCCCGCGAGCGGCTCAGGAATTCTTGGTGCCAGCTGAAATAAAAACCAAAAATTTTAAAAGAGTTTGATTTCTTGTTTGAATTTGATTCCAAGTGAATCTTAGTCAAATCCTACACAATCTCACCATCCAACCCCTAGACCCCCTGCTACATCACCCCCTTTGAATCAATTCGCGTGTGCGTGACATGCTATCCAAGCAATCCTCCTGATCTTACAATTGTTACAATCTGTATAAATGCTACTCTTACAATAGCTGCCTGCCCCGGGATCTTCAGTAGAGAAAAGGCAGCAAAAGAAACCGAAATGAATGCAAGCAGACGCCGGTTTTGCAGAAACGCATGCAAGCCCTCGTGTTCCAAGGCCGAAAAGTGCAGAAACGGAAAAGAACGGTGACCACGGCCCCCAAACAGTACGGCTCAGAGCGCCCTAATCCTTCTCTCGGCCCATCTACGACGTGCATTCCACCCTGCCGGCCCAATTGCGGCGCAACGGCGGCCCGTCATCTCCGAGTCTCCGACGTACGAGCGGCACAGGGCCTGTTCTTTTTGGCTGCGGTTTATGGTTTTTGGCTGAAATTTTTGAATTTTGGCTGTTTACGGTACAGATTACGGAGAGATCGATACTCACTTGTAATTTTGGTTGGTACATATGTTGTGCTTTTAACATGTACTACGTTTAACTTATAGATCCCGTCTTGAGAAAATACTCTGTTTAAAAGTTAGATACTGTAACGGCTGCGAAAAGCCAGCCGGCTAGAGGCCAGCCGAACAGGCCCACAGGCACCCCGCCCCGCCCGCCGCCATCCAACCCCGGCGGGCTACGGAAATGGCTGCGCTTCTTCCGCGCGACCAGCTCTCACGGCGCAACCGGGCCAGCAACCCAGTCCCTTCTCGACTTCGCACGGCGCACGGGGGCGGTGCCGTTCTCCCACGCGCGATTGGCCGGGCCGCGCGGCGCGTCGATCATGTCACCGCCCACGGGCAGGCGGACAGCCCATCTCCTGCCGCGCGCGGCCCCTCATCCGAGTTGCCGCTAGCGTACGCGCGCAGCGCAGCGGCGCCGAAGCGAATGCGGAGTGACAATCTCTAGATTATTGTACGAGGACACACGGGTACTATATTATAAGCAAGTATGTATCTTTCCCTGATATATCATTTAGTTTTGTACTAAACAAAAAGTACGGTAATAGTGCGGAACAATTAGGTGGCATGATCTTAAGTCATCTATGGTTTGTAATAGATATTGTACTTTTAGTCTCTAATTATTGTTCTGTTGCAACTACTCTAATTGGCTTGTTACTTGTTAGATGCGGTGTTCTACCAAAATGACAAGCAACGATCCGTTGACTAGTGTTATTACCCCATAATAATAACACGGGTCGCCACACCGAACACTTCTTCAAAGGCCACGCGTGAACTTGCGAGGAGCAGATGGAGGCGAATTAGGCGATTGTTAAGATAAACTATGGAAGGACAGAAGAGATCATTCGGTCGGAAGGAATCGCGATCGCTGAATTTCACCGTGTGAATCGTCGTTCGGCCGAGCGAACCACGTTCGGCCAAACGAATGGTGTCACGCTGCGTGAACTAGCAAAACTCCCATGCGAAACTATATTCGACCATGCTCTGGCCAGCCCGGTCGTGTGCCCACCGTGCCATGGCCGCACGGTCTTCTCCGCTGCCACCGGCCGGCCGCTGCCGCCGACCCCCACTGCTTGTGCCGCGCCGCCGCCCACCACGGCATTCGCATCGCGCGTGCGCTACTGCTCCCAGCCGCCGCTGCCACGGCCTCGCCGGCCGCCTGCCCGGGCACCTGTGCCACCAGGGCGAGTGGTCAAACTGGCCCCCGCCGACTACCACTGCTCATCACCTTGGTCGGCCACCGCTGTTGCCGCCGCTGCCACCGTGATGTCGCCGCCCACACGCCATGCGCCCCCCGCTGCTAGCCGCACGGCTTGCCCGTGCCCCGACCGCCGCACCTCCTCCGACCATGCGCGCCACCATACACTGCTGCCCGTAGCCGCATCGCGTTGGCCACTAGTGCCCGAGTGCCATGCCGCCGCCGCGCGCCGCATAACGCCACCGCCGCATGCCGTGCTACGCCAGCCGCCACTCCGTTGCCGCAGCCGCCTTGCCGGCCTCACGCCTGACGCCTCCTCTAGAGAGAGAGAGAGAGAGAGAGAGATGGAATAGATGGAGATGGGAGAGATATGAATGGATAGATAAGGTAGAGAGATATATCTATACTAATATAACATGGAAGTTTGTATGTTCACTTTTCTCTCCGTACACGCAGCACACCCACAGGCACCCTCCTTCCTTGTGCAACCGCCGTGCCCCTTGCACAAACTGCCACACCACATCCAAGCGCTAACCAAACAACTCCAAACCTTAATTCTAGTATCTGCTACAAACATCCTAAATCACTGCCTCGTTGGAAGAACTTAATCTAGTAGGTAGGCGATACCATTCCTTTTTCACTTATTTTTTGAGCCAATCAGCAGGGGGAGAGGTTCCCCACCAGGAGGACTGGTGTTCTCGCGTTGTAGACAGCACACAACTACACATTAACAGAGCGGCAGTACTATTCTATTTACACATTGTCTACAATACGAGAATACAGGCCCTCAGCCACCAGAACGAGCAATGGTCTACACTCTCATCAGCTGTCCCAACCGATTTAAGGAAATTCAATTAAATTCTGGGGTTTTTTCAACAAAAAAAAATCATCCAGGAGTTCCTCATACAATCAGCAAATACTGAAGTCATGAGTTCCGTTGATGATTTTGAAACTGGATCTAGTCATAGAAAATCTTTTATAGGCACGTCCCGCTATCCTCCCCAGCTCAGCTCACGACCTGTCCTACTGCAGCAGCTGCATTAAGTATTTAAGTAGACAACAAGACAACTATGTGAACTAGTAATACATAGTTCACTAATCACCACGACCTCCCCCTCCTCTGCTAGTGTTCTCTGAATTATCGGCTACTGTTCATCATCCGAAACCTTCAGATTTCAGAGTTTTGCGTCCAGAGAAGAATGCAATGCTGAGCCGACTGAAGAATTGAGTGCGGCTTGTGTCTGACATCCTCATCCGCGCCCACCGGCGACGGCTCCTGGGCCATCATCACGTCGCCCCACGTCCCGACGCTGGTCACCGCCGGCACGTCATCGTGGTGGCCGTCACTCACCAGCCGTCGGATCTTGGTTGCGCGGCAGGAGAGCGGGAAGCCGCCGCCGTCGGGGCGCATAAACAACCCCGGTTCCTCCGCGCCCTTCCGCTTCAGCGTCAGGCCGGGGGACTCCATGAGCACCACCATTTTGCTTCGCTTTCCTCTCTTGCTTACGAGCTAAACTGCAACCAATCCAACTCTAATGCCGCCAATCTCGGTGTGCTCGTGGCGAGGGGACGCGCAATGGCGGGAGACGTACGAGCTCTGCTCGGGAAAGGACTGGACAAGTGGAGCGAAACGAAGCCTGGAGAAGCTTCCGGAAGCCTCTGGAATCTCCTCCCTCCTTTCGTGGACAAGAAGGACATCGCGTGGGCACCCAGGAGCAAATGTACCGAAATACCCCTCCAGTGTAGCAAAGCGTGGGTCTCTCCATGGGCGTCTAATACGGTAATACCGTCATTTTCACACGTCGGGCTCCGTCAACGAGCCGCGACCATGGGCCTACACGAAGGGACGCAGCCCATTAGATCTATATGGGCCGACCTGGCAGGCCGAGTGGAGGGGCGACCCGGCGAGTGGCTGCCTCGCTGGTACGGTGGGTTCCGTGCGGATAGTACCACATCGGCAGTGGAAGCGAGAGGCGACGGGGTGGCCGGTTATAAAACGGAGCCGGGGTGCAGCGGAGAAAGGCACGCAGCTGCGTGGTGAGCACAAAGCGAACTATTCTTTCGCCTTTTACTAAAGAATACCGTGTGCACGCCACAGCAAACAGCATACGCTAATTTTTGGAGGGTGCCGCCTCTACCGAGGAGGCCCCAACAATTCGAAATTTTAAAAATTAAGTTTTAAATTTAGTTTTGGTGCAAATTGTGAAGTGTTAGGAGGTTTTGTTCCATTTTTATACGAGGTTCTTTCTACGGTCAACGATTTTCTTGAAACAAGGCTCTGAGGCAGTGTTTGCCACTAGGGTTTAGCGAATTATCCGTGATTGCCAGTCGGGGGTTTAACGAATTATCATTGGCCGTGTCTCGTAGCCGAAAGAAGTTTGGTCTCTTTTTTTCTAACTTTTTAAAGCTTGTGTAGCTGGCTTTTATACTAATAATTTTTAAGTATAATAGTGTAATGATTATATTTGTATTTTATCTAAATCGTTCATAAGTTTCTGTTACTTCGTATTCACATTAGTCCAAAAATCATAAATTAAAACCAAAAATAACAAACTCAGCACGGATATTTTCTGTTACTTCGTATTCTCATTAGTCCAAAAATCATAAATTAAAACCAAAAATAACAAACTCAGCACGGATATTGGCTGCACCAATGTCATTGAAGGTAAGGATGAGATGCTTACTTGATTGGACTTTTATCGAACAATAGCGGTTCTAGGATTTGTGCAAGTAAGGATGAGATGCTTACTTGATTGGACTTCTGCCGAATAATAGCGGTTCTAGGATTTATGCAGGAGATCCACGTCGAGGACCGAACTTGATCAGCACCATGGAGTAGCGCCTCCGCTACACGACGATATATGCCTACCTCCCCAGCGCCAGGTCAAGGTGGTGGAATCTCAAGAAGAGCCAACGAGGGAGCTGGGATGGGCTTGCTGCCCGATGGAGAACGCCAAGGAGATCACGGTGGTCACGGGGGTGGGGGGAGTTGGCAATGGCGACCGTGGAGGTGCGGATGGGGGATGAAGCGGGGAGTTGAGGGAGGTGGAGGCAGTGCGGTGGAGGGTCATGGGCGGCAGGAAGCACTGGAGGAGGTGGTCCAGGGTGAAGGGGTTGCACCAGAGCACGACCACAGTGAGGACGAGTGGGTGGGCGACGTACGCACCCGCGATGGTGCGGAGGAGTGGGAGCCACCGCTCAGGAGCATTTGTGAGCTGGTACGGCTGTAGTGCCGCTGCGTCCTGCCAGGATGCCGCGTCGCAGGCAGCTTCCTGGACACCGGTGGTTGCGACGACGCCTAATGTTACGACTGCGAGGGGGGGAGGACAAGGTGGCGGTGGTGCGACTGCAACGACGACATGGAGAGGACGCGGCGGCGAGATCTGGTCAAAGCTTTCGCCAGATGCGTTGACTTCAAACAACTGCTTGCGGAACTAGCGAACTTGAGTTGGATTTTGTGTGGGCCCCAGGGGTCAGGCTAGCAATTGGCACATTGACCGTGTTTGACTTGTGGTGGTGGTGATCCGGGGTGGATTCGCGTGGGTCCAGGGTGTTAGAGTGCCGGATCCTGCCATTCCCTTGCAATTTTATCCACACGACGAGGGAACGGTGGGGGAGGCGAAGCTGAAGGAGGCAGAGGAATGGCTGTGCAATGGAGCAGCGCGGTGACCTGGACCGTTGGATAGGGCGGTGGTGCCGGGCGTCGGTGCCGACCGTGTCGCCGTTGCGGTGGACAAGGAGGAACGCCAGGATCGGCTGCATGTCCGTCCGCGCTGCCGCGGAGGAGGAGCAGACGGCTCGGCCAGAGGCCGAGATAGAGGTTAGCATCTCACACTTGCGTGCATGCGAATGTAGAGTTCACCAGCACGATGCCAAGTTTTCTTTATCCCGTCCTCCAAGCTGATGCTGTTCACCTGCCATTTGTGACCTTGTCCTAAGGAAGGTGTAGTGTGCGAAGGGTGCAGCGGCACGGGGTGGCAGCTCTGCGACTTCTGCAAAGGGAAGTAGAACAACGTCAAGTCCGAGAGCAGCCGGATCTACCGCCGCTGCCCGACCTGCAAGGCTGTGAGTTGCTTCTCTCCAGATTTGCTCATTTCATTTTCAGCCTACTTACCGGTCTTCCCGTTGCGGGCAGGGTACACCCTGTGCCCGAGATGCAGGGTCTACAAATGCATCACTTTTCCAGAAAGCAGTGACTCATGAACAGAGGCACAACAGATGGAGTTGGATGGATATTTGGATGAGATCTGATCCTCTTGCCGTTTCTTCTACCATCCTTTGCCTTTCTGGTGACTGCAATGAGGATCATCTTTCGTCCATATCCATCAACAGAACACTGTACATTTGCTGGTTCTCAATTGTCAAACAATTATCTTCCCTCCTTTGGTCACGAGGAACATACATCTGATCACCACAAACTTTGCAGTTTGCGCATGCATCAGTGGATTGATTAGACCACTGATGTTATTCAAAAGGGCCATGTACATACATTGTTTGCTGCGCTTTGTTCTTTCAAACATCAGGGCGCAATACAAGCATGATGGAAGAGTAGCTGAGCATGGGGTAGAGATTGGAGTTGAGGAAATGGGAGAATTGGTGCACAGTGAGTGCGCGGTCAGGTAGGTCATCGGTGAGAAAGTCATACGGTGCTGGCTTGCCTGTGTCCACCACTGGATCCCATCGGCACCCTGGGCGATCCGGGAGTCCTACAACCACCGGCATGTGGCTGGCGTTGAAGGCCACATAGATCTCGCTTTTTGTTTCATCCTTCTGTGGGGAGATACATAAAAAAGCCATCCGTTACTTTAGAAAACCTCTCACTGATTTACTTTGTGGTAAAAATTATTTTTGCAGCAATTTTGGTGATGTGAGAGAACATAATATTTGTACCATGGAGAAGGCCACGAATCGGCTTGTCTTAGACCAGTCAGGTTTCCCGGGCTGATGACCATGCCATTGCAACCGGTCTGCCGTTGGGAAGTCCTCAAGGCCAAGACACTCGCACTCTCTGCAGTGCACGCCAAAAGAACACAAATAGACAACATTAGCTTGATGTAGACTGGAAATGACCTCGCTCGTTTAGCATTTGGAGGCACCTCCAGTAGTTCGACATAGAAATTATTCAACAGAGAGTAATTACTTGCGGAATTTGGTCATGAGGCAGCAGAATCGGTGCAAGTCGGAGGATTGTTCTTTTTTGTCCCAGCGGAAATAATTGACCTATACAAGAACCAAGATGGATGAATGGAAGGATTTAAAGATAGTCGAATAGAAAAATGTATGACCACATTGGCCTGACATAATGGTCATGGCAGTATGTATTGTTGTTGCCTCCTTTTGTATGGCCATATTCATCGCCCATGTAGAACATTGGAACTCCCTAAAGAATTGAACAAATGAGAAAAAAAATTAGAAGGTGTGAAATGCTACAGAAGGTTAATTTAAGAATTTAACATTGTGAGATTAGCATTCCCTTCAATTCGACTAAAAAACAGATTGGCATGTAGGGAACTAGGAAAAAATTGAAACCATGATGCTTTCCGGCGAACTTTTGATTGCCAATGCACATTCAATGACCTCATATGCCCTTGTGAAAAAACTAGCAATCTCAAAAAACTGAAGATATCAGATGATAAGTCTTACTTGAGAAACCATGAGACAAACAAAGAAATTGCGCATTTGCCTCTTCCTCAATCTTCTGACTGACAAGCTTGCAAATTCTCCTTCCTACATTGTTCACAAGAAGTTGTGAATGTGTGTTCTACACATGATTCCGAAGCTACTTCTAACACAAATTTTGTTGCGAATTAAATGAAAATGCTATTGTTTTGGCACAGGTCTGTAGTAAGGTAAACATAAGAAAGCTCATCAAATTCTAGTGATTGCAATCATGGTTTTCCCCCATTGGTATGAGCGACTAGCCTGTACCAATCTTTAGCCATAACTCGTATTCTCGCTCATGTACAAAATATAAGGTGGGTTCTCTCTAGGAGATACAACATCCGGCTTGGGATAACCATTATTGTACTAACAGTTTAGTTATGGACAAAACCATACAATCATTTGTCAGCCATTTGACTAGAGGCAAAAAAGAAACACACAAAAAAAAGTTCAGAATTACCTCCCCACAATTCCAGCTAAGATTGTGATTTTCTCCATCTCTGTTGTCCTCACCATTTGATAAGTTGTACTTGTTATTATATGTCACCAAATCAGCCAGTGTAAACCCATCATGTGCACATACAAAGTTGATACTGTGCCAAGGTTTCCTTCCTCCTGCCTGATTAATCAACCAAAAATTGCAATGGCGAATACCAAGTTACCGATTTGATTTCTGTGCAAACCAAAAGGAAAATTGTGGTGACAAAATAACTTATAAGACAGATTAAAAATTGATGTCTTTTATTAAAATATACATGTAGCTAATTTGCACTGATGTTTTTATGTGTGTCCTTATACATGTCAGAAGTATGAGACCATCCCATTTTGTCTAAATAAAAAAGACAGTCCTTTCAAAAGACTTCCATATAGTCCCACATATGAAATCTCACACAAAAAAATGATATGGCTGGAATTTTTCAGTGGATTGACCTAACCTATCAAAGGTCCACCAGACACACACACACAAACAAACTATGTTCTTCACTTGCAGGTTCGCTGTACCACCATGCGGTATTTTCAAAAGATTCCATCCAGGTCACTTTGTACTGGATGATTTACAGGTATTGGCAGTTGGCACAACATACCTGGTATAGGTGTGGACTTCCACAAAGACATTCAGCAAAACCACCAGCAAATCCATCTGTGCCTTTAATGAATTGGCGTACAATGTCCCGGTACTGGGGAAATAACCACACAAGTCAGTACTTTGATGAAACAGCACGTGCAGAGGTAAAGTGGGCAATGTGTCAGATGTTGGTTTAATAGAAGATGGATGCACATGATCATACGTTCTTTCTCAAAACTCCACAAGCATTTAACTCATATACAAGCTTAGTATCCAATTTTTTCTTACTGATCTCAAAGTTCGTGCCCTGATAAATACAAAATGCGCACTTAACCAATGTTTTCAGTAGTGCCGTTATTCAAAACACACACTTCACAATTCAGTTCCTGTGTTATCTTTCTTCCAATGCGGAATAGCTTCTGCGTGCGCCTTTGAAGCTTAGCCCAACAACATATTATATTATCTAAATATGCCTCAATTATAATTATATTTATAACTCCTGTTCAGTATGTGCCAAGGAACAATTCATTGCTTTAGCAGATCATTTAAATAGCTGAAGTTATACAGTTTTTACCTTCCCATTCCACTCTGACCAAATGTCCCAGTGAGGAAATTGACCTACTTGATAGAGGCCTCCTGCATCCCATGCTTCAGCAATGAGCTATAATTGCAATTTCCAATGGGGAAAAGGAGTAAGAGGAGCTCCCAAGGAACACAATAATATGTTAAGTATGCCAACTGATATATAATACTCTACAATATTTAGTAGGTATTCTGTTTTATACAAGAAACTTGCATAGAACGAATTTCTTACTGGGAAATGGATCATTAGCATTAGTGAAACAATCGAATGTAAATAGGAAACAAATGTCAAATGAAACAGGTACCTTGACACCTCCAAGAATTGGGTCATTGCTGATCATGTCAATGAGCGGTGGAGTAACAAGAGGTGTCCCTGTTGTAATCATGTCACCTTCCATTGGACTTCCATACACATTAACAGGATCCCAAAGACTTGTAAAAGAAACAGAAAATTTTAAGAACCTTCTGATAAGGCTAGACACAAAAAAGAAAAATGAATAGAATTTTACCTGCAACCTCTGGTCATTATGGATGCAAGATCAAAACGAAAACCATCAACATGCATTTCTGTCACCCAGTATCTGCAATATCAAACTTAATTAGTATTGCATAAAGAGTTTGCCTTAACAAGTATATAGAATAAACACCAATATGCTATGCACCAAATATCTGATGAAAGATTGCTCCGCAGAAGATTCAAGCATATACCAAGCAATGTAGCAATTCCTTTTTTCTTCATTTATTTATAAACATACAAAAATTGATGAGATGATACAATAGATTTTCCCTGTTTTATTGGAACAGAAGAATTTGCAAGTGGCCAAATCTACAAGCACCAAAACATCAGAATTTGCAACATTTAAAAAATACAACATGACGATGACCAAAAGAGTAACCGCTTACAAATTTGGAAATTAAGCTTTTGTCAAAACAACAAGCACTGAGAAGAAATCGAGAACTATTTGTAGAAGTTATATTTATATTTGTACCTCAAGCAATCTACAATAAATTCACGGACCACGGGATGATTACAATTGAAGGTATTCCCACAACCAGAATAATTATAGAACTCTCCCTGCAGGAACAGATGCTCTTCAAATTATTAGATTGCATAGAACTGAATCCATGATAGAATTACATAATAAAAACTATATTCTATGCATCTATGAAAGAACAATTACACAATGAACAATATCTCTCACCTTAGGTGCAAGCATATAGTATGTACTATTATCTATCCCCCTAAATGATAATATTGGACCATTCTCATTACCCTCAGCTGTATGATTGAAGACAACATCCAAGATCACCTAACAGTAACATATCTTCACATCAAAATTGATATGTTGAAAAGGGAGCACTGCAGTGGCTACTAGATAAGCATTAACTTGTATCAACTTGGTTACCTCAATCCCCCGTTTGTGAGCCTCTCTTACAAAAGTTTTGAATTCATTTATGGCATCACCCCCATAGTTGCTTATCCCACTTGACGAATATCTCATCATTGGTGAAAAGAAGTTTATCGTAGAATATCCCCAAAAATTCATCCTGGTAAGATAACGAGCAATTTATATGAAATAATATGACAAATTTGGTTATGTCTCCAATGAAAAATGTAGCCACTCATAATCATGTAAATACACATAGGCATGGTACACAGAACAGTAAGGGCGCAATTAGAGCCCTCAATACAAATGAAAGGTACACAGGTTGAAGCCATATTAGTAAGTCAGGAGATGGCAAAGCAAAAGTCAAAACAATAGCATGCAAGATAGAGAGGAGACATTATGATGCAATTATGCAAAATCTAAACACGTGAAGCCACTGCTCAGAGACAAAATATCCAACTGTAATTTGGTATTGACATGACCAACCTCAGCTACGGCTTAATGTCTCACAAAGAAAAATCTAGCTTAGGTTATCAACTTACAATATATGATAATAGCATTAGCAACAAGTGGTAACAATCATATCTACAGAAACACCTTGGGTTTAAAAATAGTTAAGTGACTGTTGTACTCTTTTCGAATAAATATCAATTCTGCAGGCATAGGATTTGGATGAACTCCATTCAAACACTGTTGGTAGCTTAATACTGGATTTAAGTCCACGTACTTGGAAGAGGAACCGAAGTACTCCAGCTCGTTGAACTCTTGGCAGGGCATTAACTCTACACAATTAACTCCAAGCTCCTGTAGAGGGAGTATCCCAATATCAAACTAAGAATAAACATACAACTAAAAGTCTGAAATGGCCAGTACTAAGTTGACCTGTACATTTAATGGCCACTTATAAAAGAAAGAAGAATCAGTCATCGAACTACTGAACAAAGTGTTCATGTAAATAGTATAGAGTTGCTAAAAAGATTTGGTAACACATACTAGGTTATGATTAAGTTGTCAGATGGGGTATTTTTTGCCAAATATAAATCAAATGGTCTCAGGAATGAGTATGTAACAGTGTTCTAATAAATAATAGTTTTTGTAATCCAACAAATTGGATCCGACTATGTAGTTAGCAACTGTACCTTCAGATAGTCAAGCTTCGATACAGCCCCAATGTAAGTTCCTGGATGTTCTACGTTACTCGAATCATGCTTTGTGAATCCACGTACATGCATCTCATAGATTACGAGGTCCTTCTGAGGATATCTTAGAGGGATGTCACCTTGCCAATCAAACTGTAAATGCAAACCTTTTTATTCTGATATTAAACAACTAAGACAAGAATAACGTATCGTAAATGTAATTTCACTTCATTTCCACTTGCAAACAGAACATAAATGATATGATCAATGGTCCTACATTAGCAAAATATATTTCTTAGTCAAACTTTTAGCAACCAGCTACAAATATATAATAACATTGTTATTTTCAATCATGACTATCTCGGGCATGGAGTAAAAGAAGAAGAGGGGGAAAGTGAATAAAAAAATGTAACTGATACAAGCAAAATCAGGCATACCGTACTATCTGGAAGAGGGATCATGCCAGCCATTTGAGGCCAGCAATTGTTACCAGGCCCCGGAACACCATACTCCCCTCGGCTTATCACTGCCTAGAGCAATACCAAAACATAGGTAAGTAAGCATCTCTCAATCAATTACTATCATGAAAATCATCAAGCTGAGTAAAGTTAATGCATCACCTTAGCATAAGGATCCACCACGACATTGCAAACATCTAAGTAATGTCCACATTGAGGGGCGAACGGGCCATCAAACCTGTACCCATAAAGCATGCTGTGCAGTTCGCCTTCGATGAAGACATGCCATACGTTCCCCGTCTGATTGACCAGGGGATCAAGGGGAACCTCCTCAGTCACCCTATTCTGCACCGTCCCCCCAGTACAAAATTCAATTAAGCATGAAGCAACGGAGTAAGAGAGCCGATGAACAAACTTACAGATACATGCATTGTACAAAACTGACATTATCGAATCATAGCTAACGCTTTCTGAGAGAGAATCAAAGCTAATACACATATCACAGACAAACTAAAATGGCGAATGCACTGCTGAATTGTACACGGAAGCAAGCTCACCGCCTTGAGATCCTCCGGCGTGAAGAGGCAGAGCGCGGCGGCGGAGGCGCCGCTGGAGTAGACGGCGAAATTGACCCCGCCAGCGAGCGCGGTGGCGCCGAGCGGCGCGGGCATTCCGGCGAGCACCCTGCACGCGCCGCCGAGCGCGTACCTCTCCTCCACCGCCGCCGCCTCGTCCTCCTCCTCCACCTCCGCCTCCACCACCACGGACCCCGCGCCCCGAACCCCCACCCATCTTCCCGCGTCCCCCACCCCGCCACGCACCGCCGCATTGGGCCGCCGTACGCCGCGCGGCAGGCGTGGCCCCGGCTGCCTCGGGGGCACGACGAGGAACGGGCGGGCGCAGAGGCAGGGGAGGTGAGCCACGCTCATTGGGGAAGCCCAAATCTCTCGAGTGGTTGCTAATTCGATCGATCGATGGACTTGTGAGGAAGGAGAGTGGTGAGGTGGCAATGGTGGGTTCTTTTATAGTGGGGATTCGTGTTCGTGGGGTGTGTGACTCGACTGTGCGTGTGATGGTGTGCCGTGTGTGAGGGACCGGCCGTGCGTGTGCGTGTGCGCGCGGTCTCTCGCTGACGGTGTGGGCCCACGGGCGATTTCCAGCCGGAGGTGTCGCCTTCCGGCTCTCACCGTCCACTTGGACGGCGTGCCGTTGCTCGTTCGGCCGGTGGGGCCGTGGACATGGGCTTTTCGTGGGGGCCGCGTGCAGGCAAATCAAGATCTTTTCCCTCTTTACACCTTTTCTTACGGAGTTTTGTGGGACTTTTTGGATGCACAGGTTCCTCAAAAGGACAGGCTCTATTAAAAAATCTGACACCTTTCTTTTGCTAATTATGGGAGAAATTAAGAGAATAAGACACTTTATATTGAAAAATTACTCTAATCAAAACATAGGTGGGTCTTTTTTCGGAATTCACATGGTTAGACTAAAATCTCTGTCCATGACCGTCGATGACCGAAATTTTGACCCATCCAAATAAAACCTGAGTGGGGACACAAAAACACAATCCTCACCTTCACTATAGGCCACTCACCACTTCGGCGAGAACAATGAGTTGACTCCATCCAATATTCAGAAGTACGAGTTGACAACTTTGGCGCACGAACTGGTAGTAATACTAGTACATATGAAATCATGCAAGCATGCTGCATCTACCTTTCAGTATAAGCATATCTCGCCCCTCCTCTAGAACACGCAACACAAATATCGTCTGAACTAGTGTGCTATGATGTTCTTTTGCTGTTTTTGCGACCAGGGTGGTACGATTATTTGAAAGCGCCAGTTTGCTTCTTTCTTCTAAAAAAAACCAAGAAAGTGCAAGTTTGACGCAACCCAACCGAATCATCATCATCATCATCACAACTCTATTACACGGGGAAGAATTAGGGCGTTCTCCTTGTGTCCGTACACGCCCACGATTGCCCTCTGCCCGGCGCGTGGCTCCTCCGTCCTGTGCACCTCGGTGCATTATGCTTTTTTGGCGTCGCACAGCTTGGCTTTCCTCTCCTCCGGCTTCTCTTTCCTCGTCGCCTGCTTTCCGTTGCTGGTGCACGGCCTCTCGCTTGCCTCCGCACTCGCACCTCGTCTCCTCCGCTCGGCCGCCGCCCCCTTAGCGCTGCCGCTCCCTCCGGTCATTCGCTCCCCTTCCACGCCGACTCCCTTTCCATGCTGGCTTCCCTTCCCTCCCCGGGATATTTCGCTGGCTACCGCCTTCAAACTCCTCAGCAAAGGTAAACCAAACCCTAATCTCTCTAATGGGCAGCCATCCTCCCCCTTCTCTAGCTCTGCCATCTCATCTTCCCCTAACAAGTAACAATCTTTTTTAGACCATGACCAGTGGCCGCTGGAGGCCACCTTCATCCTCACCGCCTACTACGACAACGTCCGCCGCATCAAGAGTAAGTCATCTACCTCCATCTTGTCCCCCCTATCTCACTCCGATGCCATCAACATCTTTGGCTGCTACGATATAGGGCCACGGTTTTGCCTATGAATTAGTCAATGGCTAGCCCGGGAGCCTTCCTATGTGTGCTTCGCTTCCAATTTGGTCTGGATCCTGGCCAAAAATTTGTCCACAGGGTTTCGATTTCGCTTCTAATTGCGGTGGTGAAAGTATGGTAAATGCATTATGTTGTGGGGTGGTCCAACCCCCATATAGGGATATGTGTATAAAGAAATGTACCAATATATACTCACCTTTTGTAATTATTAAGAGGTAGAATGAGAATTTTTCACCTTATCGCATTCATGTATATAAAACTCCTAAGAAGGGTACGAGAGGTCTAGGTACACTCATTTTACTCACTAGTTCTCTCTCTCGGTTGGCTCTCTATCTCTTTTAGTTATATATACCCCAAGGGGGAAAGGGGTACCATGTATCCACTGTTGTGCTCATACCACAACAGTTGGCGTCGTTCACGGAGATCTTTCCCTTTTTTCACCAATTAACATGGAAATTTCTATCACTCGAGAGCGAGTGTGGTAGCTTCTTTTTTCTGTCAATTTAATAATATAACAATTTTAATTTAGAAAATTTATTGTAAAAAATATTTGATTTGTAGGGTTTATAATATTATGAATTCAAACAATTATTTCAAAAAGTTTATCAAAATTTGTTTTTTAGCTCAAGGAAATTGAGAATATGTTTGAATAAATTCAACAACATCCAATAATTAAATAGATGCAACTGAAAGATTTTAAATTCACCAAACATCACTCATTTGAATACATTTAGAAAATTTTGGATGTTACATTCAAGATATCTAGTAGGGGAAGACGCTTATCCCACTGTCCGCTGATATGTACATGGCAATAGAAGACTGTACCCACTAGTGACTTTCTGCACAATCTCTTACTGGTTGGTAGCAGCGCTTCTAACTTCTTAGTTACGGGAATAGGGGGATTGCTTCGCCTTCACCTCTTCTTGGAAGAAGATAAGAACAAACATACCTACTTCTACGACTTACTCTCTTTTATTGGAAAGACTATTGGCCTAATTGAGCCCAAGAGGGATCATGAGGTATGGTTAGGATGTGTTTGGTTGGAGGGATGGGATGGGATAGGGATGGGATGAGATAGTTCCACAAAAAAAAGTGGAACCACATGGTCCAGCATCTAAGAAGAATATTCTCTAAATTTGCACAGGCTCATCCCACTTTGGACCATTCCATCTCACCTCATCCCTCCAACCAAACACACAGATAGGCTTGGTCAAAGGAATCATTCCATCCCATCCCACCCCATCCCTCCAACCAAACACATCCTTAGTGTCTGAGCCATCCAAAGTACCAATGGTGGGCAAGAACGTCAACGCCGCCAATTGGCTCATTTATGATTGCCATTGTTGTACTTCTGCAAAGTTTCAATTGGACAGCAACGAACTTAGGCCCCGCTTGGTTGGACTGAAAAATAGTGGTTTATGACTGAAATTGCACTGTAGCTAGCTGAAATTACACTGTAACTGAAAATGGCTTATTTGGTATAGTTAAATTTTTAAAAAAATTAAAAATAGAAAACATATTAGCTCATTATGGACAACGTAAACGAATATGAGAAAAAAGAACTGGTAAAAAAACTTAAAAAAAGCCAAAAGCTTAGGAAAAAACAAAATTTTATGAATAGTGAAAAATAAGCCAGACGCTAGAAGCTCAAGCTGAAATGAGCAGAGTAGGTTAAAGCTAAGGGTGTTCTCTAAGTGAAGATCCTTCTAGCTCAAGCATGCCTCAGAATTTTAATATAATGTTTAAAATTTGTGCATCGATGTTTAAAACTATATAGACCGGTCATACAAAAACTTTGTAACTAAATATATTGTCAAAACAGATGTCTATGGTACATAAAAACTTGTCACGAGAATGTTTTAAAACTTTTTCCTCCATTATGTTTCTACTCCCGACCACTTCACATTTGCAGATGATTGGTGAATGATGGAAAAAGTGTAGGTAAAGTACATAATTTACCTATTCATATACCATAGTCATTCTCTTGTTAAGATTATTTTTATAGTATTATAACTTTATCGATTTATACATATAAAATTAAAATTATTATTTTAAGTCACATAAAAAGATAAACAATGTAATATAAAAAAGAATAAAAGGGAGTATTGCACTAGGTACTCACACTGGACATCAATGGTGCCCATGATTGACAAAAGAGCTGGGAAAAAGCCGAAGTTATCGTTGGTTGGTGAAACGTGATTTGCGTTTGGGATTTTGGTTCTCCTCTTTTCTCCCTGCATAGTTAAAAATGTTTGCCAATGCATTCCAGGTAGATTTTCTTTTCTGAATCCCAGATCAAGACTTTTTCACTGTCCATAAAGGCCCTGATCAATATGGCTTCAGGTTCTGACTTCAGCTTATTTTTGCACTATTCATAAATTTCGTCTTTTTCTGAACTTTTGGCTTTTTTTGAGTTTTTTTACCGGTTCTTTTTTCCTCGTATTTGTTTACATTATACGTGATGGGCTAATATGTTTTTTCTATGTTTAATTTTTTAAATTTAATTATGGTAAATAAGCCTCTGTCAGCTACAGTGCTTTTTTCAGTCAGCTACAGTGTTTTCAGCCATAAGCCATGAGGCTTTCAGCCGAACCGATCACCACCAAAGTCAGCTAAAGATTGAAACTAAAAGAAGATTTAACCAAATGCTACTCCCTCTGTCCTCAAATACAGATCTTTTTATTTTTTATGGTCTTCAATAAAAGATTTTAACTATAATTTATCATCATAACTGACGAGAATTAAATAATTTATTAAATATAACTTTAATATTTAATTAAGCCCCTAAGACCCATGTAGTCATAAGCTTTTCAAAGCTATTGCCTGAATACCCCTAGTCGGAGGACTACTGTACATTTTGCCCCACTAGCAGACCACTTGAATATTCCATAAACTGGTATAAGAGCTTGCTTCCAAGGAATTCCTCTTGTGCGGCTGATAAAACACATGCTTCATCCACTCCAAGCAGCACAATATATGTTTTGTCCATGCATCTCTGACAACAACCGTCACGCAGTTGTCTCCATGATTCTCTCACTGACAATAACCGAAGATCACTTATCATCAGATATCTCTCTCTGACAACAACCACCCATTCGATCAGACGCAAAGATTTCACAAAACATCTCTTTGGTGGACAACCGATATCCCTTTAACACTATTTAAAAGTTGACGAGATAAGAAACAAAAAAGTGAAGTCAAGTCCAAGAAGAACAAACAGAATCAGAACTAGAATCCGAAAAACCAATCAAGATCTTTCGATTAGTAGAAAGATTGTAGAGATTGGTGCTAGTTATATCCCTTTATAATCCTTTTGTAACTAGTTTATAGCAATAAAGATCACTCCCTTTCTTTTGTTGAATCATTTTAAGTAATCCAATCTCATTTCTCACATATTCATCGTCGACAATAATATGCTAGCAAAAATAACAATAAAATATATATTATGAAAATATTTTATAAGACAAATTCAATAATATTATTTTTATATAGCTAATTTATAGACTTTAATATATATTAATAATTAAAACTTGAAAAATTCACACGGCAACGCACGGCAACCTAAATTTGTGAGCAGAGAGTACGACTGACATCAAAGATAGAGTATCCATGTTTAGTCTCGGCATTCTGATATATATTACATGAAGTGAGCTTAGTTAATGCACGCATACCATCCCAAATTCCCAATTCCCGGTTCACGGATGATTTCAGTTGATGGCGACATTGGTGAAGTCCTCGTCGCGCGCAGCCCCGTCGCTCAGCGACGAGTAGAATGATTGCTCGTCGTTGGCGTGCTCCTTCCCCTTGAGCTCCTCGATCCTCTCCACCGCATTCTTGATCTCCCACCTGCTCTCCACGTTGCCCTCGCAGCACGCCATGCCGATCTTGATCAGCTTCACCATCTCCTCCTTGTTCTCGTCGTCCTCGTCCCTGAGGTCCGCGTCCACCACGGCCTCCAGCCACTTCTCTTCCGGCGTCGAGCTCATGGCGCCGACGAGGTCGTTGCCCGTCCCCGCCACCGTCGCCGGCTTCTGCTGCTGCTGGTCAGCCCCCGGCGCTGGCGGCTTCACCTCGTAGGACGGCTGCCTCCCCGTGAGGATCTCGAGGATGAGGAGGCCGAGGCACCAGACGTCGCTCTTCTTGGACGACCGGCCGAACTGCTTCCGTTCGGGGGACTTGAAGGCCACCATGAGCTGCGCGGCGTGAGACTGGTTCATCACCGGCACCAGCGCGTAGTCGGTGAGCAGCGGCTCGAAGCGTTCGTCGAGCAGGATGTTGGATGACTTGAGGTGCCCGTGCGGAACCGTCAGCATCGACAGCTCCTCGTACAGGTAGTTCAGCGCCCTCGCCACCCCCTTCACGATCTTCAGCCGCGCTGTCCAGTGCACCACCGCCTTCTTGATTCCACGCCCATCACCTGAAAACACAAAAAGATTACAGTTTCGCGATGCGACACAAGAATCATAAATCCATGAACAATTTTGTGGGCATGTATATACCATGGAGGAGGTGAGCGAGGCTCTTGTTGGGGACGTAATCGTGGATGAGGAGCTTCTCCTCCTTCCGGTAGTAGTAGGAGACGAGCGGGAGGAGGTTGGGGTGGGTCAGCCTGCCGAGCCGCCGCATGTGCTCCTGGAAGTCCTCCCTTCCGACCCGGTTCATCTCCTTGAACCTCTTGACGACGACGGAGTGGCCACTGGTGAGGGTGGCGCGATAGCAGACGCCGAGGTTGGCGCTGCCGAGCACCTCCGCCGTCGCCTTGAGAAGGTCCTGTAGCTCGAAGAACCTGCCCTGGTCGTCGCGCACGAACGTCAGCCGCCCCTGCTCCGCCGCCTTGCGCGTCGTGCTGCCCCCGCGGTCGTCGCCACCGCCTCCGGCAGCGGCCATGGCGACACCCCGCCGCACGACGTGTGGATCCATGCGATCGTCCTTTACCGGTGGTGGAAAGTTCTTGGCGTTGTACTCCCGCCGCCTCTGCATCGCCACGAACGTGAAGCCTATGATGGCCAGCGAGCCGAGGAACGCGACGAGAACGCCGGAGGACATTGAGCCCTCGGTGGGCTTCTGAGCATCTTGCGTGGCCTCGTCAGCAGGCGAGCCCGTCGTTGTCGCAGCCGAGGGTGCTGGTGGCGACGGCAAGGTTCCAATTTTATCGGACGTCGACGGCGATGTTGACTCGCATTTGGCATCAAGTGGCGCACCGCAAAGCTTCTTATTGCCTGCATCGAGGAACAAGATCATACATACGTGGACGCTGCACCAACTAGGTATTGCACATACGTATTTTGTTCACCGGCAAACATGTCAGGTTTGATGGATTTGAGGTTCGCTGGAATCTCCCCCTCTAGCTCGTTGTTCGCGACATTGACGACCTTCAAATCCTTCTGCCGGAGGTCAGGGATTTTGCCCTGAAACTTGTTATCGTTGAGCCGCAGATCGAGGAGCCTCGGCACGTCGGTGAGCGAGGTAGGGATAGGACCGGAGAAGTTGTTCTTGGACAGGAACACCTTCTTGAGCGAGCCCATCCCGGCGAACGCGTCGGTGGGGATCCCCCCGGAGAACTTATTACCGGACAGGAAGATGGCCCGGAGCCCCTGGAGCTCCCTGACGTCGGGCATCGGGCCGGCGAACTCGTTGTCCATGAAGCTCAGCGTGCGCAGGCCGCGGAGGCTCTTGAGCGGGCGAAGGTCGAGCTTGCCGGACAGGCCCATCTTCTCCAGCTGCAGGCCGAGTACGTTGTCCTTGTGGCATATAACACCGGCCCAGTTCGAGGAGTCGCCATCGCAGGGGCTCGTGCCCGGCGACCAGCTGCGCAGCGCGTCGTCGGCGTTCTCGATGCCGGACTTGAGCTTGAGGAGCGCGTCGGCGTCGGGCGCGAGGGAGGCCGGGAGGCGCGCGGCGTCAGCGACGAGGAGCAGGAGGCAGCAGTCGGCTAGCAGCAACAGGAGGCGCGCAAGGGGGGATGGCGCTCCGGCCATGTCCAGGGCGGTGCCGGGGAGCCAGCCCGCCGGCGCCAGCGCTTGACGACGGCGGGTGATATGGTGGCCCTGCAGCCACGAAGCTGCGGCCCGGTTCTTGGGCGCTGTCAGTGGCCGGTGTTAGGAAACTGGCCCCGCAGGCCAGAGTCCTGATAGAATTGGGCACCCCACCGTAGACTATAAATAGGGACCTAGACCCCCCTCATTATGTACACCTGATGCAATTGAAAGCAATAAAGAAAGACCAGGAGTTCTCTCTATCTCTGTGTGTTCATCTATTGTCTCTGTGATTCTGTGATTGATTCGTTCTTGTTCTAGCAGAGGAATCGCTCGGACTGGTCTCCAGCGTCGGTTCCTCAACACGTTATCAGCACGACTTCGCTCTGGTGAACGAGGTAATCATCGAAGCACAGATTGATTTTCTAGATCGCTTTTGAATCTGTATTTTCTTTTCGCGTTCTAGATTGAAATTCTATGGTGCAAATCTGCCTTAATCTACCGCGAGCAGACTTGAAGTCGCCGGCACAATGCCGATCGGTAGATTATGAAACGGGGTAGATGTTGATTGCACTGTAGAACGATGCAAATCCGCCCTAAATCTACCGCGAGCAGATCTGAAATCGCCGGCACAATGTCGATCGGTAGATTATGAAACGGGGTAGATGTTGATTGCATCTAGATTGGAAAACGAAAATTTTACATAGATCCTGCATGATCACTGTATGCATGTTTTGTTTTGCACGGCTTCTGCATCTATCTGGTATTACATCAATCTTGCACAAACATTACATCGCAAAGAGTTTGGCATGGATGGCCCAGCATGGCCACTGCCATCACCGGCATATAGCCAGTCGTCGGCTCACCACCGGCAGCTTGGCGTCACCCTCGGCCGCCCGTATGCGCCGAAACCACCCCGCATGGCACCGCTGCCGGCTGAAGTCGCACCGCCCCCATCTTGGCCTCCGCGCCACCGGCTGCCTCAGCCCGCACTCCGGCAGCCGTCGCCCCTGCATGGGCCACCGCCTGAAGCGGCAACGCTGGCTCCGCGCCCGAAGCCGGCCTCGGTGGCTCCGCCCGCATGCCCGTCGCCGCTCCCGCACGAGCGGCCGCAGGCCCGCACGCGCCGCCGCTTCCGCACAAGCGGCCGCCTCCACCGCCGGCTCTTTGCGCCGCCACCTCGCGCCGGCTCCGCCGCCCCGAAGAACCGGCGCCTTGGCGTCCGCCGGCCACCACCCGAACGCGCTCGCCCCGGCCTCTACCGCGTCGTCCCTGGCCCCGCAGAGCCGGACACGCCGCCGCTTGGCCCTCTGGCCAGCTGCACACCGGCCCCGCCGCCCGCCCGGCCGACCCGGCCGAGCCGCCTCCCGCAATCGGCCGGCCCGCAGCCGCATCCGCACGGTGCCGCCGGCCCTGCAGCGCCCCGCACGGCGCCACCGGCCCCTCCGCTTCCCGCCGCGCCGTCTTCTCCTCGCCGCCGCACCCGGCCCACCACTCCCGGCCAGCAGCCGCACGGGCGCGTCTTGAACTCCCGCCGCCGCCACTATCGGAGTGGGGAGGGAAACCCTAGAACCCTCCCCCTCCCCTCTCTTGTTAGCCGGCCGAATGGGCCTTGTGGGCCGGGAACAGGGCAAATGGGCCGAAACAGGGATGGGCCGGGAAAGAAAAAAAAAAAGGGGTAAGCGGGCCCGGCGCGAAAAAGAAAGGGGGAGTGGGCCAGCGTCGGAATTTTGCGAAAAAAAAAAACCCGAAAGTCTTGAATTTTATCGAAGAGCCCTTAATTATTTAATTTAAGTCCTGAATTTTGCAGAATGGCCCCGGTAATTTCAGAAATTACCGATAGGACCTCAAATTTACCAGTGGGTCTATAATTTTGCAGAAAACCCCTCTGTAAATTAGAAAATTGCGCGAATTTTTCTCTGAACTGAATTTTTTGCGTAAAAACCCCCTGGAATTGCAGAATTTGCTGAAATTTCATATTTTAGCATAAAAGGGCCTCGGGAATCCGAATTTCGCATCATTTTTTTTTTTGCATTTGAAGCTTATTTATTTATGCCATTATTATTCTCTGTATTTTCTGTATTTATTTACTGTTTTGGTTAATTGTAATTGTTTTAATTGCTTTTAATCACTGAAATTAGCAGTAAAATTATAGAGAATGCATAGAAAATTCTGAAACATTGCGAGAACCTTTTGTACCATTTATTTACCTGCAGTGAATTATTCCGTGCATGTCTACCAGCAGTAGACTTATACACATTTAGATGACTAGCATCACGAACTAGAAGTTCGAGGAGCTGGCCCCGCATGGCCAAAAACTATCTGACATAGGCATCCGATGTCGAGATTGTACTTAGAGCCAAGAAGCTCCGCGTGACTATTGGGATTGGCGGACTGAATGACGCCCAACCCATGCCTAAAGAGAATAATCAGGCACTTCATTTTCTCAGGCACCAACTCTGCCTCACTCTCCAGAATGAGTACATGGCGGAGAAGAGCGTGCTAGCACTCTGGACCGCACTAAAGAAGCTGGTTTAAGAGGCTAAAGTACACCATTCTTTCTCAAGCAGAGCGAGAGTGGATCAGACTGAGGTTTGTCCATGTTAAGACGGTCAGGGAAAACAATTCTGCCTTGCACAGGATTTGTACCCCAATACAGAAAATTGAGAAAATCCTTCCACCCCAATGCAGTATAATCCGCACGCAATTATCGTCAAGACGGCTATGAGGAATATGCCGAATTGATTGATATGATGCAAGTTGTGGAAGCTCAGGACGAAGTTCTCCGCAAGAACTAAGTCACTCAGCCATCTGAGAGCTCCACTGGCCGTGAAGCCAACGCTGGAAGCAACAAGGTGCGAAAGCCCTTGATAGAGAAAAGGGGAAGGAAGGGTAAGACCGCAGCCCAGAAAGGCAAATCAGATGCTCCACGTGAGAATAAGGCTAGCAAGCCAAAACGGGATGGCAAAGGGCACATGAAGCCCACTCTGCATCGGTTGAGGGGGAGCATTCTGAGCAGTTGCCTGCGTTGATGGTGTTTGAGACCATTATGACAGCAGCACCCCTCTCGACCTAGAAGCAGCCACCGTCATGATTTCTCTTGAAGAGAATGTCACCCCGAGAAAAAGCAGAAGAAGTCTGGTGCACTGAATGCATTTCGACTTTAATTGTCATTTATTTTGTGTGGAAGAATATGTTAGAATTTGCATGGATGGTACTTAAGAATTGTTGTTTTCTCGTGATGGTTGGATGATTTTTGAAGAATTCATTCATTTATTCAGTTTATGATGGCATGATATGTTCTGATATTGGAGTATTTTATTTATGTGTTGATTGCCTTCTCATACATGTTAATAAATACCCTATATTAGAACACGTGTAGCGCCCTATGAAGGAAGTGTGCTTAGCTAGCAGCGGCACAACGCATATCATCTTAAGAGAGATTGAGTATTTTTAGTCGATTCGTAAGAGCACTAGCAGCCTTACGACAATCGCCAGAAGCGATGCATGTATAATTGGTTCAGGAAGAGCCACAATGGGCACAACTTTGGTCATTGAAGAAGACTTATTGTACCCAGAATCGGCTAGAACTCTCCTAAGTTTTAAGAATATTTGTGCCAACGGTTTCCACGTTGAGACTAAAGTAGAGTACGGTGAGGAACACCTACTCATTACGAAGCGCGAAGAGAATGGCAAAAGAATATTAGAAAACTTCCTTCACTTGAAACTGGGCTGTATTATACCAACATTAAGGCGCCTGCAGCGTACACTGTCCTGAAGACGGTATTTAGAAGCTCTGAACTCTTCTGTCTCTGGCATGACAGATTAGGCCACCTAGGTCTTAGGATGATGAGAAACATAATAAATAACTCGCATGGGCATAATATTAATGAAGAATTTCCCAATCATGAAGATTTTGTGTGCCCTGCATGTGCACCGGGAAAATAATAACTAGTCCCTCCACTCTGAAAGTGAAGGACGAAGTCCCTGCATTCCTGGAACGCATCCAGGGAGACATTTGCGGTCCCATTCAGCCCATCTCAGGGCCATTCAAGTATTTCATGGTGCTCACTGACGCTTCTTCGAAGTGGTCATATGTGGGTTTGTTGTCCACGGAAAACCACGCCTTTGCAAAATTGATCTCGCAGATCATTCGCATCCGAAATGTGTTTCTTGATCATCACATCAAGTCCATCAGAATGGACAACGCCGGCGAATTTACTTCAAAGGCATTTGATGATTATTGCATGGCGATGGAAATTGCAGTTGAGCACTCGGTACCGCATGTCCATACCCAGAATGGTTTGGCAGAGGTTTTAATTAAGAAAATTAAATTTATTGCCCAACCCCTCTTGCATAATTGTAATTTGCTAGCTACATGTAGGGGACCCGCAGTCCTACATGCAGCAAATCTCATCAATCTTAGACCTTCGGCCTAAAAACATCCATTCACCTATGCAACTAGCGCAAGGGCCACCACCGAAAATTTCCCAACATTAGGGGGAGGAAATCAACCCCTTGATGAAGAATGTCGGGAAATTACGTGGCAAGCCTGGGGAATCCATGCAGATGACCCGCGCACTAGAGAAGTCCAGAAGACATTAGTAAAGCAAATAGAAAAGTCTAAAAGACAATAGAAGTCCAGAAGACAAGAGAAGTCCAGAAGACAATAGATTTGCAAGCATTAGCAAATCAACTGCCTGATCACTTTAGTGATTTGAAGAGCGTGACTAAGTCGCATGTGCCTGAACGCACTGCACCGGAGAGGGTTGAAATACCAAAGAAAATTGAAGGTATACCTAATCTCGTCCAGAGGCCTCAGAAAAATAAAAAAGAGGACGAGAACTCCGGTTCCTCGAATCCTTAGTAACCGGGGACGCCTGGCGAAAAAGGATAAGCGGGATTTATCACAGCTGATCATTGAAGTCCCCCAGAATGAGAAGGGGAGCCAGTTGAGACCTGGCACAAGTATGACACCCCAGAAGAGGGCATACCGGATCTGAATATCCCCGTCGGCATGGATGTGTGCGCACACGTCGGAGTCGAACAACTAAAGGGACTTGCCACCGCAATTGAAAGAAGCGATGCGCAAGGTGAAGCTCCTGAAGAAGCAATCGCTCCAGAAGAAGCAACTCATGAAGAAATAGCTATAAATTATGTGCACATGGGAGAGTCCCTGAATAGGACAACAGCTAATATCGATATCTACTTCGCAAAGAAAATTGCCACCATCATCGATCTTGATCCCGAGCCTGCATCGCTCGCTGAATGTAAGAAAAGATCAGATTGGGAAAATTAGAAGAAGGCAATAGCAACTGAATTGCTATCTCTGAACAAAAGAGAGGTGTTTGGGCCCGTATGCCGCACGCCTCCCCATGTGCACCCCGTAGGGCACAAGTGGGTTTTTGTTCGAAAGAGAAATGAAAGAAATGAAGTAGTGAGATACAAAGTAAGGCCAGTAGCCCAAGGTTTCACTCAACGTCCTGGAGTTGATTATGAAGAAACCTACTCCCCAGTCATGAGTGGAATTACCTTTAGATATTTGATCTCAATGGCAGTGAACTTGAATTTAGAAATGAAATTGATGGATGTTGTGAATGCATACCTTTATGGTAACTTTGATTCGGAAATCTATATGAGAATCCCTGAAGGAATATCTCTCCCGAACCAAGACAGAGCAAATAGAAATCTGTACAGTGTGATACTCAGAAAGTCACTGTATGGACTGAAACAATATGGAAGAATGTGGTATAATCGCTTAAGCGACTTTCTCTGCAAGAAAGGCTACACGAACAATGAAGACTGTCCTTGTGTATTTATACGGTGATCCCAGAATGGATTCTGTATAATCTCTGTGTATGTAGATGATCTGAATATCATCGGGACAGCCGAAGACATAAAAGAAGCAAGCTCCTACTTGGAGTCAGAATTTGAAATGAAAGATTTGGGCAAGACCAAGTTTGCTTAGGCCTGCAGCTTGAGCATGTCCCTGAAAGAACCTTGGTACATAAGTCTACCTACACCCAGAAGGTGCTTGAAAGGTTTGACTTTGAGAAGGCATTCTCATCAAAAGTACCGACGATCGGGAGGTCTTTACAGCAAGAAAAAGATCCTTTCCGACCTAGGGAAGAGGGGGAGAAAGTCCTGGGACCGGAATTCCCATACTTGAGTGCAGTGGAAGCGCTCGTGTACTTAGCAAACTGCACTAGACTGGACATTGTATTTGCCGTGAACCTGTTAGCAAGGTACAGTGCAGAGCCCGCCAAAAGGCATTGGCAGGGCATAAAAGACATATTCCGATACCTCCGAGGAAGTAAGGACCTTGGATTGTTTTACAGAAAGAATCAAGATCTGAACTTGATTGGCTATGCAGATGCTGGGTATCTGTCAGACCCGCATACCGCTAAGTCACAAACAGGCTATGTATTTCTGTGTGGTGGAACTGCATTTCCTTGTAAATCGTCTAAGCAAAGCCTTGTAGCTACTTCGACGAACCACTCAGAAATCATAGCACTGTATGAAGCCGCACGAGAGTGCGCTTGGTTCCGCTGAACGGATCACCACATCCAGTAGTCATGTGGAATGAACATTGTGCAAATCCCCACAATTATCCATGAAGATAATGCAGCTTGCGTTACACAAGTGCAGACGGGCTATGTAAGCATATCAACCCCAAGTTCCTCTATGCTCATGAATTGCAAAGATGGACAAGATTGGAGTACTGCACACTAAGACTTGTTCACTAAGTCACTCCTCGCATCTAGCTTTGAAAGATGCGTGTGAGGGATTGGAATGATGAGACTTAAAGAAGTGCAGAATTCAGGGGGAGAATTCTCTTAAGCATGTCAATAAATCTTGATCATGAAGATCAAGTACCCAAAAGAATAAGTCTTGAAGACTGAATGGAATTGGGTGAATTGTACTCTTTTTCCCTTGACGAGTTTTCCTGAAGTTTCTCGACCAAGGTTTTTAATGAGGCAATTCGTGCATCGCAGCATCACATGTATCATGTGCTCTTTCTCCAAAATTTTTCCCACTGGGTTTTTATGGAGTTTTAGTGAGGCATGAACATATTGGGTGAGTGCCCAAGGGGGAGTGTTAGGAAACTGGCCCCGCAGGCCAGAGTCCTGATAGAATTGGGCACCCCACCGTAGACTATAAATAGGGACCTAGACCCCCCTCATTATGTACACCTGATGCAATTGAAAGCAATAAAGAAAGACCAGGAGTTCTCTCTATCTCTGTGTGTTCATCTATTGTCTCTGTGATTCTGTGATTGATTCGTTCTTGTTCTAGCAGAGGAATCGCTCGGACTGGTCTCCAGCGTCGGTTCCTCAACAGCCGGTACGCAGTTGTCTCGAGAGGGAAAGTAGGAGACCGCAGGGAAGAGAGAGAAGGAGAGAGGATTCAGGAGCGCGCGCGCGTCGTGTGGGTAATCGCGATGTGGCGTCGTGCATGCGGTTTGTTCTTGGCTAAGAATAGAGGTGTGTGCATGCGTTGATGAGGTTGTCATCGTTTTAATGTCTCGAGTTTCTACTAGCTGTTGCACACAAGAGGGCAAAGCCTGTAAGCCTCTCGGTAGGGTAAGCCAAAAAGGCAATGCATATGTAATATGCGACGAAGGAGTATTGATAAACATCATCTGAATGTTTTCTTTCTAACTATTCTTTTCACCCCCTCCAAAAAAAATTCACCCCTCCTCTAAAAAAAATTCTCCCCCCTCCAAAAAAGAGACCGTTGGATCTCTAATCCAACGGTCCGAAATTTGGATGATTGTTGGGAAGAAAACATCCGGGTGATACCTATACATACCCTATGCGAAGAGTATTTTGTAACTTTTTCTTTATATAATGATTTTGTTGATTATGTGTTTGTGGTTTTTCTTATAGGAGTTTTTCATGTTAGATTTTTATCTCGTGTTTTCTTGGTTATTTTTCGTTGTTTCATATCTTGTCTATTCGATTTTGCAACAAAGGGTCAATTTGATCTTGAGTTGTTTCTGCGTGTGCATCCAGTCGGTCGCATCGGTTTAACAATATATTCAAAAAAAACTGATGCTTAGTTAAGAATCATTCATCTTGCCTCTCATCTCATTTGAAGTGTAGATGAAGCATCCTAGTTTTCATTTACATCGATCCATACTGAATTACTGTCTACTGATACAGTTCAGAAAGCTAGCTAGATGATTGACGAGTGATCACTCAAGAACAACCCCATTTCGGCTTATCTAGCTTGCATTTACATCAGCAATTCAGAATTAACCTTACGTACATTGTAGAACTTTGGTTTCTTTAAAAAATCGGAGGAATCCTTCCGGTTCTAAAATAAAAAAAAACAGCAATTCAAAATGCTAAATGCTTATTTAGGGAGCAACCATCTGAATTTACATTTACATCGACATTTCAGAATGCTAGATGCTCACTTAAAGAGTTAAGACGCACCAATCTGACTGAATTATATTTACATCGATACGTGCAGTGGCTAAGAAAGCAGTACTAGCTACAGAATCCGTCGACCACACTACACACATTCACGTGCCAAAGCATCTACACACGTACAATCTGGTATCCATAAAACTACACGAGCAGTGGGAGGGAGATTAATAAAGTTAATAAATAGCTAAGAATTTGTTTGGGAGATCTATTTCTAGTTGAGATTCATGTGAATGCAGGGGCGGAGTCACACCCGGGGAGGATAGGCTTCAGCCCGAAGTGTAGAAAAATATCTAGTGTACAGCCATGTAAATTCAGTCCAGTTTAAGTAATATTTTTATGGCTTAATCTAGATAGTTTAGATTATTTCACCACTGAGTCCGGGGTATAACCAAATTCTGACTCCACCGCTGTGTGAATGGATCAGAATTTTAGTTCAATGGAACTCTCAAATAAGCTCTAAGAGAGAACCACAACTTTGCTCAGGATCCACAGCACCAGAGTCATCTCAAAGGCGAAGATCGTGTGGAGCAGGCCCCTGTCGAGCGTGAACCCGAACAGCGTGATCCCGCCGCTGTTGTGGCACAGGTACGTCACTGCACGACACAGCAAGCAAAACTAAGCTTACAGAATTATTACAACGGGCAAGTCACAAGTGTGGTTGCTTGGTTACCGAGAGCTTGTCTGCTTTGGTACGCGCACGCTGCTCCGGGCTCCGCTTGGAGCGACGCCGCAGCGACCGCGGCCGTCGACGACTCGGAGACATGGGACGCGTCGATGTCGCTCGCCGACGTGCTGAGCGCCAGCGACGGCGCAGATTTGCCGCCTTGGTGCACCGATGCCATGCTCATGTGCCACTGGCTCGCGATGGACACGATTCTTTGGGCTCTGTGCGTGATCCTCGCCGCGCCGAACAGGCACATGAAGAACCCACTCAACTGCACCGACGAACCAACCTGCGAAAGAAGAGAATGAGATGATTAGGATCGTATGTATGTACTGCAAGATGATTAGGATCGGAGTGGTTGCACATTACCAGGAGGTCGCCGGAGTTGGCAAAGCTCTTGCCGTCCTTGGAGGAGAGGGCGACGAGGAGGGCGCCGAGCTGGCTGACGGTGATGGTGACGAGGCAGCAGATGATGAACACCCTGTAGCGGTGGCTGGTGGCGAGCAGCTGCGTCCGGATGCGGCGGTGCTCGGCGAAGATCTCGGCGGCGGAGGCGCGCGCCTCGACGTCGAACATGAGGTAGATCCCCTCGAAGCGCAGGATCTGGAGCTCGCACGTGAGGCGGAACAGCACGCACACCAGCAGGAACGCCCCCGTGCGGTACACCCACGACGCCACCGTGGCCACCAGCGCCACCGCGCGCCACGGCACGGCGCGCGGGAGCCAGAGCGGGGCCGGCGGCTCAACGCACACGGTGGAGAAGAAGAAGACGGCCTTGTGCGCGGCCTCAACGCAGAGGGAGGGGAGCAGCAGCGCGGCCAGGAGGCGGAACGCGCGGTCCAGCTCCCACGCGTAGCCGCGGCGGACGGAGGCGGTGTCGTTGCGGAGCCCCCCGTCCAGGAATAGCAGCTGGCGGAGGCCACCGCAGCGGCGGAAGAAGGCGGCGAGCGTGACAAACGAGATGGCGGCCAGCCCCGACGCCGGGAGCTGGGCCACGCGGTTGAAGGTGATCGCCGAGGCGGAGGCCGGGGAAAGCGAGGCGTCGGCGCGGAGGGAGAGCGAGACGGCGGCGGGGACGGCGAGCGCGAGCGCCAGGAAGACCGCGTACGAGGCGGCCCGCGCGGCGCGGGAGGAGTGGTCGAGCGCGCACCACTGCAGGAACACGCGGAAGTTGCGCAGCTCGTCGTGGATCACCGACTTGCACCGCGCGTACGTCGGGTTCAGGAGCAGCGGCTGCGACGGCGAAGACATCGGCGTCCCCGGCGGGGACGGCTCCGCCACGCTGCTGTGCTCCTCCTCCTCCGAGTCCATGGTTATGTTGTACCAGTATCTTCTACACAGTCGTGACTCGTTGACTTGCAGTTAGCGTAATATATGTTGTAGCATATGTGGCGATCGATTGAGCAGTATGGTACTATACATAGATGGTGTATTGGTGTGCGAGTGTGCATGCATTGTGTGTGCGACGTGCGTGTGTGGAGGAACAGAAGTGAGGGGAAAGGAGAGGCGTGAGGATGGAGGCCCGTGACCGTTCACAAGGGCGGCGAGGAGGTAGCGACCCTGCAGGCTGCAGCCTGTGTTGAGCGGGAGGTTGTAATTAAAAGCAGAGAGTTGAAGCTGCAAAAGGTTCTCGTCCGTGGATTGATCTTTGACCGCCATCAGATTGTTGCCTCGATGCACGCATCGTCCATGGAGTAACACACATACGTACTGCTGCTTTTTGTCGAAGGATAAGCAAAGTCGGCATATAGTCTTTATTGACAACAATTGGAGCACTGCACTGGGCTGTTTTTAGCATTTGTGGCTACGAACTCAACGCGCGAGATGATCTTAATCAATGTCAAGACAAGTGAACACCTAGTATAGTAGTAATTCGTAAGGATACTGTTACAGTCCAAGTAGGAGTGGACGCTGCCTCGGAAGTCGGAAGTGAGAATCGTTGTCATGTCTTGTTTGGGACTTAAAACTGGCTTTTGCTTTTTAAAAAGCCAAAAGTCCCCCAAACAAACTAGCTTCTAAGTAACTTTGGGGATGAGTGGCAGGATGTGCTAAAAGAAGCCAGGGGACAGGTGATTTTCTGGTTTTTGAAGTTAGGACATTGTCGCTGAAAATTAGTGAAAATTACTCGCAAAATATCACTGCATAAAAGCCATTCACATTCTCTGTCTCCCCTCTCATTCTCTCATCCACTCTTGCTCTCTCTGGGCTCTCGACTCCCATTTCCCCTTCACCCTAGGGTATCGCCGCCGCCTCCCCTCTCTCGACGCCACTACCGCCCCCTTCCAAAACACCTTCCCAATGCCACTTCCCCCGCCCCTAGCCCCCTCCTAACACCGTCTAGTCGCCACCCTCCTCCAGGCCCCCCAGACCACCCACGACGCCGTCCTCCTCTGTTAGCCCTGATCTCCTTCATCCCTCCCTCCCTCTCTAACAACCCTATAAACGGGCCTACATATCTCCTACCCCCTTCATCCAGATCTGGAGGACGTGAGGCTAGGTGATGGTGAGACTGATGACGGTTTGACAATAGGGCAACCCACTGTTGAGGGCAACGGTGGCTTGGCAGTGAGAGCTCGACTCCCTTTGTCTAGATCTCCTCCCGGACACCGCTGCCCCATCACCGACGCCATCGACCCTCTCTCAGAAGGGGCCACCACATCCCTCTCCGCCCCTTTCGATTCAACGCCGTCACACCCTCTGTCTTGATGGGCGCCGCATCATTTATTCCGCAAATCTAACTAGTGATGGTGAAGTTCAAGGGTAGCGCACCCGCATGCTAGGTGGAGGTCATAGACCAATGAAGACGGTGGGCCAGGCGAGGTGGCAGTCTAGCTAGATCTAAGATTTTTTCTTTTTCCTTTTTTTGCTGGTTTTTGTCAGAGTTTTTTTTTGCAAATTTCTGAACTTTGAACATATTTATCAAAGAATTGGTTATCTGAACATTTGTCATATTCAAAGAATTGAAATCATTGTGTTCTTGCATGTTCTGTTCATGGATAGATGTGAACTCCTGTGTATTCACAGATTTATTTACAACAATTAGAAAAGGTAATCCGGGAGCATGCAAAATTTGATCCATCCTTCATCACCCATTCTTTGATGGGTAATAGAGCATAGGAATATGTATATTTCACCTTCTATATGTGATTTTGTACTTGCAAAATGTTTGCTAATTATTTGTAACTTAATACAGTTTAGTTGTTTTATCAATATTTTTGCAAAAAAAAACAACAACCATATTTATGCTAAATCAATAAATGTGCCTTTAGAATCCTTAAAGGTATGCCAGACATTTTGGCCTTTATTTATAGCTTAAGCAGCTAACCAGTCCAATAAAAAAAATGGAAATTGCTACTATTCATACGTACAAATCCAGAGGTAAAATCAGATGTTTCCCACATTCTCTCACTCTTTCCTCATTCTCCACCCGCACCGCAGATCCATCCATCTATCCATCTCTCTCTCATTCTCCTCCTCCCTGTGGCCCGTCCCTGCCCGATCCCATGCATGGCGACAACCACGAGCCCCCAGTCACCTCGTCCTCAGCGTCGACGCCATCGGATTTGGCCGCCGCTGTTGACTTCCTCTTCGATAGTCCTCAGGCGTGGCGCTGCTAGATCCGAAGCAACGGCTCGCATCGGATGCTAACCACGATGCCGAGATCGAGAAGCACTTTTCAGCGGCCGTGACGCCAAGTTCGAGAAGGTCTTCTCCCGCTTTGACACCAACAGTGACTACTGGATCTCCTTGTTTGAGTTCATCGTGGTCTCTCGTGCTATCTCACTACCGCTCAGCTCCTCCACGGGCATCTCTGAGGGCGCCGCAATGATGAACGAGCTTGACACCGACCACAACGGCTTAGTCAACTTGGGAGTGTTCGCGGGATGGCGAGCTCAAAGCTGAGCTATGAGCCACCTTCAACGTTTACAACACCGACGGTGATTAAATTGTTGTGTTGTTATTTTTTTGTTGCAATATTTTTGATTTTCTGTGTGCAACAATCAACAATAACTAGTATAACATTGAGATTTTTTATTAAATATTTTTGTTGTATACATAACCAATAAATATTTCATACATAAACGAGAAATATTATGGCCGATCATACAAAGAGAACGTCTGAATCGAACGTTCGGACGGTAACAAATCTCACAAAATAAAACATAGACAACCAAACGACCTCTCCGTGAAGGTACACCATCAACTGCCCCTCCTTTTAGGCCGAGTTTCTCCCTTCAGCCTGTCGAAGAAAAAGAAGTTACTGTACTGAACCAGCACAAGTGTTGCGTACAGATGGGCCAGAATAAGATTGCCACGTGAGGTGAAAAGGCCCACGCAAAGGTGGGCCTAAAGATCACCCCCACCTGGCCCGAACGGCGCAGCAATCACGCCTCTTCGTCCCAACCCACGGGACCAGTTCGCGCGAATGTATACAGCGGCCGACGCAGAGCCAGCCACTACCCGCAAACATTTTTCTAAGCCGAAATCGAGCGGGGAAAGGGTGGAGGCACAAAACCCTAGCCCGGCGCTCTGCCTCTCTCGCCGCCGGATTCCTCTCGTCCCCCCGCCCGTCTATCCGGCGCCTCCGCCTCTCTGCTCCGAAGGAGCCCAGGCTTATCGCCGCGCTGCCTCGCTTGCGACCACCGGTTCACCACCCACCCACCTGCCAACCATGTCTTCTCAGGTATCGCCTCCTCGCCCTGCCCTCTTTGTCGCGGCGGATCGATTGGGGTTCGAATTGTTCCCGAGATCCACCCTTCGCGGTGGAAACTTGACGGAATTTGGACTCTGCTTGTCGATCGCCGACGGATCTCAACTACAAAAGCTCATTTCTGCTGTGGTTCTGTGCGCGCGTTCGCTTGTAGGTCGACAGCCGCAGCCAATCTGCCGGAAAGCGCGCCCGCACCGACGGTAGGTTGCTTCCCCATTTTGTTTAATCCGTGCCTCCCCACTATCTAAGCTGCATCTGAGAGGATTTGCCTTGGTTTGCAACGAACGACGCTCAGGTGGCCGGCGCGAAGACGACTGGGTTTGCCCCAGCTGCCAGAACGTCAACTTCGCCTTCCGCACCACCTGCAACATGCGCAATTGCAACCAGTCCAGGCCTGCGGATCACACGGTACTTGCAATCGCTTATTGTTGCTGTTGTTTGTTGGGTGATCATAGTTTACCTGTGATTAGTGCCGCTTGTTCGGTCTTTGCATTTACCTAGTGGTGCTGTTGCTTGCTGTTCAGAAGGCTATGCAGAAGCCAATGCAAACTCCACCCCACTACACATTGTCGGGGGGATACATGGGCCCGGGGACGCCGCCATCCATGTACCTCGGTGGGGCTGCTCCGCCATATGGCTCCTCCCTCTTTAATGGGCCTGCCATGCCGCGGTATGGTATTCCTCAGTTCCCTGGGGGTTCTGGTTATCCGTATGGCTACGGTGGCCGCCTGCCAATGGGGAGCCCCTATGGGCCGTTGCATATGACTGGGCCACCTCCGTATTCTGGTGGCTCTATGATGGGCGCAGGTAAGAGGGCTACCATGTCTCTGTCGTCTTTTGGTATGGCTGTTGTGTTAAGTACTTTAGTTTATCAAATACAATAGGCAGAATCTGATACGTTAGATTTGTTTTATTATGCAACTCTTAATGTGTAAAAAATCGGATATTACAGCAAAATTTTCTTTTGCTTGGAACTTTATTTATCCATACTTACTGTCTAGTAATGCTAGCATGTCAAATACGTTTCTTTAGGGACTATATTGCTGTTCTACTCTGCAACATGTAATTGTAATGGAGAAAATAATTATTACTTTCTCTATGGTGTCATGGTGTGTGCTTTGATTGTTGTTGCTAATTTGCAATTCATGTTTTGAATGTTTATGAGATAGGTCACCAACTCTTTTCAAATCTGTATATGAATTTTGTGACACCACTTTTCTCATTCTTTATCTAATTTCATGTCCTTTAAATAGGTGGAATGTACGGCATGCCCATGGACAGATATAGCTTGAGCTTACCTGCTGGTCCTGGTGCAATGGTAAGCTCTTTGGTATTATGATTACTCATCCCGTACATATTAATGTTAGTTAATTGTTGTTGCCTTACATGACAAACTATTATGGGTTGCTGTTACTTTGTGTGTTTGTATGCTATTTATATTCTATGGGGCTACTGGGGAAGGCTTTATTTCTCAAAGTGATCTTTGCTGGTGTGGTGCAACACATCATGCAAAGTAAATATCTCAATTCTCATTTGTTTTATTTCTTGAAGGGCATGAGGGCTGGTTCCTATCCTGATGAAGGTTCCCAGAAGAAAACTGCAGGTATAAATTTGTAATGTCTTTTGACTGTTGTATCAATTTTGTTGGCGCTTGCTTGATTCTCTGCCTATTCTCATCAACTTTTATTGTAGGAGCTGGGCGTGATAATGATTGGAAGTGCCCTAATTGCAACAACATCAACTTTGCCTTTCGGACGGTCTGTAACATGAGAAAATGCAACACACCAAGACCTGAAAACCAGGTTTGAGACAGTTCTGTCATATTGGGCTTTATGTGGTCATATATTATTTTACTACTACTATGATCATGAAATATCTTCGAATTATTAAGTCTAAAATCAGTCTCAGTCTATTTGCATTTATTGATAATCAATAGTTCAGTTAGATTGCCTAAAGAACAGATTTTTGTATTGGAACATAACTTCACAATTGTGCTTGGAAGTTGACATTGCTGCCACAGTATTAGTCATGTGTTTGGAATGTGGATGTGATGTTACATAACTGTTGTTATAGGCGTGGGCCTTGGGCCCACCCAGGTTATTATTAGGAATTAGAGATTGGTTTCTATTCAAGTTAGAGATTAGTTTCCTTGTGTTAGAGATATAATTAGAGATATGATATTAGTTACTATATCTGTTAGAGATATGATTGAGATTAGATTCTATCTGTTAGGGGAAGCCATCTATATAAGGAGGCTACCACATGCTATTGTAATCAAGCAAGAATAATATCAATAGTCTTCCTAGTCCGTAGTCTCTCCTCTCTCCCTACGCCGACGCCATCCGGCCATCTTCTTGGTGGTGTTTACCCGTTATGAACTAAGGTTCATAACAACTTGGTATCAGAGCAATCGATCCCTTCCCACGACTTCTGCTACCATGGTTTCTGCGATTCGTCCTGCTACCGATTCGTTGGCCATAATAAAAGATAGCGCCAACAAGATAGCCAGCTTCGACAAGAAGACGGCGGACATCTTCCTCAACATACATGCCATCTTCGAGAGGATGGAGAATTGGAGGAAGAAGCAACAAGAAACAAAGAGTAAGACACATCATCCATCATCAGATCCCCAACAACAAAAACAAGAAGCACCGCCATCCCATCACGCCGCTCCTCCCTCGGGCGCAGCACCTCCTGCAGTGTCTTCCCCGCCGTCTGCGCTGCAGCAACCAACCGCCGTGCAGCCGCCGCCAACACTTGGGCCGGCCGTCGCTCTGCTGGCCGTCAACCGTGGGCCGCCGCTCCCTCGGCTGCTTATCCGTCGGCCACCGCTGCTCACTGGCGCCGCTCCGTCGGCTGTTTCTCCGCCGGCTCCGTCGTCGCGCCCATCTTCCACGCAGGCGCCGAGGAGCTCTGGGTCGTCCTCGTCGCCGCCTGCCGCAGCGTCCTCTCCACGTCCGCCACAGCCGATCCTCCGGCCGGCTGCTCCAACCCCGCTCGAGCCACTGCCGCCGCCCGACGGCCACCGCTCCAGATCCACCGAGCCGCTGCCGCCGCAGCCCTGGATCCGAGCCGTCGTCGCCACTTTTCGCCGTCGCCGCCAGACCACTGCTCCGCCGGGGGCCGCTCCTCGGGGCCGCTCCGCCTGTCGCCGCTTCCGTGCTCGGAGACGCCTGACCGCCGCCGCTGCAGATCCGCCTCCGCCCGGGCAGTTTCCGCCGGCCGCCGCCACTCGACTCCATCGATCCGCTCGAACGCCACCGGGCCGCCGCTGCAGCCCGGGCCATCCTCGGCCATCCGCGCCGCCGCCGCCGGCTCGCCTCCGCCCGTGCCGCCGCCCCAGCCCGGGCCGGCTCCACCCGAGCCGCCGCCGCAGCTCGGCACACCTCCGCCCCTGTTGCAGCCGTCGCGGGCCGGTCCACCCTCGCCGCCGCCGCAGCCGCTCTGCGGGCCGTCGTTGCTCCTTCCGCCGGCCGCTCCGACTCCGTCTCCGCCTCCGCCCAAGCCGCCGCAGGCCGTCGCTCCGCCGGCCGCTGCTACGCCGCCCGCCTCGGCTTCCGCCGCCTGGTCCGCCGCTCCGCCGCCGACCGCTCCGCCGGCCGCTCCCTCGGCTGCCGCTCCGCCCGACCGACTCTAGCGATTGGTTCGGGAGTGGCGGTCGGTTTTAAAACCGACCGATGAGTTAGGGCGCAAAAAAAAAATTAAAATTAAAATTAAAATTAAAATTAAAATTTAGAAAAAAAAATAAATAAAAAAAATCAGAAGAAAAAAGAGTTTATTTTGCAGGCATTATATTCCTGAAGGCGTTACACTTCGTCTAGTTTTGTTCCGCGTGAATCTGGCTGCCCGTCTTCATCCGTTGCAACACCCTGCCACCGTTCATCGTCTACATCGGCGTCACAGGTCTTCCATTAGCCGCCGTCTAGCAGCTCGAGGACGAGCTGCATGTCCGGGAGGGGTGTAGTGTTATAGGCGTGGGCCTTGGGCCCACCCAGGTTATTATTAGGAATTAGAGATTGGTTTCTATTCAAGTTAGAGATTAGTTTCCTTGTGTTAGAGATATAATTAGAGATATGATATTAGTTACTATATCTGTTAGAGATATGATTGAGATTAGATTCTATCTGTTAGGGGAAGCCATCTATATAAGGAGGCTACCACATGCTATTGTAATCAAGCAAGAATAATATCAATAGTCTTCCTAGTCCGTAGTCTCTCCTCTCTCCCTACGCCGACGCCATCCGGCCATCTTCTTGGTGGTGTTTACCCGTTATGAACTAAGGTTCATAACAACTGTTCTTAACTGTTCAATGAAATGATTTGTTGTGCATCCATTGATTAATGTACTTGTAGTTGTATGGTTGGCTGCTTGCTCATTTCTTGGGCATCAGGACTTGAGTATTTGTGTTGATAACCATTTTCTGCGAGTTACCATTCTTTGTGCTAAAAATGCTTTACTAAATCTCTAGGTTTGCCAAATCTGAGACTCCTTTGCACCGCAACTCAACTTGCCTCTTTTATTTGGCCATTAGGCGTCAAGTGAATGTTGTTGTGCAGTTGCAAATTGTTAGATGTTCATTAGTGCTGGTGCGGAATGTGATAACTTTTTTTCAAGCTATTATTAGAGGCTTAGAGCCAACCAGTTAGTGGGCAAACTATTAATGTATTAGTTTTGGCTATTTTGTTGCTGTAAAGTTCTCTTGCATCTAACATTGGACCTCTGTTTCTCATGGTTTGGCGTCTGTACTTATTTTGTAGAGTTAAATCGTTATGATTACTGTACTGATAGCTTGTGTATTAACTCGTTCTGCAGGGATCCAAACCTGATGGTTCAAGAGGTTCAAGTAAGTTTAAGTGTTTTAACACTGTACATACGTGCGGTGCCTTATCTTTAGAAAAAAATTATGTATTTTTGATGCCTTGAAATCAGTAAATTTTGAGAAACCCTTATCAACGGCATCTTACCTGCACAGTAAATATTTCATTTCTTTAAAGTTCTGCATGTAACTTATGCACTTGTTTATTAAATGTTTTTATTAAATTTAGTTGATTAAATGGCATTTATTAAATTATTTCATTCAATTTTACATCTAACCTTTCACATGACAGAACCAAAGATGCCTGAGGGTAGTTGGAAGTGCAAGAAGTGCAATAACATAAACTATCCATTCCGACCAAAATGCAATCGTCCAAATTGTGGGGCTGAAAAGCCATTGCAGACAAACAATGCAAATGATTCAGCTACAGATCAGGACAATCAGGCATGTCATTCAGAACCTCCATTATGATCCTAAATATTTGCCATGCCTTTTTTAGAACACTATAAGTTGTGTGTCTTGAGTTTTCTATACAATTGTTGTTTAAAGTTATTAGTCTGTCTTCATGTTCTATTGCGCATGACTTGATATATCATGTCCTTACTGTTACAGTGAGTCCTAGAACATTTATGAGGGTCAAGAAGGTCCAGCGTCGTCGTCAAGGTTCAGTCTGAATGTCTGGGGTCCATCTGTGTCAGTAGTTGCTGCTGTTGTCACAAGTTTCTTCCCCTTGAGACCTTAGTTGAGTCGCCGTCCTAATGATAAACGTTTTGGAGTTGGCTACTGGAGTCGTGGCGTTTGTTATCACTACAGATTTGGTCTGAGAACATTCATATGTTAATATCCTGCTGAAACTTGGTTGCTTGTCTTGGTTATTGGTACTCAGGGGAAATTGCTATTTATTATATGAATTCTAGCTTTCTATCTGTCTTAGATTGTCATTCGTCTGCTATGAAGTATTACTAGACTGATCATGGTGTTGTCTCAGTTGGTTTTGTTTCTCATCTTCGTTTTCAACTCATGGCTAGTTTGGTATTGTAAAGGTGCCATTCCTTTCTGAATGGCTGGACAATGTTAGCCTTTTCCTTTTTTAAAAAATGAGATTCACTTTACATGGGTTCTTCTTTTCACAGTTTGTCTGCACACTTTTTTTTACTGAAATCCAGAAATAGTTTACGAGTCTAGGAGAAATCCTCTCCAGTACTTTTGCTTGTAACAGTTAGGTCTGAGAAACAAGTCAACAACGGGTATTTCAGTCGGTATCATGAGATTGATACTTGTGTGTCAGTCATTCATTGTGATATTTTTGTTGTTTTTGCCAAAAGAGAAATAAAAATTGATCTGGCCATGGTTATTTTCACAAAAATTCCCCATTATCCGTGGAAAAGAGTTTGACCTCCTTACTTCCTCCTTATGTTGGTATTTGGTTAGCAAGCCTAGCTAAACATTTTTTTGAGGCTTATCCTATTTTATTTGGGACGATGGGTTGTTACTTGATTTCCATCATTCCATTGATCCATTCATTCCATCATGCAAAAACTGCTGTCAATGTAGAAATGCCATTCTTTATTGAGAACATGATTTGTCCTAGTGCTTGTCAAATTTCCCTTCTTGCTGGCAGTTTATCATAATTTATACACACGATCTGTCCAGAAGTTTTTTATTATTGAAAATTTAAGTCATCTATCATTGCTCTGCCTCTGGATGGTAGTGTAGAATAGGCATGTTGCTTTCTAACAGTCTCCTAGAGCTCACCAAAATCCTGTTATGTGCATATGTTATCATGTTCTCTGGAGCTTAGCGTATACAAGTTTTACCACTGATGAGTTTGGTTCAAAGAGAGCATCCATGATGAAACAGCGAGTCCATGTGCATCATCACATTGTGGAGTGGTAGGCCGTCACCTTGCATGCTTGGTTCGATTGCGACTGCTTGACTGACTGGATGCCATTGAAACTAGTTTTTGTCATGTAATATCGCGAAGCTTTTATCAAAGCTGCAACTTCCACATGACTTTGAAGACAAGAATGATCAAACCGAGATGGATCTTCATAGTCATGCTGCTGGACTACCACTACCGACAAGTTCGCACGCGCTGCGAATGGCAGCTCTCAGTGAGTTGCAGAACACTGTCTTAAGATGATGTGCTACCATTCCATTCTTTCGAAACAAGGTGAGAAATGTGTCATGTGGATCCGCATCTATAACAGGCAAATGACAGTGTTGCTCGCAGTGACCTCGGTAAGGGAATTCGATATGGAATCTTATGGCTAACCTCATGATATAAGAATTTAAAGCAGTCTAGATTTGTTCAGAGTGCGTATTTCTTTTGTTTTCTCTTCCATTATGACGTGCGGTTTGTGCCTTACACTAGTAGCATTGTTTTGCTTGTTTGACAGTCGATTGGTTTTCCCATCTAAACCTAATGTAAATTCTTCTGGCACCACCTTTTTCTTCCGCTCTTCTAAATGGCAATGTGTTGTAAGACTGTTCATTAGGGGGGAATCTATAATAGTAGGGATTCCGCAGTGTGACTGGGATGTTTGTTCTCATTGTGTCACTGGTCACCTAGGACCAAAGGGAAACGGGTGGCCTAATCGTATTAGATTTATCAGAATCGTGCCTTTAAATGTGTTTGCATCGTTAGCCGTAAATGGAGGAAAAACAAAGGAATCAGATGTGTGCATTGTCTGCGGCTGAACGTACATATGCGCATCTTTCGTACATGATGATTAACTGGCGATCTTGGCGCGTGCTTCTTGTAGTATACCGTAACACCTACTGCCGCAGGTATTACCGTATAACCGTATTAGGTCATTTGAGCTTCCACACGGCTTGGTTCTGGCCCTCGTTTAGCACTTGTTGGGTCGGGCTTCCGACTTTGTAATTGTTCTAGCGTGTCGTCGACCCACACATACAGCATCGGGTATGTGTAGTGACGAAAGTGGGAATAGACAACCCATGATCACTATGCTCGCAATTTGTAAGTCGTAGCAACTCCTATAAAAATTTCGTAATGGGTCAGTAAGAGCTTATACAACAGGGAACCATGAAAATCTTGTCAGAGACCAGATTTGCAATATTCTTTGAATCAGTAAATAGTGCAACAGATATATTGCTGAACATCAAATATATTTCACACAAAAACAATACTAAAATAGACATTGTTCTTTTTCAACTTTTAGCTTCTGCTTTTGACTTTTCTACAGTAACTAGTTTTTAAACGGAGTGTCTTTTCAAGATGGGCTCTACTAGTTAATTGTAGTACGTACTGTACCGACTTCATTTATATCGGCAAAAACCGCATGTGAGTTTCTGTTACTTTGTAATCTCTCACACGAACAGCCCAAAAGCCACAAGCCGCAGCCAAAAGCTATAAGTCTTAGCAAAAAAGAACAAACCCATAATAGTAGTCTTACAAATGGTCCGATAAGGCCAAAACCTTTAAAGAGTAGTAGCGGAAACGGAAACAACACAGAGGTGGGACCCTCAGGATATGTCAACAGATAATCAACTGGGCTCGTGATCTAGTTCTTGGTCTCTCCATCTTCTAGTTTTGCCAACGCCTTTAGACGACTGTAGGGCTTTTTTCTCCTTACTTATTGAATGATAATAATTGAACAACAATAAGTATGAAGGTACTCAGCAAGCTACCACACAAAATATAATTATAATAGATGCAAAGTTGGTAAAGAAAGGCTTGAAGTTCCTTTATTTGCAGAAAGCCACAATTGAAATATGATCTCTACTACTTAAAAAGAGGAGTTGGTGGTGGTTCACCACCACTCTTGTGATGGTTCATCTGCCTCTCTACCTCCTCTCATATTAATTTTGCGCTGACATGTGGATCTATTCACATCCCACCCCTCACGATCAAACCGCGCCGCCACAACCCATCGATGCCCTAGCACGCTGCCCCTTTCACCCCACCCTCCAACGCCCCATGCCCTCTCCTTGTGTCTCTCATGAAGTTTGCCCTCCATTCTGTCTCTCTATTTGCCTCATGTCCACTCCACCGGTGATGACCATCGGAGAAGACCCTTACGCATGTCCTTTCCCGAACAGCCGCATTGGCCATTCCCACTATGTGCTCATCGTTCGCCCCAATCTCCTCCGTTTCTTCTTCCACCAACCTCTCCCATCGATTCCTCTCTCCCCCACCCCCCGCTCCCCAAAGGAGCACCGCCGACCAACACCTCTTCCCCTACCCTTGCATCCTCTGGTGGAGGGCAAAGTCAAGTAGCAAAAAGGGGGACCAGATTTATAGATCGACCCCTCGAGTTCGCTCATGAACTGGCGCGTGGTGAAAACCAAAGTGGCGGAGGAGCGCCTCCCGTGGAACACAAGGCGTAATAGGAAAACAAAATATATGTTTGGACATAAATAATGAGCTACACACTCCCAATTTTGAGTGACGACAGCGACAATGACCTTCTGCGATGAGTGACTGAGATGAACAACGACCACTGCGGGAGGTTCGTATTTTTGGCTGAGCGAAAGGTGAACCCCGTGCACTTACCCCATACATTGAGGACCCATTATCACAAGCAGTGCTTCGAGTGAGGGGGACGACATCGTAACATTAACAAATGTGCAAACGAGGGAGTGGGCGAGAGGGATGACACAGACATAATAACATTAGTGCGAACGAGAGAGTACGTGAGGGAGGAACATATACAGAGAGTGATAATTGTATGAACCAGATAGTAGAAAATAAAATATAGCACGATTGGCCGACATATGCCACTTCAAAGGATGCGTAAGGGTCGTTAAATTCATGATTAAGTTAACCCCAATAAATGTGGCAAATTTGGATCACATAACATTCTTAAAAAATTACATAATAACTATGACTATGTTGGAAGGCTTCACATAAAATTTTGTAATTTTGGAGCTCGTTTGCTATATATAAAAATTCATAAAAATATCAAAATTGTATGAAATTTTTAGCAACATTCGTGATGGATAAAATTACCCAAAAAATTCCATATGAGGTACATTGTGATGGAAGGCTGTACATAAGTTTTTGTAATTTTTAGAGATCATTTCATATATTTAAAATTCAAACAAATACTAAACAAAAAATCAGGCAGGTAATTAAGTCGGCTTAATTACCTGCCGCCTCCTCACCAGACGGCAGGCTTGCCTGCCATCCCCCCACCAGGCGACAAGCTACCTGCTATTTGGTGAGGGGGCAGCAGGTGCCTACCGCCGCCGACCTCTCCACATGTCGCCTCGTTAGCGCTGCCGCCCGCTCACCGGATGACAAAAATGATATTTTTACAAATACGATTGATATACTACTATTTTTTATAAATACAATGCGTAATAGTGCCAAATCTGCCTTTGGCTCTATACTACCAACATGTATTAAAGTTGTCGTTACTACTTGAGAATTGAGATAAGTCCAAGGTTCGTACAATTGGAGATGTGATGAGGTCGTGGAATAATGGCATCTCTGTGCAGATGCCATAAGTATTCGGCTACAAGCACTTTTGGTGTATGTGAATTTTCAACACATAAAACATTTAGCTATGAGTGAAATCTTTTAGGCTGATGGTTTATATCCTATGGCTTAAATATTTGAATTCTAACTGTTCATAAGAGGCAGTATGTAGAGAAAAATAGTCGCATATGATTTTGGCCAGTACAACTAAACTCAGTACACTTTTTACTATAATTTTCTTATTGACCCCACCTTAAAAAACGCACCGTTTAAAAATTAGTTACTATAAACAGTACAAGCATAAGTCAATTTTAAGTAAAAAAACTCGGCTATATCTTTCTTTTGCATCCATGTGCGTGTCATGCATAAATATGGTGATGCGGATACATTTTCTATATATATAGTTAATACTAAATTGTATGTTGGATCTATCAGCAACTCTAGCTGGTTAGGATACTCGGTCTACCTTCTTCTTTTACCTCTATCCTTATTTTGGAAATATCGTTAACAAATCCCTTGAACGGGGATTCCATTCTCTCAGAGGTACCCTCAGAGTGGGTACACCTTGTAGCCTATGCTTACGGCATGCTCTAAAGTATACATCTAAAAACTGTTAAATTATATAGCACTTTAGTGATTAAATAATTCCACATATATACCATGACTATTAGAACACCATAAATACTAGACATGAAATATGATCGTACACATATGTATATCAAGAATATGAACTAGCAGGATAGGTAATATGAACATAAAAACATATATATTTATATTGAAAATTAAAGCAACAGAAGAGTACCAGATTTTATTGAAGAATAGTGCAGAAAAGATGAAAATTTAGTCGTTGCAGAGAATAGCGAGTAGTCGTACGAGGCGCTTTCCAAAAACCTGATTCGCCCTCTCCCGTACAGGATCACAAGGTGTTAGAGCATCTCCAACAATCCCCCTAAATCTCCCCCTAAATCAAATTATTGGGAAATTGTGTAAAAAGTCTTCTCCAACAACTCCCCTAAATACCCCCCTATTTCTATTCCCCCCCAAAACTCTCCCAAAACCCAGCTAGAAACCGGGAACTTTCAGGGGTCCCCTATCCTCGCTCCTGCCGTCACGCGCGCTGGGAAAAAAAATTCGCGCCACACTTTTCCTTCATAGCTCGCCGCCCCCGCCTTTTTCCCAGCCACATCTCCCCGCCCGCCGCCCCAAACCTCCAGACGCCGCCCGACGTCGCCGCCTCCAGACGCGCCGACGCCTCGCGGCCAGACTCCCCGACGCCTGATGCCCTGACGCATCGGGAGATCGAAATCGGGCGCGGGCGCCGGGCGACGTCCTGTGCGGTGCAACCTTGCAAAAGATTTCGCTTCTTTTGGTTCTTTTCGAAAGGAAATATTTGCGTTCCTCCGTCCAATGGAACGGTGCAAACTAGTATCCGCAGCTGATGTAGATTTTGATCCGCAGTAGTATCCGCCACCGTATAAATACATGCACGGACGGACGGAATATTTCTTTGAGAACACACTACGTGTACCGATCGGAACAGGACTAGATGCAATTACGGAGTTCATGCCTTGTACATGTACACGCGATGGCCGAGTGCAGCGGTCAAACCGTAATCGCATCGTACACGGACGAGCTAGCACATCGGCCGCCAGTGCACGCGGCCAACTCTCCGGATCGCTCACGATCAAAATGAGGTATCGAGCAAAGTAAATGGGCCGGTTATTAATGTTGGGCCAGATTCAACATACTATTAGGATATATTTAGGGGAGCTGTTGGAGGAGGGGACTAAAATAGGTTAACAAATTTTTTGGGCTGCCCCTAAAAGGTGTCTTTTGGGGTGGGTTTTTAGGGGGATTGTTGGAGATGCTCTTAGACCATGTGGCTTGGTCTAGAATTTTTTTGTGATGAATAATTGACAATGGTTAATTTGTGATGAATAATTGATGATGTTACTTACTGTTTCTTGAAGTGTGTGGTGTGAGTGTGGACTGATGTTGGCCAAATTGGTATGAACTTGTGCCGAAACAATGTTCTTCGATCTTTGCATGTGCAGGTTGAGCATGGAGGCGATCATGATCGGTGACGAGGTGGACCGGGACTAGAATGGGAGATCCGAGGTTCAGACGGTCAAGGAGATCACGAAATGGTCGGGCTCATGCTTGGGGCGTATGGAGATCAGAGATGAATGATGTGTGTTGGAGCTACGGAGGTGCGGTCCAGAGGCTACGACATGTGGTGGAAGATACGTGGAGAAGCTACGGGAGGTGCAGTCCTAGAGGTTTCGACATGTGATGTATTAGCAAAGTTGGAATTTTGGAAAACTCGTATTAGGAAGGGTTTCGGATCCCTTTGCTATTGGAATTGGATTAGAACTCGTGGGCTTAGGCTTAGCCCAAGTTTTGGGCCCTAGACTATAAATAGAGATGGGATTAGGAGCTAACCCTGTGGCTTTTAGATATACTAATTTCGTGCTAGGGTTTAGACGTGCTAGGAGGGCACTTTGTAGCCACCATGATTCAGAAATAAAGTTTAGATCTATTCCAAGAAAAAGTGTTGGTCGTGGTTTTTTGCTTTGCTTCGTTCGACGGCGGTGCGTGCTAGAGACAGCAGAGCGCGATGCTCCCAGAGCGAACATCGAGCGCATCGTCTTCTTCATCTCGATTCACGTGTGAAATTTTCGTGCATCTCTCATGCGAGGCGACATGTCTCGTTTGGCGTCACACATTGTTTCATCGCCGAGCAGAGCATCGCCAAACTCATCAGATGCGTGGCACATCTTTAGTCCAAGCGAAGCACATCAACTTGGGGGTGCCTCGGTTCGCATGCATCAAACTTTGACTTGTATTTGATTTCATGCTGTTGTTTGAGTAGGGGCGGCTGCTACTTGGATGCATTGATTTATCTCTTGTGGGCTCCACCTTGGATTGACATGCATGGAGAAAAGGGCAATAGCTAGGCTGTCCGAAAGCAGAGGCTTCACTTTTTATCGTGTTGCTACAGTGCATGAACAATAGCTGCAGTACCCGACCACTATTGGTACATTGTCGCTACAGTACCAGGAGAGAGAAATTGCTATTTCTACCTTGTCTCGTTTTGTTTTTGTTTTCCTGGTTTTTGCTACGTGACAGGTTGAAAAATCAGAAGTCAATAAATTTAAGAAAAAAATGTGCTATGCATTGTAATCATTCACCCCCTCTGATTGCCATCGATGATCTTACATAAGGACGATGGCTTCGGAGACTACTCTCCCCACGACTAGTGTACACTGACGAAGGGATGGAGTAGCCAAGAACAACACAGATATAGAGGAACTTTGACTCTCAGAAATGCAATTCTTGCGTGTATGCTCCAGAGAGAATAAGCAGAGACTATTATAGACTCAAGAAGGTATCTCTCCCACCTTTAGCTAGCAATGTGATACTAAAGTGTTCCACATGCCACCATGCATGAGTGAGCCTTTAGGATTTTTCTTGAAATTATTGATGGGCAAAAACCCATTTTTCCAACTAAAACATCCCGGTTGGGAATATGAGAGTGCCATCACCCGGGTTCGAGTCCCTGCAAGGGAATTCTTTTGCTTGGATATGATCCATGTTTTTTTAGACTGTTATCACTAGTTTTCTTAGAAGGAGATGATATGATGACTAAACAAAAAACTTTTTCTTTCCACTTTTTAACCCTTAATTACTTCACCAATAGTATTGACTTGAATCCCTTTTCCTATTGGGTTCTGGGATTTTGAAGGCAACAACAAATAAAAGCTATACAATTTGATCTATCACTAAGTTTTCTTAGAAGGCGATGATATGATGACTAAACAAAAAACTTTCTTTCCACTTTTTAACCCTTAATTACTTCACCAATAGTATTGACTTGAATCCTTTTCCTATTGGGTTCTAGGATTTTGAAGGCAACAACAAATAAAAGCTATACAATTTGATCTATCGCTAGTTTTCTTAGAAGGCGATTATATGATGACTAAACAAAAATCTTTTTCTTTCCACTTTTTAACCCATAATTACTTCACCAATATATTGACTTGAATCCCTTTTCCTATTGGGTTCTGGGAATTTGAAGGCAACGACAAATAAATGCTATGCAATTTGATCCCGGAGTCTGAAGTACTGAACCCAGTCACAAATGGACTATCAGCTCATGCACCAAAAATCAAGTATCTGGATTGAGGGGTTCTCATAGATTTGGACAGTGGACATCGCTATCCTTGATCAATAGTCTTCATAACTATCCTTGATCAATTGTATTGTATTGTATTGTATTGTATTGTACAAACAACATGTTCCTCAGAATTCATTATTTCTTCTCTCAGAGCTCTCTGAATTTGATGAAGCCTTCTGAGTTCTGACCATGAAGTGGTCAGGACATAGGAGCTTGGGATGGTAATGTTAGTTTCAGTAGTGTCTCATGAGGAATCTTCAGGCTGCTGCTGAACCCAGGAATGGTAGTCTCTGAGCAGCCGCTCACCCAGCATGGGAACAAGCCTGTCCAATAGGCTCTGCATTAGCCTGCCAAACATCCAGTGCCATGGTTAAATCAAACTGATACTAATGAAAGTGAACATTGATTCAGTCTCACAATATAGAAATGGCATAAACTGAGGTAGTATATGTTATCTGCTTAAGCATCTCGAGGGGATTACCGATCTTTTTTTAAAAGCTAGTTTTCATAAGTACTAGGTGAGCACTTGTATTCTCTTTGGAAGTTTTGTCTTCACTAAAATTTCAGAGAACTTCAAGGATGTAGAGCCTTACAGGTTTCCTGGTTTCTCCACTGCTGACAATGGGAGCAAGCTGAATGGCTTTGTATACACCTGCAATCAACATATTAAGAATTTCCGGGTTCGTTGGAACGAAAACCATGTCATCTTTACCGTAAAAAAAAATCATGTCATCTCTGGGAGGATAATTTTCAACAAAGAGTTCATTCTGAAGGGAAATTTTCAACAAAGTTGTGTCTGGGAGGACAATGCATCAGAAGGGAAATTTTACAATACAAAATTGGTGAAATTGTACGTTCATTAGGTGCAGACGCGAAGTACTATGCTGAATTGAATGCATACCTCGAGAGTAACCTCCAAATTGACATCAATGTCCAAGCATGGCTCCTTACCATTGTCTTCCCATGTTATATGGTTCCTCATAAACGCTGCCGACATCCAAAACTTTATCTCAGACACGACTTGTTTGCAAAACAGATGTTCAGACTAAGGATAATTGTGTACAACTCAAAGATTTAGCAGAACAACTAAATGATGACGAAGACACTACTGCACAGAGACATCAGATGTCTGAAAATTGTAAAGAATCTTACAGAAAGTGTGAGGCTATGAGTACAACATAGCTAAAATTGATGACATTATTTCAGAGAGCAAATGCTTGTGAAGAATATTATCAAAGAAAGAAATTAAGCAGGACCTGAACTGTACCTGAAAAGCGTTCATTCTGCTGCTCAATTGAGCCTGAACCCTCAAACTGGCTCCACAATTAAACAAGACACAAATCAGCGATCATTAATTTGCATCACAAGGAGGGCAAATGAGCCAGCAAAGCATCATTAGTTACCCTGCAGGAGAGCATCTCGACGGTGCAGTCGGCGCAGGTCGGGGTGACGCGGAGGGCAAGAACCGGGGCGACCTGGAACCCCAGGAAGCCGATGCGGTGCAGCGTGCACTTGAACGTGTTGGGCTCCGATTCCACCGGCGCGAAGCTCTGCAGCGCCCTGGTGTTGAGGAGGGACTCCACGCCGTCGGGGTGCTGCAGGAACTCGCCGATGCCGCCGGCGTCTGCGCCGCCGCCGCCGCCGTCCAGCACATCCAGCAGCCTGATGCTCTCCCGCCGCCTCGCCGACAGACGGGCCCGCCTTCCGGCTCGTGTCCTTGTTGATACAAACTGGCCGTCCTCATCGCCGTCGTCGTCGTCGTGGGCGTCGGCATTGCTACCTGCCACTGCGGTTCGCCATGACCGGCTAGTACACTTCTTCTTGGCCTGCTTGCATGGATCGGCTGGTACTGCTTCTGCCGCCCTTAATGATGTGGGCATTGGTTGGTGCTTGGAAAGAAAGAAGGAAGGTTTGGTTGCTGCTGTGGGCCTCATTCCATCGTCTTCGTCTACTTACTTGGCAGCTTCAGCTTTAGCTGTGCATGGACATGGTAGAAAGGAGAGGCAAAGGAGGGCTTATCATGTTTGCCCATATCTCCTTCGTTTCTCTCTCTGTAATATTCCACGGTTGTTCTACACGTAGACACCAATATGTGGTTCCTGGCATGCTATGGTGTTCTCTTGTACGGGCTCGTGTTAATTCCTGTGAGTTTGGTCTGTTCTGAACGCACTTTTTTTTTCACGTTTTTTTTTCAGGATTTGAACTGTGTACCGTAGAATTTCTACGTTTTAAACAGATCCTTAACCATTTTTTTCTTGTCGAATTGATTTTAACTTTGACTTATGTAAGAATGGCATGGTTATACGCTCCAGAAAATTTGCGTTTGGAACACGAAGTAGCTTGCATCCATAGAACAGTTGTTGAACGGATTGAAAAAAAGGGTGCGTTTGTTCAACCGTTACATATTGCAATCCATGGAATACATGCAATTCGTGAGAAATTGTGTGAAGCAATGCTCTCTTAGTCGACATATTACAATCCATGGAGCGAGAAATTGTGTGAAGCAATGCTCTCAGTCGTTTGCGTAGTCCAAGAGAGATGTGTGGAACTGATCTTTTTTAATAAAATTTCTAGAGAATTTTTTTATCTACAATTTTTTTTTGTGATATTCACATTCTTTTCTGCGAATCTAGTCATCACAAATTTTCGCTTGGTCCTCTCCATAGATGTTGATCTATTTATAACTATGTAGGACCGAACAGGCAACAGAGGGGGTGGATGACGCCTTCAAATTTTCTCCAAGTATTCACTCAACCATTTTTCTTTGATAGCTATAGAGTTATAAAGATTAGAGTTGAAATCCCACAAGAAAAACCGAAGAGACTGGACAAACCGAGCAAAAAAAGCAAGGTGGTTGAAATCTGTCGATGTGGTCAAAGCTTACACCGTGGTCGTAAGTTACGACAACGTGGTTGATAACTGACAGAGTGGTCGTAAGTCTGACTACTCGATAGAAGTACAACGTGGTCAGAAATCGACTGTCGAACAGAAGTCACTATAGTCGATAACCACCGAGACCAGAAACGACGTGATTGAAAATGATTGCAGTCGAAACCAATGTAGTCGTAGACAACGTGATCGAATGCTAACAAGTGGTCGAACAATCAACGTTGCCATAACTAGTTGGTACCGTGGTCGTAACCAACATGGTCGTAAGCCAACGAGTGGTCGAACAACCAACGTGGTCATAAGCCAACAAGTGGTCGAACAACCAACGTGGTCGGAACTACTTTGCAACCAAAATGATCAACGTGGTCGAAATTGGTGCGATGTAGTCTGGAGCTTGACCGTGGTTGAAACCAACGTAGTCGTAAAGCTGATCGACGTTCCAGACTGGGATCACACCATCTACGACTGCTTCAGTTCAGAATCAACAAAAGAAGACGCAGAAACAACAGATCTGAACATGGAACATGGTCGAAAAGTAAGGCGCTGCGGTGAGAGACTTAACTGTGGTTGTAACTGGAAGCGGTCGTAACATTCTCGGAAGAACAGAGGAAAGCCAGTGAGGCGCACGACTGCAAGATCCAGATTCCAAATAACTTTTGATTAAAAGATCAACTGGCCATGAAACTTTGTACACAGCAAGATTAAGGTCTCAAGAGGCCGCTCTAAATTGTAATTGAAAACTTAGCAAGCAAATAGAGAGCTTCCTGCGATTTCTCCAAGAATGCACAAAATCGAAACCGAGAGAGTGAAACGACAGTCAGACCATGCTTGTGGGAATAGAATAGCCAAGATGGCTTTGAGTATGATTCCTAAACACCCAGCAAGTCAAATCATCAACAAAAGAAGCAAGAACATTCACTCAGATCAAGAAAGGAAAGAAACAACTAAAGAACAGAGAGGAAATAAGAAAACAGATGAACCAGACCAAGCCAATTCAATACCATCCAGACAACAATACTCAAAAGATAGATCGAATATAGATGTATTGCTTTAAGGATTGAGTCTACAACCACTCCATCCAGGAGGACCAAGAGCACAAGTGCTCCACATAAAAACCCTAACCCTAATCTAGAAAGAACGCATGCAAGAGAGACAAGAGAGAGACATCGGGATGGGTATCCCTCTATCCCCTTTTATAGGCTCTCCAAACCGGGGATAACCCGTTAACCCCTCCCTAACACCAGGTTTTCTCACGCACGCTTCTCAAAGTAGCTTACATTTATCAACCCGTTAGTGAATCAACACTTGATCCACTTCACACTTTCAGCACATACAAGACCTAAACCACTTAGGCCAACACCGCGGTTTCACACACAGCCTCCTTTCCTGGTATTAGGCAATTTATCAAAATGCCCCTCTACCACCTTCTTTGAAGCTTCCCACTTCCTTTTCGTCCTGACTTGCAACCACCTTACAAGTCTCAGTCATCTTCGGCGTCTCCTTGACCGTTCTGAACCTCAACACCTCCCTGTGACTAGTGTCGATCCTTCCACGCCTCACCATGACCTAGCTTTAAAGTTCTGCAACCAACACCAACAAACAAAACATCACACAACACCGCACAATACACAAGAATCATCAATTTGCATAATCAGAATGTACCCCAGTGAACAATCTCAGCAAACCAACTGGTCTAATACAACTTACGGCTACTCTGATGCACAAGACATAAGGTACTCGTAGCCCATGAGGGCTTACCAGCTAGGACTGTGCATTTTTCAACCAAACCGAAAAAACCGAACCGAACCGGTCAACTCGGTTTGACTGATTTTTGGTATTCGGTTCGGTTTTTAAATTTTGAGTTTTTTTGGCATTCAGTTTTTTCGGGAAAAACCGGCTAAAAACCGAAAATACCGATCTTCGACTCTGCTGCGTTCTTTCTTTGGTAGCGGGCTTTGCAATTGTCTGGGCCCATGAGGCCATGACCATGACGAGTGCAAATGTGCTGCGGCCGTGGGCGGGTTGTCAAAGAAATAAATAAAGGGCCCATGAGACATGAGTGCAAATTGCCATCCGTTCTTTCTTTTTTTTTTGCTTTACATTGGGCCTGGCAGAAGTGATGAATTTGATGATGCAAATTTGCAATCGCCTGAGGCCCTGATGAGTGATGATGTTTCTTTCTTTTTTTGCTTTCTTTCTTTAGCAGTTGCGCTTCGGCTTTGGTGCTTCGTCTCGCTAGTCGTTATATCGTTTGCTATTCCCGTCAACTTTGGTAAATATGGTATTTACTAATACCGCGCCGAAATAAATTAGGATTTACCGATACCGAACCGTACTTCTAAAAAATCGTATATTACCGAACTACAAACTTACCGTATATACCGTATATACCGAACCGATTAAACCGAAAAAACCGATTGCACAGTCCTATTACCAGCAGTCTACAACTACTCAGTAAGGTGGCCCTCTAGAGGGGCCTCAGTTGTACAACAATAGTGTGACGCCAGTTTGGAAGGCGGTTAGGTGGTGGGAGCGGCTGCCGAGGTCTTGGTGGTGCCCGAGGATATAGAAGGGGAGGACGCCTACCACGGGGGTTGCTATAGCTGCTATCTTCTTCTTGGAAATGGAGATAATAATTCCATTACCAAATTTGAGAGAGAATCCCGACTTTCTAGCAGCAAATTTTGTAGATTTGCAAAGAAAGTAAGCAAAATTCTTCTCCTTTCCCTTGCCTATTTCTCATGGTGGCGCAAGAATGCTGAGGTGAAATACAAATAAATCTTACCTCAAGAACCAGAGGAAAAGTTTGTCGCTGAAATCAACAAGAACAACACTTCATTCCCCCAAGAGTAGCAACTCTCTTGAACGCCAACAACTAGGAAAAATCAAACCTTGTGAGCACCATTAGACCATGTGGTGGTTGTGTATTTAGTGATGATGAATAATTGACATTTCAGTTTCATTGAAATTTGTGTTTTGGAAAGTTCAGGTCGATGCGCTTCTGTGCTTGAGTTTTCAAGATGGCTTCGACCACTACAGACGAGCAAGGTTGAATGACCACGGAAGAGGAACGAGTGGTATGACCACTTTGTGTTGGGCGGTATGATCGGAAGACGTTGACCATGCTTGGTAGTCAAGTTTCGACCATGCCAAGTTTCAACCACGACATTTCGACCACGGCAAATCGACTACAGTAGGCTTCGATCACTACAGAACAAGTATGGAAAAATGACCATGATATGTCGACCACGGTAGGCTTTGACCACGACATTTCGATCATGGCAGAACGACCACGACAGGTAATCGGTAGGCTTCGACCTTGAACAGTGAACTGATCTGAGCTATAGTGAACCGGTCGGAGGTCATAATCTTGTCTGCTACAGTAACTGGTCGGTGGTCATAGCTACAGTATTTTTTCAATGGTCATAGCTACAGTGCTTGACACTACTCGATAGTCGTAGACGTTACTGATCGGTACTCGATAGTCCTATACTTTATTGGTTGATACTTGATAGTCCAATACTTTATGATTGGTAGTTGTAAACTTTGTAGTCGGCTATCATTATCTTAGGCTTTTCAATTGGTTGTTGTAGACCTCGCGATCAGTAGTCAAAGTCTTTGCGATCGGTTGTCGTAGACTTCATAGTCGGTACTCATAGACTTCATGATCGGTATGAGTGTTTTAATTCTTGTGATCTCCGAGTACCTCGAATACTCATGTTGGGTCAGTGGTTAACTGATCTGTGCATGGCGGTCGGTGGTCATTGCTACAGTACCAGTTAGGTACTGGGTGGTCATAGCGGTTGTCGGTGATACAGTACAGGGTCGGTACTCGGTTTGCGGTGTTTCAGTAATAGGTCAGTACTCAGTACTCAATGGTCAATGGAACATTGATTGTTTGATGGTTGATAGCGTTATTTGTGATTTCTGTGTGTTTTAAGCGAAGCGATGGCAATTCCTGAGTACATGTTGTTTTTGAGTAGTCGATGAGTTAGCAACCAGTCTATGCATAGCGGTTTTAGCCAGTCGTAATGAGTAGTCTAAGGCTGATTTCTGGAAAGCGATAGAATTTGCGGTCATTGCTGAGCTGGTTGATATTGAGTGATGATTAAAGGTGTGGTTTGAGTGTATGGACTGATGACGATCAAGTTGGGACGAACTTGTGACAGAAAAAATGTTCTATGATCTTTGCATATGCAGGTTGGTGTGGAGGTGATCATGGTTGGTGATGAGAAGGATCGGGACTAGGATAGGGAGATCTAAGGTCCGGGCGGTTGAGGATGTCATGCGAGGTGGTCGGGCTCACGCTAGGGCACATGTAGATCAAAGGTGGTGATGTGTGGAGAAGCTACGAGAGGTGCGGTCTTGGAGATTTCGACACATGAGATTGATGATGCGTGAGAAGCTACGGGAGGTGCGGTCCTGAAGGCTTCATCATGTGATTAGTTAGGAGTTGTGGAATGAATCCATAACTAGGAAGGCATAAAGATTGAGTAAAACCTATGTTTGAGAGGTGCCGGGATGGCACTTTGTGGCCACATAACATGTTTTAGATACAAAGATCATATCTATTCTGAAGAAGTTAGTTGGTGTCGGCGGCATGTTTTCTAAGCATTGTTTTCCTGTGTCCTCATCGGTGTGCTATAGCATCACGATCTTGCATTTTACGAGCATGATGTCTTCGGTCATTGGGTCAATCCAACCGATCAGAGCATGGTGTTGTCTTCGGCTTATTCTTGTTCGAGTGGTCGAAGCGATTGAGAGGACGAAGCGTTCGAGTGATCGAATCAATCAAGCGGACAAAGCGTTCGCAATGGTCAAAGCTTTTGAGTGGAGAAAGATTTCGACTATGTGCAAAGGAGGTCGAGCGAGCGGTCGAGCGAGCGGTCGAAATCTATATCTAGTAATTTAGATTGCTTTTCTTCGGATTTAAGATTTATTTTCAGGTATCAATAAGTAGAGGCAATCATTCACCGGCATCAAAAAGCAGAGGCAATCATTCACCTCCTCTGATTGCGGTATACGATTCAACAAGCACAAACTGAGCCAAGTACTATCCAGGTTGAAGGTGACCGAGCCATGGCGACCGACCATGTAGGGAGGCAAGGGCTGGAAGTGGTGCACCTAGCCATCGTACTCGAAGGGGTGGCGACGGTCGGGGAACAGCTGGTGGCCATTGGAGACGGTGAGGGTGGCGAAGACGTGAAGGAGGGAGGCATAGGTGGTGCAGAGGACGGAGGACGGGTCGAGGCCGAAGAGACGCGCCTCGCCATCAGAGAAGTAGCCGGTGTAGAGCTTGAAGGTGGGGAGCGGGGCGACGGCGGTGGAGTCATCCCCGACGGGGAGGTCAAGCATGACTGGGAGAGCGTCCTCAAGTCATCCTAGACGGGGAGGTCAAGCGTAACTGGGAGAGCATCCTCTCCTTTCTCTCTCGTGTTTGGTTTTGGAGAAGTGGAAGGCTTGATTAGGGGTTGATTTCGTGTGAGAAGAAGTTGCGGGTATTTTAGGCATTTCGTGTGAGCAATAAAAAAATAAAAAGATAATCAATTAGCCTATAAACTTTTAGGATATTTTATCGTGTTAATATGTCCGGGGACATTTTTAACAACTGCCTAAAACTTTAGGGCAAATGATAATTATCCCTTATTTTCACTGCCATGTTTTTCTTCCTTCCCCGATCGATTAGGCGCGCGAGCTCGGCTGAAAAATCGCCGCCGATGACGTCCCAGGACGGCGGAACCGACGCGTGGGGCGGCGGCGACGACGGCAACTCGCTGTTCGAGGGCATGGTCCTCTTCACGCCCTCCCTCTCCGCCGAACCCGATCCCGACCCCGCCGTCGAGACCCCCGAATCCCCCAAGCCGCCCACCCCTCGCCCCGACGCCGTCGCGGTCGCCAACGCTGACTCCAGCGCAGCTTCCCAGCCTCCGCCGCCGCCGCCGCCTCTGGACGAGGACCTCTTCTCCGATCTCACCCTCCTCGCGCCCCAGCCTCCGCTAGACCAGGAGCAGCACCCTCAAGGCCAAGATCAGAGCCACACGGCGGCCGCCTTGCCCCCCGCGCCGGTCCCACCCCCCGCGTCGGCCCCACCCCCCGCTGCCGTCGTCTCCCGGCAACCGTCCTCCTCCGCCTCCTCGTCGCTCCGCAAGAAGAAGAGGGCCGTGCGCATCGGGTACGGCCGCTCGCCTCAACCAGCCCCCGCTTCCCCTCCTACTGTTACAATTGCTACCACCACCATCACTGCTGCTATCGCTACTGTAATCCCTACTAGTAGTAGTAGCCTCCCCGATGCTTCGCCGCATACCGCCGCTCCTCCTACCCACGGCCAGTACCTGGAGCAGCTAGGTAATGGCGATGGCAATGAGCAAGATGCAGTAGTTGTGGATCCGGATGGCAATTCTTTGCATGTGAAAGAGGAAGCGGAAGAAGAGAATGGTGAGGTGGAGGATGGAGGGTCTGGGGTTACACCCGTGGGAATCGAGGAGAGATTGGCTCTTCTTAGATCTCAAATCTCTGGCAAGCTCGAGTCGATCCAGCAGAGAGCGGCCTTTGTCACAGCCAGAAGGAGGCAGCTGGCTGCCAGGCGCAGAAAGGTGGCGGAGGACGTGGGCTCTGCGGCATCCAGGCACAAGGATTTGGAGAGGGAGCTGGAGGAGGTGTGCGAGGCTGAGGACTTTGAGAGGGCCGAGAGGATCAGCGACTCCCTTGCAGCGTTGGAGAAGGAAAAAAGTCGGTTGTTGATGGTGCTGCGTGATGCGGAGCTTGAATATGATTCGGTGGATTTGGAGTTGCAGGATGTGCTTGAGTCCCGCATTGCTACCGAGGAGGAAGCTGCTGTCCTTCTGGACCAGTTTGCAAAGGTAAATTGGCTGTGCATCTTCTTACCTCACTTTGCATAGAACTGTACTGTTGATGAGAGATCTACTTCCTTGAATTCAGGCATGACTTCAAACAACCATTTCTCATAAATAGATAGGCATACAAAGTTCCACTGCTTAAACTCTAGTATTTGGATTTTGGAAAGAGCTGCTCAAGCATTTATTCATGCAAAGTACTACTAATGGCTATGTTTTTTTTACCGGACAACATAATCTAGGGCTACTCAGTCGTTCTTTGAAAATAACTTTTAGAGGCATGGTGAAACATGGGTCTTCTTTTTCAGATATGATAGAACATGTAAATTATAGGATATCGTATTATATACATAGTGTTCATGCCACTGTGTCATAACTTTATTGTAATAAGTGATCATTGTCATGATCATCTAAAAATAATAATCCCCTGTAATAAGTATGCAAAAGGTACTGAAAGGTTCGACAAGAAAATATTTGTGAAAGAAAAATTTTGACTTAAGGTTTTATGCTAACCCACACTAATAAAGTTGGGCAGTTCTATGATCACAAAGGACACTATGTTTATCTGGGTAGGTTAGTAGCTTAAGTATCCATAGATCTTTGTGTTAAATCAAATTGTTTGTCTGTTAGAGCTTTTCTTTCCATTATGAAACTTACTGACAATCATCCAGTGTCCACCTTAATGCAACCATAGTTGAATAGCTACAGTAATATATAATGCAGAAAAAAGAAACTTTTAGCAACTGCTAATTATGTACTTTTAAAGGAGACACTGCCTGTCAGTTTCTGTTCTTCTAGTTGCTTATTAACATTTAAAGCTGTCTTTCTTAGGATGCCACCGACCATGCTGATTTGGTAAGCAAGCAAGCAGAAGAAATGTCCTTGAAAGAAATAGAAGGGTGGCAAACATCAATGGAGTTACTAGAAACAAAGAAGCTAGAGATGGAGGTTGAAATAGAATTGGTTTTGTCAGCACATGCGGGGTTGGAAGGTTCAATAGAGCATTTGGTTGAAGACGACAAGAGAGAAAAAGACATGCTGAGTAAGAAAGGAGATACCCTCGCAGAGGAGTTATCTGGGCTCCTGGAGCTGGTGAGGTTGAAAGAAGCAGAGATAGCTGAAAACAATGCTCGGATCTGGGAGGTTCAAGAAAGGATCAGCGCTGTGGTCTCCAGATTTCATGGTTCCCAGTCAGATATTGACCTGAAGATCAATTCCTTGCAGGAAACCCAAACTCAAATTGATCAAGAGACTGAAGCACTTGTCCTGAAAAAGAACAAAATCGATAAATTCACCTCTTCAACCGAACAGAAAGACTCAGAGTTACGGGAAACTATCAATGCTTGTTCTTCTGAAGCAAAAGGTAGCCAGCAATCGATTGAAATCAGAAGAAAGCTTGCATCATCGATTTTGAAGTCAAGACAGGATAGAATTGGGTTGCTAAAAATGGAGGAGGAAATTTTGCAAGACATTCAAATGCTCAGGCAACAAATAACTGATGCAAGAACTAGTCTTCAGGTACACTAACTCTTCTTTTAAGGATTATTTTTTGCTGATTATAAACATTGGGTGCCATGTTTAGTTTTAGATGGCAAGATATTATTTTGGTGTTTATAAGCACTTAATTCTAAATATTACTTAATTTGATGGCCGGCAGGAGATATCTTCAAGGAGAGCAGGCATACAGCAAGAGATAGCTACATTTAAGCAGAAGCTCAGCTTTATTGACAAAAGGGGTCCTGAACTAGAGGCTGAAAAGAAGGTTGCTGCTGCTGTAAGGAACTTTAAGGAAGCAGGAAAGATAGCTGCAGAGGCGAAAGCACTTAATTCTGAGAGGGAAGAACTGCATGTTAAATTGGAGAAAGCTGCTACTGATCTGGAGATAATAGAAAAGGATATCACAGCAACCACTGACAAGATACAGGAATGTGAAGGACTTATTGTGCTCAAAGAAAAAGAGTCAGCCATGACAAGTTACAAAAGGCTCCGGTTGGATGCTGCTGCTGCTAGAGCAGAATTGACTACTGCAACTGAAACAGTTGACAGTGAAGAAGTTGAGATATTATGCAAAGAAGCTGAAGCCGCAGAATCTAAAGCATTGGAACTCAAAACATTGTATGACCTCCAACTGGACGATGATGAATGTATGTTTCAGCCTGTAGTCCCTATAGCATTGATAACCAACTCAACAGGGCAGTATTTGGCAGAAATTGCTTATTCTTTCGGCCTATCTCCTCAGAAGTGAATTGGATATTGGACTTTCAGACTCCCAGGGCTGCTTGATACACACTGTAAAGTTTTTCCCGACAGCTGTGCTTATTGGAGGGTACATCTGTGCTGCAATGAACTTTCCCACTTCCCGGATATGCCTCCCTCATTGTTCCTCTAAACGTCCTCGCATTTGGGATCTACTCTGAATCGGAGTAGGGGAAATCGTGTGTAACATCTGTTTTGCATACTCAACTCTGGGGATTTTGCTCCCCCCATTTTCGTGTACATTAAGAATGTAGCTCTTTTGTTGCGCTGGTTTTGATTGAATTACAGTGACAGGTCCTCAATCAGAATGTAATCAGAATGGGATATCCATGAATAAACCACCTTCTGCATTGCCATCATTCATCTTGTATAAAATTGAAGTGAGCAAATTATCACAATTCTTCTAGGCAAGACTGTTTTTATAAAGCTTTGTCTCGGTAGATTGGTGATCCAGGCCTTCTAAGATGTGAACTTTGTAGGGTAGGAAGTAGTTTGATCAAGTACTGTGGAACGTGGAAGCTGCGAACCTCCCAAGCCGTTGTGGAATCTACCCTACTCTCTAGCTGCCAAATAGAATCACCAAAAGGTGACATACTAGTATGCTTTTCTGCCTGTTCTACAATATACTTCACAGTGCATATATAAGGTCTTGAATCAAATTGCAGGTGCAGTTCCAGGCTTCCAGCTTGAGAGAATGGCGAACACTTCCAAGCGCAACGTGTGTCACCGGGGCGTCTGGCTTGTCAAGCGACTTCTCGAGGCTGGGTATCATGTTCTAGGGACGGACAGACACCCAGGTCCTTCTCTCACTCTAATGATCTAATCTAGTATTCCTCTTGTGGTTACTAATGTATTATTAACTCCATTTTAATTGCTTCTTTAGAATGTACAATTATTGAAAGTGAGGTGACATTTTCGCTGACTTGGTAGGCAATCACAAGAAGGTAGCACACCTCTGGAACTTAGCAGGTGAAGGCTGAAGCTTGTGAAAGCTTACCTCCTGGAAGAAGGGAGCTTTGATGATGCTGTGATGGCCTATAAGAGAGGGTAAGGGACCTAATTTTTGAGAGCTGACCTCTTGGAAAAAGGGATCTCGTGGAAGAAGGGACCTCTTGGAACCTATATTGGTTATAGAAAGATAAGTGATCTAACTTAAAAGTGTAGAAGTCTTTTATCTTACAACCTATCTTTTAGGAATAAGAAGACCCTTACGATCCTATAAGTTGTATTAGAGTTAGGTCAAACTCTTTCTTATATATCTTAACATGTTTAACAGTCATAACATCACATATATATTATATGAAGCCACTCATCTTCGATGGGGTCGACTTCCCATATTGAAAGGCGACAATGGCTACATACATTTATGCTCAAGGCTATTCAATCTGGAAAAAGGTCAAGAGTTTCTATGTTCTTTCCGATGATCAGATCACTCCAGCAAATCTTCTGAACGTGGAGGTAAACAATAAGGTTAGAAATCTCCTGATTCAGGGACTCTGCAGAAACGAGTTTGACCGTGTGTCTCATCTCGCTCCGGCGCATGATTTTTGGTAGACTTTCTCCCTCATCTTGCTCCTTGTTGTTTATAACTAGTGTTTTCACGCATCTTTTAGGGGGGGGGGGTAATGAGTTTGCATAATCCCTTGCCTTTGATGACTATCTTGTCCAAAGGGGGAGAAAGATCAAGGTAAAATTTGGTTGTAGTAAAAAAGGTAAAAATATTCAGATTGGGGGAGAGAGGTTATGTGGGGGCAGATCCCAGGCGCGCGGAGACGCCCGTAGTCGCCGCATGTGTGTTTGGACTAATCCCATGATCAATAGCTATTACACACATTCACAACATTGAGATTACATCTATACATATTGTATATATTTAATTTATGACAAAGGGGTGAATACAATAAGGTTTTATAGCATACACACACACACATACATACGCTGAAATGGGGCACCATGGTGTCTGGGTACCAAACCTCCCTGCCTTTGGATTGCTTTTAGATGTGTGCAAGTGCAATAACATGTAATATATTAGGATGGAAAGTCTTAATCATGGATAGAAAGTTTCAATTATAGATGGAAAGTCTTAATCATAGATGGAAAATCTTAATCATGGAGTTTGGGCACTATGGTACCCCTGTTTATATATATATATATATATATATAATGCAAGACTATCAAAGGATAAGACTCTATACTAAGTAGTCTACTCAATCATGAAGCTTAGGCACCATAGAGCTCTGTCGGGTAATCTGCTCGCGGAATCTATCACCAGCTTCTGCTGCATAGTCTTGAAATGTCGTGTGCAGTTTCCCGAACATTTACGGCGATCTGTCGTATGATTTCAACACGTCCAAGATCCGGGAGCTGGGCCTCAAGTTCAAGGGAGTGGAGGAGATGTTCGATGACTCCGTGGAGTCGCTCAAAGCTAATGGCTATCTACCGAAGAGTGCGGAAAGATGATAAATGGATCAATCCCCTGAGGAAGATGAAGCCACAGCTAGAAACATTTGAGTTTCAGTAGTATAGAACTTTTGAGATATGCAGCCTTTTCACCCTCGTATTCGCTCACATCTCATTGGCCGTCCGTCCATGACAACCGAACGTTATGTAGCTACTACTATGTTTAGAATGAAAATTTTATTGCAATTAACACTACGCCTGTGCAGGCAAACCCTATCATGCGTGCCTGTTCTTATTTTATTTCTTTAAATAAGAAAAAAGAATTACTTCCAATGTACGAAAATTTCAAAACCACCAATGCATATACTATCTTAGCCCTCCATTTCGCCTAAGATATATTTGCAGGTAATGAAGTTCTGGGCTAGTCTTGAGCGAGAAAACCATTCTCGCAACCATAATTCACGCACGGAACGGATGGATGTGCTTTGAGATCCGTGCGTGTCGGATTCTGGCCGTGAGCAGCAGCAGGATATTCGTCGTCCTCCTCTTCGGTTACACGCCGCTGCACTGCACTGCACTGCACTGCATCCCGCCCCGCCGCCTCGGTCCCTGGCAAGAACAAGGTGAGCGTTTCTCTCCATCAGACCTTGCCTGCTGCATCTCAACTTCGGTTCTGCGCGCTAGTTTCATGGCCTTTGCAACCCTAAACACGCCGCCGCTGTTCTTGCCCATGGCGGTTGACTCGCTTGTGCGTGGTGTAGTGACCAAACAATTCAGACAAGAGTGTCTCGTGAACTCGAAACTAGCACATCACCATGCGCATACGGCATACAAATGTATTGTGCCTTCTTGTTGTTGGGTCACCTCCTGCACTATTGGTGTTTGACGATTTGCCTGGCTGAGATTATGCTGCTCCATTGCGTCTGAATTGTGATGCTGAACAAGGAGGACTCCGATGGCCGGTGGTGGCAGCAATGCCAAGAGCCTGACGGAATGGCTGAGGGAGAAAGGGTTCGACGAGGAGGCCCTCGGGCGCATGTTAAGGAGGTGCAAGAATCTGCGGAGTCTTGACGCCGGCGAGGCCTCCGGAGTCTGGGACTACCTCCTCAGCAATGTCAAGATCGAGCAGCGGAAGCTGCGGCACGTGGTAACCAAGTGCCCCAAGGTGCTCACCTTGTCCGTCGACGATAATTAAGCTCGTCCCCACGGTCCAGTGCCTCACCACGCTGCAGGCCATGCCCGGGGAGGTTGCGCAGGCCATCGTCAAGTTCCCCCAGATATTGTTCCATAGCGTGGAGGAGAACCTCTGCCCTCTCCTCGCCTTCTTCCAGACGCTGGGCATCTCCGAGAAGCAGCTTGCCAAGCTGCTCATGGGCAACCCACGCCTCATCAGCTACAGCATCGAGGCCAAGTTCTCCCGGACGGTGGACTTTCTTGTCGGCCTTGGCATTGACAAGGAGGGCATGATCGGCAAGATGCTGGCAAAGCAGCCGTACACCATGGGTACAGCGTTGACAAACGGCTGCGTGCTACTGCTGAGTTCCTCAAGTCAGCAGTTGGGTTGCAGGGGTCAAATCTCCAGAGGGTGATCATGAGTTTCTCTGATATACTGTCGTGAGATGTCGACAATATTCTGCGGCCAAATTTAGCATTCCTATGGAGCTGCGGGTTCAGCAAGGATCAGGTCATGGCTTTGGTGGCTGAATACCCTCCTGTTCTCATCAATAGTATCAAGCATTGCGTGGAGCCCAGGATGAAGTTCCTGGTCGAAGAAATGGGGCGGGACAAAGGCGGAGGTGGTAGATTACCCCCAGTTCTTTCGCATGGACTCAAGAGGAGCCTGGAGTACCGTCACAATGTGCTCAAGCAGACTAACTCAAGGTGCAGCCTCAGTGAGATGCTTGATTGTAATCAGAAGAAGTTTGCCATGAAGTTTGGTTTGGTTGCAGCAGTTTAGGCACTCATGCTTCAGTTCCTATGTAGCTTGTTTTATCTTCAGGTGAATATTTTCTTTTGTACCATTGGCTGTGTTGCTTCTTGAGCATTTAGGGCGTTGACAATCCAAAGCATTTTGCTTTAGTGGGGTGTTTTGTGGAAAGTTCAGTGCAATTCCTGCTTTCATTGTCTTGAGTATGCAAATCTCATATTCCTTCTAAGGGGAGAACCAAATGCAAAGCATATGAATTTTTCTGTTGTCATGCTATGCTCAATTGAAATGCACAAGTGAGTGGTACAATACAAAGGAGAAGATATTAAGCTACAACTTTCCTCTCCTAGGAAACTATCACAATCAACTATTTACACAATTACACATGCACACCAATCAATTATTTTTAGTTCATTATTTACAACCACAATTGGGGAAAGAAAACAGTTGTCTACTCAGCCAAATTCCTATGTACAGTGTATCTGAAAGATGATTTGTAGGGCAACCACGCAACACACTTGTCTATCCTACTCCTAAGACATTGTCTGATTTCTTTTTGTTGTGCTTCAGACATGCTCTCACATACCATCTCAACCAGATCAGTCAACTCTAGATTAGCATCCTTTGCATAGTAGTGGAGGACTTTGGGTAGAAAGAGGGTCTGCTTCCTGACCATAACATTAGCTTGAACGAACTCAGACCTGGCTTGATTCAGTTGATGATATATTTTCTTGGCTGTGTACAACCTCACCTGCAGAGATTTTTGCAGTAAGAATAATGTGATCATCTTTCAGTTAACATGTTAGCAACGGGCATAGAACTTACAGGTGGATCTGAAAATGCTCCAGTGGAAAGAGCAAAGTGAGCAAGTGGCTCTGGATGACGAAGAGCATAAGGATGTGTGGAGCTCCCTGATGTTGACTTTTTCATTGGCGTAAATAGCGTCCAAAGCCACTGCATAGCCATTAGTTTGTTAGTGCCTTTCCTTCTGAAATGTGATTGTGTTTGTGTTATTGATGGAAATTGCTGTGTAGGTGTAAGCCATACGAGTGAAGGACGGTGGGAATGACATCCAAGAATTAAGTTCTGAATAATTTGGGAGTTTACTGAATGGCCACCCACATTATATGCGGCCTGACAACAGATTGTTCAAGAGTCAATTATAAGAGAAAATCAAACATGCCAAGTTATAACAGTATAATTGATGAAAGTTTGATAACTGTATACCTTCAGAATAATGTCTGTATTTTTCATGCCTTTGTCCTGAAGTCCATAAGCCATAAAAGCCTGTTATATTTCAGAAGGCATTGTGGGTTAGACATTGCACACATTTCTGAGGTTAACAGTGAACATAGTTAAGGTGACAGTTGTTATCAATGCTGACCATACATGCATCACTAAAGCATTGTGGATATTGATCCAAAAACAGAGTTGCTCCATGTGTGCCATCTTTGTGGGGTCAATTTTCTCAAGCCGTTTTATCAGCGCTCTGAGACACAAAATGAACATATGTAAATCAAGAGTCCTTTTTTGTGTTTTTTTGGCACAGTTGTGTACCTGATGGTCTCTAGCATTTTAGAGGCATAATCGAACTTGTCAGCATCTATATGTATCCTTGGACAAACTATCGTCCCACTGTATTGTCCGTTATTCTCATTCAATAAGCCATATTTGGCAGAGCTTGTGTTGACATGGTAATGTAATCGGGGGCTCCAACTATCGACACGGTGATTTAGAGAAAAGGTACTTAATGAAGAGGAGAACGAAGGAGTGGACAAAGTCTCAAAATCTGCGTCTTGTGATGGGCGGCTTGCAAGTTTGTAGTAGACCGCAGAAATGCTTCTAAGAATGTCCTCTGAAAGCTTGCATGAAATCATGGGTACATGTTCAGCGATAGAAGTACTCAAGAAATTTGCAAGACTAGAATGGCCTGAAGATGATCTTGACAACACCTGTGAATACTGCAATGATATGAATGCTGTATCAGGTATTCTCACTTTGGAAGATTTTGTTACCAAAGGAGAGCTAAAGCTTGTATTCTCGAAAAAAAAATGTAGAGCTAGAACTGGTATTAGTTGTGGGATTTATCCGACTAGCTTGGTGGTGAATACTGAAAGGATGAAGAAGAGGCATTGTTCATACACGTTTAGAATCTGAAACTGTTGGCAAGTTGTAGGATGCAGATTCCTTGATTTCTCTCAATCGGAGGGCACCTTCATCAGCTATCTTTCTGCTGCATTGACGGTGTATTTCTTGACCCACCTGACCATAACTTTAGCCTTAGTACACTGTCTGCTCTCTGAATTTCTGCGCGGTATAAACTATGAACATTGATCCATCCAAGGTCGCAAGGTGTGTACCTGACCAGAAACACGAGGTGAGACACCTAGGTATTGATCAAATGCTGCCCTGTAAAGGGAAAGCAAATGCAGTTCCTTGCGAACAACTTCCTCCTCAAGGGCTGCTATCTCCCAAACCAAGTCTGCAACGGACTGTAGGCAGAACAAGATCAATTAGAACTTGATGATTAAGGCACAAATAGCAAATATATAGAACTGAATTATTTTTTTACTTCTTTGTATTATGTAAAGTTTGAGGCTGAAACACTGTTCCTGAGTATAGCAGATACACCCTTTAAAAAAGGAACATAATTATGGCTCATGGGCTTAGTTACAACTCCCTACATATGACAAACATCATTTTGTTGACAACAGTGATATACTAAGCTATTGAGAAAAAGTAAGATGATAAGAACACTATAAAGTATGGATATAAGACCTGCATTGAACAGCTTTAATTCAGCTTTTGCTATCATGAAATAATTTATTAGTTTCTGGAACACACCTTTGAAATAGCCTTTTCAGTTTGTTCTGCAGTAGTAATCATGTTATGGTCAGGCAAATGCTCTGGCAGATTAAGCGAATATCTTCTGCAGAGCATCTTATCTCCATTGGTTGTCTGCACAATCATGACATAGCAAGACAAGAGAAAAATCCAGTAAGAAAGTAGCAACTGAGGAGTAGTAGCATTGCTTATTTGATGAGCAAGACAGGAAAGGAAGGTATTAATAAGAGTGAAAAGGAAATTTAGATTACCCACAGGTTTGTCATAGGAGAATCGTGGTGATATGTCCAATACATTTCCATGTGTGCTTATAACACTGAAAATACAAGAACTGAAGTTAGAACAATACTTAATCAGATATATCATTCAAAGTAACAGAAAGCTAGGTAGCTCGGAATACTGAAACTGAACATTTTTGTAACCACAGATAAAATGTTTTTGGGTCAAAGGAGACCAGAAAGAGTCATAGGAAACAGATGCGGTGCTGGAAAATGATTTGCAAGTACAACTGTCTACATTGATATTCCCCCAGAAAAAAGGGGAAAGCCTCGGCGTTACTAGAACAGCAACCTTCAACATCACTTACAGTACAGTACATATCACCTGAAAGTTTTTCAAGTGATCTGCAGGAGACAATGACGGAGCACAGTAACACAAAGATAGGTGTATGCAGTAAAATTCTGCTAATGGAACCAAATACGGATGAATAATAGATTGAAAAAATATCTTGTTAATATTGATCAAAACTGTTACAATTGTCCTGCGTATCTATATGCTCGCTGCTGCTGCGCCTTTCTTTTAGCAGCTATTATCTCACTAACTTTTTTGAAGCTTACCCTGAAGAACTGCTAGAAGAACAAAATTATCGACATCATTCTGAAAGATTGCTGCATGCTAACCTTCGCGAGTGTCGGTCTAGTAGATGAGAAGACGAGTGGCCAGCCTTTGGTGTCTCTGCACTATAAAAGGTTGTTTCCATGAGCACCTCTGATGCTGAGTTCTCCATGGCTGCTTAGAATGTGCTTCAGTCACCAAGAACCTACCAACCATCAAGAGCAATCATGTATTGCAATCAGTATTCGGTTCTCCAGAACTAGTTGAAGAGAAAGAGGTAGTACGTAATCACTCACACTAATGAACTTACCAAGATCATATATCGTGATTTATTGCTGTGTGCCAACGAGGAGAACTAGGAGACCATGATTCAGCTTGGTCTGGGTGATGAGAAATCTTCTCTATCTCAACACCAACTTCTACTCAGCTAAACAGAGCTTGTCTGGTTGCCCACGCGAATGAAAGGAAAGAAAAATGGAAGGAAACACAAGGTTTTCCTAGATACTGAAGACAAGAACAATGGAGAACAAGTGCACAACAGAAATGTTAAGCAGGGGATGTACTAATGAGTAATGCCAGCACTATATAGGCAGATAGAATAACGGCTTCAAGGCATAAGAGCTGATATTTAAGATTGAGTTAGAGTAGGATTAGTAACAGGCAGAGGTGACCCACAAGGCCAAAGAAGCAAAGGAAAGAAAATGCTACCCGCAGGAAGATATGGTCAGTAAAAGGATAACCCCAAAAAAGCAGAGCTTAAAAAGGAGCAAAAGAAAATAAAATCGAGCAATGGCCTCAGTATGTCTCTCCGTCCCTCATTGCCAATTCCTCCATTAAAAGAACAAAGAAAGGTGAACGGCTCCAAACACTGATCAATAATGGCCAGGTGGAGGCAATGATAAGATGGAGAGGTTAGTGGCGGCACAACTAGAGGACGCAGCGCGACTAGTACCAAATCTCAGTAACGATCTCCCTTATTGTACAGAAAAGGATGAGAGAACCAGTAGACAGAGAGATCATTAGGTGGCATGGCAGTGACCGGGCCTGGGCGGGCAGATGGGAATTAGGTTGCGAGTTGCTGGCTTGCTGCCACACCTTCTCCGCCTCCTTGGTCCATTGAGTCAATGAAGCCACAACCACCACCACAACAACCGTGCCTTCGTCAGTCGTCTGCGTGTGCGCTTCAGCTTCATCATACGTGCATGCGTAATGCGCTCCATATGCAATTTACATGAACTGTTTGGTGCACCGAAAGTGAGTTCAGTCCAATTAACATTGGACATATGGTAAACGCAGGTTTCTGAAACCCTAGATAAACAGATGCCAAACACATTATAATACCACACCATATGGGTAACCTTAAAACGACGATGGTGGGATTTTCTTGATTGAAATAACTACAAAAAAAAAGCAGTCAAAACAAGTAAATAACTAGACTATTGGTATATCAAGAACTTTATACTAGTGTCCAATCCATGGTTAGGTCTGACAATAGCCCAACCTCGCTGGCTACAGTAATTGCGGAGCAGCTGAAATGAACAGCGGGTAAAGAAGCAGCTAAAGATAAGGAGTGACACTGTGACAGGGATGGGGGCCAAAGGGGGTGAGGTGAAAGACGACGAGCGAAAGAGGAAAGCTCTTCTGAACATGGCAGCAGGCAGGTAAAAGCCGAGAAGAGAGCACCTTCGACGAGTCCAAGAAAGGTAGAATCGCCGCGCCGGCCGTGGCTTTTGGAACGGCGCAGCGACGATGAAAAATGGAGATTTTACGGTGCAAAGCATGAGAAGAAGTGGGGCTGCGACTCCGAGGCTCTGAGCTCGCCAAATTGGCCAGCGTCTATCTGCTGCCGTCGCTGGACTCCTGCACCTGCAGACACTTTACAGCTTACAGCACAGACGACAGAGCCTAGCTTGCTTCGCCACGTGCCATCTCTGCAGGCTGCAGTTACATCTCACTCCATTGCTCCTGCTTCCCATGAAGTAATTCGAGTGAAGGACGAAGCAACGTCAAAATTAATAACCGTGCATGCGTTTTGTAGCTGAGGGAGGAAAAGAACAAATCAATGTAGCTAAGGTGTGCGCTAAGATACACGGCAATACGTGCACAAAGATATGGGAGTGTTGCTATCATCGCGGATGGGTCACGGGGGCACTAGATGGCGAGACAGGCACCCGGCACCGACCCGAATGGACGTATAGTGGCCGCCCATCCATCGGTTCCTCAAAGTGGTTAGGAGCGGACCAACGATTCGTTCGGGATATATCATAACTAAAAGAAACTATACTACACGTTCAAGGCCGTTCCTGTCATTTTGGGGCCTTAGGACACGATAAACATGAGATCTTTTATTCTAATATAAATATGTAATAATACGTTTTCTATCAATTGTAATAATCATTAGACAGTACATAACAAAATACAAAGTACTTATTGGCAACATTAGGCTTAGTACATTACAAAATGCAAAGTACTCATTGTCGATAATCCACTGGCACATTAATATATTAATAAGTCTTAGAAAACTATAATATACTACTAAGGACAAATCAATTTAGGAGAGACCATTCAACCTTTCATGTGACATTGATGACCTCAAATAGTTTTTCCAATCGTCGCTCTTAGATCTAATGGACATCTATATATAAAAAATAAACTGATGTTACAAGAAAGTCAAAGTTTTTTGTTCTAGATAGTGTAGATATTGCGTTGGAGACTTAGCTAAAGTGGTATTTAACAGATAATTAAAGAACAAAAATTCATAAAAATGTACCATATATGCAATGGCTATATGAGGAGATTTTAAGTAGAACTATTACAAAATGAAAAAATCGAAGGCGAATTGGTTGAAAATCAATGAAATCGGGCTATCCCCTATTAATGGCGGCACTTGTTTTGGGAGAAGAGAAGACCGAAAGAGGAGTGGAGAAGTCAAGGGGCGCAGGCGGTGTGCATGGTGGATTGGATCTGGTGGATGACTTACTTGATGTGTTCTCTCTATAAATGTTCATGCTTGGATATTTAGAGAGCGCTCAATGCTGGATGCACAACATAGACCAAATGGGCCATTACTTGACTTTGGCAGCTAGCCCAACTAATCATTAATCAATTATATCCAACATTCAATACATAGGCTATATCATGCATGTATACATACTAACATACATAGGCCAGGGGCCCCGAGTTTTCATGGGCCCTAGGCGGTCGCCCCTGCTACCTAGGTCCAGGGGCGGCTCTGTAGACGTCTCATCACAGACGGTTTCAAAGAACCATCATATTGTAATTATTACAGACGGTTTTTGTTAATAACCGTCTGTGATAATGCCACATCACCGATCCATGACATCTTTCCCAGGATTTCGATCTCACCTATCTATTCTCTCCGTATTGAATAGTAGGCACCGGTCTCCTCCCACCTCTCGCCCCTTATTACTCCCCTCTCCCCCCTTATTACTTCCCCTCTCCCTTTCCAGCTGCTCCTAGTTCATCCACTCCTTATTCGCCTGCTTCCTCTCATAAACCAAAGTGCCCCATCCCCTCGACAACGCCGACTACTACCGTGAGCTCCTCTGCCTCCGGTTGTGACGCCACGGTTCATTGCACAAGACACTTTTGTCGTAAGTGTCTTATGCAGTGTCACCGTCGTAGCATAACGATGATGCTACCGCCGCCTCTCCTTCATTGTCAGTGATATCCCCATCCGATCCACACCCCTCTTTTTTTTATGCTTGGATATGAAATTACAAAATCAATGGCACTACTACAAAAGAGGCTATACTGGACGGCTACATTACAGATGGCTCATAGACGGTTTTACAAGCATGGCCGTGTACCGGCTGTGATACGTAACTATGACAGACAGTTCATATGAATAACCGTCCATACTACTACAGAAAGGATCATTACAGACAGTTTGAATCAATAATTGTCGGTGATGCCTGCCATTATTACAGACGGTTTGTATCAATAATCTATGTGATTGTGATGTTTTGCATTATTATATACGGTTCATATTAATAACCGTCTGTAAAAATTGGCTAGCTAGGGTTTTGGTCATATAAATCTTGATGCTTCTAGATTTTTTCTTCTACTAATTTCTTGAAGACTTCAATCCATAGACGAAATTGACTTCTAGCACCTTGTGTGAACTTAGGTATGAAGAGGAGACTATATGACAAGGCCCATTCAGCTGTTCAACGGGTCCAGAAACTTCGAATGTTGTTTTGATGCCCTAAACGATTTTTTTAGAGATTTCACTTTTCTGGAGCCTCGCGAATGAATCAAAGCTGTCCTTATAATTTTTTAATGTAACTTTTCATTAGCTTTCAAATAAGTCCAAAAACGTTGAAAACGGAGTCCGTATGTAAAAGTTATGGTTGTTTTATTACGTATCGCTTTCAATTGATTTGTAAAATAGATGTGTTTGTTTCTGAAATAAATGTGAATTGAATATATACATATATTTGTTGTATTTCTATTTATTTCAAAGAGCATGACTAGCATTTTCTGAGGGTAGCCAATAAACAGAGATACAAAAGAATATCACAAACAGTTCCTAGGATAAACCGTCATAGATGGTTTTTGGATCGAGTCGTCTGTGGTAGTCTCTTTTACAGACGGTTTTTTATATGAACCGTCTGTGTTGTGACTTATCACAGATGGCTCATAAATAGGCATATAAATTCAAACTATTCAGAAAACCATTTATGATGATGGTTTTGAATTGTCTGTGATGACCATTTCTATAATAATGTACGCATGCTGTAGTCGTCGACTAACCACTAGCATCATGTGATGGCCTCCAAAAAGAAACCGGCGCCATATGAATAATTCCATCAACTTCTTGTGTTACATCGATATCTCGTAGCCACGCATGCATTTCTTGAGCCGTGGTCAAATCAGACACCTACTAGTTCATACACGCATGCGTGCAGGGTGGTGAAATGAAATTAATCATGTGTGCGTCGATCGAGTTTCCAATAAGAAAACTTCGCTAATTGTCCACCGGACACTCGGGCATGATTGTGTTGGTTGCATTGCATCATGGAGATGGAGTGGAAGCTAAAGTCGAAAGCCAAAAGGCCATTTAATCAGTGTGTGCACGTGTGGTTCGCCATGAGCCATGCAAGAGAGAGGGTAGGGTCGTACATGCGCGCGCGGCCAGCAGTCCGGCTTCGTCTGGCTGCGTGCGTGTGCGTGCGGGCGTTTGCATTCATTGCTCCCGGTGGACCGGTACGTGGTTGCGTCGCATGAAAGGCCACTAGATAACCAAGACGAGGGAAAGTCGCGGCGCGGCTGGCGAGCTGGGCGCCGCTTCCATTTCGCCGGTGCCGCAGCCTGCAGGAAACTTCGTGCCTCGTGCGTGTGACGGTGCGGCCTGCGGTAAAATGGCGAGCTCACGCGCCGCGACGCGACGCAGGGCCGTCTGTGGCGCCGTGCGCACGCCGCAAAAGTTGTACATCTGCATAGCCAATGGCTCTGTTTTCTTAGACTGTAGGTGATAGCTTTTGACTGCTGCTGATCGTTTTTATCTGTTTTTCAAGACAACAGTGGACGATAGAGACATTGACGTGAATAGCGCACATGATTTTAGGCTCAGGAAGACGTTCAAGTGATCAACACGTGAAGCATATGGGTACAATGTTAGAGAAGTTCGACAAGTATTGGACTGAAAAAAATAATGTTATGGTTATTGCTACCATTCTTGATCCTAGGTTTAAGATGAGGTTTGTTAGTTGGTATTTACACAGATGTTTGACCCCTTCAAAGCCATTAGTGAGGAGACTGAAATCCGTGTCAAGTTGTTTGATCTGTGTATGCCACACATGAGATGTAGCATCAGCAGAACAAATCTGCCAACAGCAGAGCCAAGTCCTCTTCAACCATGGATATTAGTAGCTCATTAGCCTCACTTTTAAATGAGTTTTAGACATTTATGCAATCCAGTTCTACAGAACCATCTAAATTAGAATTACTCATTTATCTAGATGAATCGAATCATCCTTTAGTAGACACGAGTTTTAAATTGCTATATTAGTGGAGGTTGAATACTTACAGGTTCCCTGTTGTGTCCAAGATAGCAAAGGAATTCTTGACTGTACCTGCTAGCATTGTATCTTCAGAGTCAACCTTTAGTGTTGGCGGTAGAGTCCTTGATGATTATCTGTAGCACCCCGGCCCTCCTCTAAGCTAGGAATGATATCGTACACACTTACCATCTCAATTAGACACTGCTACTAAAAATTTCAGCAGCACCTCCTTTGCTTTTACGACATCAGACAGAGGACAACAAACATATATTGAACATGATGTAATAAGATAACTGATTCCATCTCATAGATAATCATAATATAACCGAGACTTAGGGCTCCACGCTCATAAAGGCTCAACATCACGTGCACGCAAACATACTAAACCAAATGGCGAACCACATAAGACCTATCATATGAAATCAGAACTGATGGAAGAAACTCATTCGCCACTTCAAGCAAAAAGGGGACTGACCGTGTCCCAACATACCCGCAACATACCTAAAACAAACTCGAACCAGGGTTTAATCTAAAGCAATTTAACAAGAGTTTAAACATACCCAAAACAAACTCGAACAAGGGTCCAATGTTGCTAGGGACCGCCACCGTTTAGTGGCCCGCCATCCTCTGATCCACATCAATGAAGCCAACCCCATTGCCATGGCCACAAGTGGCGTAGCTATAGGGCAACAATGTGGTAGGGGGGAAGGACGTGGAGGGGGGGGGGGTGAGGACTCATAAGGGAAGCGAAGGGGGAGGAGAGCGACGGTGGGTGCAAGAGTAAGTCGACGATAACAGTGGTGGGCATCGCAAGGTAGACCAACCAAGAAGGAAGAATAGTGCAGAGAGGAGACTTTTACACTACAAAACTAAGGGCAAAATGGTCCATTTTGATGGCTAGAAGGCTCAAGTTGGATGGAATGGTAAAAAAATGGACGGTGCAATCTTTCAGTGGTATTAAAGTGTAGCAGTGAAGTTCAGTGATGTAAAACTAGAGTAATGAACTTTCGGTGTCACCAAACCAATTTTTCCCTCGATTTATGGGCCTATCTGTGATCACTATCTAGGGTACTGGAAGCAAAGTATGGTAGAGCCCGATAGGGTTCTTTTCTTGAAGTACGATGACATGATCGCCGATCCTATCAAGCATGTCAAGATGCTCGCCGAGTTCCTCCGTGTTCCGTTCACCGACGAGGAGGAGAGCGGCGGAGTCGTGGAGGAGGTGGTGCGGCTGTGTAGCTTCGAGAAGCTGAAGAGCCTACCGGTCAACTCCTCGGGAGTATCTGATCGGATTGGTGGGCTGCCGATGGAGAACTCTTCATACTTCAGGGCCGGAAAGGTGAGGGACTGGGCGAACCACTTGTCTGAAGAGATGGCAAACAAACTGAATTGCATTGTTGAGGAGAAACTGAAAGGATCTGGCCTCACCTTTTAAGTTGACCTGTAATTGTCATGCATGTCTAATATTCATCATCAGTAAGTTGTGTCCAACTACACATGCATGCTTGTGCAACCAAGTTGGATATCTTGTATTCCTGGAATAGTGTGAAGAACCACATGCTTTTAAAGATCTGTAATTGTCCGGGACGTGGGGATTTTTCTTGATTGTTTTGGAGTAATTTCCTGATTCAAACATATCTCATGCTTTCCTTCCCTTAAACGTGAAGCAAGAACGCCGCGCTGTCCCCGTCGCCCAGCGATGGATAACAAGCTTGCAGTGCTGTGTTGGTGCCCAGAGTGGCAGACGCTTTCCCGCCGCATAAGGGCGTAACGTGCTGACGGTCCATGTGGGCTTGAAGCAGAGGTGAGTCTACGGGTAAAGACGAATCGAGTAGTATTTAAATTATATTTGTATCTATATATTTTTCTCGGATTCGAATACGAATCGAACAAACGTCCAATACGAATACGAACCAGACAAATATCGGATATAAATTCGAATCGAATATCTACTCAATTCGGTCGGATCTAGATATCCTCATAACTTATATAATATGGAGATATTAGTAACATTCTATCCTCGTACAATTACGCTTAATCATTCTAATTCATTTACTTCACCTAAAGAAACATGAATTCACGTTCAATTAAAAAACTTGTCCAACTAATTAGTCGTACTGTAATAAAAAATATATATTGCTTCATCGAATACGAATACGGATACGGATAGTTTAGATAAAACAACATTTCATATGGTAAAAGTACATACCATATTCGCATTCATATTTTTTATGCGAATTCAAATACGAATACGAATAGGATAGAAAATATTATTTGGATGAAAAAATATATACCATATACGCATCCTATCGAATACGGTAAATAAATAATACAGATAATTTGTATCCACTTTTCACCCCTAGAGGAGTCCAATATGGGCTGGATTCGTTGTAGGCAACGGGCAATGTCCCCAACAGCATGCGGGCTGCGGTACACCCCGCTTGGCAAAACATCATGGCCGTGGCCACATCGCATGAGCGGCTGAGCTACAGCCCCAGAAAAGCCGGACCGCCCAGGCGCGTCGGCCGTGGCATGGCCCATTGCCCACCGCCGTGGCATGGCCCATTGCCCACCGCCCCCCGCGGACGCGGCACACCAGACGCCCACGTCGTTCGTCGCGCCATGCGCATCCGCAACGCCAGGCACGTCCCTGTTGCGGACGCGCACGGCGTACACGCGCTTCCCCGGCCTCCCCGCCCTGCCGCCTGCTCGGCAGGCAGGCCGACGCCTTGCTCCCGCCGGCGCCGCACGCGGCACCCAGCCACGCAGGCCACTGTGTCTGTGGGTTAAAGAACAGAGTTGACTGACGGCTGTATACTCTACTGAATTACTGCACAGTACGGGCTACGGTTAAGGTAAAACATGATCCTCGTGCTGTTCACTTCCTTCCCCTGTCAGGTCTTCATTACATCGCAAGTCGCAATCTTTATATATACATGCTCTTGCCTCCCTTCCATTCTGTTGCAGCAGCGGTAGAAGTGTAGAACGATGGCGGCAATAATCAAGAGTTCATAGCAACTCGTGGGTGTGACTAGACTAGTACGGTGGAGCTCGGCGTGGAGCACTCTTGCGCCTGGACGCCCGGTGAGCGCTGCAGATGGGAGGCGTAGCTGGAGAAATGCTGCAGGCTCTGTCATCCTCCGTCGTCCTTGCTGCCGCTGCGCTTCCCTCTCTCGCCCATCCGCTCACCGCCGACGTCCTCCGAACCTTGCTGGCCACCGAAGACTCGTCGGACGTCGTGTCGGAGACATGACGCGGTTCCAAGCCCAGCTTAGGGTGGAGCGCGAACGTGAGCTCCGGATCCCTCTTCACGCTTGCAAGCTAAACGCAGCAACAGGAAAACGAACAAACATGCACATTATTTTCGTACTATAATATAGTTTGATTGGCATTTCGAACTAGTACAGAAGTAGGGTCGAGTGTGCTACTTTGCCTTCAAGTCCCTGTTTGTTTATTTCTCTCTCTGTTTATTCCAATGCAATCATGCAAAAAATGCAAAGAAAAGCGAAGGCGGCGAAAGTTGTTTGCAACTAAAGAATCGCTAAAATTAAGCAAGCGAATGAACCAACGAATCATCAGGTCCCGTAGGCTAATTAAAATACCCAAACGAATGAGCTGGCATTGCCGATATCCTCCGGAAAGCAAGGGCAAAACGCAAGAGTTGTTTTCAAGGAATGGCAAAAAAACGCAAGAGTTGCCGGGTAACGTTAGGTGGCTCGTTCATGATCACAGAATACCTTGCACCCCAGGGAGCAGAAGCGGAAGGAATCGAGCAGGCCGCGGCCGCACACCTCGCAGCAGACGGCGGCCGCCTTGTTCCCCGGCGGCCGCGGCCGCGGCCTCTCGTTGAGGAACACGATCTTGGCGCTGTTGATCACGTACGGCTGGACGCACGAGACGTCGATGAGCCTGGACACCTCGGACACCCTCACCACGTTGTGGTACGACGACCTCCGAATCTGGACGCACGAACAGAATGCACCGAATTAGAGAGACGAAATGTAGAGATTGGACTGCTCTGGTGAGTAGTGATCGACGAGTACCTGGAGGACATGGTGGCCCTTGTGGAGCGGGAGGCAGCAGGAGCAGAGAGCGTTGCTCCCTGCGCAGTCCAAGCAGTACATGTTGCATTCGCTCCTGGTGGAGTTCCCGTGCTCCGTGCACTGCGCGAAGTACCTCGCCGTCAGCATAGGCCTCAGCCACCGTGGCTCCGTGGCGCCATCCTCCCCTTGAATCGCTGGTCCAACCTGCACCAATGAACAGCATCGCACGAATGATTCATGAAATGTACATGGATTCCGACTTCGCGGCGGAAGAAGAGAAGCCGATCAGTTGGCCACTTACCATAGCTTCAATTGAGGGTTCCGAATCCGAGAGCAATTTGCAGAGAAGAGAGGGCTTTGTTTATGTTAGAGAAGCCGGTGCAGAGAAGTACAGTACAGAACCAGAGACGCCAGTGCTGGGCTTATATGGGTGTGGGCTTTGGAGAGAGATGGCAATGGGAATGGAGGCAGGAGGGAAACTGATTGAACGATCGAATAACCAAATCACGTCATTACAGCTGTTCGTTTTGGTTTATATGGTCCGTTTTTCTATAATAAATGATTTTTCTATAGTATCTAACTTTCAAACGAAATGTCTGTTTCAAGACAGATCTACTAGCTAACTGTAGTATATATTGCAGTAACTTTATTTATAACACATACTCTCTCTACAAGCTGTTACTATTTGTATGAGCGAATACCACAATCAGAGAGGGTGAATGATTGTCTCCGCTTTTTGGAATCTCTTAATGCTCGGTGAAGGTTTCGACCGCTCACTTGATCGCTCGGCTGTCGAAGACTTCTTACAAGCCGTAAACTACGACCACTTCAGCCATTGATCTTCGACCGCTTTGTACGTACTTAAAAACTTCTACACCAGAAGCTAAACCTCTTGAATACTTTGAGAAGTCAGCGCCTTCGAGTACTCGTATTTCCTCTGTTTTCCTGGCAGCGATTTGACACCTTTGCACGTAGTCGTAAACTTCAATCCACCTGCAATCACCAATACTTTTCGAGTAAATCAAGAACCAGATTGATTCAAGATGATATTTATTGCTGGATTTTTGTGAATTTATAAAGTGCTCTCACAAGCACCTCTAAAAGCCTCACCAAAACTAAAGCCACTTCAACTTCTCCCAAAAACCTTATGTTAACCCTTAATCTCTCTCTATTTTTATAGGCTAACGCTCCAAACCGTGTTAACATCAAACACAGTCACTAAACTCTTCCGTTCCAAAAATCAAAAGGCCCGAAACCCTTCTAAACATAAGTTTTATAAAATCTCTAAATTTTCTCAGTTATGGATTTCTTCCATAACTCCTAATCATCACATGTCGAAACCGTCAAGACCATACCTCTCGTAGTTTCTTCACGTTTCATCCACCTTTGATCTCCATGTGCTCCAGCGTGAGCCCGACCACCTCGTGGCATCCTCGACCACTTGGATCTTAGATTTTCCCCTCCTAATCCCGGTTCTCTTCGTCACCGACCATGACCGCCTCCACGCCTAACTTGCACATGCAAAGACCGAAAAATTTGTGCTAGAGAACATTGTCCCTAGCACAAGTTCTTCTCAACTTGACCAACATTAATCCACACACGCAAATCACACCCTTAACCATCAATAACTACGAACTAGATCATCCATGATCTCAATTTCTACGCTCTCCAAAATTAACTCCAGACCACTCAAAAAAGCTGGTCTGACCGCCATGCACAGCTGGTCAGGCCGCTGGCCCAACGAGTACTCAAAAACTACGAGTACTCGGGGTACTCGAGACACACAAGCATCGTAGCACTTGAAACCTACGACTACCAACCATCAATCAGTCACTATACCATTGACTACCGAGTACCGACCAGGTACTGTAACGCCGACTACCGATCACCAATCTAATACTGTAGCACTGACTACCGAGTATCGACCTGTCACTGTACCTCTGACAACCGACTAGATACTGTAGCTACGACCACCAATCGGTCACTGTAGTATCGACTATCGACCGGTCACTATAGCTCCTTCTATCGACCAATTACTATAGCTCTGACTACTGACCGGTTACTATAGCTTACGACATCCGACCGGTTACACTAGTTTACGACTATTGACCGGTTCATTGTAGCTTGGAGGATCTCAAACTCCGAACCGAGGTTGTTTCGCCGCGGTCGTTCAGCCATGGTCGTTCTGTCATGCTCGACCTGCCATTGTCGATCTTCAGTGGTCGATCTGCCGTGGTCAACCTTTCGTGGTCGATCTGCCGTGGTCAACCTGCCGTGGTCGAAATCTGCCAATTCCAATTTTGCAAAAGAGCACCGACCAAAACTTTCACAAACGTAAATTTCAATGCAATTCAAATATCAATTATTCATCATCACTATATGCATAACATATCCACACAGTTTATTACTATTCATAAGATGAGCGTCCCCTATGACTTGGCTGCGGATAGGGAAAAAAATGCCATGGTGAGACTCTCTCCTAGATACGTGGGTCTGGGAGAGTTAACAGCACCTTGAGGAGCGGCCTCAACAAAATTTGCTTCCGCGCGGATATGCTAGCCGAAGACGTGAGCCCCCGCCTTCATGGGGCTCACACGTCAATAACCTAACGTCACTGATGTTAACATCAGACGAGATCTATCCCGCCCCCGGTCCCCCCTCTTAGTTGGCTTTGCGGTATTTCTGCCCCCTTCTCGGTGGCAGGAGGGGTCTCATTGGCTTGGCTCGTTCCGCGGGCCTTTGGATGACAGCGGCTCATACTTCTCCGTGTACGGCATGATATCACAATGTGCTCTCCTCTGCTCTGCGCTGCGCTTGCAGTTTTGCTTCCTTGCTTCAGCAACTGCCGTACGTACGCGTTCATTTCTTAGCGTTGTATTACTACATTACTACTACTATCACCATTGCCTTCTTCACGAAAACCATTTCAATTTTCAGCAATTGATTGAGCTGACAAAATTACATTACTCTCCCTTTCCAATTTTCAGCAATTGATTGGGCTGACCACGCTACATTACTATCCCTTTGATTGGATGAGTATAATTAGTGGTTGTGCAAGAGGGATTAATTAAGCGTCTCTGTGAAAAGCAATACAGAACACCACCAAACTTTCCAGCTAAGCAACAGCATCAGCTGGCACAGGTGGTGGAATATGAAAATCCTCAGGAAGCTAGAACAAAGCGTTTGCATTCGCTAAAATGTTAAAATCATGCAGGCGCCACTGATCAATCATATGACAGGAGAATCATATAAGGTGACGGTTTGGTCAACCAACTGATAGCTAAGAAACAATGCATTTTCAAATACATTTTTAGTCACGGGTGTTTGTATACATTCGGTCATAGGCGTAAGCATTCATTTTCTGGCAAAGAAAAAGAGGCAATAAATGGGCCAACTGATTAGAACTTATAGCTTGCCTGTATATATATGTTGGGTTAGTTGAAGCCAAGGAGCACAGGATACAATGATCGGCAGCAATGTTTGAGCTTAGTAAACTAAACCCGTCATCTGTCAGACAAACATGTATATGATATTGAGCGATGCTCTCAGATGGGAATACAAATGAAATCGTCTTCTAAAAATAGAATACAAAAATGAATAACTTTCAACAAATGAAATGAAATGATGCTGCATAGAACTTTCGAGCTAGTGTCTTCAGTGTCTGTACATATGAAGCATCAGAAGACCAATAGATTAGACAGGGTCACAGCCTCACTGGGCATAGACAAAAAAAAACTCTAATACTCTACTTTACATTTTTACCATGGTTTTCTATGTAATTGTTTGTATAATTAGCCCTGGCGATCCTTAAATAACAGCTCCAACGTGAAAAAAAAGGGCAAAGTGACATAGCATGATGACTACTTCTACCGGTTCTACCAACCCCAAAGAGTTGAAAGAGAAACGTGCAAGAAAGCTATCAGGCCTGTATGCTATAAGAAAAAGATGAAACTTCTTAATCAGTAAATACAAATATATTAACGAAAAGTGAAACTGCTGCCTAGATTCGTAGCTACTTCATTGAAAATTTTACACGATTAATCAAATTTCACTTTACTTTTTTTTTTAAAAAAAAGTGTATGGCCGGATGGCCCTACCATTTTTATTTCAGCTCCTTTCTAGCTCATCTGGATCCCACTGGTAGCCGTCGGAACCAATATCTTTTTGTACCAAGGGGAAATGATTGGAGAATGAAAATTAAGGTGTGTCTTAAACTACAAAATTTATCAGTATCAAGGTCGGGATGAGTTCTTTCATAGGACCGATGCCAGCAAACAGAGGGGACGAATGATTGTTCAAACTTTTTCTTCTAATAGTATTCAAAATCTTCACTCAAGTGACTATGAGAGTCACTAAATTCAAATTACACTAACTATACTTTATAAAACAAGTCTAAGAAGCTAAACAAAAAAATTAGTAGCTTTCAGTACAAGACCAATCAGACCGCCATACAAGGGCCGGTCTGACCGTCACAGTCAGTCTGACCATAAAAATAATGGCAGTCTGACCATTGGGACAGATGAAGATAATTGAATCTAGATCATAAGAACACCAAAAACTCTAAAACTTAAATTACTTCTTACTCATAAGTATCTAAGGCATGAGGTCTTGCAGATATTCTAACATGTCCTAGTAAGAGAGTTTAAGCAAGAATTCGGGCTAGAACTCCCACAAACACGAAATCATAAATCTAGCTCAAGAACAAGCAAAACCAAGCAGTAATGCAAGCAAAAATATGATTAAGACTAAGCTTTGATCTATTTCTAGTAGAAGATGAAGTTTATATGCTCATGAATGATTACAAGGTGCAGCCACGACACTATTCTTTTCTCTCTTACACAACTATGGAAGGAGACAAAATGGTTGAACAAAAACCTAAACCCCAGAATCTTTAAGTCTAACACCTCCTCCCCTTTCCTGTAATAACTAACAACAAGCCCTAATGGGTCTAACCCATTAAACATACTGGGGAAACCCATTAACCCTACTAACACAGATTTTATACACATACGCACTTTTCTCAAAGTGTTTACAAGACTCAACTTACTAAACCATTAGCGATTGATCAATTTGATAATTCTAGCTCTCCTTGACCTAAACCATTTCTCTTTTGTGCCTCCCCACGTCGTGATTTTGATCAAGACATCAACCCGGTATTTGGCCAACTACCAAAATACCTCTGACGAAGCTTTTGGACACTTTTCCTTGACTGTCTTCACTTTCATGTCAAAGCATCTCCATATGCTTTAACACATAACCCATAGTGCCCAATGACTAAACATCATGTCTTCATACATTCGGTCTCACCCGAACCATCTCTACGTGTATTGGCCTCATCGTTTGGTATACCACATGCACCAATTCACATCTTCATGATCCTTCGCTATGCTTTCCGCTTGAGCCACATAACCTCATCTAGATTTACATAACCGCTTGGACCTTAACTCTCCGCCTAGTCCTAGTCCATTGCCGTCAATCACTAATGTTCTCCAAACCACATATACATCCAAAGATCAATCAACCAGCTCGAGTACAAATTCTATGCACTTGACTCATATTAGTCAAAACCATTCACCATGTAACATCACACAACTAACCAATGGCATATATACCGTGCACACACACTCATCCAATTTAAAATCCATTTTCACTGTTCTCTAGCCGCATCCACTTGTTTGATTATGCTCCCCATGATGGTCAGACCGCACCGGTCAGACCACCATCCACTAGCTAGTCTGACTGGTTAAGTCCACCGTAAAACACTCTCTATAAAATTTTAGTTAAAATTTATCTAGTTTCAACTTTTGTTTCTAATTCGAGTAGCACCTAATGAAAACTCATCCTAAATAAGCTTACATAAGTGTTTGGTATTCATTTTCTGAAAAGTCCATATCTAGTCTGATTGCTCGCCCCCCGATAGTCTGACTGCTAGCCATTAGCCAATCTGACAGCCAACCATCAGCTGGTCAGACCGCTTGAATCCTGATAGCATAATCTAAAATATAAATTTTCTAAAATTTTATAAAATTTAAATTCAAATCAATCAAAGTACCGATTGTTTATCACAAACATATCCCACCTTTGTTCCATGCTAGCGTGTGAACTTCGTCTGTTAGCGGTTGCATTTGGGGATAGCCGGAGGGATGATTCCACTAAAATAAATGTACGCCCATTGGCCCAACGATGTGCCTTTGATGGGGTCATCAAATCTTATTGGGCCTATTACTATGCTGATGCAGACCATCCCATTATTAAGCCAACGATCCTAAGCCGCACGACCATAGAACTGTGAAGCAGGCACGCACCCTGATAAGCTTTGCATACTTCACTGATTTTTGTTACAAAATAACACACTACTTAGGTAATATGACACTATGTACGCGCGCACATGACATGAAGACACACACTTGCTTAACGCTATGCTTATTTTGACTTGAGTTTTTGAATTCTGGACACACACTTGCTTAACGCTATGCTTATTTTGACTTGAGTTTCTGAATTCTGGCTTATTTTTCACTATTTATAAATTTCGTCTTTTTTTTAGACTTTTGAGTTTTTTTGCTGGTTCTTTTTCCCGTATTCGTTTGTGTTGTTTGTGATGAGCTAATATATTTTTTCTGTTTTTAAATTTTTTTTAAATTTAATAACGACAAATAAGTCATCTTCAGTTACATTATAATTTCAGCTATAAACCTCTATTTTTCAGCCCAACCGAGCGGGGCCTAATACACACACTGCAAATGATGAACTGTAATGTTGGTTATGTTGACCCGAAGCAAAATGTTGCTTGCCAAGCCACCGCTTTGCACAAGATCAAGTGAAAAGGCTAAAAGACTACCGAAATTTGAAGCTTCATTTCCATGTAATAGCAGCAGGAATGAAAAAAAGGTAATTACAGATAAATAATTTAACAAAGCAAAAAATAAAAGGGAAACAGTGCATAAAAAGGAAAATTACTTCCACACGAATAAATGAACTACTTCATTCTTGTCATTTCTGGCCTTTCTTCCGTCTTGGCCTTGTGCCATCGTGGAGACTCCCCTTTAGACAATTAGGGTCTGTTTGGCAGAGCTTCACCAGCTTTAGATCCACCTAAAAGGTGGATCTGGAGCTGGATTCACCGTGGAGCAGCTCCATTGTGGATCTGGGATTCGTCAAAGTGTTTGGTACAGCTCCACCTCCCTCTCTATCTCACTTACACCTGGGCCCCACGCGTCAGGGGGCAAAATGAAAAAAAAACCCCGGCCGGCGTAGGCGCGGCAGCGGCCGGCGGGCGCGGCCCCGGGCGGCGCAGGCGAGGCGCACGGCGGACGCGGGGGAGGCGGCGCCGGCCCGGGAGGAGGCGGAGGCGGGGGAGGCGGCGCCGGAACGGGAGGAGGCGGAGGCGGACGCGGGGGAGGCGGACGAGGGGGAGGCGGAGGCCGAGAGGAGGCGGACGCGGTCGGAGGCGGGGGAGGCGCAGCGGAGAGGACGGCGCAGCGACGGGAAATAAAAAGAACGAAACGTTTTTTGTGTGTAATCAGTGGCATGGTGGGTAATTTTCCCCAACTCCACCAACTTGAGCTTGGTGGAGCACCCCTTGAGGTGCTCCATGGATTTGGTGGATCTGGAGCCAGATCCATGGTTTTGGTGGAGCAGATCCACGGTGAAGCTGCTGGAGCTAGAACTGTTTGGCTTGGAAAGTGGATCCGGATCTGTTTTTTGTGAATCTGGAGTTGGTGGAGCTCTCCCAAACAGGCCCTTAGACTCCACGGCGACAACAAAAATCCGACGTGTCAAACAGCGCGCGTATAAAGATGAAACTGAAATTGATTGGTCACACCAAGGAATCGGAAGCGTCTTGATCGGGCGCCGCATTGCTATGGCTCCCCCTCATGAAGTTGCCGCTCCACGTCGACGTCATGATGGTGCTGACCTGGCTCGATGTCGTCCCCGCCGTGGTGGTCATCGTGTCGAAGCCCCCGTCGGCGGCCGGCCACACGAAGGACGGCTTGAACGGCGGCACCACCGGCGTCTTGGGGCGCTCCGCCAGAGTCGAGTGGCTGCACGCGAGGCCCAGCAGGAGCAACCGCTCGGCGTCGTCCTCGTCGAACGCGCCCTCGAGCTGGGTGTCGACTGTTAAAGTATTTCACTGGATTGTCGTAGAGCCATTAGACGTAGTCGTAAACATTGGTTTTAGGTGTGGTCGTATGTATGCTTGGGTCTAGGCAGTGGCGGATCTATGAAAAAAATCTAGGTAGGGTGAAATTCAGTGGCGGACCCACGAAAAAAAATTAGGTAAGCTGAAGTCGGAAGCGTGAAATAAACAGTAGTACCCAAAAGCAAAACAATCCATGATCAAACTATGTTGTAATCACACTAATAAAAGTATGTGATACGAAATAGAAATAACAACTACAATTCGCATGTTAACATATGTAGATAACGGAAGGACAATGAAAAATACCTCACTAATGAAGCTTAATCCACAATTATAGATGAGCTGTAAAAGAAACAACCTGTCAATTGTGAAAGATAGATAAATCAGTAGTGTCACAATTCGATAATAGAATATAAAAGATGCAATAAAAAGAAGATAAAAAATATATCAGTAAATAACTAAGTACGTCGAGGAGAACGATGCATTTTCATTCTTCGAGTTTTCATGTCTTGAAATCGTAAAAATATAAGTACCCTCATTTTGACAAGCTAGTTTATATATTCTACATAAAATTTTGACAAGCTATCAAAACTGATACTCAAATACACAAGTCTGGTCTCTAGAATAAATAGAATTTGTTGTACCTTTATAAAATAGAACTATAGAAGTGTAATATATAAAATTGTAAAAGTAATTACCAATCCTTGAATCACCTCCTCGACTTCTCCTTAAATCACCTCCTCAAACTCAAATCCCGTGTCGGTGTCTCCCGACTGCTCCTCGCCTCCTCAAATCCGCTGACATCGGTGTTTTTGGAAAAATGGCGAATCCCCATGTCCTTGTCGTGTCATGTTGAACACCCATGTTCATGTCCATGCAACATAGACCATTATAGCTTAGGAACTATAGCTGTAATTTCACGCTATAGCTAATTAGGTTGCGTTGTTCTTAGCAACCGGGAAAAGGCCCTGCCCACTAAAAATACAAGGCAGCGATGGCAACACACTGCCCAGGCAAATGACATGATGGGTGTGCTGATCATAAGCTACTAGCAACCATATGGTTCTCATCCACTGTTTCATCAATTGTTGCACCTGATAGATGTTCCACTCAACTTTTATGCAGGTGCCTGCAGACCTGTGTGTTGATGCTAGTGCCTTCTATGGAAGACCTTTTGTTCTTATGGTAATGCTATGTTCCTGTAGGCCTACTGGTTCTATTAATAGCTACAAAAACAGCTCTCTCCTGCTTATAAACTTTGGAAAACTTTTAGCTTCTATTGTTCTTTGCCTGTGATCTCACTGCTTCAAGTTAGTCCTAATCATCTAAGTCATTTTGTTATTAGCTGTACAGTAAGTTGGGTAGGTTCAGCTCCTCCATGATGGACTGGTGAAACCTTATTTTGTTCATATATGCTCAAATTTCTTTCTGATTGTGAAACTTTTTTGTTGTTGTTCATATGTGCTCAGATATTAGCTATACAATGTGAAGGCCATCCTTTAATTGCCGGTCCAACTCATATTTTGCTTCGCCTTGCCTCATCGAAACCTAATCGCTTCCTACTTCCACCTGGGGCGGCGCCGGGGGGTCCGGCCGGCGAGGCGAGGGGAGCTTGGGCTGCCGCCTGGGCTCGCCTGAAGGGCAGGTCCGCCCCTGGGTCTAGGCATGGTCGTGAGCTTGTTTTCATCATGGTTTCATGGTCTTAAATCATAGCCGTAAGTTTTGTTTGATCGTGGTCAAGTACTTACTCAAATATGGTCGTAGGAGTTTTAGTATAAGTGATCTTGGTTTGCTGTTTTACTATCTGGACATAGAAGTGTATCAAACTAGTGTAGGGATTACAAGGAAGTAGGTAGCATATGCTTTGAAGATACCGGAGAAAAGTGGCATGGAGGAGTCGAATTCATGTCAAGTTCCCATGCAAGACAAACTCTGGTTGAGTAAACAATCTTCTAGTCCTCTTATTGATGCTATTTGGTATAGAAGTACAGTGGGTAGTCTGAGGTACCTTGTGCATACACGACTTGACATTGCATTCTTAGTTGGGTATGTTAGCAGATTCATGGAAGCCCCCACTGTTGAGCACAAGGCTGCAGTTAAACACATCTTAAGATACATAAGTGGTACTCATGATATGGGGTGCTTTTATCTGAGATGGGAAGGAACAGGGGAACCTCAGATAACAGGGTACAGTGACATTGACATGGCCGAGGATATTGATCATCGTAAAAGCACCACCGATGTACTGTACATGTTTGGGAAGTGCTTGATAAGTTGGCAGTCCTAAAAGCAAAAGGCAGTGGTGTTATCCTCATGTGAAGCGAAATATATCGCTACTACTACAGCTGTTGTTGAAGGAGTATGGCTTGCTCGATAGTATAGTGAGATGGCAGACAAGGAGCCGGAAAAGATCTCTCAAGGTGGACAACAAAGTCTGCAATTTCATTGTGCAAGGATCCCATTCTGCATGACTGGAGTAAGCATATTGATACGCGCTACCATTTTATTAGGCAGTGTGTGGAAGAAGGGAGAATCGAAATTGTCTTTGTCAGGTCTAAAGAACAGCTGGCAGATACTTTGACAAAACCACTTGGTCGTGCTCGGTTTCTCAAGCAGAGAAGCTGCATCGGCATGGTGTAGGTGCAATGAAATAGGGAGTGAATGTTAAAGTATTTCACTGCATTGTCGTAGGGAGTCATTAGACGTCACTACTACAAAAGAGACTAAACTGGACGCTTACATTATAGACGGTTCCTAGGAACTGTTTATATTGTAAGTATCACAGACGGTTTATACGAATAACCGTCCATGGTATTTTCACAGATAGTTATTTATACGAATCGTCTGTGATCATACAAGACATCACAGACGGTTCTTATTAAGAACCGTCTGTGATAATGACAGACATCACAAATGATTTTTATTTAAACCGTTTGTGATAATTCATGGACGGTTTATATTACAAACTATCTGTGATAATGAAGTTATCATAGACGATTTGTATTAAAAACCATTTGTGATATGTTTTTCGCCTCGTAATCCCTTGAAATTTCATAATCTCCCGCCTGAGTTCGAGTAGGATTCAGTTTTGAGGTACCTTTAGTAAAACGGGCATAACTTTTGCATACGGTGTCCGTTTTCAATGTTCTTGTATTCGTTGGAAAGCTAACGACGAGACCGATTGAAAAAATAACCTACTTGTACCAGTCACCCTTTAAGACCCTCAAAAGCGGCCATCTTTAGCCCCAAATTTGCGTTTTAAGTTTTCAATTTCTGTTTTTGCCAAAAAAATTTATCTTCCCTTCAAAATTTGGGCTTCACCTCAACTGCAAAGTTGTAGATCTTGTCGAAAACTTTCAAACGAGTATATATAAGCCATATAAAATTTAATATTTTATCTTTTGAGACTAACTATTTATAATGTACCGATATATTGTTTTTGTGACGCCATTATCACCGACTGTTTTTGTTATAAACCGTCTATGATATCTCCTGTTATCATAGATAGTTTCTATTATGAACCGCTTGTGATATTTCTATTATAGACGGTTTGTAATCTAAACCATCTATGATGTCCCGCCACGTCACCGATCCGCGACATATCCCCAGGATCCCGATCCCACCCGTCCATTCTCTCCACATCGAACGGCAGTCACATTCTCTTCCCCACCTCTCGCCACTTATTAACCCTTTCTCCCTACTTGAAGAACCAATACCACCAGTACTATTCCAACTCGTTTGTGCGCGGTAAGGGTAGGAAGGGGTTTGTCAAGGGTGACTGAAATTTCGCTTGAAGTAAGATGGAAAGGAAGAAGGTAATAGCAAATCTATACTATTCTAAGTCTCCGGCATAGAAGCTACTGATTTTGGCATGGAAGCTGAAAATGGTGTTCGTTGCCTTTTTGTTTTTGCTACTTGAAAATTTTTCTGCACCACTTGTTTTAGATTGTAGTTTAATGAAGGATGTGTAAGTCTAGTTTGCATTAGCCTGAAGTTTCTTGTAATGTAAACATTTTTTTGAATTTGTAACCGTGAAATTGTAAGTGTCCTCTTGTGTATGTAATGCTATGGGCAACCTACTCAATAAATTGTGATGTTGTAATGGTGGATTCTAATCTTAATAGAAATATAATGTGTTGCTGTGTTTGTTGTTGTATTTGCTTGTTTTTAGATGATATAGTTAATATTTCCTGAGGCTAGCTGAAAAATAGAAAAAATTTAGGTATAGAATGAACCATCACAGATGGTTTTGTGATATAAACCATCTGTGAAGAATTATCACAGACGGCTCGAACTAGAAACCGTGTGTGATGGGGAAGTATCACAGACGGTTGGTAGCTAGAACTGTCTATGATAGTGTTCTTCACATACGGTTCTAGTTATAAATCGTCTATGATGTATTTATCATAGACGGCTCATAAACCGTCTGCGATAAGCTCTGATTATCACTGACACATAAATTCAGACGGTTCAAAAAACCATCTGTGATAATAGTTTTGAACTATCTGTGATGACTATTTTTGTAGTAGTTAGTGGTCATAAACATTGGTTTTAGCTGTGGTCATATGCATGCTTGGGCCTAGACATGGTCGGGAGCTTGTTTTCATCATGGTTGTGAGCTTGTGTCTTCAAGGTCTTAAGCTATGGTCATAAGTTTTGTTTGGTCGTGGTCGTAAATATTTACTCAGACATGGTCGTAGGAGTTTTAGTAGCAGTTGTAGTTGTAAGACTACTGTAGCGGTCGTACTCGTAAGAGTATTTAGCAGTCATAGAGTGAGTCGAAGCTATGTTTTTTAGCAATTTTTTCGGTGGACTGATTCTCCGGATCATGGGCTGGTTTGAGGGAGATATGGGCCACTACTTTGCGTGTAACCGACTGATGTGGCTCGAAATAAAAGGAAGAAGACGAAAAAGTCGCAGGTAGTTGAGCGCGGCGAAAAATCTCTCTCACGCGTGGCGTGTGTTCTGAACTCTCTGTACTCTCGTCGTCTGATGACACAGTACTTCGTTTGGCCTAGTTCAAAGGTCAGATTTGCGTTGGCTTTTTCCAACATCTACGGCCTCGAGGACGCAGCCGTCGCGGTGGAGGCGCCACACCTAATCCACCAGGAAGCGGAAGCCGTCGATGTCGCAGCGTGGGCGGCGGTCGCACACCACCTCCAGGATGACGGCGCCGAAGGCGTAGACGTCGGACTCGCGCGTGGCCTTCTCGGTGTGGAAGCACTCCGGCGCGATGTAGCCGACGGTGCCGTGGACGCCGCCGTCGGCCTCCTCCATGCAGGAGGTCTTGTCGGTCTCGATGGCACGCGCGAGGCCGAAGTCGCCGAGGCGCGCTCTGAAGGGCGCGTCGAGCATGATGTTGGAGGCCTTGAGGTCGCGGTGCACCACCCGCTGGTCGTACTCGTCGTGCAGGTAGTGCAGCACCGACGCCACGCCCTTGACGATGCTGTACCGGAGCTCCCACCCGAGCAGCTGCCGCCCCGGCGACAAGCTGAACAGGTGCTGGCCTCCAGGCTCCCGTTCGGCATGAACTCGTACACCAGCAGCAGCTCGCCGTTGGCAAGCACAAAATTGCTGCATGTAATGTAATCACCATCATCGGTCCTGCATTTCGGTGTGCCTTAACGCGTGTATTATGATGGATGTAATCGCAATGTCAGAACATAGGATGGCTTACATGGTACAACATATGGACTTGATTGTTGCATGTTAATCATCGTCGTGTGCCAAGGCTTGATTTTAGTTCTGCGTCCGCCACCGGGCTTACCCGATAAAAAAAGTGTTAACTTTTTTTTTTCTAAAAGAACGAAGAATGAATCATGATGGCTGCTCTGTGCTTGCTTGTAATGAGGTGCATGTATTGCAAATGTTTGTTGTTAATTATCAGATGGTACTGTACTGGTTACTAGTTAAGTACAGACTGGGGCAGTTTGGTCTGTAAAGTTTGAAAGCATGAGCACATTGGAGCTGTATAGTCTAACCAAAGTGAAGGTCAATGGAAAGATATCAATATTGTTATGTGCATGCACATGCATCTCCTGGGAAGCCGCCGAGTTCACAAGATTCTGTCTGTCAGCATCTAGAAGCGGAAAAAATGTGTGGACTCCTTAAATTTGACCCCTTTTTTTTTCCCTTTTTGGTTTTTTCTTCTTTTTCCATTTTTTCTTTGCATTGTCTCCCGATATAATAGAGTTTTTCTTTTAATTAAATGACTCAAAAAAATTAATAGCTTCTATAATATAATTTTAATATAAAAATTAATCATTGAAAGGCAGAAATCTCTAAAAACAGGAATGAACGCCCGTCTAAATTATCCATTGTTAATGGACACTCCATGTGCAAGTATCCCATGATGATGAAAAGTTGAAAACCATACATGAATAAAGAAACGATGCTAAATCAAGAAGTGATTAAGCGCACGGCGGCGGCGGCGGCCGGAGGGGGGCTTACTGACGAGGCGGACGAGGTGCTTGTGGCGGAGCCGGTTGATGATGCTGAGCTCGGCGAGGAAGTCGTTCTGCCCCTGAGTGCTCGCCCGCGAGAACTTCTTCACCGCCACCTCCACCGTGCTCCCGGCGCCGCCGGGGCTGGTGTGGTCGCCGACCACCACGCCGCGGTACACCACTCCGTACCCGCCCTTTCCCAGCTTCATCTTCTCGTCGAAATTGGTCGTCGCTTTCCCCACCTCGCGGTAGTCGAACTCCAGCGAACCGCCGGCGAGGCTCCGTATCATCGTCCCGGTTATGGGGCTGCCGTTGTCGCCGTGCACCTTCCGCCGCTTCACCACGTATAGGTACCCCGCTGCGGCCGCGGCGACCAGCGCGAACGCCACCACCGATGGCCAGTCCTAGCGTGAGTCTCTTGCCGGGCTCGTCGCTGTTGTTAGGATGTTCCTGATCTGGTTGCCGATAGCGAGTACAATAGTTGGGCATAGCTTTTGGATTGTACATGTCAAGACGTTCGACGTGTGCTTGTTCACATGAGAGTGTCTGCTTCTTTTCCGGTTTCTATTAGTGGTCGTGCATCATAGCGGATCATGGGATGGCACGAACCGTACAGTCATAGCGTGCGTTTAGGAGTGGCCATGTTGGCCACGATCTGTAAAGGTTGTGCTTAAATAAGAGTTCTCAGAAGAGCTGCAAGGAGTCAAGCAGCACAAATCCTTGCATTTTCTTTCAGCGTCGCGTGTGTATCCCTGAGTGCTTGAGGAAGTCGTAAATCGTAAGTCAGAGGTCGGAGATTGTAGTCATAAGTCAGAGACTTCCGATTATCGACTAACGACTACGACGCGTAGTTGTAAACGATTTCGTGGTCGTCCGACTTGCTACGACAAGGCATGGTCGTAAACAACTTTGTGGTCATTCAATTGCCTGGGCACCCGCTGTGACAAGTGGTATCAGAGCCTGTGTTCGCCGATCACCTGGAAGGCATGTCTTCATCGTGGGCTCCACCAGCAAGGCAGTCGATGACTCCTCTACGGCAGGGCTGCCCAGACTCGCCTTCACCTCCTCCGCACCAACCGCGGCACCGTAACGATAGTGGCCGCGCGCCCATCATCCAGCACATCGTTAGGGAGGCCTCTGGTTCCGTTGTCTATCACATGCTCACGCGAACGAACTCCTCCAGGCGCAAGGTCTCTGGGAGGCCATCGAAACCGATGGCGCAGACTACCACGACGACCGACTTGCGCTGTCAGCGATTCTCTGTGCCATGCCGGCCGAGATGCTGTCGACTCTCGCCGTCAAAAACATGGCAAAGGCTGCCTGGGAGGCTGTGAAGACCATGCGTATGGGCATCGACCGCGTGCACAAAGCCAATGTCCAGCAACTGCGCAAAGAGTTCGGTAGTATCTCCTTCAAAGACGATGAGTCCATTGACGATTTCTCGATGAGGATCTCTGGGCTTGCTAATAACCTTCACCTGCTCGACGATCTGATCCGGGAGGAAAAGGTGGTCAAGAAACTTCTGCATGTAGTTCCAGATCGCTACCTTTAGGTGGCCATTTCCATAGACATGCTCCTCGATGTCAGCGCTCTCTTGATCGAGGAGGTGACTGGTCAACTTCGAGCGTTGGAGCAGCGCTACTCCAACCATGGTGCCGACGACAAAGGAACTCGACTGCTCCTCATGGAGGAGGAGTGGCAGGCATGGACGCAGGAACGCGATTGGGATGGATAGATATCCAACAACTCCTCTGTGCGAAGTGGCAGGCCGCATGGCTGCCACGGGCGAAATTCCTTGAGCAATGGCATGGAGACCCATTCTCGCGGTGGCCACAACAACCCCAAGAGGGACGAGTGCAGGTCATGCGGTAAATTGGGACATTGTGGTCATGATTGTCGCAAGAAGAAAAAGGAGGCGTATCTGGCACAGAACACCGATGACAAGCCCTCTCTCCTGATGGCCTAAGTAATAGTGGCGGAAGAGGACATCGTCCGGGCGCCCACCAAGCTAGAACACATCAGCGGGCAAGTCCTCCTCAATGAGGAGTGCGCTAGATCGGTCTTCCCCAACAAAGACTATGAGGAGACCTCCTGGTTTCTCGACACTGGAGTGTCGACAAAAAAGTGGATAGAGCGACAAAAACTAAATATATTGCACAAAGAGAAAAATTTTCAAACAACTTCCAGGGTGGAGCCGGCCCAGCAAGAGCCTGACAGCCGGCCTATGAACATTGTGGTCCCGGTGGTGCCGTTTTAGGCTGATCCCATGATCTGTTGATTAAAACCTACCATATGGAGGTTCCAAATCCGAACAGATTTTTTAGGGAAAAAACAGTGCTTATGAATTGTGACCGGATGTCCATTTCAAAATCAATAGAAATGCTAAGAAATACAATCTTTTCGAAAACAAATGGTAGCATACAAAAAACAATACATGCTGGATCAACAGGTTCTTTATTCAGTTTTATAAAGAACTGGTTCCAACAAAAAACGAACATATCAACAATACCTGCCTCACTTTCGAAAATACTAGCATATATATGAAACGTAGACTTTACTGGGACAAGTCTGCAGTCAACCTGTTCATATGGATGTACAAGATTTAGGTCCTGTTCGTTCCGACTTCGACTTCTCGCTTTTACCTTTCAGTAGCCAAGTCGGAATTAACACATTGCCTTTTTAATTTTGATTTTTAGCTTTTTTTGTATTGTCCATAGAGATATATCTCTATGATGTTTTTCTTTATTTTCTTTTAGTCGAATGGCTCAGAAAACCAACTGCTGTAAGACAAAAACCACTAAAAATCCAGAATAAATGAACAGGACCTAAAAAATCTCGTGCTTGCCAAGACTACTTTCTTCTACGTCCCTCAAACAAACTAAGGGACTATGAGTAATGTAGGTACTTCTTACCTTAACTAAGGAGACAAAGCTGGATTTGACACTGTTGCACATTGTATTTACAAAACTAGCCATATGACCATCGTATTTACAAAAATAGCACTTCTGCCGTCCGATGTGCGGGCGGCAGCGTCGGCGAGGCGACACGCGGCGAGGCCATCAGCGGCAGGCCCCTGCCGCTCGGTGGGGGGTGGCAGGTAGGCCTACCGTCCAGTGAGGAGGCGGCAAGTGATTAAACTGGTTGATTATCTGGCTTAATTAACTATCCTAATTTTTTTGTGTTTAGTGTTTGTTTGAATTTTTAAATATATCAAATAAGCTCAAAAAATTATAAACATTTATGTACAGTCTCCTGACATAACGTATCTTATATTTTAATTTTTGGGTAATTTTATCTATTGTCAATATTGCTCAAAAATTCATAAAATTTTGATATTTGTACAAGTTTTTGCATATAGCAAACGAGCTCTAAAAATTACGAATTTTTATGTGAAGCCTTCTGACAAGTCATAGTTATTATATAATTTTTGGGGAATTTTATGTGGTCTAAATTTACTACGTTTATTTGGATTAATTTAATCATGAATTTAACAATGCTCAAGCATCATTTGAAGTGGTATGTGTCGGAGACATAACAGCGAAGGGCCAGTCGTGTCACCCATCATCCATGAGTGGCAACGGTGGTATGGTTTTACCGGAGCTTCTCAAACACTCGTACGATGAGAAACACCATTGCCACTCATGAATGATTGGTGACGCGGTTGGCCCTTCGCCGTAACGTGGCCGACACATGTCACTTCAAAAGATGTGTGAGTATCATTAAATTTATGATTAAATTAACTTGAATAAATATGGCAAATTTAAACCAAATAAAATTTTCAAAAAATATAAAATAACTATGACTATGTCAGGAGGCTTCACATAAAATTTCATAATTTTTTGAGCTCGTTTGCTATATGTAAAAACTCGTAAAAATATTGAAATTGTATGAATTTTTTAACAACATCCATAATGGATAACATTACCCAAAAATTACACTGAAGTACGTTGTGTCGGGAGGTTGTACATAAATTTTCGTAATTGTTTGAGCTCATTTGATATATTTAAAAATTCAAACAAACACTAAATGCAAAAAAATTAAGGCGGGTAATTTAGCCGGCTTAATCACCTGTCGCTCCCTCACTGGACAGCAGGTCTACCTGCCGTCCCCCCACCGGACGGTAGGCTGCCTGCCATCTGTTGCCTGCTAGTAGGGTGGTAGGCTCCTGCCGCCGGCGGTCTCACCATGTGTCGCCTTGCTGACGCTGTCGCTCGCCCACCGGACGACAAAAGTGCTATTTTTGTGAATACGATATATATATGGTTACTTTTGTAAATACAGTATGTATTAGTGCCAAATCCAGCTATGCCTCCTCAACTAAGCACCTGTACGAATTCGATACCAACATATATTTACATTGCCAAATGCAATAATTTGCCCAGTTTAGATGTATTTATACACACAAATTAACACTGCATCAACGGCCGGAGGACAGCGCAGGGAAGTAATCCTCGGTGTTGCTCGGCGCCGTGGGCAGCTGGAAGCTGCCGTATGATGTGACCTGCGTCGCGGACGCCGAGGTGCCATTGCCCGTGCCGGCGTAGCTGCCGCTCGTCACCTCGATGTCGCTCAGCTCGAAGTGCGCTCCCCCCTCCGGCGGCCACACGAAGCTCGGCTTGTACTGCGGCACCTCCGGCGGCGGCGCTGACTTGGACACGATCTGCAGCACCTGCGGCATGGTCGGCCGGTCCCCGGGGTTCGGGCTGCTGCACGCCAGGCCGAGGAGTAGCAGCCGGGTGGCCTCGTCGGCGTCGAACCCATCGGTGCCCAGGTTCTGGTCCACCGCCCCGAGCAGCGCCCCCCGGCCGTGCAGCCGCCACACCCAGTCCGACAGCAGCGGGCAGCTCGGGTCGCCGAGCAGCGCGTAGCGACCGGTGACGGCCTCGAGCACGAGCGCGCCGAAGGCGAAGACGTCGGTCTGGCGCGTGGCCTTGTGTCCGACGGAGTACTCGGGCGCGATGTAGCCGCGCGTGCCGGCGACGCCGAGGTCGGTGAAGGAGTTCCTGTCGAACTCAATGACGCGCGCGAGGCCGAAATCGCCGAGCCGCGCGCGGAAGGACGCGTCGAGCAGGACGTTGCTCGCCTTGATGTCGCGGTGGAGCACCATGCGTCCGTACTCGTGGTGGACGTAGTGGAGGCCCGATGCGACGTCGGCGACGATGCCGTAGCGGCTCTCCCAGCTGAGCACCGGCCGCTGTTCGTGGACGCCGCGGCGGAAGAGGTGCTGGTCCAGGCTGCCGTTGGGCATGAACTCGTACACCAGCAGCAGCTGCCCTTTCTTGTAGCACCAGCCTATAACAAAACGCAATCAAGAAATTTACACACACATTGTATACATCGCATGACTGTAGTTTATTCATGTCTTTCAAACGAAATGGATCACTCTAACAAGTACTAATTAATGTCTTTCAAAATTTTGCTTTTTTTAAGAGAGAATCACTCACTACAGTTTAATTAGTATATACACTGATGTCGAATAGAAAATTCAAAGGGCCTGAAAATTATGGGAATTACTAAATAACACTTGAGTGTTGTGTACTTAGAGAACTTAGATTTTCCCCATGTATACAACATTTTTTATTATAATATTTTACATCTATATATACAATATTTTTCTATGATGTAATATTTTTTTGACTATAAAATGTTACATATATAAAAAAATATTACATACATAAAAAAATTTAAGTACTTTGAAATACAATAAACGCTCTAATCCCTCCTAGACACCTCTGAAAATTATATCCCTAGGGTAGTTGAATAATGGAGTTCAAGTTTGGTGTAACAGATGCGAATACTAAGTTGTCGGCACGTAAACTGCATAAACGCGTTAGGATCCGAGTAGAATAATGCTCTGTAGTTTTCCATTGCGACTGACCTGTCAATGCATTAAAATACAAGGGAAGTTGATTGTTCGGACTAACCTTGTTTAAGCAACTACAAGCCCATAACTGATTAGAGAAGGATTAGGCGTTAATTAGGACTATACCATTTCGTCCTAGTCAAGTCTCGGTTGATGAACGATGATAAACTAAATCCTGATCAAGCATAATGGTAAATCTCAAGTATGAAAACCATCATTCTAAATTCTAACGAACTGAAACTACATAAGATGAAATTAAGTGTTTCGCGTACCAATGAGAGGGACGACGTTTTTGTGGCGCAACCGGTTGATGATGTCAACCTCCATGACGAAGTCGTCGACGCATTTGGCGTCATCCCGGATGAACCTCTTCACCGCCACCTCCATTGCCTCCGGCCGGCCGTCCTCGGCGGGGAGCAGCCCCTTGTACACTATGCCGTACCCTCCTTTCCCCAGCCGCAGCCGCTCGTCGAAGTTCTTGGTCGCCTTCCTCAGCTTCTCGTACGCGAACTCCCTCGGCATCCCGGGGAGGTTGCTCAGCGCGTGCTCCAGCCGCTCCTGCCTCCTCCCCATCGACCGCCTCGCCCGCGACATTCGGGTCATGAAGAAGGCTGCAATGGCGATGGCGACGACGGTGGCTGGCACGAGGACGGCAACGAGGACTTTCCACATCTTGCTCTTCTTCTCGGGGAAGGTGAAGGTCTCGATTGTCAGGTTCCATTCCAGGATGCAGTTGAGCTCGAAGGTGGCGCCGGTGGACGCCGAGAAGCCGAGGTAGGACGTCTCGGCGACGTGCTTGCTCAGGTCCAGTGGCGCTTCCAGGACGGGAGAGGCGGGCTTTGGCTTGCCCATGAGGGACATGTACACCGATATGTGCCGGGCTGGGCCGTCGTACTCGATCCAGACGGTGTGGTTGGCAGCGGTCTTCTTGTGTGTTGCTATGGTGATATTGAAGTCGGAGAGGTTGGCCGTCTTGTTGGACAGGACGGTGCCGATGTCGAGGCCGACGTGGTTGTTGTTCGGGTCGTAGCTCTGGTTGAACGTGTCGAACTCGATCGCCACGAATTTGTTCTTGGCCGGGTTGCCTTGTAACGTCGCGTTGGTGAGGCCGAGGTAGCCGCCGTCGCTGCCCGGAGGCGGCCCGTCGAGCGAGGGCGCGATGAGGAAGGCGAGGCCCTCGCCGGGAAGCTCTTTGTCGTAGAAGACGTTCATGGAGAAGGTGCTGTTGAACGACACGACACGGACAAGCTGAGCCTGGTCGGTGCCGTTGCCGCCGGAAGCCGCCGCCGCAGCGGGGGCGGGGCTCTCGTCATCGAGCCGACACCACAGGGTGAAGGGCTGGTGGAGGAGGACGGAGCCGGACTTGTTGACGAGGAGGGCGTCGTTGTTGCGGGTGTCCGGCGTGAGCTGCAGCGCGCCGCCGTTGATTCTGGCGTCCTTGAGCACCTCAAAGGCGCCGCCCGCCGTCGCGTAGTCGCTCTGTTGGAACGAAGCGTACGCGTAGTTCTTGACCCGAAGCTTCTCCTGCGGCTGCAGCTGCGCGCCGCAGACGGCGACGCAGAGGAAGCACACGACGCAGCCGATGAGGCGCGGCAGAGAACAAGCTCGACCACCACGTCTTCCACGTGCATACGCCATGGAGGCTTGAAACAAAAGTTTCAAGCGTAGCAGAGAAGACTAGTGCGTAAGGGAGGAATCCACGGTTTCGATGCACCCGCTGTATATATGTTGCTTGCTGCCGATTTGGCGATTTGCACGGGCGGCATTGGTGAGAGTTGGTGCGGCGACAAGAGAAGCTGCCCGGTAAATTCCTCTCGCCGATCGAGGAATCGTGCCGTACAACGGCGTATGAGTATAACCATATACTAATAAATTACAGCTAAAAGCTATAAAACACATCACAAAAGAAATATAGTTTTTTTGTTAAATATCATCAGGATATTTTATTCCTAACTATCATACAGATTAAAACTGTTGGATTAGAGATCTAATAGCCATAAATTCTCCCTCCTCCCCTTAAATTCTACCTCCTCCTCCTTAAAAAAATCTTCCCCTTAAAAAACAAGGGTCCCTTATTCTCTAATCCAAAGATCACAAATTTAGATAATAGTTAAGAAGAAAATATCTTTCAAAGAATATTTCTTACATGTGTGTAGAATGGTAGCATGGTCCGGTCTAATTATGCGTAGAACCTCCATCATTTTTTGGACGTTCACATCACACATAAGTAAATTAGTCATGTTTTAGGATAAGGTTTGGGATGCGTGGCAGATGTACGATTTTCGACTTTCCCAATCGTCACCTGCTCAAATGCATGGGTCGCCGTCGTGCGTGACATTCCATATATACGCCTTCGGTTTTGGAATTTTCTTGGTGACCTGAACGATCGAGGTCACCTTTTAAAAGTCGTCAGACACCTATGCGTATATGGTGTAAACGGTAAACGCCGCTTAAAATGAGATGGTGCCAATGCGTGCATAGCTTTTCAATCTCCTCTATCTGTCGATCGTGACTCATGAGATGCTAGGTTAGACGTGCATCGTTTTTAAAGGGAGTGACTATTATACATACGACTATTTTTTTTCTTCATCTTTAGTTATTTTTATATTATAATTTTAGGTGATTGAGAGTGTAACTTTAAAAGAGGAAAATTATTAAACTGTAATTTTAGATGACTGAGAATACAACTTTAAGTAACTAAAATATAAAAACTTTTGAATCAGCCGTACGATAGCAAGACCGTTTTTAAAGGTGACCCATGGAGCCGACGGCCACCTCCCTCCTTTGACAAGTTGGTTGTGCGCCTGCCTTGTTTCAGGAATAAAAAACACTAGACAATCCAGTAGTACATACGACTGGTTACCCGGAAATCACTTGTAGTTCAAGCGATAGGTTAGATGAATCAAAGCTACTCTACACGCAAGTTTGACTCGTGTAAGATTTCGTTGGAACGGTTGCTATATATTCAGGATTATTTTTCCTGATATAAAGTCAGCACTTGCAGGGCCTAGCCTGTCCTGCCATGACTAGGAACAATTTCCTTCTCTTCTTTTTTCTGCTTTAATGTTTTCCTGCTTCGAGATGTTTTATTGACCTTTCGGGATCAAGTGATAAGAATTACACTGCTGACGAGTGCATGCTCTTATAATTAAACTCATCAAGATCAGTAATGTTTTGATCTCCAAACTTGGAATAAACAAGAAACCATTTCTATATTTCTGTTCAACTGAAAAAGGATTTTCCAATTCGTGAGCGCTTCTTGATAGGATTACAGCGTACAAGGCATTAGCAAATAACAAGTCTCATCGACATTGCATAGCGTTTACCAATCTTTAGAAGCGATATGATTGATACCTTCAACTGCACAATGACATGGTTATCTTCTCTGTTCAGACTGTATGTAAGCCTTGCGCGTTTACCAGTCTTTAGAAGCGATATGATTGATACCTTCAACTGCACAATGACATGATTATCTTCTCTGTTCAGACTCTGTGTAAGCCTTCCCGAACTCACAAGTCTCAGCAGTTGACTGCCAATGCAGTTATACTCCAGTACCTGCCTGGGACTTTCTCTGGCGTTGAGTTTGTCCGAGATTGTCATGTCTTGAGTATTCCTTTAAAACAATCCCTTCATACTAATACCTTGTTTACTCTTTCGCCAATTCCTACGTAACGAGGGGGATGCAACAGGTTCACAGCACACAAGGATACAAAATCCCTGATGCATTGTGAAGTTTCCTCTGAAATGTAGAGAGAATATATGTCTTGTCTGCTGATAATGTCTAATTTCTTTATGTTGAAATGAATTATACGTAGCTTGTTCTGAACAGTTGCTCACTTGTTTATATAGGTACCATGCATCAATTTAGGGAAAGATTTAGCTAAAATGGCATTAATACAACACTTTTTATTTAGAAAACTAAAGGGAGTGTTCATTTTGCGAGGTGTATTATGTGATTGTTAGACAGATCACTCGGTATGTTTTTCTTTTTGCAGATTAATTTGTGGCGAATTTAGGCTCTCAATTGTACTGAACTGGAAAAGGGATCAACCCGTCAGGCGTCACCTACACACACACACACACACACATATACAACTTGGTTCATTTTGGCCGGCAAACAGTAGTCAAAGTGTCAATTTGCTAGTGATGGGCATAAACAAGGAACCTTCGAACTACATCAAAATCCTCACCAAATCACAAAGCACATGGTCAATAGTCTATATCCCTATCTTACAATAGTTCGATAACATGTTAGCAACCATAATTTAGACCCCCTAACCGCGTTTCCGGGTACCTAACAATTAACAAATACCAGTGAGACGACAAGAGGATTGTCAATACGAACAACACAAACGGGGCTGAAAGGAACATAACATTTGGATATCTGCACCCCTTCAAAAACAAGTAAGCATCTGTTTTTACCAGAAATCATGTGTCACTTTTGATCTTATTTGCAGTCATATACGTCAGAAGATAAACATGTTGCTATCTCTTAGGCGCTGGTGACGCACAGATTCCTTTTTTCCCAGTCCATCTGCGTTAAGAACACGAGACCTGACATTCCAACAGGTCTTCAGGAAAATAGCTCTCATGCAGACATAAGTGAAAACAATTTCGCCAGAATTTTGGTGATTATCGGCGATAACCAGCCGTTTCGGTGAGGGCCAGTAAGCGAAATATTTCAGAGGATTTCGGTTGTGAGGCCCACATGTCAAATATAATTCATTTAAATATGAAAATACATCAGATTTTAACTTTTCATCTCTATTTCGTGTATATATAAATATCTAGTTAATCTCGACAAATATCTATAGTTTTTTTTCTTAAAAATCAATTTTTTTTCACAATTCAATTTTAAATTACAAATTTTTTCGGTCAAAATTTTCTGATAAAACCGATTATCGGCGTTATCGCTACTCTCCGATAAAATTTTGTCACCGATACAAATTTCCCTGGACATAACAGGCTAACAGCTGAACCAACTACATTTTTGGGTTGCACAGCGTTGAAGTCGACGGCATTGCCCACGTTTACATAACGGTTGAAGCCTTTAGGCGAACTAGTTAGGGCATAAAACTCGATACATAGAAATTTCATAAAACAGAATGAGATAACATAGACAATCCACAGAAATTTCATAAAACAGAATGAGATAACATAGACAGTCCATCTTCATCTACGTTAGCTCGATGTACGCAGGTGTTTCCTGATATGGGGATCAACATCTTAATTAAGCTGATCTGACTAGCTAGCTAGCTTTATAGCTCTCGGAAGTCAGAGAGCTCCAGGAACTAGCGATAGATGCCGCTAAGCAAAAGCAGATTCCTCGACGCTGTCATGCACTTTTAGAGAAAGCAGGAACTGATAATGTTGGAGCTTTCAGTTCACCAGCGCCGCCCCTTACTTGTCCCAACCGGCACCGGAGCGCTCCGTTTCGTCGTAGCCTCGTAGGTATGAAGTATCAGATAAAGATCGCGGCCGCGGCCGCTGCCGCGTTAGAAAGAGGCATATATGCGGCTCGCCATGCAGCCATGGCGCCGTCACAGACTGACTGTACAGTATCAGGATCGAGAAAGCGTGCGGGCTTAACCGCGGCATGGCATGGCGGCAGAGCGGACGGGGCGAGTCTCGCGCGTTTCAGGTGGGCCGCCACGGCCATGGCAGGCTCAACTGGGCCGAGGATTCTCGCCAACCCCTCTGGCTCGCACGCGGCGCCAGTTTGGCACCCATTGGGATGGGGCGGCCACTTGGGCTGGGCCGCGACCTCCAACACCACGTTAGTTTGACTGTTTTTTCTTTTCGAAACTCGATAGTGCGACTGGTTAATTACCAGCGGCACGCCGATGCCCACACCAACCTCATCTGACCCCCTGGTCCCAGTCGTTGAATTTCAGCAGTCGTCGTCGCGTTGCTTGCTTGTAGATCAATTGATAACATGAGCAATCACATGTCGACCAATGAACACTAGTATGAGAGCAACTAGAGGACTCCTCTCTCAATAAACAAAGGAACCTATTTTACAGGGCATGTTCTTTTTTTTTTACTTATAGCTATGGTTTATGCTTTTTGGCTGAAATTTTTGAATTTTAGGCTATTCGTGATAGAGATTACGGAGAGAGAGATACTCGCTTGTGATTTTTGCTGGTCCAGATGTTGGGTTTTTAATGTATACTACAGTTAACTTTTAGACTCCGTCTTGAGAAAATATTCTATTTGAAAGTTAGGTACTATAGTAAAAACCAAAAGCCGCTTTTAGAAACTGTAAAGAACATGCCCTATAGACTAATGAGTGAAACTCTTCAAGGAGTATTCTGGTAGTTTCCCATATAAAAAAACCCTAGGTTTCATAACACTTTTCCTTGGACAAATACCACGCAACGCATATGCCTCGTTAAAAGTTCATTCCAAAAACCCAATGTGAGAAAAAGAGTACATAACACACATTAAATTGCATTGCACTTGTTGCATCATCAAAAACCTTCATGTGAGAAACCCAATGGGAAAAACTCACCAACGGGAAAAGCGGACAATACTTGTCATCGAGATTTAGTAATGATCATCCGGATCTAGCATGATCTTCGTGATCTTTGTAATGTTGATCAATTATATCTATATCACTGTGTGGTAAACACACTCAAGGTAGTGATCATTAAATCGATACCTTCTAAGTTTGACTAAAGATGATATTTTCATAATCTCGTGTAACGATCAATATTTAGCATATGCTCCCCTAAAGACGATATCCATTGAAGTCTTCTTGCTTGAATGCCTTCAATATATTTCTCAAAAATGAATACATGCAAGGATATTGTGAGTAAATTAATGAGATTACCACAATGTCTAATCTTCTAAACACTTATCCCACTATTCATCTAGAAAGTGTGAGGATAAAACAATTTAGGAGCAATGTGCTTAACTTTCCAAATACCGCATCTATTTGTGGAACACATGTAAAAAAATATCCTAACAGAGGATGGGGGTAAAGTTAATTGCAACATCACATGCCTTGTGAGTATGACTTATCCAAACCATCTAGGTCTTAATAGTTTGCAACTATTTCTAAGCGGTTAAACTTACAACCAAATAGTCTGTTTTGCTGATCTATACATATGGTCGTACCCACTATAGAGTGAAGTATAAGCAAGTCTTAGTTTTGGCATTTATAGGATTAATCAAATTGCCATTATTACCAATGCACATCGTACCTTCATGGTACAAGAGGATAATGCCAATCCACTAACTTCTGGTGAGAGATGTACTTTGTTTATGTGACACACTTCTAGTTTTTAGGTTTCTCATTACATTCTTTTGGGTCAAACCATTTGTGTAATTTAGAGGTCAACTGGTATGATAATTTATCTTCAAGGATATGCTCTTTCTTCAGGTAAGAGATTGTTAGGTATGAGTTCCATATACATGTTACGGTTTTCTTTTCTTTCTTGTTATAAATTATGGTTCCTTTAAAGATCTCTATATGAATTTTTAGAATCCATTTACTGCATATTTTCAATCATGCCATTTGCTAGAGTTATTATATAATAGAACATTATTTTATTTATAATAGATAGTATCTGTCTCTACAGGGACCATTGAACCATAGCTTTCACCACGTCATTATATTCATAATGACTCATCAAGTCTAGACTAGCTAGTTCCAAGACTTCTATTTAGTGATTATGGTTCAGGTTTAGTTACTTCCTTTATGTAGCCTAATATGAGCGCTCCAAGTGCTCGGCCATAGACTTTGGTTCTGGATCTGTGTTCTTGTAAGAGAAATTTTAGCAACTGTAAAGGCAAAATGGTTGTCGACAACTTTTCTCCCACATCCTCATAATTGAGGGAATCTCAGTGTTAACCAAATCTTTATCATTTCCCAAATGAAAGAGTCTTGGTCATTCCACATTCCCAACACTGTAATATGCGCGCATCAAGTTGCTAGGGTTTTCATCTTCATGATGAACCTCTTCGTGAGGTATTTCACCTTCAAGGTGAGTTCCCTTCAGGAATGTTTAAGGAGTGATTAACAATTGTTTTGACTAGTGTCATTAGACCTTAAATCTGCATATGTCCCCACAAATTTTAGGTCATGCACCAATAAGTCAAATTTGCGTATATGGATATTGTTCGCACACGAACACGTCACCGTGTGCCCCCGGCGTCGAGCGCGATACGCAGGACACGTCGCCGGAGGAGTCTCGCCGGGAGCGCGATACGCAGGACACGCCGGCGAGAGCTCTTGAGACCCGACACCCCACGCGCCCGGGAGGGACCCCGTCAGGGCGAGCGGCGGCGATGGGCTGCCCTAGGTCGGTCTGACCGCCCCTAGGACCTTGTGATTCGTTATCGCAACGGAGTAAACAACAACGAAGAACAAGAAGCAAAATAGGGTAGAGGAAAAATAGTAGATTGCAAAACAATATAGTAGATGAGTTTCGATTGTGTGTTGTCAATCGGCCGTAAACCCTACATACATATATATAGGGGGAAGCTGGTCCTAGCTTCTTTTGGAAACAACAATTATTTGAATCGAATCAGAGTCCAGACCGAATAAAACTTATCTTAATTTATTCGGTTGCAATTTTATCGCGCGGCAGAGATCGCTTCAAGATTATTTCCTGATCCTTTCCAAACTGTTGACCGCGCGTGTCATGACTTCCCAAAATCGTTTATGGCCGGCCGGCGCTGCCTACGACCGATCCCGAGCGCTCTTGATGCCGTACGACCACTCCAAAAACATCCCTTTGACCATGCTCACTTCCTTCAACATGGTCGGAATCGCCTTTGGCACGTACTGGTCTTCTCGATTTGATTGCTGCTCCTTACGACCGCCTTCACCGCGATTGTGGCCTTCTCTGCGTGGTCGAACCCTTTACGATAACCGTTCAGTGTCTCTTACGACTTCCCAGGGTCGTTTACAACTGGTTAGAATCGTTTATGACCGGTTCTGGATGCTTACGATCAGTTCCGATCCTTCTATTGCTTTACCAATCAATTTTCCTTCGTGATCGTAAGCTTACTGTAGCAGTCTACGACCGCTCCATTGCATCGCTACGCTGTCTTTCCTTCAGCCGCTCAAAATATCATGATCGAAACCTTCAATGAGCACGCATTGATGCTGGCAATCTTCAATTTTCTGTAGTCGAACCACCCTTTCGATCACGTTCACTTCCTTCAATGTGGTTGGAGTTGTTATTGCTTCTCGTTATGACGTGATCGTAAGCCACCGACTTCTCATCGTGGTCGTAAGTTCGACTGCCGACTATCAACCTTGATGTCGTCGACTGCGAACCATGCTTCTGATCGTGGCCAATCGTGGTCATCGTAGCCTTCAAAGCAGTCGTAGGCTTCTACGTGGTCATAGACTCCAACGTGATTGTAGATTCCACCGTGGTCGTAGCCTCCAACGTAGTCGTAGACTCCACCGTGGTCGTAGACCTCAACGTGGTCGTAGATCCCACCGTGGTCGTAGCCTCTAACGTAGTTGTAGACTCCACCGTGGTCGTAGACCTCAACGTGGTCGTAGATCCCACCGTGGTCGTAGCCTCCAACGTGGTCGTAACTGCCTTCGACCACGGCCAACGTGGTCGTAACCGGTCCAGCTGGCTCCCGACTTGCTTTGCCGTGGTCGTAACGACCGCCATCGTGGTCGTGACTGCCTTCGACTACGGCCAATGTGATCGTAGCCTGTCCAGCTGGCCTCCGACTAGCTTTGCCGTGGTCGTAACTGCCCACGACCATGATATAGGCACAACCTTCCCTTGTTAACCTGCTTTTGGTTTACGATGATTGTGGTTCCAAGCCAAATTTGATTATCAACAGATATACTATTCAATCCAGAGTATTCCACTCTTAACGATGCATTTACTACAAGTAAACACTAGGCAACTCCTCCATAAATTGGAAAATGTTTGGCAAACATCTTTCGCGCAATGCTATTCGGCTTTGGTGCCGCGCCGCCTAACAAAACTCGGGCTCTAATATTTCGTGCCTTACACATAACATGGCGGCAGCAACAAACGCCACGGACTCCTCCGGGTCAGCCGCCCAGCCATCCATCCGGCAAAACGCGTAGGATTTTAAGCGGCGCCGTGCCGTGCGCGCACCGGCAGGCAGGAGGACGCGGATGGTTATCAAGCCGTCGGCGCTCACCGGCGCACGGATGAAGTTAACGTGAGAACGAAACACCCATCCATCCGTCCACGTTGTGTGGGGCATCTCCGCGCGCCCAGCAGCTGTCCGCGCTCCGCACGCGAACGTCTCGTCCTGCTTGCTTTCCGCCTCCCCCGGCCCGAGTGGATGTACGTCGCCGCGCGCCGCGCATCCATCCGTCGTTCGCCCTACGGACGGGCAAGGGGGCCCCGTCCCCGCGGTCTCCCGTGTCTCCACGTACCGCCCAGTTTTTTGTACGGATAATCCATTTTTTATTCGAAATTACATAAATATACCCGCGGGAAAATTTTTTACAAAAATAGGCTCCAGTCGCCTAATGGTTGGGCGACTGGAGCCTTTCGCCCAACCACACGGCGACACAATATATATCGCTGCACAGTAGAGCGACTGCATTAAATCGCTCTTCCGTATGGCGACTGGCATGCAGTCGCCATACCGTTAAGCGACTGGCATGCAGTCGCCATCCCGTTAGGCGACTGCAGGTAGCCCCCGTGATTGTTTTAGAATTTGTGAATTTTGTAACGTTGAACCGGTAAAAAATACGGTGAAGTTGTAATAAAAGTTTATGTTCATTGTATATTGTAGGTGTGTAAAAAGTTTTTAAAATTTTTTTTTTGAAAGATTGAATAGAGAACGATCGATACATACACTGTTAAGTGAGATAGTTTATATGCGGAAAGAGATGATAGACTTATGTAAATATAAATAAACTTCATAATATAACTGTGAGTAACATGGCGCATGTATTTTTATTACATGCATAACATATATAGCATCTGCAGCACGCCTCACTGGTCACCCTGCTGTGCCCCGTCACCGCGCCCGCGTCCTCCCATACGGCCTCGCTTGGCCCTCCTCCGGTGCAACGGATTAGGACGATCCGAAAAGGTAAAACGAGGAGGAGGGTGTCTATCCCGCCCCTGCGCTGGTGGAGTCAGCTGCACCTCTGACTGTGTAATCTCCGGTGCACCGGGGAGGGCACTGGCAGAAAGAACCTGCGGTGCGACGTCGGGCGACGGCGCGAAAAACTGGTCCACATCCTCCTGGCCTGGGGAGACGCCGTGCTGGTAAGTACCTGCAATATTAATATCGTTAGTGTGTTGCATGTCGTCTTCGGATAAACACGGTATAAGACCCTATGCGTACCCGTAGCTGGCGCCATGGAGGAGGCGTACACCCCCTGCGTGGGGAAGACAGGGGTCTGCGTAGGAGGCATGAAGTGAACCGGTGTAGGAGGCCCTGCCCAGGCTGAACCCCCTGGCTGCTCCGGGTGAGGTGGTGGAGGACGTGTCCACGTAGGTGCACCATAGTAGTGCCACGCTGGTGGAGGTGGCACTGGTGGACGAGCAGTCGTAGCGGGGGGCGTGGAGACCGCCGGTAGCCTCGTGCAGGACAGTAGGCTAACGATACGTCTACACCCCTCGTGCACCCGACGCGCAAAGCTGAGGCCCTCCTCATGGGTCAGCTGCGCACCACTGGCGAGCCTCTCCAGTACTGTGCCGGACTCGGCGTATAGGTCAGAACCGACGTCAGCCTGGACACAAAGACATAAAATGGTCGATTATGGAAACGACATTACCATTTGGGAATCTTTGAAATGACATGTAACGTACCGCGAGGTGAGCGTCGTGCGCGAAGTGCGCGGGGTACGTGTCCGTCGGAGCGGCGACGTGTGTGGCAGGCGGGTCTACCACATATACGAGCCTGATACGGGTCTGCGGCTGGTACCAGCGCAGGTACTCCGCGTACTCCCTGCTGTCGTACGGTCGGTCCTCGTCCACGCGGTCGTCGAGCGCATCCTGCCACTGCTCGACCCAGGGCTGCATTCTCACCGACCAGTCCGTGCTTCTTTTCACTCCCTTCCCGCTGTGCCTGCGTATAAAACCATTACGTAATGTGAGATACTTGCGAACGCAGTAGTAAGTATGTACATATTTAGCAGAAACGTACACTCACCCGTGCACGTGCCGCGGAAGCGATGGTCCGACTGGTACAGGAACCGGCTGCCATAGCCCGAACTGCCGCATCACCCGCTGGGGTGCGTAGTCCTCCACGTAGATGAGCTACACGAGCTTCCGGCGGGTGAGCCAGAAAGCCCGGTCACGCCAGCAAAGTGAAGACAGACCGCCAGGAGCACGGGCCTGCACTGCCGTATCAGCGTACGGCTCCAGCGCACGTCGTCGGCTGTGATGCGGTCGAGCTGCTCCACAAAGACCCGGTACGCCCGCGTGACCTGCACGTGCGCGAACTGTACCTGCAAGAAAGACAAGTTGTTTACAATGACGATCGTCAATAAGAAAGAAATAGTTAACTGTGATAAAACTTACTTGGCGACGGCACCACATAGAACCAAACAGCCACAGCACGTATGCCTCCAGGTGCCGCGAGACCTGCTGATCGTCTGCCTGCGGAACCATGCGCTCCACCTGAATGCAAAAAAGTTGTTATTAGTACGTAATACCACAAATAAGAGCTTCGAAGATACGATCGATTTTATATACCACGTACCCGGTACTGTCTGAGCCACCTCAGTGTCGGCCCATGGGTCTGCGCCTCTCCGAACACGTGGTGGTCAGCGGCCGGTGGAACGACACCCTCGAATCTGCCGAGCAGGTCAGCGCGCCAGTCGGCCAGGGCCTCCGGTAGGAAGGCAGCGTCTCCCGCGATCGGAAGCCCAAGAAGCAGGGACACATCCTGCAAGGTCGGCGTCATCTCCCCGAATGGGAGGTGGAAAGTGTGCGTCTCGGGCCGCCAACGGTCCACCAAAGCCGTCAGCAGGGAACGGTCGAACGGAAATCGTCGTGATCGATCCCCGCCCGCCTCGTCCCCGCCCTCGTCCCCGCCAGCGGCTCCATCCTCCTCTGTGGCCTGCACCATCCGGGCAAGAGGGAGTAGCCCGGCATCCCGCAGCCTGCAAACAAAGTGAAGGTCAGCACGGAACGAACTAACGGTCGCACTAAACGCTGGAATAGTGCTCACCTGGCAGTCCAACGAGGGTCGAGTCCCCAGGCCACGCGAGGTGTCCGTGTCCGGACCACTCCCAGCTGAGGCGGCTCGTCCGTGCTCCCCGGTGGCGGCACTAGATGGGAAGCGCGATGAGAGCGGTCCACGTGCTCGTCCAACAGCGCGAACCGCCACTCCGAGTCACGTCCAGCACGAGTCATACCTGCAAAATTTGTACAATACTTTCAACATTAAATTTTCTGCATCTAAATTTGTACAATAATTTCAACACTAAATTTTATACATCTAAGACTGTACATTAAACTTGGTACATCTAAATTTCTACATCTAAACTTGTACATTATACTTTCTACATCTAAATTTGTACAATAAATGGTACACAAAATTTATAAACTAAATTTTCTAAACTTTATTTCTAAACTACATTTAGTACACAAAATTTGAAAATTAAATGTCTAAATTATATTTCTATATTTAATTTCTAAACTAAATTTTGAAACTACATTTTCTAAACTAAATTTGTAAACTAATTTTCTACACTACATTTTCTAAACTAATTTTCTAAACTAAATTTGTAAACTAATTTTCTACACTACATTTTCTAAACTAATTTTCTAAACTATATTTCTAAACTAATTTTCTACACTACATTTTCTAAACTAATTTTCTAAACTATATTTCTAAACTAATTTTCTACACTACATTTTCTAAACTAATTTTCTAAACTAAATTTGTAAACTAATTTTCTACACTACATTTTCTAAACTAATTTTCTAAACTAATTTTCTACACTACATTTTCTAAACTAATTTTCTACACTAACAAAAAATATAACACGAAAAATTACCTGAAAATCGCGCACTCCCCCTCCTCTTCTCCTCCTCCCCTTCTCCTCCTCTCCCTCTCCTTCTCTTCCCCTCCTCCCCTTCTCCTCCTCTCCCTCTCCTTCTCTTCCCCTCCTCTTCTCCTCCTCTCCCTCTCTTCTCTGCGACGGCGGCCGAACGACACAGTGACCTAGAAGTCGCCGAACCGTTGAGCGACTGAAATGCAGTCGCCTAACGGTTGGGCGACTGGATGGAAGTCGCCCAACCGTGGGGCGACTGCAATTAATCGCCCAACGGTTGGTAGATTCATTAAATGTCGCCGTGTGGTTGGGCGAACGGCTCCAGTCGCCCAACCATTAGGCGACTGGAGCCTATTTTTGTAAAAAAATTTTCCCGCGGGTATATTTATGTAATTTCGAATAAAAAATGGTTTATCCGTACAAAAAATTCCCGCCCAGTGACCCAGGCTATCTTGAACCCGTTCTTTTAACGGCTTTTAAAAGTCATTTTTAGTTTTTGTTACAATATCTATCTTTTAAACGAAATATGTGTTTAAGACGGAATCTACAAGTTTGTTATAGTACACGTTAAAAGACTAATATTTATATCAACTAAAATCGTAAGTGAGTATCTCTCCTCGTAATATCTGTCATAAACAGCTAAAATATAAAAAAATTAATAAAAATTATAAACTACAGCCATATCAAACAGCCCTCCTCTCAAGTCAGTCTAGAGGAGGATCGGCAACGTCCGGGTTGGATACCATTCTAGCAGCAATGACTGTACGTGTCCCCCTTTCATTGGGCTGTCCGATAGTGCGATTATTTTGACTGACAGATCATGTAATCAACCACGTAGATCAGACGTGTTGAAAACACCCGACCTTACCTGTTAGAACGCAGGGTTCTCCCAGGGTGGGTGTTCCTTTTTTGCGAAAATCCTACGTAATTCTCAGATGGCGCTGAAGCGTTGATTATTTATCGAAAAACATTGGTTTTTTCTGTCCAATTGCTGAGTAGCCGCAACTCGTTCTAGGTCCATCTCGTGCTCATCCTCTCAATCGACGGGCTGCGATGCAAACGTATGCTTTAGCCGGACGTACTTGTTCGCTTCGGTTGCACATTTACTTCCGGAAGGGGGTAGAGAAGGCGATCACTTTTGCTCCGAAAAGCAACACGCTGCAAAACCCTAACCTCTTCGTCAGTGACGGATCCAAAAAAAAATTTAGGAGGGGTTAAACAAAAGTGATACAGCGACATAACTTCACTATGTCTCTTCTACACCATACATCCATAGCTAAAATTTTATGGGGGACTCCAAAGGTCCGATAACGATAGAGGGGCTCGAGCCCCCCGTCCCACCGCTGGATCCGCCCCTGCTCCTCGTGATGTACTCGCGGGTATGGCCTGGCATCCACACGCAATAGCGTGGTCCATCTTGTTAGGCGCGACACGATCGATCGACCGCCACCATCCAGCCGTGAACGCAGGAACCAATGGACCATTCCATCGCCGCTGATCGATCGAGAGAGTTGATCATCGTACGTGAACGGCGAACCAGAGAGAGGCAACTAGCAAAGCCTCTGCTTTGCTGAACCAGAAAGGGGTACTCCCATGCTCGCGTCAAGTCGCCACAAGCAGTGGCGGAGCCAAGATTTCGACTTTAGGTATTCCCATTCCCACATAAAAAAAATCCAATTCATAGATTTAAAATATAGTTCAGAGTAGTACGTTATCGATAATTAAAGTCACAAAAATAGTCAAATAACAAATTGTTCCGCTCTAAAATATGCATGAAACAAATTAATAAGTAATAAAGAGAACTTACAAAATACTATAATGTTGCTTTAACCTTGCGATTCTTCATGGCTTGGAAGCGGTTGATGTTGTCTTTGTCCTTAACTTGTAGAAATAACTCCCGCTCAATAAATGTAACCAAACAATCATTCAAGTATTGATCCCCAATCTTATTTCTCAATTTGTTCTTCACATAATTCATGACAGAAAAGACTCTTTCAACACTTGCAGTTGCTACTGAAAGCACTAGCATCAATTTGAGAAGCCTGTAAACAACTTCATATCTAAGATGCTTCTTTGTTTCAACAAGCTTAATGGAAAGCTCAGCAAGACTTCTCACATTTCTAAACCTTTCATCAGTGCGCATATCAGTAATGTACAAATTGAGTTGAGGAGGAAGATTGAGAAATCCTTAGGATAAAATCCAGCAAGCTTAATCAATTTGTCTTTGTCAAAAGCAGCAAATGAATCAATAGGACTGAATGAAGCCATGCAAATAAGCAATTCTGTGTTTATAGGCTTCTTAAATTGGTGCTAGTAGGCTAGAATAGCGAAAATATCACAGAATACATCCTTATACATTTATATATATAAGTATACATACATATATACTACAGATTACACCAAAAAAGTTGGGTATTCCCGAAAATACCCAGGAATACCATTGGATCCGCCCATGGCCACAAGACCTGCAAAGCCAGGCAAGGCAGGCGCACACGACACGGAAAGTACCGGTAGGCGGTAACCATCGCCGCCCCATCGCTGTAGCTAGCAACTATTTGCAAGGGTTGGCATCATGAATGTGGCCAGCATAGCGTCCGATCCGACAGCCATGTGGAAACAAAGGAGGAACGAAAGCCGTCGGCCACGCAGTGCAGGCCGTGCATGCACCTTGCAAGTGCCCGAGAAAAAGGCGTTGTTTCCATCCGAGTTGTGCAAATCGCGCATGGTTTTGGGTCCTGGCAGCGGCAGGCTGGAGCCCTCGGCTGCAAGTGTACGAACGGCAACTCGATGGAATCTCGCCCGCCGTGTCCGCACGGCGATCCACAGACGGCGCCAAGGAAGGCATCTCATTCTCGTCACGAGGCCCCGGCGCACATCAGGATAACGCACAATACGTAGGCTACATGCTTTTTACGAGACAAGGTGCCCAAATGCCCCCACAGGTTTAGTTGCAACACTGTTTTCACATAGTGCTTATCAGATAATGTCCTTATCAGATAATGTCGTCTTTATCTCATATATATGAGAGAGAGAGACGAATATATCATGGGCAAAAATATGATTTTCTTCTACCGAATTCTTAGATGGGACAGAAATACCTTTTTTTTTCTGAAAGAAGCATACATGAACAGAATCATCATAGCTGGCATTAACAAACAGAAAAATACATGCAAAGAAACTAAGAAATGTACCCAAGCTTCTACCAAGACAGGGACTTGTGAGTTGCGACGGTAGACCAATAAAACAATAGATTCGGATACACCTATAAATCTGCCTCATTTCTATTTAGCTACATACGCATTATCAACGATACATCTTTCCATTTACCCCTGCTACTATCTAAAGGCAACAGAAGATAGTTTCATGCTAAAGCATTGTATTTCATACACAAAAACAAAAATAAAAATTGTAAAAGCAAAGATCACGATAATTAAACACCATCTTGTGATACATGAAACAGCTGATTCACACTTACACCAGCAAAAACGAAATCAAGGTTACTTACTCGTTTAGCCCAGAACTACTGTTGCCTCCATCTCAGCTTTGTTGGAAGCATGGTTTGATACTTTCCTCATCCCAAAAATATGTGCCAACTCTGCCCAAGTTCATCTTTTGACAGGGTTCTCCCGATTCCTTTTTTCTAGTTTCTTTACCTCCGCTTTTAGTGCTGCTACCATCCCCACCCAACAACACTTTTTTCCAGGAGGGGTTTATCCATAAAATATTACATTATCCACCCATATCCATGGATAGAGTTCCAAAGAAATGCAAACCGTTAAAAGCTATCTGGTTCCATACCACCCGCTTGTTATAAGGTATTTCCTTAAGAATACCACACGCTAAGGAATATGGTGTCCTCTTAAGTTTATATTGTACCAAAATGCAGCCTCTCCCACTTGAAGGATCTACCAGAATTAAACCGCAGCAAAGCTCTCATGAATACACAAACACAAACACAGACTGCTGCTATGGCAAGCATTGAATGGATATAGGGGCGAGCAAGCAATCCCCTTGAGTGCAAAGGACGCCTTAGCGGCCTGCCAGACTCCAAAATGGCGCACTGGCTGCAAGATCTTATTTGCAATGCTTGAATCCCAGATGTATTATTGTCACCAACATTCCCTGCATCCACACGAATTTCCTCTTTGTTAACCATTATGGTAAGCTGGCTGTTCTTCCTGTCCACCAGCTTTTGCGCCACAAGCTCATTGTACCAATGGTTGTTCCTCAACTTGGCATATGTTTCAGGAGATTGGCCATCGTCATCTAGCACTGAGTGCCAGCAGCTCAAACCAATCTGCAGTGATTTAAGCAAAAATTAGAAGAATTATCAATGTGACATAACACTAACATAAACTATACTGTGTTTACCAGTTGAGGATCATCTGTCAAGGCATCAACAATATCCTCCGCGTCATCAATAGATGCAGCCAGATGTAATGGAGTCAAACCACCTGGGCCAGGTAAATTTGGGAGGAAGGGGTACAGTCTGGAATTATCAGGGCAAATTACAACAAACTGCACAAGCAAATGCACCATGCGGCTACTTTTCCTTTTCACTGCTCTGTTCAGGAGATGAATCTCTGAGAGCATCTCCAGGGTCTCCTGTGATAGTTCATCACTGACCAAACTTCTCTTCGCAAGGATATCCAGTAGTGTTTTTGTAAGAGAGCACCAGTCCCGCTCATTCGAAAACAACAATACGTATTTGAACCGTGCAGTTGAAAACTGAATCAAACCTGAATCAGAATCGTCGGATTTGGTGGAAGGTGTACAAGCAGCAGCCTTTTGAAAGAGCCAGCCAAGTTCGTTAAGAAAGTGCAGAACATGATCCCTTGGCTTTAACCGCCTGGCATCGTGAACCTGATCATCTGAAGAGACATCAAGAAATTGCGAATCTTCAAGCTCGGCTTCAAGGTTTCTCAACTCCTGACAAACACTTGAATTCGCAAAAATAACAGGGAAGCTGTTTCCTCTGAACCTGTTATCGACCTGCATGTATCAACATACAGTTGCGATCACCTTCCTACTGGTAACAACTAGTTTCCATATATCAACAAAAGTGACAGACATTAAAATCACACGAACCTCAATAAAGCAACGTCCAATAGTAAGATGCGGTTCTCCTGGTAAGTCAAAGGTCTCAACACCTGAATCATCATATATGGTACCCGGATATGCTGAGCATAGTACTTCTTTTGATATGTACTTCCCTGTACTGGTACAGTGGATTCTGCATTGATACAGAGTTCACAGTAAGTTGCAAAGATTGAGGATATTCTTGTCAAGCAAACCACTTTTTTAAAACTGAGAACTTACTGGGTGCCAGGAATCGTTAGATTACGGCCCTTCAGAACAAGGGAGGTCTTTCTCCCACCAACAACAGCAATTGGTGACACAAAGGTCAACTCGGGGGTATTCCATGTTCTCCATGATTTTGATAAACGGGTCATTCCTGAAATAAGAGAGCAAATTTGATATAAACCAAAATGAATGAACTCATAGGCAAAACACACCAAAGAATGCCTTCAGATGAGCAGGAATAGAGAAGAAATATGAAAAACTAGTTATGTATACCATCTTTGTATGACACCAACTGGGTATCAGTTCGAACTAAAAACCTTCCTTTTCTCCAGAAATCCAAATCAGAACCTTGAACTAATGCGTTTACTCGCTGGAGAAGATTTTCCTCAAGCTGCGTTTACATTACATAGATACCACATTAGGTAACTATGTAGTAATTTTATTGCATAATGTTGTTTTGGCTAGTGTAGTGACAAACTTACTTCATCCCATGCAATGGCTGGCATTGACAGATACATGGATAGCACAAGGCAACCAGGGCGAATGTATCCCTCCATTTCAGAGGGGCTGTGTTTGAGCCAATTTACAATCTGAACAGGAAAGGGGAACTATTTAATTACAAAATGAGTGAAATGGGCCAGAACAGGGCTTGCAGTTTATCATGTTAGCAATCTCATGGTTATACCTCATCACGAAGGTTGCCAGGGATTGTGCCAGGTTCCTTGCCAAAAAGCTTGAATATAATCCTACCAGTACGGTCCTATAAAATGGCAATCCAAGCAAACATGAGATCGAATGCATAACTAAGATAATAAAAGACATCTTGGCTAATTACATAATCCATTGAAATGTCAAGCTTCTATATAAATTACTTGTCCATCTGAGTTTGAAGTTGACGGTGAATGGTCTGAACAAGAGGTTGAGGCATAACATGTCTGATATGTGGGATTTGGTGGCGACCCATTTTCGATTGGCCGCTCTGAATCCTTGAAGAGCTCAAGTGATGGTGCACACCATGCCCGACTTGTACTAACCTCAACTGTTCCAATGTCTTCCCCATAGTCTGCAATATGAGGGTGCCTAATGTCTTCGGCTACTGAACGGATGGGGAAAAACTTTTGAGTTATAGGTGGAGAAGATGATGGAGATCTCTCGTCCAGAGGATTACTACTCTCGGAAGACAAGTACTTATTTGCAGTGTCCATCTTAGGAGGAATGTCCTCCTCAGTGCTACCAAACAGCTGCAGCGACAAGTACGGTTCTCCATCTGACTGCTTGTATATTTCAGGTGGACTTTCCTGAGTGTTGTTGCTTCTTATCATACCAGCTGCAGGAAAAACGCGGATTGATTTCTCATGGGAGTTTACAACACTAGCTGGCTCTGTTGAATGACTCTTGCTCTTGTTATTACCACTGCTGTCGCTGCTCCCTTGGGACTGAGATGTATTGGTCTCAGGGGTTGATGCCGCAAGGGCAGTTGATAGAACTGCTAGCAAGTCCATGGTTGGCACAGTTTGCTTGTCGATTCCGTTAGTTGCCTTTTGAACAGAATCTTGTTGTTGCCCATGCGAGGCATTCAAATCAACAACTTCTGATGGAGACTTTGCCACAGAGTTTGCATTATTCATTGAGTTTATTTTACTTATAATTTGGACCAGATTATCTTTATCTGGTATTGCAGGGACGCTAGGTAGTTTACCAACATTGCTACCTGCCATTACAGAGGGAAAAAACAGTACTCCGGTTAAAATCACCAAGAAGTGAGAGTGTATCTAATTCATTATTGAGTGCTAGTACCTTGTAAGTGCGCAATAACTGTGATCAGATTGACAATATCCTGTGTCCTATTTGCTGCATTTTCTTGGTTACCAGGTAGCAGCAACTGCGAAGCAACATCTGTTGGATGGGTTTTCCTTCGTCGCCGGTTGTGGCCGGCGAGCCTACGCCTGCAGCTCCTCTTACCCTCGTCAAACTCCGAGAGGGGGTGAAATCTAAACGATTGACCAGAAGAACCAACTTATTAGTAACTAAATGCTCTCAGCCTCTACACAAACATCGACTCCATTGGATAGAGAACCATTTCTCCGGCCCAATCCACATGCCGTAGCAGCCGATGGCATTGTAAACATAAATTCCTAAAAGCTGCATCATAACAACGATTCTTGTCATGAAAATTTTGGGGGATGCAGTTGCTGTCATTACCTACTACACTGCTGGCAGAAGCGCTGCATCTGGCTGGCAACGAGCGCCTTGGTGATCTTGCTGTGGATCTCGCAAACCTTGTGCCTCCTATGATAATCCTTGGCGTTCGTCAGATCCGCGCGGCAGTCATCCACCTGGCACATCGGGTAGCTTCCGCCTCCGTTCCCACCACCTCCACCTCCCCCAGCACTTCCGGGCGATCCAGACCGGACCCTCTTGCTCGGCCTAACAACCGGCTCCTGCCCAGCCGCCGCCGACGCAGGCGGAGAAGCAACGGTAGCTGTTTGGCTCAAATCCATCGCCGTCGCGGCTTCCTCCCGCAGGCTCAGCTGGAGGCTCAGCCCACCGCTACCCCCGGCCCCCTGCCGCAGCGCCTCAGCAGCCTTCGATGCCGCCGCCGCCGCCGGCTGCTGCTTGCTCTGACCGCCGCCTAGGCGTATCGCATCGGAGGACGGCTTCGCGGTGAGCGTGCGGCTGTCCCAGTCCCACATCCTGGGGTTCCAGTTCCCGTCGCCGCCGCCAGCCGCCGCCGCCGTCTTCGCTGACGGCGCCACGGCGGTGCCCGCTGGCCACGGATGCCCGCGCTTCTTCGCCGCCGCGGCATGGGGAGGCAGCTGCTGGATCTGGTGCATGAACAGCGGGGGGAACACCTGCGGCCCCACCTCCCCCTGCATCACTCAAGGCCCCCTCCTCCCGTCTTCTCCCCCTCCCCGGCCGCCGCCGCTAAACCCGATCCACCCCACGGATCTGCACAGCCCACCAGCACAACACAGATCAAATCGATGATCAGCACAGCCGCATCAGAAGATTCGGTTCGAGCAGTTACCTTGGCACACACGGCAGCTCGGCCGCAAGTCTTCGAAACCAAGGCCCCACGTCACCCCCAGAAATAGAAGCAGAACAAGCGAAGCATCTTGGAGAAATGGTCGAATCGGCGGTGGTAAGGAGAGACCGCAGCGTGGGGAGATTGGGACCAGAAGGAAGGGTGTGACTGCCACGATGGGGGAGGGGGGGAGGGAGACGGAGCCGGCTCCTCTTTACCTCGCGATACCTATCATATTATCGTAACGAGGCAGATAATAAAGATCATAGCATGAATCAAAATTAGATAATATCATAGTAAAATCGTGATCTTATTCATAACATGGTTAGTATTAGATAGGATCACAGTAGGATCATAATAAAATCATAATTCTAACAACAAACTATATTAGCATATAAATTTTGATATTACATATTGCTAGTTTAAATTATACTAGTTTAATTTGTTTTGTTGATTGTATGTTGTTCTAAGGTAAAAGAAATATTATCTTTGATATATTGTATGTTTAGACTATTAGTTTATTAAAAATAATAAATAAGTTTTAAAAATTAACCTTAATTTAATATAATATGAATAAGTGTACTTAAATTATAAAATTAAATTTAAAAATCGATTATAGACTTACATATTTAGAAATATAATTTAATTTTTATATAATATATATTTAAGATTTTGATTAAAAAAATTCAATTCTATCGGACAAAAAACCATCCTGATATCACAATCCTAACAATCTTGCTCTTACCTAAAGGCCAGAGAATCTTACAGAAGTTAAGCACGATAATTCATACCTTGGGAGGTCTGGACTGTCAGATGAAACCGCGGACGGTGTAGATCGACTGAAGCCGACTCACGATAAATTGCTAATATATCGCGATATATTCAATTTATCGTGTAGCTTGTCCGATGATCATCCGATCTCGATCCAACGGAGCCGATTCACGTGTAGTTGGTGACTGAGCTCTGCGCCAGAGGAGCCTAGATCCGACAGAGACCGCGGGGTGAATCGAGGAAGCAAATTGCACGGGTGAGGCCTTCTCTCCACTCCAGATGCTGCTACGCGGCTCCCAAAAATGCTCACAGGACACGTGGCAGCTTGTGAGACCCTCTCCATGCGATTTGTTTCCGGGAATCGAGCCGAGCTGGTGGGAACGAGCACACGGGGCTTGGGTTACGGCCCTGCTCGTGGGCTGAAAAGCTGTGACTTGGGTATCTATAGTGCAGTGGCGGATTCAAAAAAAATTTTAAAAGGGACTGAACAAAAACGATACAGCGACATAACTCCACTATACCCCTCCTACACCATACATCCATAGCTAAAAATTTATAGGGGGCTCTAAGGGTTCGATAGCGGTAGGGGGGCTCGAGCCCCCCCCACCGCTGGATCCGCCCCTGCTATAGTGTATATAATTCAAGAGGTTTTAAGGTGGGTTTCATCTAAATCTTAAGGTCAACTTCATAGTGTATATTACCCAAGGGACCTTAAGACGGTCTCACTCGGCATATAAAGAAAAATTGTATTTTAATGATTGTGGCCAAGTCTTTAGCTTGAGGACCAGCCTTAAGCCTTTTTTTGCTTATAGTCTGCTTAAGGTCACCCCTGTAATGTATAAGGTTGACCTTAAGGTGGCTTAAGACTCTCTATTTTCATACACTACAGAAGTGTACTGTAGTGTTTAAAATTTTAGTGTAGCTGAAGATGTCTTATTTGGTGTAATTAAATTTAAAAAATTTAAAAATAAAAAATATGCTAGCTCATCACGGACAACATAAACGAATACGGAAAAAAGGCAAAAAAGCTAAAAAAAACTAAAAATTCAGAAAAAGATAAAAATTATAAATAGTAGAAAATAAGTCAAAAATCAGAAGCTGAAACAAGCCGGCGAAGAGCGTAGCGCGTGTAGCGTGTGTGCAGAAGGCAGGGGGCGCGTGCGTAATTAGCGCGCCGAAACGGGGGGCGGATGGTGGCGCGCGGGGTGGGTGGTGGTGCCGTCCCACGCCGCGGGCCGAGCAGGCGCATCGCAGGCAGCCGCAGACGCGGGGCCGGTGGGCGGGCACGCACGCACGAGTAGTACCCGTACCGCCTACCCCCACCGCTCGTACTCGTACCGCCTGCCTGGCTGCCTCGTGAATATGCATGGTGCATCTCCCCTGGCCCCTGCCCTCTTCTCTCTCTCTCTCGCCTCGCATCCCCTCTCTCTCTCCTCGTAAGACGGTACAGTTTTACACGGTGCTTCATTCATCGTCGTTGTACCGTTCTCGCCTTTCTCCGAATAACATTTCAATTGAATTACTGCGGTATTTAAGTCGCGCATTTATAACCTTCGATGAGTCAGACGACTGAGGGCCTGTTTGGATCCACCCAGATTTTAAGAATCTGGCTTTTGAAAATTAGATGGAATCCAAACAGACCAGTTTTTAAGGCAGTTTTTAAAATCTACCTACCCAGATTCTTAAAAACCAAGAAGTTGTTGATACCCACCTTTTGCCAGTTTTTTTTGCACAAATACCCATTTACCCTCATTAAAGACCACGCATGGTTGTTTAATGTGCTGTTCAAGAGTAATAAATATAAAGGTATAATAGTCTATTAGCACCAATCATAAATGAAACCAGCTTTTAAAAGCTAGGGGATCCAAACACCCCATCAGTTTTTGCTTAGAAACCAATTTTTAAAAACTAGAAGTAATAACTGGTTTTTAAGAATCTGAAACTGATCCAAATAGGATCTGATACTCATCAAAGATTTAAAAAAAAGAAGCTCTAGATTACTGGCAGTCAATGGAGGGTACTGAAATTTTGACTGGGTTGTTCCGACCGGCTGGAGGAGCGCGCGCGTGCGCGCACGCGTGCGTGCGTGCTTATCTGGAGGTGGGAGAAAGGAGGAACGGTGTGATGTGCTTGGGTTTGGGCCGTGACCGGAAGGGAGCGGGTGGGGTGCGAGGACGACAGCGGGGCCCGCGCGGCGCTTGCCTCTCGCCTCAATTATTTGTCCTTTTGGATTCCGTTCCGCCCCCTCCGTCTAGCGTGTTTTTTTCACCATCTCCCGCCGCGCGTACGTACGAGGCGGACGGTCCCCGCACGCGTGTCACAGCGGCTGTGGCTGTACGGCTGCCCCTCACGAGAGCTGGCTATCAAGTTTAGGGCGTCTCCAACAGCTGGCTATTTAGTTAGCTAGATCTGATGTGGCAAGGAAAAAGTAGGAGAGAGAGTAGTCACTAGCGACGAGCAAATAGCTGATCTATTTCACGTAGTCCAAGAACATGAGAGAGGAGCATGTGGGTCCAACAGTATAAAATAGTCTTTGCTTTTGTCTCTCACCTCCACGTCAGCTGACTATATAGCTAGTACTAGCTATTACCATTGCGGACGCCACGAGTTATCACCAAACTTCTTTCGGAATTAACATAGATTATCATGAAATTATCTTATTTATCATTTGAATGATTATTTTAAATTTGAACTAATGAGCCGCTATCAAGCCGAGACTCGGTAACCTTTTTTCACTACTATAATAAAAGCAATTTTGATTTGAGTCTTACCGAGCTTTTTTTGCCCGCCCTACCTTTAAGACTTTAAGTCCTTGCTTGCGGATGAGAAATTTGCGGCTGGGCTGTGTGCAATTCTGTATTTCTTGTATGTTGAAAAGTCGTGTACAGTGTGCTACGAATATGAATTTGATCTACCGCATGCACCGTAGAAAACTGGGAATAAATGGTTGAGGGGACAGTAGAACTGTCAAATGCGATCTGAAGCCTGGACGGCGAGTGAGATGGTAAATTCAATTCCGTGTGCGCGTAGAATGTCCATGTGATAAATCACCAACTATTTGATGCACGCTCAAGTCTGCTAGGAAATTATGTCAGTATATAAGTACGTTCAGTACAGTTTCCTCCCCTTTTCTTTTTCTGGGGCAGGACAGCCACCGCTTTGTAAATTGTTGGTGGACCGCATCTTGCTATTGGAGAGCCCTGTGCAAAGTGCCATGCTGGTAAGGATGTGACACATTTTGATCGTGACCGTAGGAAAAAGGTATGCGAAAAAAATCACTGTACAGAGTAACTTCGAATATAGTGGGACTCTGGTTTTCTCCTTCAGCTTTTATCTTTCCTACACTAAAATATATTTTTAATAATAATTAACTTTTAAATGAAGTGTCTTTTTAAGATAAGATCTATAAATCTGTTATAGTATATACTATAGTGAATTTATCTATATCGATGAAAACCGTATAAAAATTTCTCTTATTTTATACTCTCTTATGACTTCTTTATTAGCTGTTACCATTTATCAATCGAAACCAAAAATCACTAGTCACAGCCCAAAAGAACACGGCTAATTATCTCACAAAGCTTATTATTTTCGTGTACTATAAAAGTGACCAACAAGGGTTGCAGCATAACGTGTTTCTGGTACGGCCTTATGGTTCTATCAGAAAAAGGTGCATCAAGAACTAAGGAAAAACACTGTTTAGGCCCTGTTTGGAATGTGGGAATTTTTCCCGATTCCTGCGGGAATTGAACTGTTTCCTGCAAAATTCCTGTGAAATTCCTGTGAAATTCCTGCAGAATTTTCAAGGAATATCAGAGCATCTCCAAGAGATGCCCAATAAATTCACACCCTAAATCTTTTTTTACAGATCCTAATCACGATATAAGGTCCCAAAATAATCATTCCCTCCAACAGATACTCTAAATCAGAAAAACAGTATTGGGAGCCTAGATCATCCTCTATAAGTAGAGAGCGAGAGCCATTTTTTGGGTGCGTTCTATTTTTGGGAGTCTATTTGGGAATCTGTTGGAGCTACTTTTTACCCTTTAACTCTAAAATTTAAATATTAAGAGCCATATAGAGTATCTCTTGGAGATGCTCTCATAGGAGATGTTCAGTTCTCTTACAAAAACTCATGCGTTCGAAAAAAAAAGCCTCAATTGAGTTTGCGACTTTAAACTACAGAATGGAAGTTTTTATGGTGTGCCGTGTTTTGGTGTACCTAGCTTTTTTTCACAGTATAAAAAGATAGTACTGCTAGGATATGGTTATTATCATTGGTATTATTATATAAGAGTGATAGAAGTTTTTGGTGACCGAGAATTAGAAAAGTACAGGGTTGGAGTGGTCCGTACGTATATTTCTTTCAAGTCTGTCTCTACGGGTACAAGATCCACAGGCTCTACCTGGCTAGGTGATCACCAACAAATCGGAGTAGTTCTTATTTTATAGGGAGACGTATATATAACATCTTGAATTTTTTTCAAAAGTCTATCCAATATTTTGAACTATAAAATCGAATGTTTAATCTTTCGAACTTTGCAATCCAGTTTAGATAACACCGTGACCCGATTTCAGATGGTGATATTGCTCGTGTGATGCAATAAGTAGGAAGTTTTACCACGTATGATGACGTTAATCAAATTTAGATGAATGATAGGTAGAACCTATAGGACCTTCTCTCCCTAGTCGAAACAGAGGAAGGGAATGACAAAGGCGGTGACTATGAAAGAGGATCATGTACAAGTTGCAAATTTTGTACCATTACTGAGTTATGCTGGGGACTGCCCAGTCGGATGCGTCTTCCCGAACGAAGCTTGAAGGTTGCATTCTGGAATACACCTCATGTTGCTGCCTTGCATCCGCCTTCTTTCTAAACTTAGGTCGGCTACTAAACAATGGACCAAAGTCTGAACATCCTCTAAGTCCATGATCTTCAGTTCCCTTGAGGAGTTCTCAAGCGTTTGGACCATCCTGACGAGGGGGTGGTTGGGTGGTCTCCCATGAAGGAGTGAGTGTTGTGGTTACAGACCAAACAGAGAGAGAGAGATAGTAGTAGAGAGGTGGGAGTGTTATGCCTCATCCTCCCCCTCATCCTGATATATATATTCACATGGAGTATGCTTTTACAGTTATGCCCTTACATCCATACCTCCCCATTATGGGCACTTATGTCATTACACATGTTACTCTGGTTCTTATAACCTCCTAACAGGCCTGCTGGGCTTAGGTGGGGGCCACCCCTACGACAGTGAGCATTGGAGATCCACTTGTATTCCCGATTACGTTAACTTCACGCCCCCTAATCGGAATAACTTGAGGAGCTCTAATCAAAACTGAGGGACACATGCCCAATGTTTCGATCAAGAGCTTCCAAGGATTATAGATGACCATCTCTGGTAGATGATATGTAGGTTTTGACCTGATGAGACAAATTGTCGACCAGATGATTAGTAGTTTCATCCTCGACCAGCTCTCTCATGAGTGTAGTCGCACTGTTACCGTCACAAAGTGACATCTTGCCCCCCGAGGTACGTGGGAGTAGTTGGGGAGTTCGCCTGGCCTACCTCTAGGACGGTTACACTCTTGCTCTTGAGGGTTGCCATTGTGCCCTCAGAAGCGTAGAAGTTGCCAGACATACTAGACTCTAGGAAGGTACCTAAGCACCCAAATGTTGGGGAAATCACTGTCTCCCTAGGGTTGCCTACCGCTGGGGGTGGTGTGTCCTCCATGAGGTTGACATGGTCGGCCTCAGGGATGAATGAGACTGGCCCAGATGATTTAGATGATGACTCACCATGGTCAAGTGCCACCAAGCATGCATCCATGTTGAGGTTCACATAGTCGGTGAGATAAAAACCAGTTCTCTTCATCCTAAAAGTGTGCCATGAGCACATCGGTAGTGAGGTACTACTATAATTTTATGCATTTAGTTTTTATCTAAGCACGATTATATTGGACTTCAAGATTGCTTTTAGTTTAAAACTAGTATGATTGTCAACTTCATATGCACATACTAGATCATTAACCATACCATTCTTCTCAAGAGTGGGAATTATGATGCCATAAGAGGCCATACATGGAACCTAATTAACTATGTTATGCAAAGTCGCAAATTTGATGTGGTTGATCTTATTATCTAGGAAATATCATCTTCCAAGAATGACAGGATCAAAAGGATAAATTATGCTTCATACATCATCGCCTTGATCCTTAGAAAGATTGAATTCCATGGTCGTTTGGGCGGCGTTCACAAGGCTTACAAGCCTTGAGCAGAACCTCCAGTTCCTCTAGTTTCCCGTCCTCAAGCTCGATAGCAAGAAGAATTTGCAGCTGCACCACAAGAAGAAGAACAAGTCTCTCTCTCTCAAATATACTCGGCAATTCTACACATTCACGACACTCAGGCTGAGGCGTTCGCTTCTCTTTCCTCCAGAATGGACTCTATTGATGAGAGAGTCACCTCTATTGAGCATGTCTTGGCTCGTCCTCCATCCCCAGTCAGGTTTGGCCGCTGTCGCCGTTGTGACCCTTCCTCTCAAGGACCACAAGAGTAACCTTTTTGGTCATTTGATGCCAAAGGGGGAGAAGACACGACGGGGAAAGCACAAGAAAGGATAGGAGTTTGAAGAGAAGAAGCCAAGAAGACTATCTATCTTAGTTATCTATCTTAGCTACTATTTATATAAAATGAACTTGTAATGAATGACCTTCGTGTTGAGAACATGTTTTTGTTATGTTTATATGTTACGTTGAACTTGAGGTTGTGGTCATCTTATAAAATTGCACCTTGTGCTCATATATGGTATACTTTACAACATTGCAATTATCTATTCCCTCAAACTCAACAAATAAAGGAAGTTCTGCTTATTTTTTTAAAAAAATTCTTACATGAGCTTGCAAAGTATTTTCTCTTCTATATGCACTTGCTCAAGGGGAGCTTTCTTTGAAGTATTTTTCAAAGTCACAAAAGAATATAAACTAGTTTTCAAATAAGTAGTATATTCAAAACTTTATTTTCCTCACATAATATTTGTATTGTCATCAATTACCAAAAAAATGGGGAGATTGAAAGTATCTAGACCCCTAAAAATGATTTTAGTGATTAATGAATTTATGTGAATATGGAACTAACATGTTTACTGAATGTTTAAAAGGTTTAGTACCTAAAATGATGATGAGACGCATGCTAAGGGTCAACATGAAGATAAATGTGGCTCAAGACAAAGGTATATGTAGACCAAGATTCCTTTTATTTTTACCGGTTTTAGGAGAAAGGGTGGAAAATCGGATTATAATATAAATACCGTACTATTAAAAGGGATCATAGCTAGTAACTTGATAGCATATTCTTGTGCCATTTAGATCAATTTAGAATAATACATTTTCTTAAAACTAAAATTGATAGCCAATATGTGCTCTGTCTGGATAATCGGAAATACCGGAGTGTAAACAGTGGTACTTCCGTTTTCTGGAAGTTTTGTCAAAATGAGCGGTACGTTTTTTTCCAGAGAGCACCCTTGGAATCACTTTGTCTTTGCGAAAAGTAGAAGTACCGGAATTTCAACTGTGGAACTATCGTAGAGCGGTAGTACCGTAACCTTAAATGGTACTTCCAGATCATGGAAGTTCCGAAAATCTGGGCAGTACATTCTTCCCAAAGGGCACCCTTGGAATCACTTTATCTCTGCAGAAAACAAAAGAACCAGAGGTTCAACGGTGGAACTACCGTAGAGAGGTAGTACCGCAACCTTAAATGGTACTTCTGGAGCATGTAAGCTCCGAAAATCCAAGCGGTACATTTTTTCCAGAGAGTGCCAACTTTTGGCCTCGAAGCAAACAGAAGTACCGCGTTGAAATTTTGGAACTTCCGAATATCGGAACTACCGCGATTATAATGGTGCTAGTACCGTATCAACTTTCAACGGCTAGTTCAGAAGCTTTGAAATAGCAATTACTGTTGTAGAAACTAGCATGATTGTTAACTTCATACGCTCATATCGATTTGTTCATGGCTAATAACGTGATAGCATATTCTTGTGCCATTTGGATCAATTTAGGATCATGCATTTTCTTAAAACTAAAATTGATAGCCAATCTATGCTTTGTCTGGATAATTGGAAGTCCTGAAGTGTAAACGGTGGTACTTTCGCTTTCTAAAAGTTTTGTCAAAATGAGCGGTATGTTTTTTTCTAGAGAGCACTCTTGGAATCACTTTGTCTCTACGAAAAACGGAAGTACCAGAGTTTCAACGGCCAGAACTACCGTAGAGCGGTAGTACCGTAACCTTAAACGGTACTTCCGAATCACAGAAACTCTGAAAATCCGAACAGTACGTTTTTTCTAGAGAGCACCCTTGGAATCACTTTGTCTCTGCAGAAAATGAAAGTACCAGAATTTCAATGGCGGAACTACCGCAGAGAGGTAGTACCGCAACCTTAAATGGTACTTCAGAGTATGGAAGCTTCGAAAATCTAGGTGGTACGTTTTGTGTAAAGAGCGCCAACTTTTGGCCTCGAAGCAAATGGAAGTACTGCACCAAAATTTCAGAACTCCTAAATATTGGAACTACCATGATTACAACGGCGGTAGTACCGCACCGACTTTCAATGGCTAGTTCAAAATCTCTTAAATAGCCGTTACTGTTATATCATAACAGATATGGTAGTACCGACCGATGAACGGCGATACTTTCGCTCACCCTGATTTTTTCAGGTATTGCCCTGTAATGGCTAGTTTCGGTTGGTGGGGGTATAAATATCTCTCACTTGTTCAAAAACAAATAGAAGGAGACTCTATTGAACATTCTTGAGCATTGAGCATTCACTCCACCCCTCAATTTCACATTATGCATTTATTTGAGGTAGTTGAGCCAAATCAAGTGTATGTCATCTCTAGATTGATCCTTTCGACACTTGATCGACATCAAGCGAAACTGTGATTTACTACTCTTGGTGCTTAGCAACACCTAGATGGTTTGGCGAGAGCTTGTGCGGTGACTTCTTTAAGAAGGTTTTGAAAAACACCTAGCGTCGACTTGTGAGTGGTTTGGTGTCCACCATCTCCGGAGAGGGGGAAGGACAACCACTAGTGGATTGAGGAGCTGAGACTTAATTCGTGGAGCCGGTCTAAGTCGCTTGGGCTTTCCTCAATGTGGGTTAGGGGAAACAGGCAAGTTTTCGATCACCACGGTAAAACATCGAGTGTAAATTGGTTATTTCTTTGTCTCTTCATTCCGCCCTTTTATTTCTAGTATATTGTGATTGTTATATTTATTTGTGCTAGAGTTATTCTTATAAAGACTTGTACTTGTAGTACCTTAGACATATTAGAATTGTGTAGGTTTCAATTGCTTTAAAATCTTGCTTGACTAAAATTATGGTAATTGTTCTTAGAAAGAAAGATAATTTTTGAAACTCCTATTTACCCCCTCTAGTCGGTTATCCTTTATCCTACATCCGGACATACCTCCGAAAGGAAATGAAGAACACGTGGGATAGCCTCAAACAGGAATACACAACATGGAAGAGCTCGAAGCAACTCACGTACAAACTCGGTGTTGTTCTAGAGACCGGCTCCATCCCCACCGACCACTAGTGGTGGGCACATGCAGCCATGGTGAGCGTGTTGTGTTATGTTGGTGTGTTGTTACATGAATTTCCTCTACACGGTGACCATCTCTCACTTATCATTTTCCTTGTTTTTGGTATTTGCACGAGAAGGCCGGTGTGCTCAACTTCAACCACGCTCACCTTCAAAATGAGGACATGATGGATGTCGTATTTGGCACCGTGACCTGCACTAACGAGCACTCATTTGTGCCCAGTACTGACACACTGGAGTCCAACAATGAGGAGGACATCCCCCTCCCGTCGTGCATGGTGGCAGCACTGGACCGTCTAAGGTGTTGAGAGGAAGCGCCCGTGGCTGTCGACACCTCCTTCTGTTGACAGCACGAATGCCAAGACCATTGACAGGGATGCCGAGCTTAAGCATCTCGTCGACTTCTATGAGAAGACGCAAACTGCCGCCACCTACGCACCGGTGTGTACACCATTTCCCCTATGCGTTATCCGGCTAGGGAAGAAATGGCGCGCCTTATAAACCTAGTCGAGGAGGCTGGAGTTGGTAAGGACACTGGCGAGCAATACTATGCCGAGCAGCTCTTCATGAAGAAAGAATGCCGCGATAGGTTTCTCACCATGAAGACGGATGAGGGACGGCTTTGCAGGATCAAGAGAACTTGGGACTGAGTGAAGAACCAGCCTTGAGCAATGCCATTTCTATTTCAATCGATGTACCATGTTGTGCAGTTTAGTTTTAGACATTAGTTTGAGTTGTTTCATCACACTACATAAACTACGTTTATTTAACATCGTTCAATTTATTTGTGAACTACATGACGTTGTTCAATCAAATCTGTATGTTTGGCTTAGTCGTATGATTTGAGAACTAGACGCCAATCGATTACCGGTTTCATGCAGTGATATGAGCTGGAGAAGCGATGGTGCTGGTGACGACGACGATGATGAAGTTTTTTAGTCACTCCATCGTGTTGCTTGCATATGCTGGATTCGCATGCCTCGATGACAACATGTTGTCCTCGTCCAGGTCGCCTCCTAGAATTCCTATCATTACGGGAATTCAATGGATTGAACAACAACTTGGTAGCAATCAGTACTGCTATAATATATTCAGAATGCGAAGGTCAATGTTCGATAGGTTGTACGGCACTCTTGTTACCAACTATGGCATGTAGTCTAGTACGGATGTTTGCTCCAAAGAACCACTGACATTGTTCCTATGGACATGTGGAGCTCCATAGTCTAACAGGAAGGCTGTTTATCACTCCGAGCATTCAGCAGGAACTATAAATAGAAAGTTTTAACACATTCTAAGTGTGTTTGTAAGTTGGCTATTGTGAACATTACACCGGTTGATATGATGTTCTAGAGTGTGCATCCTTGGCTGATGCAACGTAGATTTTATCCACATTTCCATAACTGCACCGGGATGCTCAATGTGATAAATGTGCAAGTGACTGTTCCATTTGAGGAGCGCACTAAGCATTTCAACAGGCATAGGTACACCAATCAAAATATGCTCGCAGTGTGTGACTTCGATTCGAGATTCACTTTTGTGTGTGCCGAATGGCTTGGTTCTATGCACTACAGATGTGTACTATAGGAAACACTGATGAAATATAGAGACCAATTTTCGCATCCACCTCCAGGTACGGTGGTTGTATATACAATCTTTAATGCATTGTTGTGCTTATGTACCAATATATCCGATATTTGTCATATGGGTCTTGCAGACAAGTGTTACCTCATAGACTTGAGGTATTCAAATAGGTCAGGGTACCTAGCTCTCTACCGGAACCAGAGGTACCATCTGGCAGAGTTCCAAATAGCAGTCACCCTGCCAGAATGCAGAAGGTATTCAACTTCCATCACTCGTCCCCATGCAACATCGTCAAGCACGTATTTAGTATGTACAAGATGAAGTGACATGTATTAGACACCATTCCTAGCTATGACGCCTAAAAGCATAAGGCAATAATTGTCACATGATGGCATGCATAACTTCATCTTGGATAGTTATTTGACTGACATAGATTTTTCTAGCCAGGGAGGTCAAGATGTAGGTAATGTAGGTCATGGAGATGGCATTGTACCATATGGTGCAGACTTTGCACACATGGACATCATACATGATCATACTGTAGCGTTTTTGGTGGCTTAACGAAGGTAGTGTTCTCACAATTTTAATTATTGTACTCTGTATATTATAAATGTCCACATGTCATTTGTAATATTATTAATCCAATTTGTATGTCAAATTAATTCAATGGTTTTGCTCAGTGCCATTTGCTAAAGTGCTAAATACAACGCTTCTCAATTCAGCTCAGCCAAAAGTCGAATTGAACACTTTTAATTTATCTATAGTTTTTTGTAGTCGTTACAGTGCCATTTTAGAGGGAAAAAAAAGTCGAATAGAGCATTAGTTAGCCCGGTGCTCTCACTAACAATCTATTCTTACCATTTCCTCGAGGGAGGTATCCCATCCGACGCAACCCGGGCATCAGCTAAGTACGTACATTGATGCATCTAACAAGCCAGCGATTGGCGACCAACCAGAAACAAACCTCTAGATCCGTGCGGCCCATGAGTCGCCGTCCGTGGGTCCGCTCACCTTTTGCGCGTCACACGTACGTCGTGCTTATCCTTTCGCCGTTGTTCCATCTGAATGTCAACACCCTTTTTTTTTTGGTTCCCCCTCTCCTCGGCTCCTCCTGCAGTAGTACGGCCGGCTGGCTAGCTACATAAAATCTCTAGTCAACATTGACAACGGGGCTACGGGTGTAAAATGAGTGTTTATGTATTTGGCACTGCAACTATGTTTGTTCAATTTTGATACTTAAGTATTAGAAATAATTTCTTTCTTTCTTATCTATATCATCAGAAATTTTTTGTGGCAAATATTAGAAATAGATAATGTTGCCTTATTGTACATACGCTACTATTCCTTTGGAATAATAACTCTTCATAGGAACATGCCGCGCGAACAGAATGGAGGTAATCCTATCAAAGCTCGCTGGATCCGTCGGTGGTTAAGCATCATCCTTGTAAAATTGATCAGGCCTCTCGATACGGATGCTATGTCGCCGTACATGGGGCCATCTGCTTGAGGCTTTCAGCCAGCAAGCTATGGGAATCGGATTCTCTGCAGTCGCGTACGGCGACTGTAGAGTGAATTCGCGAATCTCAACCGTCCGATCGGGGAAAGAGCAGATCAGTTTTTGCTACAGTAAATTTACTGTAGCTACAGTAAATTTTTACTGTAGCAAAACTGATCTGATCCGCTCTTTTCTGATCGGACGGCTGAGATTCGCGAATTCACTCTACAGTCGCCGTATGCGACTGCAGAGAATCTCATTTCCAAGCTATGCGTACCTGAGGTAGCTCCATGTTGGTCTGAGTTGGGGGGATCCAGCCAAATCCCGTAGATAGGCTGGAGTCCATTAGATGGAACAAGCAAATAGGAGGGTCTCACTCTCTCTCTGAACATGGAGCTACAGAGGTGTACATGTCAAGGACGCGATTCTCGGCAAAACGGCGAGCCTGCTGTAATACGCATATGCCCGTGGCTAGTTGGCCCATGCCCTTGGAATCGATTAGCTGACCATGGTCCAACTTGTTGGGACGCTTGACCTGTTTTTTAAGCTATGGTTAATAATTTTTTTTAATACTTTTTAAGATAATAACCAATAGTAGAGACGTTAACGTGGACACTCATACGATTTTAAGTTTAAAAAATCGTTTGAAGAATCTATTTTGAAAAACCATCTATTTATTTTAACTTTTAAAGAAACAAAAAATAAAAATACAAAAGAACATATAGGTCCATAGAGCAGGAGCCACCCAACCAATACAAACACATATTTGGTGTGGGTTTGGGTGTCTGTGCTTCTGTCATCGACTCATCGTAGTGCTTGTCAGCGATATACGCATGCTGAAGAAACCTGGGGAACCATGGGTTTCCTTGTTGTAAAACCCACAAAGGCTCAAGGAAAGCAGGATCATGTAGCAAAACCATCCTGTGAACAAGTAAACAACCACCGATGGGCACAGAAGGCAGCACTCAACAGCACAGGCTTAATGAGCCGACCATATTTCTTCACATAAAATGAGGTGCGGAGACAAGCGCCAATTACACAAGTTTTTATCACCAGAGACATCTGTACAAAAATTTCTATGACATTATTATACTATAGTCCATAATAATAACGAATATTTCAACAAACATCCCATAATGTAAGGTAAATACGATGCTCTCCCAGTACAAAATCTTTAAGAGAATAAATAGCTGCGACGACACAATCCAATCGGGCAAACGATGTCTATGTAGAAAGCACAACCGGGTATTGCTCAAAAGAATTACCCTCCACTTATCTGTCACTATACCTCACCTCAATGACTGGTTGAAAAAAGTGCGGGTCATTCCTCGCCAAATCTAGAACGGCAATGCCCTAAAACTGGAGAATACATAAGTGCCTCCCACGAACAATGCAAGAACTGACATCAGTACTGCCACAGTCACCAGAATGTATTGCCGCATCTTCCTTTTACCCCTGTTACGCAGGGGTAATGGCATGGGTTCCACCCTATTTAGCTGCTTGAGTGCTATAGATGGTCTGGAGAGCCTCTTATTCGGAGCTGTATGTTGAGGAACACCTACTTCTCGAGTGTTCGTCGCCGTGCTAGCAGCAGTATAATTTATCGCTATGGCTTCTGCATTGCCCTCACCACTACCATTTGCCGAGTCTAAAGATGTTGCTCCGTTCTTTTTATCCTCCTTCTTTGCTCTCTTCTGCAAGTGGTTCAACGCAAACTTTGTTCAGAAATTTGGTAACCGAAATGAACACTATGGAGTATACGGTATACCACAACAGAAGGATTGGATTAACAGATCATGGCAGAAAATTGAATTACATACCTTCACTATAATCTCGGCTTCCTTCCGTGCTCTGTAGTCAGCTCTCTCCTGGGCCTTTTCTGCTTTCCGCTTCTTCCGCTCTTCAGCCTCCTTAGCTTTTGCCTTTTGCTCCAATCGGAACCGCTCTTTTTCAGCTGCAGCCTTCTCCTGTCTTAATTCCTCCTCCCTGACTGCCAATTCCGCTGCCTGCCGTGCTAACTCCAAGTCGTCTTCCATCCTATGCATTTTTTCCTTTACAATGCGTTCCACATCTTCTCTTTCAGGCACTGGAGCTCCAGCTTTCTCTTTCCCAGAAGAGCTACCAGGAAATTTTGATTTGGAATGCTTACTGTTCTGGGGACCTTGCAGGACCGGGAAGGAGTCCTCTTCTACAGGTGTTATCACTGAAGTAGTAGATTTTGCAGAAGTTGCTTCTGAAGCTGAAATGGACACATGTGGGCTTGAAACAGGCAACAGAGACGGATTGCTTGGCTTTCTGTTGGACCTGCTTGGAATTTCTGGAGGAACCTCATCAGGGCCAATTCTTCTTCCATCTGAGGTCCCTAATCTCATCAATGTGCTAATCTTGTTTGACTCAACATACTGCCTACGAAAATCGTCATCCTTGTTCCACATCTCCATGAATGTCTCCACCTAAAGTTGACAGAATATTACAAAATTTGGTGGTCAGTAATCACAATTTATCAGAATTTGGTAGATTAAGAAAGAAGACAAAGAATGAAAAACCACTGTCAGTATCATTTACAAGAGAATGGTGAGAACTATTTGTAGCTTCACTGTAAAAAAAAGAAAAGAAAAGAAAAGAAAAAAGGCTCTAAAAACAAGGCACCTTAACTGTTGGTGCTGATTGGAGAGCGCGATAACTGCCAGTATCCATTTGATGAAAATCACATCTATTTCTTAGCTAAAACCTCTTGAGGACGGGCAGTTATTGCCTAACTGATATCACATATTACTACTGTAGGTTTCCTCCAATAAAGCAAAGCAATTTCTGCAAAGAGATACTCTACTATTGACTAGTTAATGGAACACAAATTGGAGGCGAATGCTGATTCGACCTCATGCATTTGACCAAATTCATGATTTTGATCCCTGAGATGCTGAAGAATGACAAAATTGATATAAAAAGAAAACCGAAGGAAAGGAAAGATAAAGAACTGTGTTTTACCTGATTATTGCAATACAACTGAAGTCCCACCATGTCACCCATGGATACCAAATCTGATGCGCTCTTCTGATCATTCCTGTACATGAAAAAGTACTTGTTCTGCAATACAAAAAATAAGAAGAGAACTATTCAGCTTTGGCATCAGCATCACAAGTCTCAAGAGCTACTTTAATGTTGCAACCAATGTTAAAAGTAGAGTAATTAAGATACTTACAAGAAACCACTACTACTTTTGAAGAAATGCTATGTGCCATGTGGTACCAGAATGGTGAAACCTTGGCTTTCAACAACAACAAAACATTTTGTCTCAATCAAGTTAGGGTAGACTAAGAATAAAACCTCCTCAATGTCAAAGAAATGAGAGCCTTGTAATAAAATCTACAAGGCTAAACTCTAGGATCTACATCCTAACATCTGATTCGAGAGCCTAAAACACCGCCCCTAAATCTTCTCCTTATCATGATTCCGGTGCATGGATCACTAACTTTCATACGCTCCTATCTAAAGTCAACTCTTTGGATACATTCCAATCAAGTCTCTTTTGACTACTTCCTTCCACGTCAGTCTTAGTCGTCCTCTACCTCTTCCTATGTTTTCGATACGTCTTAAAATTCCATTATGTACTGGTGCCTCAGAAGGCTTCTATTGGAGACATCCAAACCATGCCATCTTAAGCGATATTGGACAAATTTCTCTTCAATTGGTGTTACCCCCACTTTATCACGTATATCACCATTGCGGATTCAATCCTACCTTGTGTGACCACATATCCACCGTAACATCCCCATCTCCGCTACACTCATCTTTTGTACATGTTGTCTTTTAGTTATCTAACATTCCACTCCATACATCATCGTAGGCTAATCGTCATCCTATAGAATTTACCCTTTTAACTTTTGAGGACTTTTTTTATCGCATAAGACACCTGATGCTTGCCGTCGTTTCACCCACTCCGCTCTTATCCTGTGACTCACGCTTCATCAATCTCGCCATCCCACTGTGTTATGAACCTTAGTTCATAGGGGTAAACACCGCCGAGAGGATGGTCGGACAGTGTCGGCGTAGAGGGAGAGCGAGAGACTATATACGAGAATGAGTTTGTTATTTCTTGCTTGCCTCCAATAGCATGCGGCAGCCTCCTTATACAGATGGGCTCCCCCTAACAGATATAATCTAATTTTAATTATATCTCTAACAAATAGAAACTAATCTCTAACTTCCTAATAATGAATTGGATGGGCCCAGGGCCCACGCCCATGACACACTGTAGCATCAATCCCAAATATAAAAAATGTCCTTTCTAGGCACTACTTGTCCATTCAGACTAACATCTCCATCATTTGGCCTGACACCGCTGAAATTATACCTTATATACTCAATTTTAGTCCTATTAAGTCTAAAACCCTTTGATTTTAAAATCTTCCTCTACAACTTTAGTTTTCTATCGATATCTATCCTACTCTCATCAACTAACACTATATCATTAACGAAAAACACGCACCAAGGAAAATCTCCTGGTATATCTCGCATGACCTCGAGTTTACATAATGTGTGATTTTTCTTAGTATAAAAAAGCAATGTTTTCCCTGTCACAGGAATACCACCAAGCCACCGATGTTCTTAACAAAAGTATAATATAAATCTATATCCACTATTTCCTGCCCCCTAAGTATCATAATATAACACAGCATCAAGATAGCTGCACTATGACCAACGCCATGAAAGTAAGAATTCTAATTTCCAATTGAACATTTAGGTGGCATTAACTAGCACAGGATGTCAAGTTTCATGATGATAGCTCATTGCAAGAAGGTTCACGCAGAGATATTCGAGGTGCATGCATGTACAGTGCTTTTACCTTAATAACTCGATGCATGACAGGGAAGTGCACCTCATACAAGAATTACACAGACATAGCATAATAATAGTTAATAAATCAAATCAGGAAAGGTCTGGAACAAATCCTCCGTATGTCCTCCCCTCAAGTTTATTCTTAATTTTGGTTTTTTCTGAAGATTTAACTATGTGATACACTTGTAGCTGCATGGTTTAAGGCGACATACGTGAAGAGCCAGATCTTCATGCCTTCGAATGAAAACTAGGAGATCAGTTTCGGGTTTTCAGCATAAGAAAATGTCTAAATTTAAGATTAAGGTCAACATTTAGACTACTTCTTTTGCTTGTATTAGTTCAAGAATACAAGTATTGCTGGACAGAGAGAACGATAAATACAAGAAATCTTCATAGGCTTGTCAAATATAGGGTATTGAGATGTCCACTTAGTGAAGTTTCTACCTTCTTGCTTGGTTCCATTTTCAGCTCAAACCACTCATCATAGGCTTTTTGACGTATTTCATTAGCAGCTCGGTGTTCTTCATTTAATTTTCTGAGAGCAGCTCTTTCACCATCATAAGCTTTCTGAACCACTTTTGTTTTTTCCTCCAAGGATTTCAAACTGGTCAAAAGTTCACCAGAATCCTTCTTCAGAGTCTAAAAAAGAAAATCCATAAATATCAATTTAAAAAATTATGAAAAAGAGAAGTAAAAGAGCAAAAAAAGAATGTGCCTCCTTCAGTACCTTGTGCTGCTCATGAATACGCTCTTTCTGATGGAATGCCTCATTCATTTCAGTTTTTGAGCCCATATTGGAACACAATTGTTTCCTTTGAGCTTTTAGTTCCTTGATATCTTGAAGGAGAAGCTTCTCTTCTTTCAGAGAAATCGATTCATGTACTATAATCTTATCCTTCATCGCAATCTAAATCATAATAATTCATTTTTGGATAAAATCATCATAATTTTATACTGTCAAATTTAATAAAAATGCAGAAAAGAATAACACTACACCATAATGTAATATAGAAAAATAAAATAAAATCGTTGGTGAAATTGAAGTAATGTTTGCAGATGACTAACCATCTCATCAATTTCTTGAATTGAATTTGCTTTATTCAACTTGCCGATCATTGATTGCACACTATTTAAATCATGTCTTTTATCACCATGAGCAGCTCTAGCTCCCCTTTCTTCTTGTCGTGCTGCTTCCAGTTTCTCTCGGTACTCATCGCATAAAGCCTATAAATATAATAAATACATTCCAACATGGGGAAGCATGTTGCATAATGAACTAGAGAAGGAAAGGTCAAAGATTTATTACCTTTTGCTTTTGCCTCTGAACATTAATTGCATCTCTCTTTTGCGTCAACTGATCCAGATGTACTTGTGCGACCTGTATCTTTGCCCAGAGATCTTCACCCACAAATCTTGGAACTTTTGTTATATAAATCCTTTGTGGTGTAATAACCTGCGCATCTCCTTTATTTGCTGTATCAATTTCTAATTGAGACTCACTAGAGTTGTTAACGATCTTGGTGTTATCACCAAGTACTTTTTCACCATCGTCCTTGTGCTCATCACGAACCATCATGTCAACAGGTGGAGATTCTAGATCTGTCACACGAGTATTATAATAAACATTAACTTCATTACAGTAGCAAGTTAATAAATTATGAAACAATGGAAGAAAATAATCATTGCATACCTTTCCCATGTTTGGTTGCAACCTGGAAAGAAGATTTAGTACATGTGTCCTCATCTAAGGCGCACGTATCACTGTCTGGAGAAGGAGCATCTTCCAACAGTTTTTGAGCTGAAGAAGCAGGCTTAATTGGAAAGGAATCCATATTTCCCATTCCTGATGAAACTACGTCACATGGAGTTGATATGTTGCATAAATCCAATTGGTCATCAGGAGAGCTAGCATCAACCATATTTTCTGAATGTGGAACCCTTGTATGTCCATCTGACTCACCATCCTTGCCAATACCGTTGGGTTTGTCCTCCTTATTGGAACTGGCATCAAGTTTAGAAACAACACCAGATTCATTTCTGGTCGGAGAACCAGGTTCAGCTTCATCAACACCAACGGTTTCATGTTTCTTAAAAGCACCAAGCTCAACATGAGCAATAGCAGCACTGAAGTTTTCTTGAGAACCATTATCTTCTCTTGGTGCGTTGTCTGGAGTTTCAAGTTCACAAGCTGGAGTTGAATGTTCAACTCCCACTCCCTCACTATCCGCCAAGTCTGAGGACCTTGGTTCAGTATGGAAAGCAGAGGCAACAGCTCCTGAATCTGCTTGCAACTGAACGCCATCAACAACATCCATATCAGGTTCTTGCTTCAGTTCTGCATCTATTTTATCGTTGTCGTTTTTACCAGCTATATGATTGCCAGGTGTCTCTGACTGCTTCTGCCCCTCAGTGTCTTGGAAAGAATCGGCTGTCTGCTGTTGAATAGAAGCTAAACCTGCTTCCTCCAAACGAGCAAGTTCCATGGTCTCCTCTTTCTCCACTTCAACAGTTGAATATGATGATGGTTCCGCAGGTTGAAGGCTATTGACATCAGCCTCATGCTTGGTCAACTCACCACCCAGTAGAGCCTCCTCATTTCTCTTCGCAAATCCTTCTGTCAACTCAATAACATCACAGGCAGTTTTATCTTTTCTTTGCTCAACTTGAGACTCCGCTTCCTCGGCAGTCTCATCAGTATCATTGTCAGCTCTATCCTCCAATGGATCAATAACAAGTGTGGCTTCACCCTGTCCCTCTTCGACCAAAGGCTCCAGCTCTGCAACAACATCAGCACTCTCTTCAGCATGTTCATGGCCATTTGTATGGAACTCCTCTTCTCTAGGCACCTCGCTGTTAGCTACCTTTGCATCCCTCTCTGATCCTTGACCTTCAATCTTCAGGGCTCTCTCATTCTCCAAAATTTCCACACCACCAGCAACACTTTGTGCCACTTCCCTCTCCTTGGGACAAACCTCAGTCTGCGTAGGAGCTCCACCAGAATCAGCATTTGTGTTTGGGTGATCGCATCCATTGCCCATGGATTCATTTGCTGCACCCTGTTCTCCGCTGGTGGTTGCCTGCCCTGCCAGATATGCGGCATCAGCACTTTCTCTCCCTTTGTCCTTGTCACCACAAACCTCACACTCCACATCAACTGCACAAGAATCAGCAACCCTATCAACCTGGTCATGTCTATGAACCATTGAAACATCTGTGTTGCCCTGCTCTCCGCTAGCAGCCTCCTGCTCCACCAATTTCGCAATGCCTTCCCCTTTGCCCTCGTTTCCCCAAACATCGAACACTGCAGCAGCTGCACAAGGACCAGCATTTCCATTGGTCGACAAACCATCTCTGGCATCCTGCTCTTCACCAGCAACCTCCTGCTCCAACAATTTCACAGCGATTATAGTGTCCACGTGATCATGCCCATTGGCCACCATCGCAACACCCAGCCCGTCCGGCTCCCCACCATCCACCTCCTGCTCTACCAACTCAGCAACATCAGCAGCAGCTCGTTCACCGCTACCCTCCTCCACACAAACCAGCGCCTCGGCTACAACGTGCACATGCCCGTTCACCAACGAAGCATTGTGCGTGGCATCAGCCTCGTGACCTCCGACCACAGCCACAGCCGGTGGTGCATTGGACTCCGTCTCATCCTCCTCCTCGGAGAGACTGCCAGAGTTGCCGTTCGCGACCACGAGGGGGCCACACACCACCTCGCCCTCGCGCTTCTCCACCACCTTGGTCTCCAGCGAGGAGGCCAATTCCGCCCTCCGCGCCTCGCCTCCGCCGTTGCACGCTGCCTCCTCCGCTGCCATTGCCCCCGCCTCCCGATCCTACACGCGAAACCAACAAACACCAAATCACACGTCATCCACCCCCAAACATACCACAGATCAAAAACCCAACCCCACAAACAAAGGAGCATAGATCGCGTGGTGAGATCAAGGCAGGCGGGCAGGCGCTTACAGTTCACGGCCACGCCGGAAGCTGATCCGCGGAGGTCGGAGAGCTCTTCACCGGAGACGACGCGATCGGAGCCAAGCGTGATCGATCGGAGGAGATAACGGGAGAGAGAGGGGGAGGGGTTTAATACTGGGGACGAGAGTATTAGGGTATCTGTAGTGTATGAAAATAGAGGGTTTTAAGTCACCTTAAGATCAACCTTATACATTACAGGGTTGACCTTAGAGCAACTCCAAGAGGAGAGCTAAATCGTTTTCTAAAGGTAAATTTGGCTATTATTGGAGAAAAAACGTGTCCAATAGAATCTGTAAATGACTCTACAAATTTAGTAGCTCTCCATCCCTCCTCCTTCGCTCTCTATTTTTGGATAGCCTGCCTCGCTCGCCATCCAGCCTCTTGGCGCGGTCGGCGTTTCCTTCCCGCGCGTACGCGACCCACCGCGCGCCCTTTAATTCTTCTTCTGCGCGCCTCTGCTGCTTCCGTCGCCGGCTCGCAGGGCTCCTTCCGCCGCCAGCTCGCAGGGCCTCTTCCGCTGCCCACACGCATCTTCCGCCCGGCGCCCGCTCCCCCTGCAAGCGCCGCCATGTCCCTGCTGCCGCATCCTCGTGTTCCAAGCACCGCAGATCCCTACCGCGAGGACCTTGTGGATTTGGATTGGATGGAGAACGGAGGGGTCGGTGGCCAGGCACCGCAGATCCCTTTCCCAGCCGCCGGCCAGCCGCCGCAGTTCCCCTACCCAGATGCAGCACAGGGCGTCGTCGAGGCTGCACCCGCGTGGCTGGACAAGTCTACGGCGGCCGGAACCAGCGGCCAGGACGACGTGAGAAAGCCTGGCCGAGCGGACGACGAGGTCTTCGCGATGGATCCGAAAAGACGAAAGGTCCTGATGACGTGGCAGGTTTGAATATGGAGAGTCCCAGTTTAGATAGCCTGTTGGAGTAGTCTAGTTTTTTTGGGTGAGATTCATTTTAGAGAATAGCTAAATCATTAAATTTAGATACTTCTTTTGGCTAATCTCTTGGAGTTGCTCTTAAGCAGGCTATAAGCAAAAAAAGCTTAAGGTTGGTCCTCAAGCTAAAGACCTGGCCACAAGTATTAAAATACAATTTTTCTTTATCTGCCAAGTGGGATCGTCTTAAGGTCCCTTGGGTTATATACACTATGAAGTCAGCCTTATGGTTTAGATGGTACCCACCTAGGGGTGCAAACGGGTCGGATTCGGACGGATATTGTTGTTACCATATCCTAACCCATATTTTTTCTCCGGATTCGGTACCAATCGGATTCGGTGCCGGATCGGTCGGGATTAACCCGAGCCGTTTGCACCCCTACTTGTTTGTAAGGAATGCATGCATTACATCAAATGGAGTAGGAGGACGTACTGTCAAGAACTTGATGTTACTACTTAATAGCTGATGTGGAAGATTTTATTTTACCATTGTAAAAGAAAATGAAATGTCAAATAGTAGCACTAACCTGAAATCAAACTTGAAGACGTATCGGATTCGGACGGATATTGATGTTACCATATCCTAACCCATATTTTTTTCTCCGGATTCGGTACCAATCGGATTCGATACTAATCGGATTCGGTGCCGAATCGGTCGGGATTAACCCGACCCATTTGCACCCCTAGACCCACCTTAAAACCCCTTGGGTTATATGCACTACAGATGCCCTTAAACTGGTGGAAGTGGTAGATGGGATCTGTGGTACGAGGGGTTCAGTGGTTGTTCGTAGCGTCTTTTAGTTTTAAATTTTAGTTTTGGTTTATAAATAAGGGAGTTAGGCGTTAGCTTTATACGATGGTCACAATATTTTTTTTGTCATCTATATAATATATTTTTAGTCATGTATGTAACAAAAAAATTAATAAGAATATCAATATTGCACATATAAAATCAAAATGTTACACGCATGAAATCAAAATATTGTATTCGTGAAATCAGAAAGGGATAATTGATGATTTGCCCCGTCTTTTATTAAGCATCAGCTCATGTGGAGGTACCCAGAGAGGCCAGCATGAGGATGGTGTTGTGCGTGAGGCCGCAGCCATCACCAACGACGGTGGGCATGCGGAGCATGGGTCAACGATGAGGCTGCGGAAGTGTTAGGACCTTCTACCACGATTACTTCGACTTCGACTACGGCTGTTATGACCATGGTTACTTCGACCATGGCCATGGTAGTAGTAGTGGTCGTAGCGGTTATGGTTGTAACGGTCGTGATTGAAGTGACTGTGGCCGTAATCGAAGTGATCGTGGTCATGGCGGCTGTAGTCGTACGGTCGGTCACAATAAGTTTTTTGTCCATCTATGCAATATTTCTTAGCCATGTATGCAACAAAAAAATTGATAAGAATATCAATGTTGTACGTATGAAATCAAAAATGTTGCGACAAAAAATAATACCAACCTCTCATGGCAGGCGGCGGCGAGGCCTCAGGTGCGGTGATGGCAGGCGGCGTGGATCCAACGCCGGTAGGAGAAGGTGGCGGAGCTTGTGCAGCGTTCATGAGGCCACTATCGGCGGTTAAGGTCAGGATGCCATAGAGCTCTGGTGGCTACAACTAACTTTACCGGACTCCCAGGTGGCAGTCGCGGCCACGAAGCCGGTGCCCCTCGCTTGGGATTCGGGGCCGGCAGCAGAGGCAGGAGCGAGAGCTCGAATCGGTGCTCCGGCCCTGCGGGAGTAGACGGAGCCGAGGAGGCGGGAGGCGCACTTGCGGATCCGCATGCGTGGAGCGATTAGGCGGTGCACGGCCGTGGGGGAATGGATCTGAGAGATTTGGGATTGGGGTGGGAGGCAGGAGGTGGGAGAGGAGGCAAGCAAGAATGGAGAGAGAGATGGGCGTGGGGTTTGGGGAGGGGTGTGCTCGAGTGGAGTGACCGAGTGATACGTCTGATCTATTTATTCAGTCGGCCGTAAGAGCCGTATCAATTCCCTGTAAATAATAATATTTTATTGAGAAGTTTGTAGAGAGATATTCATGTGTTATTTTGGCCAATGCGAATAAAGTCACTATAGTATGTACTATAATTTATTAGTAGACCCCATCTTCAAAAAACACTCTGTTTTTTAGCTATATATTGTAGAAAAGCAGTTTTTAGATGTCAAAATAAGCATGGCTTTAAGCTTTGCCTTTTTTGTCTTTTCTTTGCCTTTTAGATTTATTTTCTTCTACTTTTACGCTTTCTCCAATGGGATTTTTTCCTGGTTCACATGTATTACGGAGACAAAACATGTTAGGATGTTCTTATCTTTTTGTTGTTGTTATGTTTGGGTGGATAAGGCACTATATAAGACTCATTTGTCGTGAGATGGGGGCTATCTTATTTTGCAATAAGTGTCGCTTTTTGTTAGTTTTTGTGACATGACGAAGAAATGTCGCTCCACTATCCACTGATGTGTAGTTTTGATCCCAATTCACTAGAAGCAATATTATGTTTTTGTAAACTACGATAAAAGTATACTGCTCTTTGGAAATGCATTACTAAATCACCATGCATCGGACACGGGACATATAGGAGGTATAGGAGGCAAAGGGTTATATGGTTTGCATTTTATATAATGGAAGTCGACATTTACGTTACACTAATTATTTTTTTAATTTGTACAAAAAAGAAACTAAATGATAATACAAATCCATATGAAACACATTTCCCACGCACCATCACAAGCATAATTTAAGGGTGTGTTTGGTTGGATGGACGGGAGTGGATGGAATAGGATGATATAGGATTTGGTGGGATGAGATGAGATAATCCAAGAGCTTATTTGATTGGGTGGATAGGATGGTTCATATTATTATTTGGTTGATGAGCTGAGGGTGGATGTGATGAGCCAATATTGTGTTTGGTTGGGTGGACAAAAGTGGATAAGATGAGTCAGGGTAACCCTAGTGAGCATACCCCACCATGGACTAGGCACTTGTTGAATCTAAATGTTTTTGAAGTAAAAATCTACTTGTTCCATAGTGTTGGTCGGCAGGATGAAAGATCAAGCTCTATTTAAATTAGTTTTGGTGATAATAACAAATACTATTATGAGGTTTTAGTGGTAATGATAAATACATTTGTAAGACTAATCTTAATTATTGATTATGATATTACTTAGTCTCATATAGATGAAAAAGATGAAATCATTGATGTATGCATTCGATATCTTTCTTATAATCTTGTTGTATTCCTCATATCCAAATATATGATTAAATAATAAATCTATATGTGAGACTAATATATTTGTTTAAGTATATTATTGCTTAGTCTCATTTGGATGAAAAGGTGAAATCAAAGATGAAAATAGAAGGGTAACAACTGTCGTATGGTTCTGTTATTGGTAAGCGTCTGCTAGCACTCATGCATTCATACTAGTTTTTAACCCACAATTGATATGTACTGAACAAGTTTTTAACCCACAATTGATATGTACTGAACAATGAGGCCTTCCAACTTTTATGTACGCTATATGTCCAAATTTATGAAGTTTCACAAAATTTTAAGGATAATTGGCAAACTAGAGTTGAACCACATTAATAAATAACTAGCGGACTAGAGTTCTGTTGATGTTTTAGTATCGATCTTACGTATAATTATTTGTATTCAGGGATCTCTTGACAACCTGGCTACGATCGTACAAAGAATGACACAGGGATGTTATACAAGTTCGAGCCTTCTCATGGGAGAATAACAACCTCTACTCCTGTATGGCTATTACTCAATGAACTGATTACAATCGAGAAAGTAATGCAGAATGTCTTGCTCTACTTCAGTTGTCTCTCTTGGGTCTCTCCTCTCTTCTCCCTGATGTCAACCCTTATATATCTTGCGAAGTGGCGGCAGTTGTTTCACATCAAGAGATGCCCTAACGTTTTGGATGATAGCCCTCTGACGGGAGTTATTATTAGAGAGACGTGGTATATCACTCGTCATGCAGCGGTTACTATCAGAGAGAAGTTATGTACAGTTATCCAAGAGTATAAGTGCACATGCTAACCACCTCGTCAGACAGACCCACGATATAATAGATTGTCATAGACAAGTCAGTCGAAGTTAAGCTTAATTGTAGAAGAATCTACGACCATATGGTGGTTGTAGGATAACTCACGACTATGTCATGCTCGTAGAAAAACTTATGACCATGAAGCGGTCATAGAAAAGGCTTACGACCAAGGGATGGTCGTAGAAGGAGCCTAAGTTTCTCCCTTAAGAACAAAGGGTATACTCAAGAGTACAATGATGTAATAATACTATTTATAAATAAATGATAATTTAAGGACCATTATATCCTTATCAAGGTCAAACATAGTAAAATATAAAGATATGATCCAGTGAACACTTCTGAATTGATTATGTCTTGGTTCTTTGTGAAGAACTCCTCAATAAAGTTCTTGAACCATAGGGGTACTACAAGGAAATTGTAAGAGCTATCCATATTTCAGATCCAACAAACATTGTAGTAAGTCATTTTATAGGATTTTGGTTCCATACCTTCGGTTTGGGCGGAAGACAAATGGTGGGGGAAGGGGATATATCAAGGAGGAGCGTGGGAGGTAGTCACCGGAATCTGGTTGCTCGGTCACCAGAATTGGAAGCTAGCATCCTTCCCCACCGTCGGTCGGGCTCAACTCACGGTCATCGTTGCTCTAGCTCCAGTCACATTCGTTGCCGCTCCAGATCCAGTCGCCGTCACCCAGCCTCCACTCGTCATCGTCGTCGCCCAACCTCTGGTCATGGTCGCCCTCACCCAGCCTCCAGCCGCATTGGCCAGCGCTTCGACTCCACTCACGGACACTGTCGCCAAATGCATGTGAGCGGAATGAGAGAAGGGTGGGGGCGAACGAGAAGCGAGTGGATCTTAGATCTATTTGGAGGTGAGTAGAACGTTCACGTGATCCCTGGATGGGATCGTCTAAACATTTCCACCGCACCGCTCCCTCTAGGATCTACTACAAATATTCACTCGTGTTGGCTCAGGTCATCTGGGATGACTCCATCCAGACCCACCAACCAAACATGGGTACAACCCAAAAAAACTGGATGAGACCATCCCATCCATCTCCTATCCAAGCAACCAAACACTTTCTAAGTGGGCTAAGTCAAACTTGAATTGGCTTGGGGAAACTAACTCGAAAAGGGGGTGAGCCACCTGAAATAGCAAATGAGCTCGAGCTAAATTACACACTATTCACAAACTCAATTGCAAGAAAAACTATTTGGTTCTCAGTATTTATTCACAACAAGAATTTCTTGAACAAATTAAGTGAATTTTTATGTGAGTTGGAAGTAGAAGCAACATCACAACTAGTGTGCTTTTGTTTAAATCAAATTTAGGCTAAGCCAAGCAGCTTGCGACCTAGGAGTATAAGATTTTAACAAAATCTCTTATCTTCGAAAGGTATGGTTCAAGAAGCTTTGATAAAGGGAGGCAACCATGATAGGGACTTTCAGAGAATCAGAGTTGTTGGACAGAAACATTTTCTAAAACCTTCTAATATCTCTCTATACACTATATTTGTTTGTTTACCAGCTTCAGCTAAGGCCCCGCTCAGTATAGCTACGGCTGCAGGCTACGGCTGCCGGCTTTGAGGAGTTGCTACAATGTTTGGAGATAGAGCCGTACCGTGAAGCCGAGGCCGTTCGGAGCTGGAAGCCACAATAACATCACCCCACTGACCGGCGCTCCCTCAATCGCTCCTCTCTGTCGAATGCGCCTCCCTGGTTGCTGGCTCCAACGATTGCTGCCACTCCGCCCCCCGCAGCCGGCCATGGCGACAGCAGCGGCGACCAGCTTGGCCATACCCCCACCTGTCGTAGCTCCCTCCCCGTGCACAACTCATGCCTCGCCAAGCGTCAGTCCCAGATCTACGCCAATGCACTCCCGTGCTGGATCCACAGTCGCCGCCTCCTCCGACGACAGGAGCTCCGCCGGCTGCAGGACGCCGTGTCTCCAGGCGCCTACGCGCGGCCCAGCCATTCGTGCTCGTCCAACCTCCGCCCGAGCTTCCCATCGGATCCGCCCAACGACCAGCTTCACCGTGTGCCGGGTTGGTGCTGGCTTCTCCGACACCAACCCTTGCATGTATGTCGTACCACCGATTAGTTTACGGTTTAGGGTTGGGTTAGCTACCGTGCACAACTTCCCCCATATCCCAACCGTGCTTGGCCGCGCTGCCTGCAGATGGCCCCAATGACCTGGACCGATGAGAGTACCCATGTGTTCCTGCAAGTATGCACCGAGGAGGTAGAGGCAAACAACCGGCTGTATTCAAGGTTGAACACGCAGGGCAAGCAAAATCTTCTTCAGAAATTTGTGGAATGAACCAGCTTAGCATACACAAGCAAGCAGATGAAGAACAAATAGGAGCAACTAAGTCATGATTACAACAAATGGAAGGCACTGAAACTTCGTGCAATGGGGCTTGGGGTTGATCCTACCACAGGCTGCATCGACGCGACGAACAATTGGTGGGGCAGCTGCTGGTGGAGTTACGATTTTGAAGTGCAATGCTATTCGCATTACTTCGGCCGGGCCCGATCTCACTCTGACGGTCTGATGTAACATCGTGCATTGCAGAAAAAGTCCGAGATGCGGAAGTTCAGGGCCATAGTTGCTCGAGACGAGGACCTCCTAGAAGTCATGTTCGGTAACACCACCACCACGAGTGAGTGCGCATTCGTGCCGGGTGTGGATGGCATCGACTTGGCCACCGAGGACCTCGGCGAAAACCTAGGAGGAGATGGCACCACCATGCATTCCCCAATGCAGGTCACTGGCAGCGGTGCATCGGCGTATTTTTCTGGAAGTAAGAGGCCACACCCTGCATCGCTGCACCCGAGCAGTAGTCGGTCAGGTAAGTGCACTGAACGTGATGTGCAGATGAAGCACCTGGTGGACCTTTGTGAGAGGAGTCTACAGCCGCCAAGTCGGTTGTCTGGCTTGAGTGTCACATCTCCTGAGAAGCAACACACAAGGGAAGACTTGCTTCGACTAATGAAGATGGTGAAAGAGGCGGGTGAGGCCCGAAGGAAGCAATGAGCACTACTATGCGTTGCAGCTTTTCATGATGCCAGAGTGCCGCGACAGCTTCTTATCAATGGAAATGAATGAGGGTCGACTCAACTGGATCAGACGTACTTGGGAAAGACTCGGTAACCTGTGAGGAGTACGAATTTCTGCGTTGAGCATTCTGAGTTCTTTCACATCGTGAACTTCGTTAGCTATGCGTTCAATTTCATCATGTTGTTCCGTCGTTGCCAAACACTATGGCCTATTTACTGTACGAACTGAGTATCCAACTACTGCACTCTGCATATGGTATTGAACATGTGCTATGTGCTCTAAATTATCTATGTGCTGTTCTATTAAACATGTGGTATTGAACATGTGTTATGTGCTCTAAATTATCTATGTGTTGTTCTATTAAACATATGGTATTGATTGCTGTCTTATTTGGTGCTCTGTTAGGTTGTTGTCTGATGGGCCGAAATGATGTGCTACTTACTGCTAAACCGAGCTACTCTATTATGTGCTATGTGGTGCCGAACTGTGTGCTGCTATTGACTGCCGATGCTACTGTGTCGAGATGTGTTTAGCAGGTGCTCATTGGACCACACAGGCATGCTACTATGATGCTATTTTACCGAGCGTTGTGCTGTGTACTGTCTATTTTGCTTTGCCGAAGTGCATGAAGCCGAGCTGTCTGCTGCAATGCAATGCTCTCTACTCTCTGTGCAATGCTGCTATGTGCTTGCGAACTGTCGTTTGCTGCTTTTTGTTTCATGCATTGCCCACTACTGTCTGTGTCCTGCATTGGTCTGTGCTGCTATCTGTGTCCTGCATTGGTCTGTGCTACGCTCTGTTTCTTAACGAACTGCTTTGCTGTCCATTTTGTAGTGATGGCAGATGAGCCCATGCTACCCGCTGGCAATCAGTTCCCGTGTTGTATGTAGCCATGGCCCTGGCTGGCGGGTACTCTGACGACAATACGGACGTCGATGACGAGACCAGTCACATCTCAAGAAGGCTGGTGCTAAGCGGATGGTAGTGGGTATCGCAACAACTTGCCGATGACGAGCGATGCCACTACAACAGGCATGGCTTCACTAGCCAGAATGTCCTCACCATTTGCGACTTTGACTGTCGGTTCACATTTGTGTGTTCCGGGTGGCCAGACTCGATGCACGACGCTCGGATCCTACAACAAACCATGGCAAAGTATGGTGACCGCTTCCCACATCCCCCCGAAGGTCATATGGCGGATTTAAATTGGATTACGCCATGCATTGTGACTCTTGTACTAACCGATATTTTTGGTAGCAGGCAAGTTCGACCTTGTCGACTCCGGTATCCAAACCAATTGGGTTACCTAGCCCCATACTGCAACACGTGGTACCATTTGTCCGTGTTCGACAATGGGAGCATGACGGAGGGGATGCAGGAGCTGTTCAACTACTGTCACTCGCAATTGCGCAATGCCGTCGAGTGCGCGTTTGGCATGTGCAAGGGCAAATGACGCATTCTCGACAAGATTCCGAAGTACAAGGGTCGCAGGCAAAGCGCCATCATTACAGTTTGCATGGCGTTGCACAACTTTATCATCGACTACGAGTTAGCCGCGGGGGCAGCCGACAACATGCCAGCGTAGGCTGCAGGACCTTCCACACCGCACGCATATCTCCAGCCCCGGCTGCCGCAGGGCACGGACGCTGTGTTGATGGACACGACACGCGACTGGATAGCAGCGTCATTGGTGGTTTAGAGTTACATGTGTCCCTCGTATGTTCCGTGCGCATGTAGACGGCCACGACATGTTGATGTACACGACGTTCAGTCGTTTGTGGCGTGTAAGAAAATTCATGTGTACGGCGTTTCCAACAAATAATGTAGCTGCCAACGGGTGTCTAGTTTTCATTTGGAACGTCGTTAGTACTTGCGCAGGATGAGCTCCAGAGGTCTCAGCTTATTCGAACACTCGTTACCTCATTTCAGCCGCTACAATGATATTTTCAGCCACTACAGTAAAAAAAACCAAAAGCCTTAAGAAAAAAGCCAAACCTAAATGTGACCTCCAAAATGTTTTGCATGAGTGAGCTAAGTGGTTGGAGTAACTTTACCCAGATTTTCAATTTTTGATGTTTTTTCAAGTGAACAATAGATGAAGTGTGCAAAATTGTAACACTTTTTGATAAATGAATCCTACAAGTAATTCAACCTATTCGTAAGTTGGTGTTACATAATTAAAAATTATTCCATCAAATTTGTTCGTAAATATTGCGGTGCTTGCCAGTGGATTTGGTTGTATGTCACCGTCTACTCAAGTATGCAGTATTTGTAATAACTTTCGTAGACCTTTCTAGATTAGCGTGGCCTGTTTGAAAGGGATTTAACCTACGAGTTACTACTTGAAATTCCTTGTAATCGAAAAGAAACATAGTGTCTACTGTCTCGAGATTTGTCTCTGCTTGACGAGATTTCTTGCGTCTGGTTTGCAATTGCACAACTGACAGAGAGAAAGGGACACGTCATCATACGATGATATCATTCCTAGGTGGGCTTAGCTTGCGGAATTGGTTTTGCGTGTACTCCCAAGTAAGTAGTATTGGCGAAAGAGAGCCAGGCACATCGTTGCTCTTGTTCTTGCTTCTCGTCATGCAAAACGTAAAAATATCGCTCTGAAGTCTCACTCAACTCATCAAGACGTGACATGGTGGTAATTCACACGGCAAACACTTCTCTCTCTGTGCCGTAACAATCAAAAACGCCAGGTATATCATCGATCAATCGAAAGAAAATCGTTGGCATGCATCACTGCTGACTGACTGTGGAAAGAGAAATATGAATGAACTTCCTTCGTGTCATGGAGGTGTGATTTCATGATTCATCGCCATGCACCACACCACCATTCATCGGAAGGAAACACCAGCGCCCACTCGAGACTCGACATTGGGAGCGTAACAGTGGTTCAATTCTTTTCAACTTATTTTTTTAAGAAAATAAATAGGACAGATTCTCCATCGATGTTTTGAAATGACTTATCGTAATACTTTTTAAAGTGACTTATCGGTATTCGATTTATTCGCAATAACACTTGTATTAAGATTAAAAGTCATCAATTATAAGTTTATAACCGAAAAGAATATGATCAATACATATAACAAATTTCTACGCAAATTGGTTGTGCATATAACATTTCCCTAATAAGAGCGAATACTTTTCTGCAAGTAGCTGCTTCCTCTTATTATTCACTCGCCAGCCTGGCAAACTACTCCTGCAACGACGAGAGGAGCTGAAAGGGACACATGACGATTGACGAGAATGGTGAGACACAGCAAGGTGGATGCAACCGACTCCAGTTGCCATTGTTGACATGTTCCCTCGATGGTGATAAATCAATCTCCAATTTATATTAGCTCATGTTTCTAAATTTTATTAACAAAAATTAAAATTTAATATAAATCCTCGGTTTTTCGAAACGGCTTCTCTATTCATTTCGTAGTCGTCTCGTTCCGATGACAAGAGATCACAAATACATCACGCACCCTACTTCTTTTACTCCTATTACACGCACACATCTCTCACTCACTTTTTCTATTACTTATTTTTTTCTTCTAAAAATTATTTCTTTCAGTTACTGCTATTTATTTTCAGCTTTATAAACCACAGGAAAAGAAACAGCAGCAAAAGTCAATCCTAACTCCGCTTAGTCCTTCTCCGTGAGTAGGGGTGAAATCGGGTCGGATACGGTTGGATCTCACCTTTCCCATATCCTAACCCACATTTTCTAATCGGATTCGGGTCGAATACGGATAGTATCGAATACGAATACAAACACGGATAATGTCGGGCACAAATATGGAACAAATACGTACCAAGACGGATACGGACACTATCGGTCATGAATATTTATTCGGATATCAAGTCGATGCAACAACCATTTTATACCACATAGACAATAGCAATGCAACCATTCCATACATCCATAATGCAACAATACATCGGTACTAAAGTCGTAGCATCACTGGATAGCGAACTTTGTAACAAGTGTAATTCATTATTGCTGATAGAAGAATGGATTAATGAATGCAAAAGACTCCAACCATCAATAAGCATCAGATCTAAAATTAGCCAACCACATTCAGAAAAATGTTTGCAACATACTATTCTATTTTTAGCATGTCTATTAATCTCCAGTCCAATCTTTTGACCAACTGAACAAATGTTTCCAAATATTTCAAGCATTCAACTCACTTCCTTGTTACAAGGTAATCTTTTACTCAGGGGCAAAGAATGGCATTTGTCTAAATAGATCCAGAAAAAAAACAATGCATACATTAAAAACACAAGCATCCAGAAAGGAGTAAAATTGTGTGTCGGATTGTAGTGGCCAGTGGACATTGTTGACCCTTTTATCAGACTTCATGGTTCATTTGAAATAATCAGATTCACAGAACAATCGTTCATTCATCTAACTTTCTTAAACAATCAAAACAATATAGACTCATAAAGTAGCTAGAAAACATTGATCCCAAATGCTCTGTAGAATCTGAAATTCGTGGTGCAATCTTTGTAAGTCGTAAGCAAGCAAATTAGAACAGACTGGCAAATAAGTAATCTAAAAGAAGCCAGGATGCAACTCATCATATCCATTGCAGGCAGTGGATTTCGATCCAGATTCGTTGATGACACAACTGCCCAAAGCAGTTTCAGCTAGAATATGGATGTAAGCTAATTTCGTCTCATCATATACATTCAGTACTTAGAAGCAGGGAGTAGAGTAGAGGAAGCTGACCGAAGAGGGCGGCGGCTACGTGCTACCACCAGCCGAGCCATGCCTCTAGCCACCACCGGAGACTCCCCCGGCGTATCGGCGGCGGCTAGCCGGCCATGGCTAACCGGGGTAACCCACCTCCCAGCCTAGCAACACCTCGAGCAACCCGTGAACACAATCCGAAAATAGCAACCCAAAAACATATAGATCGGGTTTGGATTAGGGGCATGAGATGCCAGATCCGGGCCCTAGGCCACGGATCTGGCCGCAACTTACCAAACGACAGGTGGAGCGGCACGGCACAGAAGGGCCGGCGCAACGGCGCGGCCGGAGGACCGAAGTAGCGGCGTGAGGAGGCGGCGCGCCGACGGGGCGGCGCGAGGAGGAGGTGCGCCGGCGGAGCGGCGTGAGGAAGAGGCGCGCCGGCGGGGCGGCGTGAGGCGAAGGCGCGTTGGGGTGGCGGCGCTTGGAGGCGGCGCGTTGGAGAACCAAGAGCCGGGGCGGAGGCGTGAGAACCGGGCGGCGGCGCGGCACCGAGAGGGCAGGCGCGGCGGCGCGGCACCGAGAGGGCAGGCGCGGCGGCGCGGCACCGAGAAGGCAGGCGGCGCGAGGGAGGAGTCGAGTGGCGCGGGCGACACGGAGGGGTCGACGCGGCGGCGCGGCCGGGAGAGCCGAGGAGGCTCGGAGTGATGAGGAGCGTGGAAGTCCAGAGGAAGAAATGGGGGGAGGAGAAGACCAGGGGGCGGCCGCCGAACCAAGAAAAGTAATCCGGGTAATACCCGAATAGGTAAGCGGGTAATATCCGAATTTTATACCGGATAATCCGTATCCGTCGGATACCGACCTCCCGAACCCGATACCGTATCCGCCAAAAAATACCCGTATTTGGATCCGATACCCGTATAAGGTTCCGGGTACCCGAATTTACGACCCGAATTTGACCCGTTTTAATACGGGCGGACGGGCGGGCGGGAAATACCCGACCCGTTTTCACCCCTATCCGTGAGCCACCGCGCCGCACTGCCGTAGTGCCGTGTGATCTGAATCCTCGCAACAGAAAGGTCTCCTCCCGCGCCCTCAATCGCGCATGATTTTGCGCCAAAAAGGAGGGGCATCGGGTTAAAGAGGACGAGGAGGGGGAGACAGACCTAGAGATTTCGTGGCCGAACTCTGCACTATCTTAAGAGTGAAACCAGCAAAATCATCCTCATATATGATGTGGATTTCTTCTCTAGGCGCCGATCACTAGTGTTAATCAGGAACCAGGCAACAAATAGAAATGCTCATTCCGCCCTCAAAATACAAATAGAAATGCTTAATCTGATTCAGATCTATAAGATAGGGGCAGCTGAAAACGAAATGACATGAGATTATTTTTTGTGCTCACAAATGGAGTACTCTCAAGTCCTAACTTGAAACATCTCGACATGCTACTACTACTAAATACTAGCATGTCTGTGTCTGCGAGAATCGAACTGCAAAGCTCCCTTATGGAGTATTTTCTTTGATCTGCAAGCAGTTAAGCACGCATATCATAGCCAAGAACTGAAACTGATGGTGGTGGTAGTCTGGTAGATGGATGGATCATGGACGGACGGATGGGGTCACTCGTCGTCGTAGACGACGGTGCAGTCGTCGGCGAGGGGGTTGTGGGAGCAGAAGGGCTCGAGGGGGTCGTCGGCGCCATCGGCGATGCGGCGGCGGAGGTCGGCCTTGGCCTGGCTCACCTCCTCCACCTCGTCCCACGCCACCCGGCACCCCTCCTCCCCCTGCCCCGCCGCCTGCCCCGCGCACGCCTCCATCGCCTCCGCCACCTTCCGCTCGATCAACTCCGCCAGGGCCGCCTCCTTCTTCGCCGTCCCCTTGTACCTCCTCTTCACCGACGCCGCCACCAGCCGCCTCTGCTGCTGCTGGTGTTGGTGATAGTACAGGCGGATGGAGGCTGGCGCTAGGCCCGTGCCGGCGCCGGCGCCGGCCGGGAGAACCGCGGCGGTGAAGAGGGTAGCGATAGACAATGACGCCATTGTTGAAGGGCTATAAGCTGTGCGAAATTATGAAGAGTTTGGAGGACTAAACGAGGAAATGCATAGCATCCTCAGCCGTCGTAGTTTACAAAGCTACCGTAGCTGGCTACTTGTCTTTGCATAATCGAACAATTATCTTTGCTAATTCCTGCTTTTCTTTCTCTTTCTTAAAAAAAATCTCAAAGGAAAAGCACTAGATCATCCCAAGATTGAGATCGTTCAGCAATTCTTGTAGGACACAGTTAGAAATCAACACTGCCAAGACATAGGAATGCACCTTTGAATGGGTGCAGATGCATAATTCCATCAGCAAACCAAAATCGTGCCGCCACAGATGCAGCTGGCTAGGTCTAAACTCCAGATGCCTGCGCACACGTAATTCTGAGGTTTGGGTGGGTAATTAGCAGTTTAGCACACTCCTCTCAAGGGAAATGTGCCAGGCTCCTGTAGGTTTCATGTCAAAGTCCAACACGCATCCTTGAAAAAAGAGTTCAACACCCAAAGCCCAGCAAGGGAAACATAAGATCTTCCTCTGACTGAATTGCTGGAAGAAGGATTGAAAGGTGAAGATCCTTAGAACTCTCATGTTGGTTTCTGCACTCAGTATTTTCAGGAATTACTTAATGACAGTTTTTTTTGACCCATGGTGATGTGGATGCAGATCAGCCTAATAAAAAGCAACCAATTGATAAACTTGGCAGACATGACAAAAAAAACTATTTAAAAGCCTGCAATGACAGTATCAATTACAGCAAAAACATGTTGGCATTTCCCCATTCTTCGTGACAGTTGGCAAGCTAAATACGATGATACAAGACAAGATGTGATCATCTGCTCGATGTGCCATTGTCCATGGCGCCTAAATTTAACTCTTCATCCGAGTCAATTACTTCTTCAAAATCATAGTAGGGATTCACCTGCATAAAAAAATTTATATTTAGTTCAATTGTTTTCCATAACCCTAAGAGATTATTTCCAATATGAACATCATAATGTGTAACATTTTTAAAAAATTGATTCATCCTACACACACATCATAGAATTAAATATTATTCAACACATAAACTTTCTTTAAGCTTAGGGGCACAATATATGTGACATACTGCAGGTCGAGGCTTTACAGCTTCAAAACTATGGAAAACAGGGGTAGCAAAATCAGGTGGATTAAGGACAATGTATGCTCCACAATTGTTGTAACGGTCCTCTGATGCCTGTACCAGAAACAAGTACCGTAAGTCGGATTATGTGAAACAATACACATGATCAAAAGTACAATTTTTCACATTAGTCATAAAATCAAATCATTTAGCTCAGTGTCAAACTAGAAGTTGAATAAATTTCCACTTATAAAACTTGTATCTATAAGTCAAAAGGTTAGCAATATTTTGAGTGTGAACAGTAAATCATGCAATAAAGTACAACCTGAAATTGTGGATAGTCTGGAGCACTGAAGAGAGTTATTAGCTTTCCGCATTCTACATGATGATCGACTGTATATCCATTGTCCATTCCTAATAGATCATGACGCTTGTCTCTTGCGTCTGGACCTTCATGTGACCTGATGATTAACTTTGTTCAACAAAAAGAGGAAGTAAGAATATGAATTTTAAACTTCTATAGTTATGTGATGATGCCTAGTTTCTAATGTTACAAAGGAACATGCTCAATGAGCTATAATACATCATTTTCCATACCAACATGCCGACTGACCAAGCTTAAAAGATGCCTATATATATATTCAGCAATCAATCTTGTTGAAAATAAACACTCAGGCTCAGCTAATTAGAACCATGCACTATATAATTCAAGTTAGTCAACAACTATTTTGCATTAACAAGTCACAACATATGTATCTTTTTGTCCAAGAAGAAGATTTTTTCCATAAAAAAAAGATGCTGTTGAAGTCTTGAAGGAGTTCTGTCGTATCCAACAAATGAGATACAAAAGCACTACAGTTGAACATATACATATATATGTATATACACGTGTATATATATATATATATAGTAAAGTCCATTACTGGTCCTTAAACTTTTTATGTTGTGTCATCCCGGTCTATAGACTTTCAAAGTGTGTCATCCCGGTCCATAGACTTTCAAAGTGTGCCATTACTGTGGTAACAACCATGGATCGGGATGACACAACATAAAAAATTTAAGGACCGGAATGACACAGCCAAGACCCGTAACGGGCTAATTTTGAGACCCAAAAAGTGTTTAGGCACCGGGATGACACACTTTGAAAGTCTATGGACCGGGATGACACAGCATAAAAAGTTTAAGGACCGGTAATGGACTTTACTCATATACACACACACACGTGTGTGTGTATGCGTGCGTGCGGAAGCATTAACTATTATCATTTTAATTCTCAAAAACACATGCGACATTCGATGTCTACATAAAGAAAACATAATGATTGGGAATCCACAACAGACAAAATATTCATGTTTGATGTACCAACCCAACCTACATTGAAGTAGCAAGTGCGTACTCATGGTCTAATGTACTTCCAAAGGAAGAAGCAATGAAAAGATTACAATTGATAAAGCAAGCAAACAGATAAAGGGACTTCACATAATAGTAGGATCACTGGATCACAGGCTCCGAACTATGTAATCCTTACATTCTTTAGATATTAAAGAATGTTCACGTTGTAATATAAGATGCCGGCGTTTCAATTTTCGAACACCAAAACAAGTGCCATAACACTTGATAACTTAATAAGAAAAAAAATTCAGTTCATCAGATAATTTCAATCAAGCATGACAACAGCAATAATAAATAAAAGAAAACAAACCTTCAAATTATTTGTATATAGAAATTGTTGAGTGATATCTGGACCCCAAATCAAACCAATGCCTCTTTCTTTATTTGGGGAAAGACCCATCTCCAAGGATGGATCAGACCAAAGCACATCTCCGGGAATCAAATTTGAACCCTCCCATGGAGGGTCAAGAACAGTTCTCCTTGCTTTTAATAATTCGTCCAAGGATCCAAGCTTTATAGTAGTTGAGTCATCGGTAGAATTCGCCTTGTATTTGTGACCTCTCTTGCCCTTTTTTGATCTTTTTGATGGTACTACAATCGTCCCACGGAAAATTCCTCCATGAGCAGTGTAGACGCATCCTGCTATTATTGACGCTAGAGGAAGATCTTCAAAACATCTTAAAAACTTCCGATAAACTTGAGGGCCTTGGTCTTTATATTTAACCATTACCTCCTGTTCGAAACCATATACTGATGTACAGTACTTGGATTCGTGATTTCCCCGGAGAAGAAACACACTATTTTGAAGCAATACCTAAAAGAAACAAAACATGTTGATGACCGTTAGCTGATAGTTGAAGGGAATCTATCTATTAACATATTTTTTACAACGCTGAAGGAAAAACTTGCTATTATGACCAAATCTTTGATCTTTATCGATTGTTATTACAGGATGTTGGACTTTGTGGAAACACCTGTAAGTCTTTAACAGAACAGTCTTCAATGGTAGAGATCCCACGCCAATATTAGGGAATGGGTCACAGACAGTCAGAATTCTATGCTGACTTCAATTTGAATGCACACATGGAGCAAAATGATCAAACACACACTTTAATGGTAGATATACCAAATCAGGTATCGGGTCTCAGAACTCTATGGTGATTTCAGTTAAATTGAACACAGAGCAAATTGACCAAACACACATTTGCCAAGTTCAATTAAAAAAAGGCCATAGCATATGAAGCTACAATATTTGTTCATAACTCAACTTACTTGCATTATCCAACACAACGCCTCTCTATCTATTGCATCAATTAAGCGGATCCAGAAAAAAAAAGCAAGGAATTGCAATGCGCATGGTGTTGTGACTACAAGCTTAAACGAGTAGAATTGGGATAATTCACCTTCCAAGCAAGGAGGAGGAGGAGGGTCTCGAGGCCCCAGGCGCCGCGATCGACGTAATCGCCGTTGAACACGAAGATACGCTCCTCGGAGGGGAACCCGGCGTCCTGGAGCAGGAAGATAACGTCGTGGAGCTGGCCGTGGACGTCCCCGACGACGACGACCGTCTGGTCGGGCCGCGGGTCGGCGCGGACGATGTTGGGCTCGCGGTGGAGGATGACGGACGCGGCGACGACGAGCCGCTGGACTAGCGCGGCCGGGAGGACGGAGGGGAGCTGGTCCGCGGGCAAGCGGCGCGAGCACCAGTCCAGCGCCGCGGTGAGGTCCGCCACCCATTCCCGCGTCAGGGCGCCGTCCTCGGGCCACGCGACGACCGGCGGCGGCGAAGGCGGAGAGGGCGAGGGATCCGTGGCGGCCGTGCCGCCGTCGTGCTGGGACATGGCATGGGTCGGATTGGACGCGGTGGGTGTGCGATTTTTCCAGTGCTCGCTTATTTCCATCCTTGTTTTGCCGCAAATTGCAGGGGGGTTTGAGTTCTTTTGGGGGGAGACGAGGGCTTCAGCTTTTGCCCGTGCCGCTGTTTGCTTTGGTCTCGGGTTCTGAGTCAGAGACAGACCTGGCCAAACGGGTAGGGCAACCATAATACAGTCGGTCCCGCTCAAACACAGTACGACAGAAACAGTAAATACATCATACCAGCTTAGCTCGATTGGATATATTGTGTTTGAATCGGCATCTCGGTATGATGAACCAGTCTAACATGACATAAACAGTATTTTTTCTGTGGTACTGCAGTAAAGTTATTTGTGATTGATAATAAAATTACCTGTGTTAGGGTTACTAAACTTTTCTTAGCGCAGGTGAGTGACTTAGCAGTAAAAATACTTACGACATAGCGATGGACAATAAATTACTTGCGATTGACAGTAAAATCAATGGCTATCGATGGTCTGTTTGGCTAAGTGTGTTCAATCCGGCCTGATACGGTCCGACTTCTCTTTATGTCATACCTAGATCGAAGAATAGGTATGCAGACCAACACGACACGATAACTTATTCGTATCAATCGTACCCGATCTAATCAGATCGTGTAATATTTAAACCTGCGCCGTGCATGCCAGACAGGCTATGTGGCCAGGTGTGATTGAGTCGTGAGCTGACACGGCAGCGAAAGCGAAAAAGAGGAAAGGGGAGGTGGCGTGGCCGCGTGAACCACCGGGAGATAGGGATGTACTTACCGACGAACCGGACATTTGAGGCGCCGTGCGCTTTTTGCTCAAGAAAGAACTCAGGTTCGGGGACGGCCACTGGTTTCAGCACGGCACAAGGGAAGAGTATTCGTGTCAAGTAGAACAAACAACATGCCAATGGAGTGACAGACTGCATCAGTTGTGTGGATGCGCCCTGTGTGGCAGTGCTTCACCTGGAATTCTGGAGAGCAACACAACAAGAGATACTAGCTTATTTCAGTGATCATGGTGCACGTTACCTTGAAATAAGTTGGTGAATCTCCTCACTTGCACAGGTTATCTTCACACAAAGCAGCCTCATGATAAAAATTGAGGTATGCACTGAGTCGTTTGTCGTGCCATCGCAGTTCAGCTCACAAGCTATTGACAGTCACTGGAATCATCATTTACCATGCTGGGAACACTAGTAAGTGGCAACAGTATACAGAATGAGGAGCCGCTGAGTACTGACCAACGATGGTAGTGTGCATCGATACATAAACACGTAATTAACATCTAGCTAAGCAAAGATATAGTAGCGACGACGTCCCCGTTCTGGAAGCATTTACGCATTCACATTTCTCATGTACAGCCAGACGCCATCTACCTGAACAAGCACAATACACAATAGTTGCTTGAACAGTTACTTCCCGAAGCAAAAGTACTCAAAATGCAGAAACTCAACATTGATCAGTTCTTTTCTGGGCTGGCTACCATGTACAAGGAACACACATATGAAATGTTTATCACGTAGCCATCAGACTTGCAAAATCCCTCCTTGTAATGTTGCCCAGCAAAGGATGGCGCACTTGGTACAGGATATCCCCAGAAAAACTAGTCTTCGGATTTTGTAGGCTCCTTCTTCTTCCCATAAATTAGGCCAGTATCCTGGTCATTGCATGCAGTAGTAGGCACTAGCATAAGGAAACAGTTCATACAACCTGTTTGTGGAACTGGGATCTAAAAGAGAGATGAGGCTACCTGGGGATCAGGAATTGGCTTTCGTTTCTCAACATAACGGTAAGGATCCGAGGCAGCAGCCAAAGTGGCTCTCTCCTGGGGAAACAAAGCATAACGTTTTTTGAGTGGATGGAGAGAAATTACCAGATTCAACATAATAGCAACAGTGCAATACTTTGAAGTAATTTGGTTATATCTGCAGCTACAACTTTTCTGAGGATGCAAAGCCAACAACATAGTGGAATGAAACATATGAAAACGGCACTTCACTATATGATATCAACGCTAAGATAAAGAAAAACTATTAACTGCCAAATTATCAGGTGAAATGCAAGAAACTGCAAGAACAGATGTCGTTGACTCTATTGCTTGTAGCCCTGTAGGTAAACAGGGCTCTCTTACAAGTGTGGAGTTCTTAAATCGCACTTCAGAACACAAGTTTGGAATTCGATCAATTCAGATTATCAGTTCCGTTGTAGTTTTTAGTATCTTTGTTAGTTCGGTGGATACAACACAACTGTTAATTTAAATCTGAGGATCACCAGTATTTGCCCCCAATGAGGTATTTTTACATTTCTGCCTAGCTCTTGCACAGGTCTATTTTATTTAATACCCGCCATGCGCGCATCATTTTATCCAAAAATGCCATATCACTACCCCTGCTGCCAAAAACAAGGAGCACCATCAAGATTTATAATTTAGCTCCATAAGCAACAATAACTTAAGGAAGACAAACGTGGTGGGAAAGCCTTAGCAGCAGTGCATCAGTCCAGGACTCCGTGTCCAATTAGTGAATTAGGTGGTGTTTCTTCACGGTTAGATTTGGCAGAAAGAAAGGTGAGCAATTCCTACCAAAACCAGCTGAGAGAAACAATTTGCCAGCAGTCCAATGCACAAATCTCTAGTGAACCAAAAGCTCTCGATGCCAGGAACTACACACTACACACTCAGGCGCATGGGTTAACAAACTGCTCTCAATTAGACCATTGCCAGGCTCTAGGCACGCGTGGATAGATGTAGTCATCCCCTACAGCTAGTGATCTGAGCTAACACCTCAAGAACGATCCAATAGAAGAAAGTACAGCTTCAATAGGGGGTATATAGCAAGGGGGAGGAAAGAAAGGAACAAGGGGGGTGGAGTAATGGAGATAGGTTTTGACCTCCTGCTCCTTCTGGAGCTCTCGCGCGGGCTTGACCCAGAGGTAGTAGGCGAGGGTTCCGGCGACGGCCCAGGAGGCGAGGTTGCTCCACCCGCGGAGGCCGCCCAGCGCGTTGCCCACGAACGACCGCGCGTTCCCCACCGTCCGGTCCCACCCCCTCGCCGGCGCCATCTCCCTCCCCCTCCTCCCTGGTGGCTTCTCCTCTCCTCCGCTTCGCAGCAGCGCCGACCGCTCCCACCCACGTCGCCGCCAACTCCTCAATCTCCGACCCCTCCCGATCGCCTCTCGCGACGTCACCACCACTGCAACACGATGTAACAGTCATGGAGTGGCCCGGCCCATGTTATCGAGTGGTTAACAATGTGTTAGCCTCTACCAGATCAGTCCATGGGCCCAACTTGAGGGCACAGATTGGGGTTAGGCCTTTTTTGTGAATTGTGATTTCTTTCTCCCTTTCTATTCGCTACATTTTGTCATTGAAGATTTGCAGAACTTTTGCTTTGCTCATGGGCCATGGCAAGCTCTTAAGTCAGAGGTCGCAAAATTTCGAAGCCGGGCCATATTTGCCCCCCTCGCTCGGAAATACCGAGATTGGCTATCATGCGCATCGAATTTCGAATGTGCCCCCTTGGTGCGGTCTGTAACCGCGCCAGCCATCCTGGCGCACCGCCCACCCACGCCACCTTCTTGGCGCTCTCGCTCACCATGCCGAGGTGTTGGCGCAGTCCGCTCCGCTCTAAACAGTTATTTTATCTTTCTATTTTGCTATTGCACATACGGCTGGAATTTTTTTATCTCTCAGTTATCTGAAGTTGCACTCTCAATCAACTGAAGTTGCAGCTCCCTCCAAAAAAATCACCTGCAACTTCAGGTGATTCAGAGTGCAACTCTCTCAATCACCTGAAGTTGCAGCTCCCCCTTAAAAAATCACCTGCAATTTTTGATGATTAAGAGTGCAACTTCAGGTGACTGAGAGATAAAAAATTTTCAGTCACCTGTGCAATAGTCACTCCCTTTATCTTTTAGCTTTTTAAGCTAGAAGTCATTTAAAATATATCTTATAATTTTAACTTTTTTTGGTTTTTTATTTTCTTTCCCCCTTATCCCTTTGTATTATCCGTGATGATATAATATTTTTTATTTTTATTCATTTTTTCTATTTTTTCTCATTTTTCTTAGAAAAACTAACACCCGTTACAATGCAATTTCGGCTATAAACCAAAAGTTTAAGCCATGAGCCACTTGGAGCACTACCCATGAGCCACTTATCTTCTTTGCATATTACCGTTTCATGATTAATTGTCGTCATTAGCTTAGTACTCAATTATTACATTGTATTGATTGCCGGTCGTATGCTGTTATTATACTGGGTAGATCATGATGTGCTTGGCTAGTTGGTGTTGTACGCTTATAGTTTAGTATAATGCTCAATTATAGGATTCATGCTTTAGTTAGGGATTAGAATTGATGCTTAAATTATTCACGGGGGTAGCGTATAACGGTATAAGCATGTTCAAATTTAAGGTTAACCACTAGTAATCTTTTAACATTGGGCAGTTTATTTATATATCCTGCTTCCATGATCCTTTTTGTGTGTTATTGCTTGTGAGCCTCGACTGATTTATTTATGGTACCCATTAATCTGACTAATAATCACTTATTATGTAATAAAAATTGTATGATTGACAACCCTTGTGTGTCTTGCTTAATACCCTCTTTAAAATAATTGTTAGTACGCTATCATCAAATCGTCGTTCCCTATCACTTTGTATAACAAATTATGTCTCTCCGTTCTCAACTGTATCAACCTTTTACTCTCATAACTTTACCTTAGTTCACCATCAACTTCCTAATTATATTGTGGATAACTCACTAATAAAAGAGATGACAATTATCTAGCCCTGGATTACCCACATATAGGAGAGATTTTCACCCACCTGGTAACGTACGGGGGGCCGTACATTCTCGTTACACAAGATATTACACCCCATCAGCGGTTATACAGTCAAGGACAAGGATGTGTCTGACTATTCTTGTATAACCAGGTATGTGGGATGTGATCACCGACGTCTTTGCTATAACTTGCTAAATAACAATTATCCTTAACTTTATTATCACTGTTTCTTCTATCCAGTTTCCTCCCGGTGTTTGCGGTGACTAATTTCATTACTTGTTGAGTGTTGACTACTTGTTTATATTATTGTCCATCTTACTTTTGCTTGTGACCGTTGTTAGTTACTTGCTGAGATTTCTAAATCTCATGTTTGCTCTTTCTCTTCTCAGGTAAAAGGCCAATGGAGTGATAGCATCTTGCATGGGTGGGAGCACTCGAGTTTTCAACACCGTAGCTTGCCACCTTCCTTGGAGTTTCATTTATTTTACATTTGATTAGAAGTGGACCGGTCCCATTTTTGAAACCTTTATTTCAGTTTCCGCTGGTTTAATAATTGTAACAGCCCGAAAATTCGAAATTAGAAATGAGAAGCTTTTGAATTACTTTTGCAATATATTCCATTTGAATTTGGATTTTTCGATGTTTTCCTGAATTTGGTTGAGGTTCTAAAAATCGAAGAATTAACAAAAGAGAAAGACATGTATTGATAATGCCCTAAAAAGGAATGTGCAAATAATGGAAGAAAGACAAAAATTTGTAAACACGAATCTGAAAAGATGATCCATAAAAGTAAAGAAAGAAATTTAATTTAGGGCATAAAATATTATTTTTGAAAATAATGGCATGAAAAACAATGGAAGCAAGTAAAGTAAATACCAACATTAGTTGGAAATATTTTTATTAAGTCCAAAATATCATAAGGAGCTTCTGTGAATTTTCCTGAAATTTTTGTAAGTAATTGCATATTTTTCCAAGGCTAAATGAATTTCTGGGCTTTTATGAAAATCCAGAACTCAGTAAAGAAAATAAAAATTCTATCCCTCCCTCTCCGTTCGACACGTGGGCGGCCAGATCCCGCCGGAAACCCGCCTACCTTCTCCCATCGACCGACACGCGTGCGGCCCGATCCGCCCTCCCGCGCGCGCCGGCTCCATCCGCACCGTCCGCGCCTTCCCGCTCCTCTCTCGCTGGACAACGGGCCCGCGCTGTCAGCTTCTTCTTCCCCTCCCCGTTCTTTTCTCCCCCGCGCGGACGCGCTTGCACCGCGGTCAGATCTTTTCCTCCCCGTGGCGCGCATGCGCGGCATCGCTCTGCCCGAGCCGTCTCGTCGCCCTGGTGAAAAGCCTGCCGCCCCGTCGCCGCTCCTGACTCGGCGCCACCACCCACAGCTTTCCCCGCCCGGTCGCTTCGGCCCGGCCACGCGGCGCCAGACTTCTGCCCCGTTCCCCTCGCGCGTGAGAGACCGCAAAAGCGGAGGAGACCGCGCTGGCGTAGGCGTGCAGCGTCACTCCACAGTGCGCCTGGTATTAAAGCTGCCCGCGTCACCACCTGCCTCCGCCACCTGCTCCGACGCGACCGAACGGGCGCCGCCCGTTGCCAGCTCCCCTCCGAGCGGGTATATGTCCGTGGACCCCCCGTTGAGTTCCCCACGTCGCACTCGCCGCCCTCCAGCAGGTAATTGAACCGAGAACCACTCAATCGCCGGCGAGCCCCTTTCGTTCCCAACTCCGGCCGCCCGCGCAACCCATCGATCCGAGCCACCAAAACTCGATTCCTCTCACCCACACCACCTCCGAAGCACCGCGAAGTTGTCCCCGGCCTCGCCCGAGCTTCCCGACGCCCGTACATCGCCGTCACCGAGAGCCACTCCGAGTCGCCGCCGCCGCACGCCGCCGACCCATCTCCGGACCTCCTCGGCCCCGGGCGACTGCACCCTCATCTTCACCGCAGCACGAGGAACGCGTTTTGCCATTCTCCCGTACCACCTCGGTCCCCGCTCGCCGTCGGCACCGCAGCTTCACCGCCGCCTTCTTCTTCCTCTGCCCGGCTCCCTCTCAGAGCTACGTTAAGGGGATTGATTACCCTTATAGGGTAAGCATCGCTCGGATTGTCCGAGTGGCTTTCAGCGTTACTCTCTCCTCCCTCCTGCTCCCGCGGCGCGCGTTCGAGCCCCGGCTCCGCGCGTTGCGGTCGAGCATTTCTTTTAATTTCTCCGCTGACAGCTGGGCCCCGGTGGTCAGTGGCCGGCGGTCTGCGCTAGTTGCTGACAGAGGGGTCCCACACGTCAGTGACCGGACACTCTGACCTGTGGGCCCTACTGGCCATAGAGACAGAGGATAAATAATAAAAGAAAAAGATAAAAATTAAAATATGACATATGGGACCCACATGTCAGAATTTAATTATTTTTGGAATTGACTGGAACCGAGAACTTTGACTGCTTATAACTTCTTCATTTTAGCTCCAGATTGAATGAAACAAAATTTTAAATTCATTTAAATTCAAGATCTATCTAATGGAACCAGAACCATAATTTTTGGAATTCATTTGAATTTCTGGTGATATTTTATTGATTGGTTGCTTTTCTTTTATTTGGGTATTTCGCACGATTAAATAGCATACGAGGCTCAGGAAGAGGAGGTTGAGGCAGCCAGCTTGGAAGCATCCGAAGACCCAGACCAAGACCCCCGCGAGCAAGGCGAGTTAACACCTTGATCATTTTGAACCTACGATTTTGCAAAGTTAATTTCTTTTAAATTATCAACATGCATGCTGTTATTTTATGTGATGAAGTATGTTCATTTCCAGAAAGTGGTAGCTAGATACCTAGTATAATGCTTGCTAATAATGATCTGTTGTCATGCTTGGACATGTGAACCTTGTCACCCTAGAAAAGTTTATATTATCATATCTTTTATCAGTAAGTCCAGATAATTATTGCGTGGCTTAGTAATGCTAGATAAAAATGGGGGTACATAGCTGCCCCAAAAACAACACTTGCAAAATGTGATATTGTTTGGGGGATAGTCATGGATGGAATGACTGTCGTAGGTGGACACAATATTTTCTACCTCTAAAAAATTCTAAAAATGCTTAAATACCTGGATGGATGGTTTGGGGGCTGGTATGTGGTGCAGTGGATGCACAAAGAAATGTGAAATGTGGTAGAACCATCCAGGTAGCTCTAAGGCCTGAATCTTGTCATGTCAACCCGTGTAAAACAGTACAACCACAAGTCTGTAAACTACAACTTGGCTAAGTAAATTTATCGAAATCCCTGGACTCATCTCACTGGTAGTGGATTGAAGTGGATGTGCTATGGCAAGGGGGCCTGAAGGGACACCAGTGTAGGGTGAAGTTTCCCAGCTGTCCTAACGTTGCGGGAAGTGGAGCCCGGCTGCGTTAGTGGCTGTGGGAAACATCCCGCGCATAGATGGGACCCACCGCAAGTGGGCAGTCTCCCATAAGGTGAATGAGAAAAGGGACTAGATACTTTGAAAAGTCACTGTGAGGGTCTGCTCAACCACATGACTAAGGAATCGTGTGGGGCAACGAGTTGATCATCTCTTGTGGTGAAAGTGTACAAACTCTGCAGAGTCAAAACTATTCGAATAGCCGTGCCCACGGTCAAGGGCAGACATGGGAACGTAACTAGATATAGTTCTGTTTACAAAAATTAGAACTTGGGAGAAGGGAAACTTGTAGGGCGAAGGACTGCCCTGGTTTCAGAATTGTCCTGGGTGTTGTCCCAGTGGTAGGTTAAGCGGCTATAACGCTGAAAGATATTATATGGTGCGGATGCCATGTAATGGTGGATGGAATATGTATCAGTTATAAAGATCAACTTATTTTACAAGTAAAAGTTTTGAGTTCGAGATTGCTAGGTCTCATGATTTTTCTATAATTGTATTCAAAAGCACTCTCCGCAAAATAAAATGAGCCCAAGCCTTCCTTTGATTAGCCAGACATGTTTAAATATTGCATTCTGTGTGTTGGCTTCCTGAGCACGGGGTCGGAGTGCTCATTCTCGCTTTTGCGACAAAATTCAGAAACAGGAATTCAAGGACACTACGCCTACGAGGAGGCCCCTGCCAGCATCGACGGAAGCAAAGGCGATAATTAAGGCGTAGGCCTCGGTGGTTAGGCATAGACAAGTAGACTCTAGGCGTTGTGTACATTTATGTTACCGGGACCCTGGTGGCATATATTGTGCACATTACCCTACTGGCCGCTTGCCTGTGAATTTGGGTCTACTTTTGCTATAATTTCCGCTGCGTTGATGTAATGAAGACATTTGGCCAGAACGGCCCTCTTGTAAACATTCACCCGATGTGGTGTATTTCAGACTCTGTAATATTATTATGCGATGTATGTCATGATTCAGCAATGTACCTGTGTGCACTAACTACTGATCCAGAGATTAGTGCAGTGAGACACAGTAGATTCCGGATTGAAAAATCTGGGTCTGACAATAATGGTGTTCTTAAAGTTAAATTTTCTCACCGTTTCATTTGTTGCTTTTACTATTATTTATCATTTATTTTGGTAATGATGTTCTATAGTAGTATCATAGATTAGCTGTATGTGGGGTGCTACAACAATCACACCACCAACTTCAACAATGTTCGATTAAGAAAGGAGAAAAAATATCAAACAAGTTGAAATAGTTACAAAGCTGGAAAGTCCACAGGCTTCCTGAAGCAAGGAGAGACATCTCCACACTTTCTGCACCAAGGTAATCACAAAGCTTTATGAACCCAAACCCATGGTTAGCTTCACCAGTGCCGGGAGACGACGATACCAGCAGTGGCACGCCGAGAACGACGGGTTTAATGACTGAGTAGAGCGGCCAACATCAAGAAATAAATAGCTCAAACTCCATAACAAGGACTCCAACTATTTGCATACATCATCACGATTTCACATACAATAGTTCACTTGAGGTTGATGAGTTCTTTTACCTATTGAGAAAGCCACCAAGACACAACCTTTGCCCTCCCCCCTTTCTCCCTGTCTACTCGTCCCGGCATATAAAATTATTTGACAGTATTTTACTACCTGGACTTGTCCATTTCCTCTGCAATGATCCAAATGTCGAATTAAGATGCGGCCTTGGACATATCTTTGCTGGATCTATTGTATTTCATGTGGCTCTTGACAAGCTGGCCAGCGGCAAGGGCGGATAAGAGGGATAGCTCCCCGGCAAGAACACCACCCGCCACCACGGTGGCCAAGAGCTTCGCGTTTGATCCTGGGGATTCCCTGTTTGCGCCTTTCACGCCAAGTATGTCCAAGCATGCAGCCTGTGACGCCAACTGAGTCCCTCCCCCAACTGTGCCCACCTGCATTTCAGTAATAATCAGAGCATGTTTATCATTGTGTACTTGATGAGCATAATTTCAAATGTTGTTAAACAAGTTATCTTAGGCAGCTCAATATTGGCGAATGTCCTCAGAAACAACAAACGTTAAAAATAGAATAAAGAGCCGGGATTTGCTAGCGTCCAGACGTCCGATCCGAATGCTAGCTCCGTACTGTCAAACGCAACATATCTCGTCCATGTGTACAATATTTTTCGACCATATATACAACAAAAATGGTGGCACCCTCGCAGCCGCCCGCTGAGGAGACGAGTGGTGGCGAGATGGCACAGGAGACTGCGGCGAGCTCGAACAAGGAGATCCAGCAGCCGTCGCTCCGGATCTGGTGGCGCCGCGCATGAGGACTGCCGAAGAGGAAATCAATGGCGGCAGTCAGATCCGGTGACATCAGCGCCAGGGACCGAGTGGCTGGAGCTCATGGTCGTCGCCATGTATGGAGTCGGGTAGGGACAAGCTGCCGGGGAGGAGAGTGAGAGAGAGAGAGGGATGGATGGATGGTTGGACGCGAGCGAGCGAGTATATGGCACAAGAATAGATGGATGGTTGGACGAGAGCAAGCGAGTGAGCAAGATATTTAAGAAAATAATGAATGGGACGAGGAGTGGACTGGCGTCCGAACCGTATCAATTCCCTAAAGAACCTCATACCAACAACATAATAATAAACGACTAAAATAATAGACAGCCTGCTGAAGCCAACAAGTAGCTGAATAGGAAACAAGCACAACAAAATATTCCTTTTGGTTGGAAAGGAAAGAAAAGATTCCTTTGCTACAAATAAGCTGATTGAGCTGACGAAGAAATGTAGCTGGACCGTATGTAGCAAATATAATGGTCTAAGACAATACGCCAAATCACAATCACCATATGTAGAGGTACAGTTAGGCGTTTCGCAAATGATCCAGTCTTGACACAGTTCGCAAAATAGTGGCATTATCTTTGAATTTCCAGATTTCACATACATTTCAGAGAATGGACAAAAGCAGTTTGGAAGCGTTATTGTTTCCAACCGTACCAACTGCTTTTTCCCCTTTTAGTTTCAAAAAACTTATACAAGGGTTTTATTTTTCAGGGTACCAGCATTGATATATCAGCTTTCCTTGGAGATCAAAGGTATTTGCTAGATGGAAATGCTCAATAGATTTGAACGGCTGTAGGACCGAGAACGGCAACTAGAAGGGATTGAATAGGAGCTAACATGATTAGAAACATTTTAGAATCTTTTCCAAAGGAGAAACTAAAACTCTTCACTCCAATAGTTATTAGAAACTCTGAAGATAAAAGATCAATCAACCACAAGAAAAGATCCAAGAAAAATTAAGCCAAATGGACCAAACTTGCCTCGGCCATTTGACAACAGTGCAATGGATGGTCCGACCTCTCAGGGACGGTCTAACCTCTCCTCTCAGAAGAGAACAGATTTTCAGTACCATTTCAAATAAAAAATGATGAACCTGTTGATCCACAACTCCAAATGACTAGAAATTTGAACCAAGGCTAGATCATAACTTTAAGAATATATCCCAACCAACGATTTTGAAATAACTTAAGAAATTTAGGATCTTTTAGCTCTTGAAATTCTGCTGCACCAAAACAGACCTAAATCTACAAATTGAGCTAACTGTCAAACCAAAACTACCACTTACTCTAGAATGTTAGGAATCTATTCCAATCAATGATTAAGAACATCATTACCAAATTTCCGACCCTTTTTCATTTGAAGGAATGTTGCACCAAAACTGGAGAAAAGAGAGAAATCTCGATCTGCTCTTGATCGTGAGTTCTTGATGATCTAGATGATTTTAGGTGGGTTTTCATATGTCATAACAAGCTAGTTCATAGCACGAACTCAAGCCAAAACACCCACAAGATCAAAAATCCTAAAATCACCCTCTCTTGAGCCAAAACCGGGCAAACACAAGAACCTACAAATACAAGGGCCTAGATGGATGAGACCTAGTCTCCAGGAGATATCTTCATCACTTACACACCCTTAGCATATAGCGAGATCAAGATAGGAAGGAGAAACACCGAAAACCAAGCTATGAGAAGGAGAAACACCGAAAACCAAGCTATGAGAAGGAGAAACACCAAAAACCAAGTCAAATCAAGATTTCATCATTTGAACATAAGAGGGAAATACTTGGACGCATTTTTTCTCTATTAATACTTAGAAATGAATATTTATAGCTACTCTCTAGCTACATACAAAATTTAAGGATGACAAAAAAACTCAGCCATAAGAGCCTCTCACAACTCCCACAAGGTTTTCTCCAAGAATCCTAACTCATCTCAAGACTAGGCATGAACTCTCTCTTAAAACCTTCATCCTTGCCACTTCTCTCCCTCATATATAGAGGCTCATAAGGAAAACCCTAATCAGCACCTTTAGCTGGGTTTCATCCACTTACATAGGTAATCCGTTAACCTAACACTACATCGGGATTTATACTTACATATGCACACTTCTCAAAGTGCACATACCTATTAACCTGCTAGTGAATCAACACTTAATCTACTTAGCATTTTCAATACATCCTTGACCTAAACCACTTAGACCAACGCCGCAGGTTCACACATCGTCACTTTTTCGGTATTGGACAATTTACCAAAATGCCTCTGTACCGCCTTCCTTCAAACTTTGCACTTTCTTTGCCTTGACCGTAGACCTTACCTTTTCCCGGAGCATAGTTCATGGTCATTTCCTCTTTTGCAAGCAATCCCCAAGCTTGCAACGTATAGGTTCACTAATGGCTTATGCAATGACAAGTCTCTCCATGTTGGTTTCCCCAACCACGCTTCACTTGCACCGTCCGCACCATTCGATGAACTGTTGCTCGAATCTTCTCTTCAACATCCTTTGTCTTTCATATGCCTTGGTTGTGCCCAATCATAGTAGCTGGTATCTTTAACCGTTCTAGACCTCGACTCCTCTATGAGCGTAGTCCTGGTTCTTGCCGTTGACCATAGTTAACTCGAAGCTTTCCTGCATATCTAAAGACAAAGAAATAATTTTTGGGCACAAGTTCTTCACAACTCGACCCATGCTACTTCAAACATGTTTCATGCACCATGAATGCATCCATGCCGTGCCCACACTCAATCAACTCATCTCAACCTATTCACGCTCAAACCTCCAAGGCCAGTCTGACTGCCAACCACAGGTCGATCAGACTGTCGGCACCTCAGCCGGTATGACCACCAATCAAAGGACGGTCATACCGCCGCCTCCCTCAGCGCATCCTTTGACAAAGGCTACCGCCAACTAAAATCCGGTTGTACCGCAACCCCGGCCTGACCGCCATTCAAGTTCGGTAGTATCACACACGGCCGGTCAAACCGTGGCTTGTGCCGGTCTGATTGTCGCTCCACTGCCGGTCTAACCACCAGCCCTAGGCCGATCAAATCGCTCTTGGCCGGTCTGACCGTGGCCCAAATGCCGGTCAAACCGTCGACGACAAAAAGCAATTGAAAAATTGCAAACTCTCGAGAACAAAACTCAAACTCCGAAAACTCTCCCAACCAAAAGTGAATCACTCATCATAAACATGGAATGACCATCACATGGTCTTACAACGGTAAACAGTTCATGGAAAAGGATGTGCAAGTATTAACTATTAACCCATTAGGGACCATAAGATACGTGCAGAGCATTTCTTGCAAAACAAAATCAAAGTGGGACCAAACAAATTGTAGATAATGCGATCATCAGCACAAAGCCTGGATATGTTAACACTTGAATAAATAAAAATGATATCGTTGCATACCTCAATAGATGGCATAGTAACGGAGATGTGAAGATCTTTGCCATCACTTACAGCTTCCAACATTGTGATGCAGTGAGAGCTTTCCACATTCTGTGCAGGATCCTGGCCAGTGGCTATGAAGATGGCTGTTACAATATTGCTTGCGTGGGCATTGAAACCCCCAAGCGCTCCAGCAACAGCTGAGCCAGCAAGATTCTTGATCACATTTAATTCTACTAGCGACTGCACGTTGGTCTTCAGAACCTTTTTTACGACCTCCTCCTTGATTACTGCCTCACAAACCACAGACTTTCCACGCCCTTCGATCCAATTCACAGCAGCTGGCTTCTTGTCAGAACAAAAGTTACCTGATTTCATAAGTGAAAGATACTAATTAATTTGGAAAATTACAAAGCATGAAAAAGTGTTACAATATCTTGTATATTAGAATATTGAGTTCTTTGACGCACATAATTACGCTAATGAAGTTAGGTGTATATTAGTATGGACAAACAGGATATGCATGATGACTGGTGTTGTTTTAACTTGTGTAGAAACAAAAAGCAGTGATACGCCTGCTCCAAATATTCTTTCCAGTGTTTTATCTTGCAGCTTGCGCACTTTCTCCTGAACATTCTAGTATGCATGATGTTCATGAAAATTAAGTTTCAACTACTCTTCTGAGGTATTGATTAAAGTCAATATCATTCTGTATTCCTATCAGGTCAAGCTCATTAAAGATATATAGTGTTACCAAAAAGACTGCTTTCAAAGCCCTTTCTATCGCTTCCTAATGCGCAGTGACGAGGAGTATCGTAATGTACTTGAACATGTTATGCCATGACAAGTTGGTTCACTGACCATCTTATTTTAAAAAGGTTCAGCATTTTTCTGTCCCCAAGCTTACCCCAATAATTCGATAGGACAAACCGTGCTAAGTACTTGTGTCCCAAAGGGGCCATTCTGCTTATTCTTTGAAGATTCATTTCGGCAAGCCATAGTCCGTTTAAATATGATGGCATTTGCATGGAGGTAGAACAATGCTTGCGACAAATAATTCTTTTCAAACAAATACATGTGACCAGGAATTTAGTATTCTTGGCAAATAGAAGTGCGGGACTAGGAAGTTCATTATAACCAGAAGACTAGGTGACTCAGGTAAAGTAATTCAACTTATCCAAAAGAAAGCAGAGCAAAGTGAACCTGAGATGCTAATGATGTCCATGTCAGGGAAATCATCCTGGAGGTAATCCAACACATTCTGCACGCCCTTGGAGACCATGTTCATCCCCATGGCGTCCCCCGTGCTGCAGCCGAATCTCATGTATAAAGTCCTCCCCGCCATGGCACAATGCACCCCCTGCAGCCTTGCAAATCTACTTGACCTGCTCACAGTTGATATTTCCCAAACAATTCATTCATCACGTCATACTCGTATCATCCGACATCAGAACTTCGAGACCTTACAAGTAGAATAATTATGAAATGAATGTTGTTCTCAAGGCTATTTTGTGAATTTTCTAATTTTTAAAAAGAAAAAAGGTGGCGGGACCCATGTGTCATAGAGAGGGAGAGAGGATAAGGAGGGGACTGCTCCGATTCAGTGGATAGCTTCGGCTGTTCGCTACAGCGAATGTGGGGATTGATATGATCCCCACGCGTCGCTCCGACGATTCTGACGGCACCCGTTCAGCTGCGCCATCTCTACCCTATCTTGATATACGATGGGCTCCTCCTCCTCTAGAGCTGGCTAGATAACTTCATCCCCTCTCCGATTTCCTTGTCTTCTACCTCTCCATCTTGATTACTTGATCTGATTGGATTTGGAGCTACACTCGACTGTGATTTGGCTAGTGACAGCTTCTCTGTCTCGGTTACCTCCTCCTGCAACCCATAGCCTCGCTTGCCATGGCTCAACTGGAAGGCGGAGGTAGAAGGGTGCCTGCTGAGGCGGCTGCTTGATCGGGCGGAGGGAGGTGTTAGCTGGACCCGCGTTGCCACTATCTGGGCTTTTGGACCTTCTCCACACGGCAAGGGCCTAGGAGGTGGTGCTTTGATCTCAGTGGTAGTTGTGATTGGTGGAATTTTGGACACATCTGGCCCCTTAAAGACCCGTAATTCCAAAAGTGGCTCTCAATAGGAAAAATTTCCGAATCTAGCCCCCGCCCAAGCACGCGTCCACAAGGCGCTGCCGCGTGTCCCGGTCGTGCAGTGTGGTACCGCACGACCGCACTGTTCATGAGTCGTGCGGTACCACACCGCACGACTCTGCTGTGTGCCGTGCCGAGCGCACGACTGGCCGCTCCGACCGCACGTCCTCCCGCCTGACCACATGTCCTCCGCCTGACCGCGCGACAGTGTTACTTAATGAAACCCAGCTTATGTTGCGTTGGATTTTGATTTTCGTGGGGTCGGCATGCGGTCAAGTTTGGAGTGTTGCCCCTCGAAATGCTTTCTCAAACTCGTTTGGCACGTTCTTGTCAGGAATAGGGAGATGTTTTTAACACAGCAATGTAATCTGTGCTTGGATACAGGCCTATCTGAGCGCTTTATGAATGCTGGTCGCATTCGTCCAGTTATCTAATGTGGCGATTGCGGTGGGAAGGGAAGCTTCATGGAAAGGCAACCGCGAAAGGCTACGGGCATGGAATGCAAGTGAGTGGGTTGGGCAAATGATCAGTGGATGGCCACTGCCTCCCAACGGGTCGTGCGGTAGAAAACGAGACGTGCGGTCGGGTGGGAGGACGTGCGGTCAGAGCGGCTAGTCGTGCGCTTGGCGCGGCACACAGCAGAGTCGTGCGGTGTGGTACCGCACGACCCATGAACAGTGCAGTCGTGCGGTACCACACCGCACGACTGGGACACGCGGCAGCGCCTCGCGGACGTGCACTCGGGCGGGGGCCAGATTTGGAAATTTTTCCCGTTGAGAGCCACTTTTGGAATTACGGGTCTTTAGAGGGCCAGATGTGTCCAAAATTCTGATTGGTGATTTTGGTGTATGCTGCTTGTGTTCGTGCATCTAGATAGTGTGCGATCCAGGTGCTTTGTGCGGCAACTCCAGAACCTCGATCCACATCCTAGTGCACCTCAGGTCGTGGAGTAGGCATCGTGTATCTTTGTGAACCTTGTCGGTGATACCATGGTATGGCGGTGGTAATAGGTTTTCTGGGACAATGTCTTCATCAACGTGCTTTGCCGTGACCCTTGTTTGTAGCTTTGAGTGCTACAGCTGCAGTGGGTTCCTCTATTGCTTTTGGTTCTTGATTGTTTAATTTGTCAGTGTGACATACTAGTGAGATAGAATGTTTGTTGATACCTGATTTGTTCAATTACTAGTATTGGGTGGCTTGACATGATTAATTGTGGGTATTTGATTGCTCAATGATGATCCTTGGTCTTGAATAGAATTGGTGTGGCAATTTAGAACTTTCTACTGGACATTTGAACTGTCAGTGATTGTATACCTTGATGTCCTTTTCTTATGATAGCATTATTTGCTTACTATTACTTCTATTATTGCATTTTGGTCATTTCAAATATTCTTTAACTGCTGTCTTGTTACCTGGTAAGTTGTAGAGCTAAAAAATATAGCAGAACTTTTAGAAATTATCACTCTAACCACGCTTAAAAAATTTAGACCACTTGTGGCAAGGAGGCCTTGTGTTAAACAAGAGCCACCCGACATCTAAGAGCACAATATTTAATAATAATTTAAGCAATATGCTAATTGTTTATTTTCTTATCATAGCCCTGTTTACTTGTTTAGCATGATCTCAATTTTATATGACGTAAGAGAGAATTCCATCCTGGTAATTATTTTATTTTTGCTCATGCCATTAAATTGTTGCTGGAATCATGTTTTTATGCTCATAGTTAAATTCTAGATTAATCTCTAAATATTTGCTAAAACCGTATTATTATCAACAATGAATAGTTCATTGCTTTGATTGGGACAGGTGCCTTCGACTACAGAGACGTATGGCCGAAACACAAACGTCGTGCTAATCCAATGCCATTTGTTGCATCCTAGGCGCACGAGTTGAAAGGGCTAGTAGGTTACAGCTCGCAGTTTATGGCATGTAGCTATCAAGCACGATTATCCAAATTTTGCTTGTGTTTTCAGTGTTCTACCTGTTGAAAACCATGGAGAACGTCTCGAAGTTGTTGGGGTCCTCCAAGAAGGCCTTGAGCTCGGCGGCGCGGCGCGCGGTGGGGAGGCGGGCGGCGGGGGCGCGCATCATCCTGTCCCGGAGCACGACGCTGGTGGCGCCGCCGGACTCGGCGATGGCCTTGCAGCCGCGGTTGGTGCTGGCAACGAGGCAGCCCTCCGTGGTCGCCATGGGCACGTAGAAGCGCTGGCCGTCGAGCAGGAGCGGGCCGGCGATGCCCACCGGCAGCTGGACGTACCCCACCGGCAGCTCGCAGCACCGCCCGAGAATCGACGAGTAGTCGAACCCGTCCAGCGGGAGCCCCTCGATCTGCCTCCCCGTGATCCGCCGCACCGCCTCGCGTCGGATGCCGGCGGCGCGGCGGCAGTCGCCCAGCTTGGACTCCAGCACGTGGGACGAGATCTTGCCAGCGACGACCGAGGCCACAATCTCCTCGTCCTCCTCCGGCATTTTCTCGGACACCGCGTCGGGGCTCCCCAGAAGCCCGCACGGGGCCGGCGCCGGGGCGGCGACCGCGGCCCCCGCCCCGCGGGACCCGACCAGGAACACCTCGTCGTCATCGCTGGACGAGACGATAGACTGGACGAACGCGATGCCGAAGAAGCTGAGGAGGTAGATGAGCGAGGCGATGAAGCCGAATATGGCCAGGATCTCGGCGAGACCCACGACGTGGAGCGGCGTGGAAGAGCGGATCTTCTCGCGCCATCGCCGCATGAGGAACACGAGCGACGCCACGAAGAGCGCGGAGAATATAAGGTTCGTGTGCCGGATCGGCAGCGGCAGCGCGTCCCCGGCCTGCACCCTCGCCCCCGCCTGAGGTGGGGGCGGCTGGCGTGCCACGCCCACGGCGGCGTCCGGCAGCGGCAGCCTGCATCGTACTTCCATGCTTGCGGTCGCGCGCGGCTAGCCTAGCCTAGGCGCTCACGGCCGAGTCGAAGGTGGCGGGGGTACGTGGTGGCCGCTGCTGAGGTGGTGGGAGTGGGACGGCCGCGCCGCGAAGAGTTTCGTGGCCTCGGGACGCGGGCGGCCACTGGGAGGTTGGGTGGGAGCGGTCGGCTCGGGCCCTTTAATAGCAAGCGGCGGCGGCGCGGCGGCCAACGCCGGGTGTGCTTACCGCACGGCAACCCACCACGTCGCGGCCGCTGCGGCGGCCCGTGCCACCTCGGAGCGAGCCGACGTGGGCCGCTTGGCCTTTCTCCTGGCCTTTCTGCCCGTCCGGGACCCTGGAATCAATCCACAGCTGTTACTTGTGGCATGATACTGTGTTTTACTAGGAGGCCGGTACTGGCATTACACGTGCAGTGTCCGTCACCAATTCTCGCGTCAGTTTTTTTCCTCAGGGGACTACGGACTGTTCTTTTCAACTTCTAAAAACTGATTTTCGGCTTTTCTACAGTAACTAGCTTTTAAATGAAGTATCTTTTCAAGATAGGATCTACTAGTTAATTATAGTACATACTTTACTGACTTCATTTATATCGGCAAAAGTCGTATGTGAATTTCTGTTACTCTGTAATCTCTCGCACAAACAGCCCAAAAGCCAAAAGTCATAAACTCCAGCAAAAAAGAACAGGCCCTAAGTATATTTTGGTTCCCTCCGCTCTTCTCTCGTTTAGTTTTCATCCTCATTCATAAAATCAGTTAGAACACGTCTTCCAAATATTAAGATAATACAAATTGCATCCTTTAGCTGGTATCTTGGGTGGTTTTGCTGCCATATCATCAGCTAGACCAACTTATCATACTACCACAGGGAGAGAGATCTGAGCAAGCAGGATATGCATGGCGACCAAGTCAGCATGATCATCAAATAAATTAAAATATATAGCTGGGCCCACCTGTTAGCCCTATGTCCTCTCCGTTTCTCCTCTTTCTCCTCTCTCTCTCTCTCTCTCATCTGATATCCCCTCACATCACCAAATCCACATCCCAAATCACACGGCACAACAATGGTGGTACGTGCAAGCCTTGCTTCCCCTCCGACGCCGCGCTTGATGAATCCTCTGACATCCCATATGGTGTCGCTGTCACGCCCTTCTTCGTCGCCAATGTGCGTGGATAGCCGCTGGCCAACCAATGCCAAGGGCCATTTCTCCCAAGCTGCACCATATACTCCGCCAACAATGACCTTCCCACCGACACTGATGCTCGTTCCACCGCCACACCATCCCTACCATCATCCTTCTCCCTTCCAATCTGCCTCACCACCCTCCCCACTCGGTCTGCGGATGCACAGAGGTGAGAGGAGACCACGACAAATGCAAAGGGCAATGCACGTGGCTGAAAGACTGACAACGATGCTAGCGCGACGAACAAAGCAATGAAGCAGATTGATTCTTGATGGGTGATGGTGCTCCCATGACTTTTCCATGATGGCGAGGGAAGCACAAGGTAGAACACGAAGATAATAATAGCATGTAGGTGGTAGTAAAGGTGGCGGCTCACCGCAAGTGGATGAAGTTTGTTGATGAAGCTTGGTGGCGGTGTGTCGTCTTCAAGGACCATTCCCGCGGCTACAGCGGTGAATTGGCAATGAAACTTGGGGCTTCGGTTGCTAGCACTCTGGAACACACTGTGATGCGGTTAGATCCGACAAAAGTGCGTCGACTTGGCTAATTCGCTAAGATCCCATGGTGGCAATGGCGGCAACAGGGCACGATCATAAGGGGACACAACCTGTGGTAGCTACAGAAGCTAGGCACAGCTAGGGTTAGGGCCAAGAGTGGCAACCTACAGGCGGCGGTAGGGATTGGCTTTCGGCAAACCCATTCCCAGGTGGAGAGCAGAGAGAGAGATGAGGGAGGAGAAAAAGGAGGAAGGAGAGTACCAGTTGGACCTATTGGTGTCATGTGGAAGCCACATCAACCAGCAAAATCCCAATTAGATGCCACATGGGTCAAAGTTGGTTAAAATTGGGTTATTTTAGTCCTAAGGACGTGTTTTGCATTGTTTTAATAGTTGGAGTATAGGTTCTACTAGGTTTTACAAATAATTGATGAACATTAGACTAGCTAAAGAGTTGAAGGACAAAATATATACTTAATCCTTTGTTGGGATTTTTTTGTCAGATATGGTACTGTTTGAATCCATATTTACAAAAATATCAGTATGCTCATGGTATTGGCAAAAATAGTGTTTTTGCTATCTGGTCACCGAGCGGCGATGCCATGGAGGTGACACATGCCCCTGCCACCCGACCACTGGATGACAGGTAATTAAGCCAGCTTAATTACTTGCCTTATTTATTTTTCATATATACTATTTGTTTGAATTTTAAATATAAAAAATGAGCTTAAAAATATGAAAATTTATGTACAATCTTCTGACATAATTCACTTCATCATATAATTTTTTTGACAATTTTATCTACTTTGAATTTTGCTCAAAAATTCATAAAATTATGATACTTGTAGGAGTTATTACATATAGCAAACAAACTCAAAAAATTATGAAATTTTATGTGCAGTCTCCCGACATAGTCATCCTAATTGTCTATTTTTTCAGAAATTTTATGTTGTATAAATTTTGCTCGACTGATGCTAGTGCGCCCAGGTTCCGCACGAGTAGAGCGTCTTAACATGTTTTTTTAAGCAATTCCTCGAGTGGTGCAGCTTGCCTGCCACACATCGTATTGGCCATAGCTCAGCCCCCTCCCACATAGAGATAGTCTGGCACACTAGGACTCAGCTGTCGCCTGGCCCCCCGTGCGCTGCTGTCACATGCCACGTGTCAGGTCACGTGTCATGGCCCTCCACATGATGTGGCCATTGTACGTATTAAAATGCTCTCAACAAGGGCCTTTCACTGGTGCTGGATGGGAGCCAAGCGGTGGAGGAGAACGGATTCGGTCAAGTTCCTGTCCATCTTCATGCAGGTAGAGAACTTGCACCAGCTTGTTATGGAGAACCTGCAAATGTGGTCAGAAAGTTTCAAGTTACCGGGAATGATCGATAGGATGATCCAACGGAGGCCATGGAGACTCAAACGAATCAGGGCCAGCAGTAGTGTCGTGATGTCATCATCAACGTCATCACCGCCTTCAGCAAGAGCATTAATAGGAAATGACCATTAGCAGTTGAACATGAGGTTCCCTACAAACAAACGAGGCAAACTCGATGATGTTGAGCTTCTCGGCAATGGACTGTAGCAATGAAATCAGCAACATGAGGAGCGGGAACCTGGTAAGCCCCTTGCGTATTCCATCGTCGTCGATGCGGAAGGCCGCGCGGTATGTGTGGACGCCACCCTCGACATCGCTCGATAGCCACCGGAGCTCCTCCGCCTAGGCCCTCGCTTGCGCGTCTGTTGCAGACACCTTCTCCAGGAAAGCGCGCATGCTCCCAGCTCGGTTGTTAGGAATGCCACTTCCCTAGGCGCGCCACTGATGAGCAGCCATGAGAGAGATAGAGAGAGAGTGCAACGAGCTAATGCTGGTGGTAGTGATAGTAGTGCTTGCTACATATGATAGTACAGATAGTACTGATAGCAACGAGTAGAGAGTTTCGCTTCAATTATTGTGAGGTACATGCAAATCTTTGAAAAATTGACTATATTTTTTGTATAATTATGTATGTAGATATTTTAATTACTATACCGAGAGGCTGCACATAAAATTTTGTAATTTTTGGAGCTCGTTTGCTATATGTGACAACTCTTACAATAATCATAATCACATGAATTTTTTGAGTAACATTCAAAATAGATAAAATTATGAAAAACTTATACAATAAAGTACATTTTGTTGGGAGGCTACATAAAATACTGTAATATTTTGAGCTTGTTTGCTATATGTAATAACTCCTAAAATACCATAATTGTACGAAATTTTGAGCAACATTCAGAGCGGATACAATTTCAAAAAATTACGCAATAAAGTAAGTTGTGTCTAGATGTTGCACATAAAATTTTATAATTTTTTGAGCTCATTTTCTATATTGAAAATTTTGAACAAATAGTATATATAAAAGATAATTAAGACAGGTAATTAAGTTGACTAATTAGCCGACTTAATCACCGGCCGTCCGGTGGCCGGGCGGTAGGGGGCACGTGTCACCTCCATATCGTCGCCGTTCCGTTGCCGGACGGCAAAAACGTCAGTTTTACCAATATCATACGTATATTGATATTTTTGTAAATACATGTTTAATAAGTGCCATATGTGCCAATAATTCCCTTTATTGGGTCTGCATGCATGCATGGGTGGAGCGTTGAATAACTGGATTGGTTTTTAAGACATCTGGTTCGGAATGCAGATAAGAATTCAGAACAGTTTCAAATAGTATGTGGAGCACCCATTCGTGGCTAATTTTGCTGCGTGAGTACGTCCGACTGAAAGGATCTGCAGGACTGCAGGGCACAATCGAGGACGATTTTTCGCATGCTTCTCATTCCAGATGTCATAACACCGTTGCACCACTCTTTTCAAGTTGTGACGACAGTGCAAGGGTACGTAGGACACACGGCAAAGCCACAGAATTAATCAAGCTCGGGCAGTCGATGGCAAATATGTACAATGCATGAAACCTAATGCAGGGTCCGCGCGCATGCATATTGTGGCAACTGGCAAGAGAAGACAAAATTAGCGGTGATGGCAAAGGTGTAATGGCTCGGTCGAAATGCTGACTATCGCTGTCCCACGTTCATTGGAGGACGGCCCGTTTCATTACGAGGGCGGAGCCACCGCCCGGCTGCTGGGCTCGCCGGCGACGAGCCGTGGGCTTCGCATGGACGGAGAGCTAAGCATCGCGTGGGCACGTGGACGTCCGGAAAGCCGGGTGTCGCTTGAGCCGGAGACCCGCGGCAGCTACTTTCCTGTCTTCGGCCACCCTGCTCGTCGCTGACCCCGTCGAGACGACTCCGCTTCTTGAAGTCGAGGAGCAGTAGGGTTGAGCACATAATGCATTTGAGGAAATGTCTTTTGACGAGCAGCGCCCTCGTCTTTGCCATCACTAGCAGCCTCGACACTGTGACGTCCACCAGGTGTTCGACGCCGTGCTTTGACCAGGAAGACGGCGAGCCAACGGCTGCGGCCAACCCGGCTGCAGCTGCATCCCCTCCACAGCCACCTTCACGGCCGTGGCCTGCTCTGCCTGACCAGTGTCATCGTATGAGCTAGCCGAAGAGCCGGGCAATAAGGCATCACGAGGGTACGTGGGTGATTGGAGTCCGGTTTCTAGAAAAATTCTGACACCACCGCCGTATGACGGTCGCGTGCATGGTTAGACGAGCCATCTCATGCAACCGCGCCTCGACGATACGTGTACATGCTTGGCCCTGTTTGGCAGGGCTCCTCTTCACAAGTGGAGCTGTTTTTTTTGGCTTCACAAGTGGAGCCAAGTGAAGCTACTTTTTTCAGCTCCTTGGGTGGAGCTATTTTTGTCTCAGCAGATTTTAAGGAGCTCCTTGGGTGGAGCTATTTTGCTTTACCCCGTTTGGCACAAAACAGCTCCAAACAGCTCCAAACAGCTCCAAGGAGCTGGTGGTGGAGCTGTGCCAAACGGGGCCATAACTCATCTCTGCCTACTCGTGCTTGAAGGTACGTATACGTGTACATGCTTATATATAGCTCATTGTATACACTGCAGGCTCAGAGGACGAATTAATGCCTCGTAAAGCATCGGCAATTGAGTGGGTACTGGGACGCTGTGATCATTTTGGCTTCAGCTTTTAGCTTCTGGTTTATTTTTCATTATTCATAAATTTCGTCTTTTTCTGAACTTTTGGCTTTTTGTTGAGCTTTTTTGCCGGTTCTTTTTTTCCTGTTTGTATTATACGTAATAGGCTAACATATTTTTTTATATTTTTAAAATTTTTAAATTTAATTATGTTAAATAAGCTTCTGTCAGCTACAGTGTTTTTTCAGCCAGCTACAGTGCTTTTCAGCCATAAGCCATAAAAAAGCCCAAATGATCACTACCAAATCGGCAGTTGCCTCGTTGGTACTTGTTATGTTGGTGCAAGCAGGGCCGTGCCGGCAAAATTTAGGGCCCTGTACCAAACTATAAAATGAGGCTTTTTTCCTTGATAAATAGGATTATAGTATATCAATTCTACATACATATCTTACGTACATAGTAATGAGAAATATTAAGAATTGTACATATTCTTTTATAATTATCAATCCATAGCACTTCTAAAGCTAAGTTAAATCCTCTATCATACGAAAGATAGTTTTTTTAATTATAGTTCATATAATGATATGGACAGTAGAATTCTTCAATGTCCTCGAAAAAATAATTCAAATTAGAAAAAAAGGATTCAAATTGAAGGAAAAGATCCAGGCGTACTGGTCCTGCTCCTGCACTTCTGACTGATGCCTGTCTGCATTCAGTGCTAATAATCCATCACGAAAGTTAACGGCGTGGGCTTGAATTGATCCCCTAGCTAGGCCTAGCTGGTAGCTGTTCGCATGCACCTGACGACGAACTAATGATGGAGTGATGGCCTACAGCTGGTGGATCCATCAGAATTTGGGGCCCTTGGAAATTGGGGGCCCTGTTCTCTTGCACTGCTCGCACACCCCTCGGCACGGCTCTGGGTGCAAGTGAGGGCTAAGGACATGTACTGCTTGGTGCGTGTCGCACCGACAACTGGAAGATGATTCACGTGTCGACACGTGATTGTTTGCCCCGGCTCAAGCTCTTGGATTTTAGGCCGAAGCTAGGCGAGATGTGTGTATATATATAGGGCTTGTTTGGGAGAGCTCCACCACTGAAAATGTGGATCTGGAGCAGCAGCTCCACCGTGGATCTGGGATCCCACCATGGAGTGTTTGGCTTGTACAGCAGCTCCAGATCCACGAAATTAAGGTTTTGGTGGGAATGGCCACTTTTAGTGGGATGGGGTGTGTAACCAGTGGCATTGGTGGGTAATTACCACCCAACTCCACGGTGGAGCACCCATTGAGGAGCTCCATGAAATCCATGGATCTGGCCCTCAGATCCAGGATTTTGGTGGATCCAGATTTCGTGGAGCTGGAGCGTTTGGGTAAACTTTCGTGGAGTGGAGCTGTTTTTCGTGGATCTGGAGCTGGTGGAGCTCTCCCAAACAGGCCCATACATATTATGTTTAAAAGTTCGGGTTTTGTTAAACATCATCCGGATGTTTTTTTCCTAACTATCATCCAGATTTAGAACCATTGGATTAAAGATCCAATGGTTATGAATTCTCCCCATCCCCCTTGAATTCTACCTCCTTCACCTTAAAAAAAATCTCCCCCTTGAAAAACAAGATGACGCTTGATCTTTAATCTAAAAGTCACAAATTTAAATGATAATTAGGAAGATAATATCCGGATGATGCCTAGACATTCCCTAAAAGTTCAGCTCAACGCCCAGATATATCCCTAATCTCGGATTCTCGATGGACATTATTAAAAGAAAAAACGTCAAAACTGCACCGATTGTTGTGGCATAATAAAAAGTTCAGCTGTGATTTATGGATTAACATAGCAGCAAACATGTCACCACCTCTACGTCTTCACGATTCACTCAGAATTGCATCCTAATTCTTTGAGAAGGTCAGTGAGCCAAACTGGATCAATAAAACGACTAAAAGGATAAACAAAAGATATGTTGAAGGGTTCAATTTATATATAATGTACAATTCAGTGCTTTAGATCAATGGAATGCTCTCTCGTTTGCTTCCGGATAGGTCTGTTAGATGGACAAACTCAGAATGCAAAGGTCACATTGCCTAGTTAGGAATTAGTATTTTGGTACACTTACCAAGTTATCCTATTTCTATTGCCTTCCTCCAATTAAGCAACATTGAGTTATAAGGTTATTAACTTACAATCAGATGGAACATAAAAAAACTAAATAAATTTACGGTACCTAGCCTTATGATCTATCCTTAGCCTTGTCTCCAGATATATGAGTCATCATTCCTGGAGGACTACTGTTGAAATACAGGGTAGGCTATATTAATATAAATTAAAATTTCTACCACGTAAATCAAGAAGCCATATAAGTAAGAGATACTGTTGAAATATAGGGTAGGCTATACTAATATATATTAAAATTTCTATTATGTAAATCAGGAAACCATACAAGTAAGAGATCATAGATCGTTACCACTAGACAGGTAGTATAGCGGATGAAGAGTTAAAGCAGCCCGAGAATTAGTCGATTGTCCAATATCTCTGAAAAGCAATCCTCGAAAGTCGATGATCCTCTAGTGGTAGTTGATCTTCAATGTCTCCGCGTTTTCTCAAGCGGCAGTCATATGCTTATATCCTATTACAAACTGAGTCCGATCCGGACTCCTAAACCACCACGAGCTATTAGACATCCGAACCAATTATGGTAGTGATCAACATGGCTGAAAAGCCCGTGGCTTATGGCTGAAAACACTGTAGCTGGCTGAAAAAAGCACTGTAGCTGACAGAGGCTTATTTTGCATAATTAAATTTAAAAAAATTTAAAAATAAAAAAAATATGTTAGCCCATTACGTATAATACAAACGAATACAGGAAAAAAAGAACTGGCAAAAAAGCTCAACAAAAAGCCAAAAAATCAGAAAAAGACGAAACTTATGAATAGTGCCAAATAAGCCATGCGCACTGTTTGGAAGCCATTATGAGTCTAACCTCTAACTTACTAAAAGAGGGACTCGGATTAGATACAAACTTCGAAAGCATTAGATACAAACTTCAAAAGCTAAGACTTGTGTCGATGCTTATAGACTATGACAATGGCTTATTTTGACTTTCGACTTATTTAAACTAGAAATCATTTTGAATGTGTTGGCTTCTAATTTCGGCTTATTTCAGCTTTTCAGATTTTTTCAATTTTTTGCTTTTCTTTTTTCTGCATTGTTCGTGATGATACAACAAGTTTTTTATTTTTTTTTAAAAAATAATAGCTATTATAATATAATTTTAGATATAAATTAAAAACCATAGCTAGAAAGTTTAGTAAACTAGTTAGTGGGAACCTAGAGTACAGTACTATTTCGTTTGCACTGTTACCCTGTGGTACGAGTTTTGAGAAGCCGCAATCATCAGCGACTGCCGGAGATGTACATCTGCACACCTACACAGGCGCTTGACGAAGACATCAACGTACTATTGCATCACACCACTGTTGTCAGAATGGACGGCACCTGCTCGCTGCTCGTACTATCTTGCATCATCATTCAATGTGAATCGTAAACCTGTACAGCACGCCGCAAAACACTCAACACTGTAGAGTGCAATTAGTACTCCACTATTATGCACGTGAATCACACTCGTGTGACGCCGCAATATTTTGGAAGAGCCGTCGATATAGATAAGTATACGATTTTAAACTCGATAAACTGTTTAGAGAAGTAGCTTAAAAAAGCCGGTTGAAGACATCATCCTATTTACTTCGGCTTTTCAAAAAAAAACCAAAACTTAAAACCACAAAAAACAAAAAGAACATGGCCTCTGCCCTCTCTGAATATGCAAAGGCATGATGTACAGTAGCATACCTCTGGCTCAACATCAGCCATTAGATCTGAAGTGACAGGGTAGAGTTGAGTGAACAGTAAATGTGACACTGCGTATCTCACTACAGTAATTGTATGGTACCGCTACTGTGTTTTGAACAGTGATGCTACAACACACTCTTCCTTCGCCTCTCGCGGCTCCCAACTGTACAGGATACGGCTCCCCGGAGAGGCGGGTCGTGCATGTCGATTACATGACTAGTGAGACCAGTCAGGTTCCATAATTCAATCACATTTAAAGGGCGGGAATCGACATTAGTTAAATGTTACGTCAAAGAATGTGTAGCTTGTATGAAATTTTATGACAGTTATGCAAAAAAAAAACATTTGTAGTTTTGTGATATTTACTCTTAAATCTTATTGCATGTAGTATATCTCTCGTTCTCGACAAGCGAAAGGAAAGAAAGCAGATCAAGATTTTATTCTTGAGGAAGGAGCAACACGAGGTTTGATTCACACGCAGCAAGGTATGAAAAGGATTCAGATTGAGTTGCTAATTTACAGGTTCTAGTGTGTCCTTCAAAACCAGCATAAGGTACTCAGGTAGATCTGTAATACACGATGTCGATCTCCAATCCATCACAATGAGTCTATGCAGTGACCTCAGCTTAGCATCTTCTTCATCCTTGGCTGATGCAGCTGCTGCTGTGTTTGCTTGCTCTTTCTTCTGGGCCCTTACCAGTGATCCCTATCCTGGAGGATCAGAATAGTAGGTGTTGAACAGAAATACTATATGAAGCCCCTTCAACAATTTGGAAAAGGCAAGAGAAAGTATATTCATTGTTGTCCATAATTCCAAATACTTGATAATACAAGAGTGACAAGGAAAAAAGATTTGATTTCTCAAACAATACAAAGTTCTAAAACATATTACAAGGAACGACCATCACCCATCAGTATACTACTTAATACGGGATATCAGCCACTTCTAACATCACAATAGAAAAAAAATGGTTTGGTTGTCATGATATATTACTGAATTTGCTCTTCAATATACACAGTTTTAGCTCAAAAAACTCCAAAGTCTTCTGTACCAATAGTTACAGAACCACATCAACAGTCTGACAGATCCATTAGCAGATCAGTTAACTTCATTAATGCATCGCACAAACTTAACTAATTAAAGTTAGAGTACAGATAGATAAACTTATCTCAGCAGTCATTGGTTCATGAAAGAAAAGATACAAGCTTTTGCTTATAGACTGATGGCTCAATGAATGATAAGAAAGTTAGCATTATCACTTGCTCACCAATGCAAGATATAAGTGTGCTTAGTTGAGCTTATTTTTGTGGCTTATGGCTGAATTTGCACTGTAGTTGGCTGAAATTACACTGTAGCCGATGATGGCTTATTTGATATAATTAAATTTAAAAAAAATAAAAATAGAAAAATGGGTTAGGCCAGCACGTATAATACAAATGAATACAGGAAAAAAGGCAAAAAAGCTCAAAACAATTCAAAAAAAATTAGAAAAAGACGAAATGCATCAACGTGAAGATGCATACAGTACTCATTAGAATGTTAACATTTGGACAGAAATGGAGTGTGTAGACAACTCACAGAAAATAAAGCTAGCATCAAATCTTCAACCACAAAAACAAGTTAACATATGTCTAATCCTGGAATGCAGAAACAAAGAAAAATGAAGTTTCACTTGCGTCACGCAATCTATTGCTGGGAAGCATACACAGGACACCTTTGCGAATAACTTCAGTTGGGTCCTTTTTCCATCTGGTCCTTGAGTTCCCTTTCCTTTAGATGGCCAACGTACCTATTAAGAAAAAGCACAAAACAAGAGAAAATTAATATAATATCAAATAAGGTATTCATCTGTATTTGCTACAAATTTACTAACCCTGTGTGCCAGTAGTAAATCTTATCAGTCATTTTTCTTCCTGTAACACTGATATCTTTTGCATTAAGTAGAATGCACATGTCTCCATTTTCCACATGTGGTGCATAAGTTGGCTTGTCCTTGCCTTGAAGCACGACAGCTATTTGGGATGCCAACCGTCCAAGCACCTATCACGTAGACAATGCAGCTTACTGTGTAACTATTTTCCACGAGTAAATCCTCACAATTGAAACCAGCAGAAGAATTCTGACCTGACCCTTTGCATCAAAAACACGCCATCGCAGCCCCTCTAAATCGATTCTTCTCAAACCTGCAAGTGCTTTCTGCACAGTTCAGAGAGGAAGCAACTACAGAGCCAGTACTTGCAATTAGCTAGTATAGGCTAAGAACACTGCATTCACATGCTTTGATGAAGTTCAAGCATATGCAACTAAACCAAAGGCTGGCTGAAGAAACAGATTTATAATCTATAGTTATTTGGAGATTATAACAGTAGATTTCTTTTTTTTAGATGCCGGCTTCTTTCACTCGATGCAACATAGCCAATATTACACATCAACAATTATATTTTGCCCTGCTCATTTCAGCTTGAATTTCTGACTTCTAACTTATTTTTCACTATTCATAAATTTTGTTTTTTTCTGACTTTTTGGCTTTTTCTTGAGCTTTTTTGCCGGTTCTTTTTTCTCGTATTCGTTTGCATTGTTCGTGATAGGCAAACATATTTTTCTATTTTTTTAATTTTTAAATTTAGCTAGGCCAAATAAATCACCATCAGCTTATGTTCTACCGATTCAGCGCCGGGATGAGTATACTTCGACTAATCACAGAATGCGTAGCAAAGGCACCTTAATATAGAACAAATCTAATGGCTGTTGTCAACGCCCAGTTTATCTCTCAGTGCACCTCATAATTTATCCATGCAAATCTAGAATCTCACACCCCATAATACAGTTATCCATGCTGTAGGATCATATGGTGCTATCAGGGGGTGAATAATCGCCTCTGCTTCCTCAAATCTCTATGTAGTTGATGAAGTCGACCGCTCGAACGAACACTCATTGCACAACTTCGCTCACAGTCGTATGCTTCACCCAAACAGCAATCACCAAAAATCATGAACCAGATTGATTCAAGATCTTCTCTATTACTGAGTTTACGAGGAGTTACAAAGTGCCCTCACAAGCACCCCTAAAAACTCTAGCATACAAACGCCTCGCAAAAACCACACTAAAACTCTTAGCCTACCTCTACTTTTATATGCTAGTGCCCTACACCATGTTCGACTCAAACACGAACACAGAATCTTATCTCTTCCTCAAATCAAGAGACCTGAAACCGTTCATAACACGGGTTTTAATCAAACTGTATCTCTTCCTAGTTATAGACTCCATCCACAACTCCTAACCCAACACGTGATGAAGCCTCCAGAAACTTACCTCCCGTAGCTCCATCTCGTATCATCAATTTCCGTGTCGAAGCCTCCAGGATCGTACCACTGTAGCTTCTACACACATCACTACCTTTGATCCTCATGTACTTTAACGTTAGCCCGACCATCTCATGTGACACCCTCAACCGTCTGGACCTTAGATCTCCCCATGCTAGTCCCGGTCCTTATCGTCACTAACCGTGATCATCTTCACGCTCACTTGCATATGCAAAGACCAAAGAAATATTTTTCCGATACAAGTTCTTCACAATTTGACCATCATCAGCACACAAACTCAAAACACACCTTTAATCATCTGTCATCATCAACCAGGTCAACCACGACTACTCACATCATCGCTCTCCAAAACTCAGCCTTAGACAACCAATCGCAACACCCACGACTACCGATCACCGACCATCGAGTATCGAGCCCTTCCGACTACCGAGTACCATGACCACCTGACCACCATACACCAGCCAGTAATCCCACTGGCCTCACACGAGTACTTGAAGTACTCAAAAATCACAAGAAGCGAAGCACTCACACCGACAATGAACTTTACGAGTATCGCCCCCAAAGTCTAAGACCGTCGATCAGAAAGATTTATGAATATCGACTAGTGAAATCTATGACTACTGATCAGTAAAGTCTATGAACATCGATCACAAAGTCTGTGACTATCGAGTACCGACCATGAAAGTCTACTACCATGAAAAAGTACTGTAGCTACGACCATGAACAAATACATGAGCAGATGATCTTATGACCACTGACCGGTTCCTTACAACCGGTTTCCTGTAGTTTACTACCGGTTTCCTATAGCATACCATCATCAACCAAGTAAGGTCGGTCTGTTAAGGTCATTCAGTTGTAGTCTACTTACCGTGGTCGAAGCAAGACGTGGTCGAAGTTCATCGTGGTTGGAATACCATAGTCGAGTTGTCGTGGTTGAATCCAGACGTAGTTGAGGTCGGTCATGGTCGAAGTCTATCGTAGTCAAAATACCATGGTTGAACTGACATGGTCATTGTCAATCGTAGTCAAAGCTAGACATGATCGAGGTTGAACATGGTGAGGCTAGGCGTGGTCAAAGATGTGTCGTAGTCAAAATACAATGGTCATTCAGCCGTGCGATCTTCCGAAGCCACTCGAACGTCGTTTGATGCACCAAAGCTACTCAAAAACCGTTCGATACTCCGCTGATCGGGCCACAGAGAACCTCCCAACTAAGTGAAGCAATTCAAACTTGTCTAAAAGTACTCAAAGCTGATCAAACCCACTCGAAGTCGACCGAAAAACACTCGTACGTGACCAAAACCACTCGAACTCACAACCTTCAAGTGTGATCGACCGAAACTTTCACAAACACAAATTCTAAAGCAATCTAAATGTCAATTATTCATCATCACTTGACCATCCACATGGTCTAACAATCTCCCCCTTGATGAATATATTGATAACATCTCGAAAAACACTCAAACAAAAGAATTTGTGAGAGAATTTTGAAAAAGAACCCGACCATAACCAAAAGAGTAGAGAGAGTAAATCTAATTTCTCCCACTTTCTTCTACTTTTCTCCACTTTTGGCAATGAAATCATCAAGGACTCCAAAGCGAGAATAATTCTAAAAAGGAGCAAAAAGAGTAAACATCCTGAAGCTTTATAGATTATCCAAATTAGTTTGCATTGATTTAATAGTTTGACCAAGCCATCTATTTGAGTGGAGCTACCTAGACCATATAAAGCAGGTCTTTTATCATGATTAAGCAATTTATATTAATGATAGACATTGCAACAATGACCAAACTAATTATAAAACCGCAATGAGATATCATACCGAAAAATCAAAGCCTAAAAAATGAAACAGATTTTAAATCTAGGCAAGTTAGCAGTCTCATGTAGCAACCTATTGCTTTACACTCGAGTCTTAGGCATGTGGCATGCTTGTAGCGTACGTCCTTTCTTGATAACATGCTTTGAAGCATCTCTCCTTTTTTGTTTTAATGGTGACATGCTTGAAGTATATTTCTTTTCACTTGCACAATTTGTGTGCCTTTTCTTTTATTTGACCATGACATGCTTGAAGCATATATCTTTTCATTTATGCACTTTTTTGCCCTTTACTTTTTGTATAACATGTCAATTTGAGTAATCATAAAAGATTGCAACATAAAACATACAAGCCTTAGAGCTAAGATTTAAAATAAGACTTAAAATCATCCTAATCCTTTTAGATGAACATCGCAAAGTACTATCTACAATCAATTTAGTCAAATTGTTCTACCATGTCATGATTTAGTTCAATTGTTGCAGGTTAATTATCATCAGTCATGACCACAGCTACACAACATGAGTGAATATGAAAGATCTACCACTCATTTGATTTAAATAGCTTAGACTTGATGAATTATTTAACAAGTATAATAAAGAAAGCTTCTGAAATTTTAAATACCAAGCTCCCTCTCAGAATAATCCTATAGGATGCAATACACCCAACTCACTCTGCAATTGAGCAAAATGAGAAGAATCAAGCAGTTTGGAGGAAATATCAGCAACTTGAGAATCAGAATCAATGAAGTGCAAGACAACATCTTCCTTTTCCACATGGTCTTTAAGAAAATGGTAGCGAACATCAATGTGTTTGGTTCTTTAATGTTGTGCAGGATTTTTAGCAATACTAATCACACTAGTGTTATCATAAAAAAGTGAAATACTATCTAATTCTAAGCCAAAATCTTTAAGAGTAGCTATCATCAAAAGTAATTGAGAGCAACAAGAAGCAACACTACATATTCAGCCTCAACAGTGGAAAGTGCAACTGACACTTTATTTCCTAGAAGCCCATGAAATAAGAGATGTGCCTAAAAACTGATATGTGCCTGAAGTACTCTTCCTATCAATTCAATAACCCCCAATGTCCGCATCAGAATAAGCTCTAAGAGTAAGACAAGAGGACGAAGAGTACCATAAGCCAAATTCCAAAGTTAATTGAAGATACCTGAAAATTCGTTTTACCGCTTGACGATGTGAAGCATGTGGAGAAGTTTGAAAGTGAGCATATAAACACACAACAAAGTGTATGTCTGGCCTTGTAGCAGTGTCATACAAAAGAGAGCCAATTATGCTTCTATATTCCCTTTGATCAATAGGCTCACCATCTTCATCCGGATCCAACACAGTCATAGACCCCATCAGAGTGGAAATTGGTTTGACTGATCCCATGTCAAAGCGACAAAATAGATCCTTGGTGTACTTAGTTTGATGCACAAAAGTCCTCAACTTTGATTGTTCGATCTGAAAGCTTAGGAAGAATGTGAGCTCTCCCATTATGTTCATCTCAAATTCTCTGCTCATTGTATTTGAAAACTTAGAAACAAGGGCATGAGAGGAACCACCAAAGATGATATCATCTACATAAATCTGAACATGTAGAAGATCATTGCCATGCTTGAGAGTAAACAAAGTCTTATCTACCTTGCCCATTTGGAAATCATGTTTTAGCAAGTATGATTTATGCCTATCATGCCATGCTCTGGGTGCTTGTTTTAGGTTATATAAGGCTTTGGATAACTTATAGACATGATCAGGAAACTTAGAATTGTCAAACCCAGATGGCTGTCTAACATAAATTTCCTCCTCAATGTAGCCATTAAGAAAAGCACATTTTACATCTATTTGATAAAGTCTAAAACCCATTGATGCAGCAAAAGCTAACAAAATTATAATGCCTTTTAATTAAGCAACAAGAGCAAATATTTCACCAAAGTCAAGGCCATCTACCAGGGTAAATCTTTGAGCCACAAGTCTAGCCTTATTTCGAACAACAACACCATCCTCACTTTGTTTGTTCTTAAAGACCCATTTAGTTTCAATAACATTATGACCAAGAGGGGGTGAGACTAAAGTCTAGACTTTGTTACCCTCAAAATTTTCTAATTTCTCATGCATGGCATTAATCCAAGACTCATTAGATAAGGCGTGACTTATATCATGGGGTTCAAAAGAGGAGATGAAAGCAGAATGAGCGTACAAGCATTGGAGTTATACCTACTGCGAAGAACTCTCTCATTTAACTCACCAATTATTTCTTCTGGGGGATGAAGCCGTTGAATGTGCCAAGAAGCTTGCAAAGTGGTTGTTGTCGGACCTCGGGTTAGCAAACCCAGATCCTCTGTGATTCCACCGCACTATTCCCTGGATCAGTAGATAGTGCTCACAGATACATTATTGTATATCAAAAATATATCATGCGGAAGCGTAAATAATACAGTAATACTTACTCATGGGCCGATTAGGCCGAAACGATAAAATGCAGCAGCGGAACTTCACACGGGTGGGACCCGCAGGACTTGCCCACAGGCAGCCAACTGGGGTTCGCGACCTAGTCCATGGCCTCTTCGTCTTCCAGTTCTGTCGACCCCTTTTTAGTGTCGCAGGGTTTGGCATTCCTGTTCTCTCTGACTGAGTGATGGTAGTTAAGCAAGAATGAGTACGATGATACTCAGCAAGCCACCACACAGGATGCAGTAATAATAGATGCAAAGCTGTCAAGGGAGGCTTGAGTTTCTTTTATTTGCTAAAAGTATTGTTTTGGAATTACAATAAGTAAGAAAAATCTCCTGAGACTTAGCGATTTCAACTGAAATAGATTTTTATGAAATTGATTGTGAGAATGCGATAATAATTGTAATGTAGGTTACCTCCACCTTTTGCAGTGCATGGTTACCTCCACCAATGCTAGTTTTCGCCGCTAGAGTACATCTCTCCAGGAAAAGTTCAAAGTCAGAGTACATCTCTCTGATAGATTTTATCCCACCCACAAATATTTTTTTTGGAAATAGAACTATCTCGAGTAAGTTCCCATGTCCACCCTTGACCGTGGGCACAGCTGCTCGAACAGTTTTACACTCTGCAGAAGTTGTACACTTTCACCACAAGAGATAAGTCATCTTAATAGCCAACATGCTTCCTTAGGCATGAGACCCAGATGATTTATCACAAAGCCTTTATCTTACTCCGATATAGCTAGACACCACCCCGCTGAGGTTTCACCGCTGAAGGGCTCTATCCACCACAGTCAGAGGCCCCCTCTTGCGCCGTATGGGTACAGTCGGTCCCTGTATCCCACTGTGAGTAAACCAGTATGTCCTGGCACCCACTTTCCGTGATGATATCTAAACTAAACCTTTGCAAGTTAATCAACTAGGTCGTACCCATATTGACTTGTGGTTGTACTGTTTTACACAAGGAGGTCATCACAAGATTCAGTCCTTAATGTGTCCAGGCGGTTCTTACCACAAACCACAGGTTCTCGTGCGACATCAGCACCAGCCACTCTCACTAACCGCCCAGATAGGTGTAGCAGGTTTTTAGGGTTTTGAGAAGCATAAAACAGTTGTACAAAATACTCAGCCACGTACATCCCATGACTGTCCCCAAAACAAGTTCTTATGTTTTAAAGATTGATGATCAGGGCAACTAGCGCCCTGTATTTAACAAGACTAGTATGGCATTTAATATGACTTATAGCTAGTAAAGATTATCATTAATTTCTATGGTGACAAGGATCAAGTGATTCAAGTGTCAAGAAATGGCATATTAGATTTAATTCAACAGCAAGTGGGCATGTAGCTACCTTAAGCTTTGACATATATTTGCATATTAGGCATGCAAGTTGATAGTTTAAAAGAACATAATTTTGCATAAAATATAGGATCAATATGATCAAAGTGATGACTTGCCTTGCTTGGTGTACCATGCCCCTGATTGACCTAAGTCAAAGCCTTTTCAGTCATTGATTTTAATTTACTAGTCCTCGCTTTTACCCAAGTCTTGATCATGTTCGAAGGTGTCGCCTCGTCGAGTCTTCATATTCTAATACGTGGCAAGGAAAAGAAAGACCAAATAAATCCAAACATTTTAAGTGCCCAATTTAATCTAAATTACACTTTTATTATGATTTGAGAATAGAAAGATGATTCGGATTAGTGTGCTATAAGCACAGCGGTAGATGAACTGGGCGAAGGAATGAGGTGGCTGAGTAGCTTTACCGTGAGGGAAAATTAGGATAAGAAGGGATCCGAGGTGCAGGAGTATTTTACAGGAATTACCTGCTTTGGGCAAAGAAGGTGGCCAAACATAGCCAATTGGGAAAGGGCGAGGCTCGATCTTTTAATTGATAACTTTCTGTTTATTAATTTGTATTTATCAAGGAAGTCCCGTGAGTCAGGCAGGACTTACGGACAGATAAAAGGGGTTAGCGAAGATAGTAAAGAGGAATAGAACTTCGTAATTCTTGGATGCGAAGGTTTTACAGGAGATGAGTATAATTTTAAATACTTGGTGTAACTCTGATATTTCATGTGACAGTATTTATCTGAGGTTGTAACTACCAATTCTAAAGTCAGTTATTCTGCTTGATTAATAACTTTATTCGATAGGATCAATGGTTGTGATTTGTCAGAAAGGAGAGTTATGATTTTTACAAGGATCTTCTTGATAAAGCTAGTTCGTTTATTATTATTATTTATTTTCGATCATTAAAGTTAAATCCCGAGATAATGATTGGGGATTTTGGGTGTGAGACAAAGACTAAAGATTGCTCTTTCTTGTTTAAGATTTTCTTAATCGTATTTTATGTGTCATCTTAATCTTAGTATTTTAAAATAATGTTAAGGTCTTTTCTACAAATATTTTAAGCACTTTTGAAAAGATAGCCTCCAGGATTTTTAGCGATGAGTAAACCATACTTGATATTTTATGTGGCGCCCCGATGATTTCGGAGAGATAAATTATTAGGCAGGGTAGTTTCACCTTCTTACTATTGAAAAGTTATATTTGGTGATATATTCATTCAAATTAATTACCCTCGTTGCCATTGTTTTATTTGTCATGGATTTAGACAAGATGAGATGGTAACTAAGTCTTTTAGCCATGATAGTATTATTATTATTAGGTTGTTAACTTCATGTCAATTTCCTAGTAATAGGAAGATAGTTCATGTTATAGGTTCACTTTGATTAACCTTAACTTATTAATCTTAATTGGCATACAATTGACCCACGCTTAGTTTTAGTTCAATTGCAACCATCTTTTTCATTATGAATTTATAAATAATTTCTTATTTCCCATTCACCATGTGTCTTTACATGCAATTTAATGAACTTAAATTTTTAACTTCATTTCATAATCCTTTTAGTTTAATCTCACCATTTAATTTTATGCCCATTTTTATTTACAATTCATATTATAAGACTGCTTCAAGAAATGAATTGAGAGAGGATGCCAGTGATATACATTTACTAGGTGCTACCTTTTAGTGGGGCCCACATGTCATACCAAAGAGGGAGACAGAATAACAAGGGGTGTTGTCTTCAGCTGGGGAACAGAACAGAGCAGAGGAGGGAGACTGAAGCATGGCAGCGGTGGCGACGCCGGCGAGGAGCGACCGAGGAGGCGACGGAGGTCGGCGAAATGGGTTGCCCCGGTGACGATGGAGCTCAGGGCGGCAGCAGTTCCGGCCGGGAGACACGGTGGCGGGCCGGCGACGATGGAAGGCGGCCGGGAGAGGGGAGCTGATCGGGGCGCCGATGGTCGGATGGGGAAGGGAGGGAGAAAGGGTGCGCGTAGGCATGGTTGAGGCACGGGAAGCTCACCGGCAGGGTTGATGCCGCCAGAGGGGCGCCAGGTCGGGCTAGCGACGTGCGAATGCGGCGGTGCGGCCGGGTCGCCGTGGCGGGGTCGCGGTGGTGGAGGAGAGCACAAGCCGACAGTGGGGAAGGCCTCGGGGTGCTGAGGTGTCGCTCCCACCGCGACTAATTGGCCGGAGATTGATCGACGAGGAGGCGGCGGTGGAAACGGCGATGGCCGGCCGGAGGCGGAGAAGACGTGCGCGCGACGTGCTCGGGCGATGGCGCTCCAATTAACGGTGAGGGTAGGCAGTGGACGCTCGGGCGCATGCCGAGACGCGGTCGGCTGGCGGAATACTCGCCGGAGACGGCCAAAACGAGGAGGTGACCGGCGGCGCACGCAGATGGAGCTCGAGCCGAGCTCGGTTTAAGGGAGGAGGAAGAGTGGCAAGGAGGCGAGCTCGGGGCAACTTATAGATGAGCGCACGCCAGGGGAAATAGAGCCGGCATGGGCGACGGCGTGGGCAGGGCGTACGTCGGCATGGGCGGCGCGTCCGGCGGAGCAGTGCTGGGCATGGGCGGAGGTACTGCCGGCATGGGCGTCGTGGAAACCACGGGCGGAGACGAGCAAAACATGGGGCGGAGCGGGCGCGGCTGTAGCTGGGCGGCCTGGTTCGGAGAGTGGCGCGGCCGGGATGCTGGTGTGGGCGGTGAGTCGGAAGAACAGGGGAGGAAGATGCCAGGAGAAAGGAGGAAGCCGTGCGGGTCGGGCGGGAGAAGTGGGCCGGAGGCCAGAGAACAAGCCGGGGGAAGAAATAAGTGAGTGGCTGGGCCGGGAGGAGAAACGGGCCAGCCCCAAAATTTGAGAAGGAGATTTCCGAATTTTTAAATTTTAGAGCTAGATTTGTGAGTACATTTGAAGTTGAAAACTTGGTTCCAATTTTGGATATCAACATTTTGATTTTTTTAAAATTGTTCAAACTTTGAGAAATAGTTCTTAATTTTCTGAATTTGAATTTTCAGATATGAAATTAGATGGAAGGGTTTTATATTGATTTTCAATTTATATTATTGGCCTTGAATACCAGGAGTTCAATTTAAATTTGAGATTCATACTCCCAAAGGGGATTTGGATTTTCTAACTTTTAAACTTTAATTGCTGGTTCTTGAATCCAGGGTTTGGATTTTTATTAACTGGGCTTTTGGCAAGAAATCCAACTCGAAAAATTTGAACTTCGCCAAAAACCTTTTGAGAAGCACCGAAGAAATGATTGAAAGATTTTTATCATTTTTGCAAATACACTAGTTCCCTTTTTGGATGTCTCAGTTGTAGATGTGGTCATTGAAGTGGTCGTAGTAGCCGTTGTACTGGGTTTCTATTTGTACAAGGTTATTATTTGAACACAATTACTATTTGTACAGGGTTATTATTTGAACACAATTACTATTTGTACAGTGTTATTACTAGTACATTGTTTTTATTTGTGGATTGTTGTTATTTGTGCATTGTTATTATTTATGCACTGGTATTATCTGTAGACTTTAATTATCTATGAACTATTATTATCTATACACTGATATTATTTGTGCATTGTTACTATTTATGCATTGTTAGTATCTGTGTACTGTTATTATTTATACCTTTTTTGTATTTTATTTGTAATGTCCATGATGTACTATCCATACACTGTTGTTACTTGCATACTATTTTAATATGTAACTTTTTTTATAATAATGATAAAAAAAGATCGCATTGTTTTTTGCGCACTTATCGCCGCCATTTGCAAATTAGGTATGCACGCGCACACACACATTTGTATGTAGAAAATGCATGTGTACCTGTATTTTTAGCACATGGTCGTAAGCATTATTGGTAGGTCAGGTATGCACATATGGGTGATTACTTGTATTATATTTAGTTGTATATAGCATCATTTGAAATAAGTGCATTTCGTCTATATTGATGGTAAGTACCTACCGTCAGATATGGAACATTTGTTCGTGTTCTACAAGGAGGGAGTCGTATGCATTGGGCCATACGAGATGGACTTTCAAATTTGTGAAAGGACTGCAATCCAGGCTCCAGGGCTCAAGGAGATGGGTCTCCCTGAGTTTAGGAGATGCGTGTGGAGTGCATTTGACAGGGAGGTTGGTGGGAAGAAACTTGTCATGAGGCGATGATAGCCACGGTGGTTGGAGATTCAGGGAGTGTTTCTGGGAGCTAAAGAAGATGGTTGGAAATGTCGCCTAGCAGCAGTACATGTAGATTGCTAGCAATTCTACTGAGATGATATATAGGAGGCCAATGGTGTATGTGCAGTTTATGAAGAGGGCGGAGGCAACGAGAAGGGGTGAGGGTGGCAAGAGTGGTGGCATGGAAGTGCTACAGTTGGTTGGTGGTGGTGGTGTGAAGCTTAGTGTTGCTGGGGATGGTGACAATGAAGTGGAACTTGCTGGTGCTGGTGATGTAGTGAAAAATGGTATCAATTGGGATGATTGACAGCTGGCAAGGTTGGCTCATAACTTTCAGCCAACAGAAGGTGCAGGGAGATGGTGGACAGCGCGTATTGACTGCTATGGATATTTAGATGGCCTATCGGATGGCAGCCATTCCGGCGAGGAGGATGCCGACACAGCCAACAGAGGAGATGAGGCTGATGTAGGTGTTGATGGGGGCGATGCATCTGGCAGCATTGTGTGCAATGTTGAGTACATCTTCGCAAGATTGGATGCTATTGTATTAATCTCCCTAGTTCTGCCATCCAAAGATCGGTCGGAATGGTCATTCGATGAAGACACTCTCCTCAAAGGGCAATGCTTCCCCAACAAAGGTGCCGCACAAAAAGCCATCGTAAAATATGCCGTTTGCATAAGCCGCATATATCGAGTGCACAGGTCAAAACCTGATACGTACGTGGTGAAGTGTGTGGATGGCTCTTATCCTGGGAAGGTCTGTGCGTAGAGATTTAAAGGTGGAGCAACGAACTTTCGGATAACGGTGGTCAAGTACCACACCTGTGAGCTTGTGAAGCCACTTCACGGGCACAATGTGACCTCGCCACTCGTCGTTAATATGATCAATCACCTCGTAGTTACGGACATCATAGTTTCACCGAAGTTGTTGATAACCAATGATGTGAATTTGGTTGATTTTTTAATGAGCTATGATAAGGTGTGGCGGGCGAGGAGGAAGGTCATACATGGGATGTACAACACGTACATCAGATTGTCGAAACCAATCTCGGGATATATGTAAACAAGATGGAGAGGGCCACCTTACAAAAGGCCCCCAATTATTTCATCCTTGACTGTTCGTTTTGGGTGTTTCAACAAACGATTGAGGGGTTTAAGTACTACCATCCAGTGCTCACGATGGATGACACATTCCTCTCTGGCAACTACAAGGGCACAGTATTGATGGCAGTGACCACCGATGCAAATGACCAGCTACTCTCAGTGGTTTCTGGCTAATATGAAGCAAGCTGTAGTCCAAAATTGTCCCAACGTCAATTTTATCATAGACCATGACACTGGGCTGCTGTTGGCACTAAGCACCATGCAGCAAGGGACTCAACCGCCCTTCCAATGGAATGATGTAAGGACTTGGTGATGCATGAGGCATATGGTATTCGACACTCGCTTCCGCAATAAGGAGTTGATGAAGAAGCTCAAGAAGTTGTGCATACAAAATTACAGGTGCAAGTGCAACGCAATATGGTGAAAGCTTGATGGCGAGACCTCTAGGCATTTGAGGGAGTAGTATAGAGAGCAACCCGCCTTAGCTCAGGCTGCTTCTATAGAACGGATGGGCTCACCCAATGGATCGGCTTGCATGCCCCGGACATAGAGATATGGTCCTTGTTTCACAATACAGACGGTGTGAGGTACAAGATTATGGCAGCCAAAGGTGCAAAATAGTGTGTTAAAGGGTGTACACTCCCACCCAATCACTGCAATCATGGACGAGAGTTAGAATCGCACCATCGGCTACTTCGTTAATAGATCCATCATTGCGAAGAAGCACTTGGATGAAGGAAGTCAACTCTCAGAAGTCATGCAGGTGTGTGTGGAGCACAAAATTGTGAAGACTCATTCGCGTGTCGCTCGGACCATGGACGGTGTGAGAAAGAAGTTTGAGGTCCATTTAAGGGAGAAATACGTCATAGGCCACGCAAGAGGTTATCACAAGCATGCATACACTATCAACAAAGTCGCGACCTGCACGTGCAACAAGTCAATGCTCCATCACAAGCCTTGCTTCCATATCTACGCCCTATGTGCTGCATGGTGGCAGTCCTCCGCATAGTACATTTCAAAGTACTGCAACATCTACTATTTGTGCGGGACTTGAGCGTTGAGTTCAACTCCTACAGGATGGACATGCATTATAGGAACCTCTGCCTTGGGGAAGTGAAATGGATGCCAAATAACACAATGAAGCAGCCTAGGCCTGAAAGACACCAGTCCCGTCGTATCTACAATAACAGGATGACAGTCAACGTGTCCAACGACAAAGACAACGCAAGTCTAGGCTATGCACGATAGCAGACTACTCCATGAGGAACTGCCCGAATAGGCCCACTTCATCGGCCGCCCCATAGAATTGTCGATTTATACCACCTGTATACTTTTTCATTCTTTATAGCGCTAGCATTTCTTGCAATGTAACTCGCCATGAATTTATGTTTGGCAATGCAAAGTATGTGCAGTTTAAATTAAGTTTAGCCCTAATACTACCATATTCTTTTCTGTAACTTTTAATGTGAATTTTGTACAGACACTGATAGTATGGACACTCAAACATCCTTTTCTGTTTGGTAAAGAATTGTACTACACCAACAGAAGCATGGCAGACAGGGCTAAAAGCTCAAGGCGTGAGAGATGGTGGGCACGGGCTAGGTTTCGAGGCTGTGACCCTTACCTCGAAGACATGAGCATCTATAGTCCCTTAGATCTTGATCCTCCAAGCCCTGATCTACCACTTGAAACAAGGCAGTTGTATACCCCTAAAAATCTGCTTCACGACTACCTACACATCCCTGAGCATTGGCCGCAATGCAAGCACAACCTCAACGTTGTGGTGCATGTTTATGATGTCACATGCACCTAGGACGTCGATTCTTCTGCTATCCTCTGTTCATGGTAAGTGGTTTGTTACTTACGTATACTTGCACATGTTGAACTCTTATACTAACTTCATCTTGCTTACAGACACTGATTGCAAGTTCATTGAGTTGGTGGATCCATCGCATCCAATACCTGCTGAGGTGTACATCCACAAACTGCACATCTACTTTTGAGGAGTTGTGGGAGGAGCTCCAGATTGAGAGGAGCAACAACGACGAGCTCCGCTGGCAGAGTATCAAGGAGAGGAACAACGAGGAGGTCGTGCATCTCGGCAACGACTACCACCCGTATTACTGGTGTATCAACTTGAGCTAAATTGCGCTTGTTACTACCACAACAACCAATGACGTCCATGTTGCCTAGAGGACTGCCACGACATGTGGGTGTCGCACGGATCCATATTTTCGCATTAGGGCTGTTGTAATTAATACCTTCATTGCGAAATGCTATGTATCTGGATATTTGCCTGTACAACCTATTTTCTTCTTCCCAATTACTCACTGAACTTAGAGTAAATCATATTTTACTTTCGATTTTTTGTCCAACTTTCTGAAGTTTGGCATACTTATTTTCTTTTTGTGTGTGTAACAAGCCTATAAATATAGAAGCCTAAACAGAGCTAGGGCTACTCGGTAGCCTACCTACCGCACTCGCCGAGCTGGCTTGCCACGCCGCCTCGCCTGCCCTATCCTGCTGAGCAAGGGGGTGCTATCTGTCACCTACCGCGCTCACCGAGCTCGGGAAGGCAACTATTTTTATATAAATGGGTGTCCGGTGGCCATTTTGGAAAAGTTTTTTGCTACATGGCTATATACATGAACATGAACAGTTCCTACGAAGGTTGCTGGCTGATGCGGGTTGGCATTCTATTTCTTCCAGACAAAACTACTCCCCTCCTCACGAAAATCAAATACAAGATTCACAACTCTCGCTCTAAAAAAGAAGATGGTGATTTCAAAACAAGAGAACAAGACCAACAATTTACTCATCAAGACGAGTTTAATTACGCAGAGCTCCTTAGTCATTATCCATCACAAGCATCAGTGAATGGCGCACACACTAAACAGCAGCTAGGAAACAGATATAAAGTCTGCCCTCGAAGCAAAAGCGATGCTTCATTCAGGCCAGCAAGTCATAGGAGCAGCCTTCGTGCTAGTCATGAAGACGCTCGACGGATTCTTTGTGGGTTAATCGCTTCAGTATTGCTCCTTGTTCACGCTGTTGAAGTACGGATGCTCCATGGCCTTCTTCGCGGAAATCCGCTTTGCCGGCTCGTACTGCAGCATTTTCTGCAACAATCACAACAATCAAATCAGAATGCAATTCTCCCAACAACATCTCTTCTTTTGTGTTACTTTCACGGTCTTATCCAACATTAGGCATGTTACATGCCTAACGTCAAGAGCAAGTATAACGAACGCATAAAGAGAAGAGATTTGTGGCCATTGCATACATAACTAACGCATAAAGAGAAGAGATTTGTGGCCATTGCATACATAACGAACGCATAAAGAGAAGAGATTTGTGGCCATTGCATATTTGAGACCAACCTCAAGCAGATCAAGACCATCAGCGTCGAGACCAGGAACAACAGAGGACAGCTTTGAGGGGTTCCACTGGGGGTACTCGTGCCAGTTCGGCAGCTTGCCTACTCCTGGCCAGACATCCTCATTTGGGGTGCCCAGCAACCTGACATCCAAGAAAACCATCATCAATTCATCATGAATATTTGATACCCACTAAGAATGTCAGTAAGAAAACAGAGAACAGCTGATAAGGCACACGGGACAGTACTTGAAAATGTGCAGGAGCTGCTGCACCTCAGAATCTCCGGGGAAAAGCGCTTGGGTGGTGACCAACTCAGCTGAAATTTACAAGTACATCAGCATATGCATGCAATTAAGGTGTGAATTCTGAAGCAATGTTCATTTACACTAGCTGAAGAATCGAGTTCATCATACCAAATATGCAGCCCACCGACCACATGTCAACCGGCGTGGAGTAGTGCGTGGCACCAAGAAGAACCTCGGGAGCCCTGTACCACAGCGTCAGGATCTGCAAAACAATTCAGACTCAATTACAGACAGATCCAAGAATAGTAATCATGCAGAACCAACCATCAAGCAGGAGCTAAGACTGCTGCTAGACTAGGAACCGGACCTCGTGGGTGTACTTCTTGAGAGGAACGGTGAATGCGCGGCTGAGCCCGAGGTCAGCGATCTTGAGCGCCATGGTGTTGCGGTCCATGAGCAGGTTGTGCGGCTTGAGGTCTCGGTGCAGCACGCCGCGGCCGTGGCAGAAGGCCACGCCCTTGCAGAGCTGGTACATCAGGATCTGCACGCGCACAAGCCATCACCATCCATCGAATCAAATACGGTTGACGCATTGAAACAAACACCTCGCGTGCACGGTCTGGGGAACGGGAAAAAAGAACACAAGATCTGCGTTTGTATGGATGGATTGGATACCTTGACGGTGTGGGCGGGGAGCTTGTCGTGGTTCTGGCGGTGGCCGCGGATGAACTTCTTGAGGTCGGTGTCCATGTACTCGAAGACGAGGTAGAGGATGGTCTGGCCCTCCTTGTTCTGGCCCTGCTTGAGGTCGAGCAGGCGCACGACGTGCGGGTCCTGCGAGAGCATCCGCAGCAGCGACACCTCCCGCAGCGCCGTCGGCGGCACGCCCTCGTCGTCCTCGGGGAGCCGCGTCTTCTTGAGCGCCACGATCCGCCCCGTCGCCTTCTCCCGCGCCTTGTACACCTTCCCGTACGTGCCCTCCCCGACCTTCTCCAGCTTCTCGTAGAGGTCCATCGCCCGCAGCCCGCCCCCCGTTGCCGTCGTCGGCGCCGCCGCCGCCTGTTGCTGGTGCTGAAGCGCCTCCATCACGCAGATCCGCCTCTCTCTCTCTCTCTCTCTCTCTCTCTCTCTCTCTCTCTCTCTCTCTCTCTCTCTCTCTCTCTCTCTCTCGGGTTGTGTAAGATTGGCGACGAAGAATTGGGAATGAAGGAGGGTTTGAGTGATCTTGGGGAGCTTTTTGTATGCGAGAGAGCCGTTCGACGGGAGCAGGGGAAGGCGCTCCAACGGCTCCTTTTTGAGATTTCAAATTTCGAATCCTGTACGCTTATCGGTGGGTGGGGTGCGTGCATGAGCGCACGTATTGGGCCCAAATAAGGTACGGCCCCAACTAAATCTAAGGCCCAGTTCGTGGGTGATGGGTTGTGAGAAAGGAAGGGTCCAGCCCAGAAACAGCCCAAATCTGCAGCGTACTTCTGAGCTTTACGTCTGCTGACTCGGAAGGCGTAATTCGCACACGAAAGCCAGTCTGAACACAGTTACACACGTTTCGCTTGCTACAATTTCAGAATGTCATGTCCGGCGCACGGTAACTACTCTCACAGTTTGCTCATGCTGGGCTCAGCAAGGCTGCATTATGAAAGCCATCGAACATTTGAATCGACAGACAAATGCCCACTAAATGACCAAAATCACAACGCGCGTAGATTTGCAGAGTACTTTTTTCCCCTTCTGAACTTATCTGCGGAAGGGCTTTTATCTACTCTCTTCTTCTCTGCATATTGTTGAACGTTGGGTAGGCTGTTCTTTAGTTCCTTTCATGTGAACTTGAATGATAGGACGGGCTGCAAATGGAGAAAGAAGCCAATCCTTCAGCCAGTGCTCCCCCAACAACCAAAAGAACTAGGAGCTAGAACTAGATCGATCTCACCTTCTCTATGTGAGGCTCACTCGTCGTCGCCATCGATGTACTGCGAGACGCCAATGTAAGCAAACATGAGCCCTATGTATGTATGACCCAGTGCATTGTGGGAATGTTCGTTTTGATCACACGAGGAGCTTGCTCACCTGCCCGGTCACCGTGTACAGCCTGTTGTACCAGCCGTTGAACGCCATCCCGATGGCCCAGAGGATGTGCCGCCGCCTTTCGCCGGGGTTCTACAGCATGTACTCGATGTAGTACAGACCTGCACGCACGCTCAGGTTCAGTAGGCGGAGAGGCAACAGGGCAGAGACGCTGCTGCGTTCTGTCATGGCGCGCTTAGCTGCGGAGAGGATGTCATGTGCTCACTGTTCGCTGCCCTGGAGTCCATGAGCTTCGCGGCGAGCCCCGGCGGCCTCTTCCAGCTCCTGTCCAGATCATTATCAAGCGTCTTCCTTTTTAGAAACTGCTCTATATATTTACCTACCGTTTAATCGAAAACTCAATTAGATGCTGGTATGTTCAACAGTTCAAAAGCAATATAACAGAAAAACACATGTAGAAGTTTACTTATTTGACATTGTAATCAAATACTCTAGGTTAAATCTAAAACTTGGTCCAATATAAGCACATGGATCACAATCATATCACTACAACTTTGCCTCCGATTTGCAATGAACTAGATGGTATTCCAAAAATCCAAATTAAAATCCTAAGATTAATCCTACAATTCGACAAAAATAAACCAAAAAGTATCACATCAAAACCCTAACTCACAAATTTAGAAGTTGTTATTGAAACAAATTAAAAGAATTGAGAAAATTTTTGAGTAAAATACGTATAAATCGGGTAAGTCTAAGCCTAATTTGGCCAGCAATAGCACGAGGCAACAAGAATCAAGGCCAGAAAATGCTTCAGCGAGATTGTTAGAACGTCTTGGCTAACATGTTAGACGCCTCAATTCCTGGTCCATCCTTTGGTTTCACACTTGCCCCCTCGCCTATCTGGCATGGTTTTATACTTGCCTCCTCACCTACCTGGCATGGTCTATATATATAACCTTTGGTTCTTCATTCTATTCATTGTGTGCCCCAAATATTCCACGCTCTTAGAGATGGCAAGCAAGGGTGGCCGGCAGCGATCGATTTCCCCCGTTCTCTGGCAACTGGTTGCTGCGTAGCTAGGTGCAGTCATGGGGCGTGGCATGCATCTCCTGGCCCTTGCGACTATGCTAGACGAATAGGTGTTAAAGAGGGCTACGACATGCTCAACCCTTCAGTATCAATCAAATGGACTTATGCAATCTTGCCGCTCATGGACAGCGTTGGCCGTCTCGGCCTATTGCAATCCTTCTTCTTGGGCTGAGTGTTGCCTTATGGGCCGGTATGTCTGTCTCTTTGTAGACTGCTGTTGGCTATGGAGTGCATCGAGTTTAGGTTAAGGGTTTATATATGGGTTGGAGGCGTTGATCCCTTACTAGAAAATTTTGGGCTCTGCCCCCGGGAGGAGGAGAGGCTGGAACAGAGGGAGGTGGTAGTTACGACAGCCATGGCGTATGTATGACACTATGGCTCTGTGCTTCCTCGGCTTTAGCTGGACCTGGTTTATGGAGGAGGATATTTTGTTTCATCTGTACGGTGACCGGGCCACCGTCTGGGACTTGTGGCTGCGAGGTCAACCAAACTGTAGAGTGCAGTGGACACGGGCTCGTCCTCGTCCTCGTCCTCGTCCTCGTCGTCCTCCCCCCAGTCCTCAAGGTAGTGTTTGGTTCAGGGGATATCCCAGGATGGGAGGGGGCCAACCCTTTTTTGGTAGTGTTTGGTTGTAGGGTTTGATGGGATGGGTTGGACCCAAAAGAAAAGATTCCTCTGAAAAGTGGGTTGGAACGATCCGCCCAAAACGAGCGAACCGCGCCAACCCACTTCTCTGCGCGCGCGCTCTACGCCCTAATCCCCCATCTCCCCGCGCTCTTTTTCCCCGCCGCCCGCGCGTCTCCCCCCGGCCCGCATCTCCCCGCCGCCCGCGCGTCTCCCCCGCCGACCCCCATCTCCCCGCCGCCCGCGCCCCCTTCCCCATCTCCTCCCGGCCCGCATCTCCCCGCCGCTCGCGCGTCTCCCCCGCCGCCCGCGCGTCTTCCGCCGGCCCCCATCTCCCCGCCGCCCGCGCCCCCTTCCCCATCTCCCCCGCCGCCCGCGCATCTCCCCCCGGCCCCCATCTCCCTCCACGCGCGGGCGCCGCCCCGGCCGGGTGTGTGCGCGCCTCCCTGCCGCTCCTCACGCCGTCGGAGGTCGGGTCGCCGTGCTCCGGTCGTCGCCGTCCTCTCCACTGCCGGCCGGATCTCCGCCCCGGCGCGTCCTCCCCGCCGTCATCTCCACTGCCGGCCTCCTCTCCGCCGTCCTCTCCAGCCCACTTCCGCCGAGCTCCAGCACGTCCTCTCCGCTGCCGTCGGCCTCCTCTCCGCCGTCCTCTCCGGCCCAGCACGTCCTGATGTGTGATTTGGCATGTTGTGATATATTGTGATGTGTTGATATATTGTTGATCTGTTGAGTATATGCAGCTATCCCACTCCATTCCTCCATCCAAACAAGAGGTGGGATCACTAGATCCCATTCTATCCCTCCATCCAAACAAAAAATAGGGACTAACCCATCCTTGCAACCAAACAAAAAGTGGGATCATCCCATCCCACATACCTGGGATAGAGCTATCCCATTCCACCAAGTCTCCAAACCAAACACCACCCAAGATACGATGTAGAGAATGCGTGCAAAACGAGCAGATAGATGGCCCAGCCCATAATCCACACGCGGACAGAAGCAGAGAACGGTTCGGCGTGTGAAAGTCCGATGCGGCCTGCTCGCCCCTCTGTCCCGCACTGGACTACGAGGACATCGAGGAGCCTCTCCTTTGCACCTAGCCAAACCGAGATGCCGTGATGCGCACGCATTCCCTACGCGGCCCGCAGCGCGGTAGTACACTTTCATCGAAACTGATCGCCTTTTCATCCCGCCTCGCATCCCAGTTCTAGCTAGTCTGCGCCGGCCGTGGCTAGCTGTAGGACCGAAGATGACAATAGAGGACGAGTAAATGATGTTTTAAAATTTCTTTTAAATATTCACTTATCACTTACTCTAATAGCTATAAAGCTATGAATATCAGAATAGCAATCCTACTGAAAAATCAGAGACTCTCAGAGCTAAGCAAAACTAGTTAGAAAACAACGTGGTCAAACTTTGACTACGTGGTCGGAAGTCCCACAAAGCTGAACGCAACCTAATCAAAAATCAATGTAGTCGGATTTTGACTATGTTGGTCGATGACCAGACAGTGGTCCAGAACCAATGTAGTCGTAACCATTGCGGTCGAAACCAACGTAGTCAAAATTTGACTCAAGTAGTCAACGGCTAAAGAGTAGTCGAAAACCAATGTGATCGAAAACCAACGTTGTCAAAACCAACGTGGTCGAAACCAGTGTGGTTAAAACCAGCGTAGTCGAAATCAACGTGGTCGAAATCAACATTATCAAAAATCAACGTAGTTGATGTCCAGTATATAGTCGAAAAACCAGCGTGGTCAAGGATTAATAAGTGGTTGAAAACCAACGTGGGCAAGACCGATGTGATCGTAATCTTCGCGGTTGATAACCAGGAGCTGCGGTCAAAAAACTAATCATGTAGATGATGACCAGATTAGTTGTAATAGCTCAGAATATAACCCGAGTGGTCTACGACCAATGAGTGATCAAAAATAAGATGGTCGAACCAAACCGAATCTCGACCAGTGAGGTTGGCGACTAATGAATGGTCGAAAACCAAAGTGGTCAGAGAACAGGAGTTGCGGTACCACCGCTACACAGAGTTGCGGTACTACCGTATCTATCATATAAATAGGGTTTTCAGCCGACACGAGAACCAAAATTGATAGAACTTTTGATTGACTAAACCAAAAGCTGTGAAACTTTGTACACATATTTCTTAAGGTCTCAGGAAGCTATTCCATTTCTGGATCAAAAAATCAATGACGAATTTGAGATTTTTTTGCAATATAAAGAAGCACACACCAACTGAGAACAAAAAACCAAATCGGTGATCAGATCTTGCTCGTGGGTAGCAGATAGCCAAGATGGCTTTGAGCACGTTCCCACATGTCACAGCAAACAAGATCATCAAAGTAGTCGGACCCAAAAACTCTCGAATAAAGAAACCACCCGATTAGGCCAAGAACAAGCAAAAATATGATTTCTTGAAAATATTGCTATTGAAGTACCTAGATAATTGGAGATCGATTTTAAGAGGTTATCTCCATCTTATCCATGTCCTTGGCATAACAAGATTAAGAGAGGGGGAAGAAGAGATATCAAACCAACCGAAACATAAGCAACTCAATCAACAAAAAGAGATCAAGGGTTTGAGAGAAGAGAGGAAAAACTAACTCAAACCAGAGCAAACTTAATCAGACAAAAAGATACACAAAAGGTAAATTAAATATTGATGCATTGCTCACTTAAGATGATTCGTTTTACAACCACTCTACTCAGGAGGATAGAGCTTTAAGCCTAAAGCACACACACTCTCTAACCTATCTCCCATGGGAGGGAGGAGAAGCTAACCACCAAAAGGCTTAGCCAACCTTCTTCAAACCCTAAATCTTGCCTCCCCTCTCCTTTTATAGGCTCACAACCTGAACCAAAACCTAATGGATCCACCCATTAGGCCAAACCAGAGATAACCTGTTAACCTCACCTAACACCAGGTTTTACCCTCTCACACACACTTTTCAAAGCGGCTTACAACCATTAAACCATTAGTAAATTAACACTTGATCCACTTCATATTTTCAGCACATACAAGATCTAAACCACTTAGGCCAATGCCACGGTTTCACACACCGCCACTTTTTCGGTATTGGGCAATTTACCAAAATGTCCCTCTACCGCCTTCCACGAAGCTTCCCGTTTCCTTTGCCATGAATCATCACCCATGCTTCGCCATCTTCCACATGGCCCCAATGACTTGCCGTCAAGCCTCTTATGCGTCCGGATCCCACCGAACCATCCTTGCTTGCAAACAACCCAAGTCACTTAGCTCACCACATGCTTTTTCTCACACATGACAGCACCCAGCTTCCTTGACCGTCTAGACCTCAACTCCTCTCTGAGTCTAGTCCCGATCTACTTTGCCGTTGCACGTAATGTCCACCACCGGAAGCTCTCGCTCAAGTTCCTCATCGTCTCGGCTTGCAACCACCCCGCAAGTCTCAGTTATCTTCGGCGTCTTCCTAACGGTTCTGGACCTCAACATCACCCTGTGCCTAGTCCCGATCCTCATATACCTCACCATGACCTAGCTCCGAGGTTCTGCAACCAACACCAACAAATAAACCATCACGTTGCACCGCGCAATACATAAAAACATCAATTTACGCAATTCATCCATACAATGCACAATACAAAATATATGCACCCAAATTACTAACCATAAACTTAGGACAAAACAATAAACCCATGTGCACACAATGTTGTAGGGGTGGCCCCCACCTAAGCCCAGCAGCCCTGTTAGGAGGTTATAAGAACCAGAGTAACATGTGTAATGACATAAGTACCCCTAATGGGGATGTACGGATGTAAGGGCATAACTGTAAAAGCATACTCCATGTGAATATATATATCAGGATGAGGGGGAGGGTGACGCAGAACACTCCCACCTCTCCACTACCATCTCTCTCTCTGTTTGGTCAGTAACCACAACAGTTGGCGCCGTCTGTGGGGAGGACAGGGACAAGCCTGAAGACCAAAGAAGAAGGATGGCACCGAAAAAAGCTTCATCAGCGGCGGCGAAGGGAAAGAAGACGGCTGGGTCGGAACGGCGCGTGAATACCAGGGCTTCGGCATCGGCCGCCGAAGGAGCTGGCGGCGGCGCAGGCGCAGCGGTCGCGGGCGTCGACGCTGGCACTACACCGACCGACCCCGCCAGCGCCGCTACAACGATATCCAACCCCGTCGCTGGCACTACAACGACAGCCCCCGCCACCCTCGCCGGCAGCGTGGATCAGACGGCCGGGGGTAGCCACAACGAAGCATCCGGCGGATCCGAAGATCGTGAGGCGATGGTCCCTGCACCGACCCGTCCGCTGGGTGTTCCGGCGGCCCCGACAGCACCTGCGGTGGAAAGCGCCCTACTAGCAACCCTCAACGCGTTCCAGCGGGAACTAGGGGACCTTCGCGGAGCCGTCCGAGATATACAAGAGGCTCGGAGCCAGCAGGCCGCGCCAGTAATCGCGTCCGAGCCCACGCCGGAGAGGGCGGACAGCCGCGAAGCCCCCACACCTAGCCGCGTGCCGCTACGACGCGTAGATCCGCAGTCCCTGCTTTCGGCGGGGCTGCAGCAGGCAGCGTGGCCCGAAGACTTCAAGTTCCCTAGCGTCGTCGACCCGTACAAAGGCGACACGGATCCCCGCGAGTTCGTGCGCGTGTACGAAACCGCGATCGAGGCCACGGGCGGAGACGACACCACGAAGGCGAAGGGACTCCCCCTCGCGCTGCAAGGAGTGGCGCTCTCTTGGTTTTTTACCATAGAGCCGGGCTCCATCTACGCGTGGGAGCAGCTCCGCGACCGCCTTCACAACAACTTCCAGGGAAACTATGTCGAGCGAGTCGACGCGGACCAGCTCTTCGCTGTGAAGCAAAAGCCCTCGGAGAAGCTCCGAGACTACTTCAAGCGCTTCGCCAAGATTCAATACCAAGTAAAAGACGTTAATGAAACCACCATCGTTAATGCAGCCATACAGGGCCTTCGTCCGGGCCCAATGGCCGAGTACCACGCGCGGAGGCCAATCAAGACAGTCGCCAAGCTCTTCGACAAAATGGACGAGTATGCGCGGGCGGAGGAGGATGCGCGAAGACGCAGCATCACCGCCCTCGACCTCGCCCATGAGGAGCGCCCCCCGTGCGAGGTGGGGGCGGGTGGTCCCTCCTCGAAGCAGGGCCGCAGCCGAGAGCCCCGAGGAGGCCCTCCCCGAGGCAGCGATACCGGGGTACAGGAAGGCTCTTCAGGGGGCAGGCATAAACCTCGACGCCACCATCACAGGCGGCCTATCATGTCCTCGACACCAGGAGCGCCCGCCAAGGACCCGACCTCGCCTCATGGAGGGGAGACCGGGGATCGGAAGGCGGACTCGGTTGTCGCGGCCAACCCCACGCAGAACGAGAGCTCCTACATTATGGCAAGTGGTGCGAGGTGCACGGCTACGGTGATCATTACACAAGGGTATGCATCGCAGTTATGGAGCTGCGGAGGGTGACGGCCGGGTCTCGGGCTCTGCCTTCTCGGCCCCTCGCCGGAGCCCACGTGGGGCACCCAAAGGGTACCCCCCTGCGAGCCACCGCAGCGGAGGGCGAGCAGCATCGCACCATCAGCATCATCACCGGAGGTTCCTCTTCAAGGGCCCCCGGGGAGCAGCCGCAATCGTGGATGCCGCCCGGCAACATCACCTTCGACTTGAACGATGCCAGGGGTGTGGAGTACCCTCACCAAGACCCTCTGGTCATCCAGGCCCTCATAGAACGCTGTGACGTCAGGCGCGTCCTTGTCGACGGGGGAAGCTCCGCCAATATCTTGTTCGCAGAGGCCCTCGACCATATGGGGATCCCCCGCAGCCGGCTACAGCAGCCAGGAGCTCCACTTCAAGGCCTCGGAGGTCAACCGCTGCAGGCCCTGGGGCACGTGTCCCTTCCGGTCACTTTCCGTCAGGAGGGCAACAAGGCTAATATCCGGACAGAGCATGTCATCTTCGACGTCGTGGATATCCCACATCCCTACAACGCCATACTGGGGAGACCCGCCATCAACTCTTTCGAGGCGATCCCACATTACGCGTTTTTGTGTGTGAAGCTCCCGGGCCCGGAGGGTGTTATCACCGTCTTCGGCGATCAGGACCTGGCTAGGCGTGCTGAGGTCGGCAGCCGAGTTCCGCATCGCCCGGTGCACGCCCTCTCCGACACGCTCGGCGAGGGGCCCTCCGCCCCCGGGTGGACGCCCAAGCCTCGGCCCGAGGGCGGAGTCAAGAAGGTGCCGCTCCAGGCGGAGGGACAGTTTGTGTCCATCGGCTAGGGGCTCCCCCCGGGGGTCGAACGGGATCTGCTCCGAGTGCTTCAGAACAACGTTGACATTTTCGCATGGTCCCCGGAGGACATCAAGGGTGTAGACCGAGCGGTAATCGAGCATCGCTTGGCGGTCCGCCCCGACGCCAAGCCGGTCAAGCAAAGGCTTCAGCGTATGTCGATGGACCGCCAGCAGGCGGCCAAAACAGAGGTGGCGAAGCTTCTTCGAGCCGGGGTCATTCGCGAGGTCCACCATACAGAGTGGCTCGCTAACCCGGTACTAGTCAAAAAGGCCAGCGGGGTCTGGCGCATGTGCATCGACTTCACGGCGCTAAACAAGGCGTGCCCAAAGGACAATTACCCCTTGCCGCGCATCGATCAGCTGGTCGACGCCACCGCTGGGTGCGAACTAATGAGTTTCTTGGACGCCTATTCCGGCTACCACCAGGTATACATGGCCGAAGATGACGAGGAGAAGACCAATTTCATCACACCACTTGGGACGTTCTGCTTCGTCAGGATGCCCTTTGGCTTGAAGAACGCAGGCGCTACCTTTACCCGCCTCGTCGCTATTGCCCTGGCCGCCCAGCTCGGGAGGAACGTCGAAACTTACGTCGATGACGTGGTGGTCAAAACCCGGCAGCTTGCTCTGCATGGCCGGGACCTCCAGGAGACCTTCGACAACCTCCGGAAGGCGGGCATCAAGCTCAACCCCGACAAATGTGTCTTCGGGGTGCAGGCGGGCAAACTCCTAGGTTTCCTCGTGTCCGGACGGGGAATCCAGGCGAACCCCGACAAAGTAGACGCCATCCTGGCTATGGAGCCGCCCAAGACAACGAGGGAGGTTCAGAGGCTGGCGGGCCGCATGGCAGCACTAAGCCGCTTCCTATCCAGGGCAGCGGAGCGGGGCCTGCCATTCTTCAAGACACTACGCGGGTGCGACGGATTTCGTTGGGACGGCGATTGCGCGAAGGCCTTCAACGAGCTCAAGGAGCACCTGGCCAGCCTCCCCACCCTGGTCGCCCCAGCACCAGAGGCTCCCCTCCTGCTCTATCTGGCCGCGTCAGCCACCGCGGTCAGCACCATCCTCATCTTAGAGGAAGGCGCTAGGCAGCGGCCCGTCTACTTTGTCTCTGAAGCCCTCCAAGGCGCCAAGACAAGATACACGGAGCTTGAGAAGCTCGCCTACGCGCTGGTCATGGCCTCCAGGAAACTTCGGCATTACTTTCTGGCCCACCTGATCACAGTGCCTTCCTCATTCCCCCTGGCAGAGATGTTACACAACAAGGAGTCCACAGGGCGCATCGGCAAATGGGCTGCCGAGCTCGCTCCCTTCTCCTTGACATATGCCTCACGAACGGCAATCAAATCCCAAGACCTTGCGGATTTTCTCGCCGAATGGACCCCGCTGGCCCAGCCCGTCCAGACGCACGATGACCCCGTCTGGACGCTCACCATCGACAAAGCCTACGGCGTCGCGGGCGCGGGCGTAGGTGCGGTGATCGTCACGCCCGAAGGACAGCGCTTGCTATACTCGGCGCGCCTTGCCTTCCCCGCTACCAACAACACGGCTGAGTACGAGGCGCTGCTCTTTGGCCTGACGAAGCTCAAGGCAGTCGGCGCGAGACGGGTGCTAGTCTGCACCGACTCGCGCTTGGTGGCTGGTCATGTGGACAAGTCATATCAAGCCAAGGACCCTCAGTTGGCCAAGTACCTCGCGGCTGTGAGAGCGAGGGAAAGGCACTTTTTGGGCGTCACCGTCAAGGCCATCCCCCGCGCGGAGAACGAGCAGGCCGACGCCCTCGCTAAGGCGGCCAGCCAGCAACTGCCCCCCTGATGGGGCGTTTGACGAAATATTATTGCAGGCGGCCATCGCGCAGGACAACCGGGACGCGGCACTTGTCCATCACATCGACCGGCCAGGTGACTGGCGCGAGCCCATCTTCAATTTTTTGCAAGGCATCGCCGAGCCGGAGAACCCCGCCGAGCTTCGGCGTTTGCAGCACCGCGCAAGATCCTTCCAGGTGTTCGAAGGGAGACTCTACAAGAGAGGGGTTTGCGCACCGCTCTTGCGCTGCCTCTCTCCTGAGGGGGGAAAAGAGCTCCTTGCAGATATCCACGCGGGCGCGTGTGGGTCCCACCTGGCACCGAGGTCGTTAGTGGGTCCATCTTGCGCGTTCAGGCAAGGCTTCTACTGGACAACTGCCATCGCCGACGCCCAGGACCTCGTCCGTCGGTGCCAAGGGTGCCAGTGGATGGCGCGCATCGTCCGCAGGCCCCCGACGAGCCTCAACCCCATTCCTCCGGTGTGGCCACTGGCACGCTGGGGCCTCGACATAGTATGACCACTGACCCGAGCTCCAGGGGACCTGCGATTCGTGGTAGTCGCGCTGGAGTATTTCTCCAGATGGCCGGAAGCGGTCGCCCTGGCTAAAGTAACCTCTGCGGCCGTACAGCGCTTCCTCTGGCAAAACATCATGTGTCACTTCGGCGTGCCCCGGGAGCTCACGGTCGACAACGGCCTGCAGTTCGACGCCACCCTTTTCAAAGAATATTGTGGCAGCATGGGCATCACCCTTCGATTCGCCTCGGTAGGGCATCCCCAGTCCAACGGGGCGGTCGAACGGGCGAATGGCGCCATCTCCGCCGCCATCAAAAAGCGCCTGGTCGGGTTGCCGAAGGACAAGTGGCCAAGCGAGCTTCACAACGTTCTTTGGTCGCTTCGCACAACGGTAACGCGTCCAACGGGATTCACGCCGTTCAAACTCCTTTTCGGCGACGAAGCAGTGACGCCAGAGGAAATCAAGGCCGGCTCGCGGAGGGTCCATGTCCAAGCACCCGAAGAGGACCGCCGTGTGTCCTTGGACCTCCTCGACGGGCTACGGGCAGATGCAGCCCACCATGTCGAGAAGTATGCGCGGCAGACAATGCGTACTCAGGACCGCTCTATATGCCCGCGGGGATTCAAGCCTGGGGATCTCGTTCTCAGAGTGGCGCTCCAGGCGGAGACCGCTGGCAAGTTGGAGTCCAAGTGGGAAGGTCCGTACATCGTAACGGAAGCATTGCCGAGGGGGGCGTACCGCCTCGCCACGCTCGAAGGACAAGCCCTCCGGCACACATGGAATGCGGACAGGTTGCGCCGATACTACGCCTAGAAGCAGGACGGCAAGCGTAGAGCCACCAGCCCCTTGTTGTACAATGCTCGCCCGCGCAAACGGGAGTTCAATAAAGATTGCTGTTCCCAGAGTATTGTCTGTCCGCGCTGCGCAGAACAAAGTCCACGGACTCTAAATAAGACGTAGCGTCGAGGTCCGCCTCCGCACGCGCGAGTCTCCGGACTATAAAGGAAGTCGTAGCGTCGAGGTTCACCTCCGCACGCGCCAGTCCACGGGCTCTAAATAAGACGTAGCGTCGAGGTCCGCCTCCGCACGCGCGAGTCTCCGGACTATAAAGGAAGTCGTAGCGTCGAGGTTCACCTCCGCACGCGCCAGTCCACGGACTCTAAATAAGACGTAGCGTTGAGGTCCGCCTCCGCACGCGCGAGTCTCCGGACTATAAAGGAAGTCGTAGCGTCGAGGTTCACCTCCGCACGCGCCAGTCCACGGACTCTAAATAAGACGTAGCGTCGAGGTCCGCCTCCGCATGCGCGAGTCTCCGGACTATAAAGGAAGTCGTAGCATCGAGGTTCACCTCCGCACGCGCCAGTCCACGGACTCTAAATAAGACGTAGCGTCCAGGTCCGCCTCCGCACGCGCGAGTCTCCGGACTATAAAGGAAGTCGTAGCGTCGAGGTTCACCTCCGCACGCGCCAGTCCACAGACTCTAAATAAGACGTAGCGTCGAGGTCCGCCTCCGCACGCGCAAGTCTCCGGACTATAAAGGAAGTCGTAGCGTCGAGGTTCGCCTCCGCACGCGCCAGTCCACGGACTCTAAATAAGACGCAGTGAGGGGACGCCCTCGAGCGCACCAGTCTACGGACTCTAAATGAAGTCGTAGCGTCGAGGTTCGCCTCCGCACGCGCCAGTCCACGGACTCTAAATAAGACGTAGCGTCGAGGTCCGCCTCCGCACGCGCGAGTCTCCGGACTATAAAGGAAGTCGTAGCGTCGAGGTTCACCTCCGCACGCGCCAGTCCACGGACTCTAAATAAGACGTAGCGTCGAGGTCCGCCTCCGCACGCGCGAGTCTCCGGACTATAAAGAAAGTCGTAGCGTCGAGGTTCACCTCCGCACGCGCCAGTCCACGGACTCTAAATAAGACGTAGCGTCGAGGTCCGCCTCCGCACGCGCGAGTCTCCGGACTATAAAGGGAGTCGTAGCATTGAGGTTCGCCTCCGCACGCGCCAGTCTACGGACTCTAAACACGACACAGTGGGGAACGCCCTCGCGCCCGCTAAAAGGCGGAGGTCTTCCCCTCGCACTCGGTGGCAGGTAACACCAGGAATAAAGTGCTACTTGTTTTCATTGCAAAAGCAAGGGGGGTTACATGGTTACAAGCATGAGAACCAATACATCATCCCCCCACCCTACTCGACCAACAGCTTAGTCTTGGCGCGGTGCGGACAAACCCGTGCCGACGTCGTCGTGGTGTTGGATGACTCCTTCGAGCCACCGGAGGAGGTCCCCCTCCCCATGCAGCGTCTGCTGCACGGCGACCCTCACTGCATCTTCCCCGAAACGGCCCCAGATCCGTTGGTGGAAGTTCTGCAGGCTAGGCCTGATGGAGCGAATGGCGTCCGACATAACCCGTGGTCGGCCGGGAAGATCCAGTTGAGGATTCGCCAGCTCATGGGTATGTCTGCACCCACGAGTGTGAAGCATGGCGAGGGCGAAGCACGCACCAAGATAGCCGCAGTGCTCGCCAAAGGTTTTAGCGCCATGAAGAGCAACACCCGCCCCTCCTCGATCAACCCGAGCGTCTCCGACAGGTCCTCCGGCCCGTGCATAGTGTTCGGCACTCTGACGCACAGGTCTCGGAGGGCCTGGTTCAGAGACTCCATGGCCCGCCACGCTGACGTGGACGCATTTTCCAAGACGCGGCTATTCCCTGCAGCAGACTCCGCCAGCTGGGCTTTCTCCCCTTCTAGGACGGTGATCTGCTGCAGGAAGGCGGCGCGCTCCTCAGCCGCGGCGCACTTGGCTTCCGTGGCCTCGAGTTGCGCGGCCGCCATGGCGCCCTCCAGCGCGCGAAGCTCTTCATCCTTCGCCGCGAGAGCATTGTTTGCTTCGCGAAGGCTAGTTTCCAGAACCCTCCGCTACCGAACACGGGCCTCGTCAAAGGCCCGGCTGAGGGCAAGCGTCTGGCAAAAACAACAAGTTAGCAGGCGCCCAGCAGTACCTTACAAGCTGAAGCGCACATATTTTCCCTCATCTCGGAGGCCTGCAGCGCGAGCGCTAGGAGTTCCCCCTCGCACGACGACAACATCTCTCGGTCAAGGCCGTTGTCGGCACGCTCTGCGGCTGCGGTGAGGACGCGAAGTGTCTCCAGGCGAGGGAGGAAGTCCGAGCGAGCGAGCCCCGGCCCCAATGCGCCAGGATTCACCGAGGCCGCGGCCACATCAACAGCAATGGACACCTGCGGGGCACCCTGCTCAAGGCTTTGGACTTCGCGCACACCTCCGTTGCTCGATCCTTCGCCACGTCCGGGAGACTTCGTCTTGCCTGATGTTGGCAGAATGAGCGAGCAGATCGGAGAGAGTCTCGCGAAGTCAGGTGAAGAGAGGGACTCACGCCTACCTCCTGCGCCTCTCGTCGCGGTAGGAAGTGGCGCCGGTTCGACTGCCAGGTGGGAGGCGGGCGCCTCGGTGGTCGGCGAGGAGGTCTTCTCGGCCGCGCCGGACGCCGTAATCCCGCGACAAGGCCCCGCAACGGTGTATCGACCCCTCGCTGGCGGCGGGGATTGCGTCCGAGGGCGTTTCGCCTGCGGCGGCATAAGCGAGTCTTCCGCGGCAACACCAGCTACGGTTCCCGTCGCCCCCACGGTTTCCTCCGTAGGGGGCGCGCCCGCGCCGGCCACTGCGGTTGATAACGCACTATCAACCGTGGTTTTCCTGCCGGGAACAGTGCCCCCCGGGTCGGCGAGTTCCAGCTCGACGATGGCCGCGAGCACGGGTTCGTTGGCGTCGGCAGAGGGTGCCGGGGGACTCGAGGCGGCGCGCTCCCCCGAAGCAGGGTGGCCGGGCCCACCGCCGGTCGCACGCCCTGCCTCGACTGTGCTAGCCGCCGAGGGGCCTGCGGGGTCGCATACGGCAGCCGGGGAGCGGGCCCGGCGTCGCGACGATAACACTCCCGCAGGGCCCTCACCGTCCTGAGCGCCCGGAGTCCCGGCGGGAAGCTCCCCCGGCACCGCGCGCTCGGGCACAGTAATGCCCAGAGCCTCGCATGTGCGGTTTACTCGCCCTTGCTTAGCCGCCTTGACTGCGGCCTCGCGAGCCTGGTGCTTCTTAAGCGTGTATGGGCCGAGAAGCGCCGCAACCGCGCACTCCGTATCTTCTAGCCGAGCCACTGCGCAGAGGATCACGTCGGTCAGGCGGAGACCAAACAGATACAATGGCGCGCGTACAACGTGCTGGGCGACTTACAAGGAGCGGAAGGTGGAAGCATGCGAGATACAGATGGGCTGAACCCGTCCTCGCGGGGGCCGTCCTGTCTAACATACTTCCCCCGGGAGGAGAGTGGCGCCACCCCATACATTGTGAACTCCTCGGCTAAGTCGCGCAGGCTCATTCGACGGGCGACACCAACAAGACTCTGTAGCCTTTGCATGTCGTCGGGCTCCGCCTTCAGACTCGGCGTACTGTTAAGCGAGATCGGCCCACCTCGGCATTGCATTCCGCTCTTGTCGGTGACGGTGTAGTAGAACCACTGCCGAGTCCAACCGGACTCCCATTGCCTCGGCGAGGCTGGCGCGGGGAACAACGTCGCGCACGACGCCCGGAGCACGAAGTCCACACCGCCGAAGTTGGACACCGCCCCGTCAACTTTTCTGGGTCGACAGCGTGCGTCGTGCAGTGTGGCGAATAAGCTCGCGCTGGGGTGCTGCCCCTCTGTCCGCATCGCTCACGTGAAGACAGCTAGGCGGAGTATTGCGTGGGGCGTCAGTTGGGCTAGCTCCAACTTGTAGGCCCGCAGGACCTCGCCCACGAACAACGTGGAGGGCATTCGAAGGCCGGCGCCGAAGAACGCGACAAAAACAATCGCCTCCATGGCCCGGGGCTTCGGCTCCGCCTCGTCCCGACGGGGTAGGCGAGCCCCATCGCGATCCGCGATTTTCCCCTCCTCCACGAGTCGCTGCAGCGTCCCTTCGGTCACGCGGCTCCTCCCCAACACACGGGAACAGCAGCCTCCCGAGTGCTCCATGGCGTCCCACCACTTGTTGGCGCGCGAGCTCCCCCGTGGCACCAGCTCGTACTCCCGGGAAGGATGGGACACCTCGCCCTGGCTAGGTAAGCAACCGCTGCGAGGAGGGTGGGTGGCGTCGTCATGGCTAGCCATCGCTCTTCGCGACCAGGGAGAAAGAAGCAGGGAAAGGAGCAACTGGCGTTACAGTTAGCACGGGCGAAAGCAAAACGGCAGATCACAAAAAAAACAAGGGTGCTTCCACCTCAACGCTGGCACCTTATAAAGGCCGCTCGCCTCTCATGTGGCTCGAAGCGCAGACAGATCAAACTTACAGCGATTCGGCTGCCCACGATTTCGAAAGAAGAACCGCCGGGGCTTAGAGGGTCGTGCCCGGTAGGTGACCAAACAGCGTACAACGCCTCCACGCCCTCAACACGCGTCCGCGGTCACGCAACCGCTCACATCCCACGACGCACCAGTCGCGAGTCGCCACGTGTCCCACACACAGGATGGCAGACTGCACGACGCGATAGCCTGACCTCTGCCAGGCCAGGTGTCGGCGTGATTCCAGCCGCCATTAAAAGCGCACTACCAGACTGTAAGGCCACAACAGCCTCGCGCGTCTACTTCGACTAGGCGCCAGCCTCCGCTGCCACCTGTTCGAATCGTAGGGGACGGAGCGCACGCGCGTCGTGCCTCCGCGGTACTTCGACATCACCTTCCATCCCACACCTCGAGCTCCCCAACCGCAAGTTTGGAGGAATTCACAGGCCGCAGGGGACGGAGGGGGCCAAAGGACTCGGCGACATGGCTTCGGCCCTGTGAAGCCCTTCACCATGAGAGGCTCCTGTTGTAGGGGTGGCCCCCACCTAAGCCCAACAGGCCTGTTAGGAGGTTATAAGAACCAGAGTAACTTGTGTAATGACATAAGTACCCCTAATGGGGATGTACAGATGTAAGGGCATAACTGTAAAAGCATACTCCATGTGAATATATATATCAGGATGAGAGGGAGGGTGAGGCATAACACTCCCACCTCTCCACTACCATCTCTCTCTCTCTGTTTGGTCAGTAACCACAACACACAAGCACCAACACCCAGGTCAAATCATAACCCAAATTCTATGCATTCCAGAAAACAACCTCAGACCACCGAGAGAGGTCGGTCTGACCGCCATACACAGGCTGGTCAGACAGCTGACTGGTCTGACACGAGTACTCGAGGTCTACGACAGCCGATCGCAATGCCCATGACTATCGATCGCAAAGTCTACGACTACCGATCTCAAAATATACAATTACCGATCACAAAGCCTAAGACTATCAACCGCAAAGTCTACGATTATCGATAGCAAAATCTACGACTATCAACTGCAAATTCTATGACTATGACAATATGTGAAGTCTATGACAACCGATCATTGACCATCCGTGGTCGTTCAGGCACTGTAGCTTTCAACCATCGATCATCCGTGGTCGATTTGCCAATCGGACCGTCCAACACATGGCCGTTTAGACTACCTATCATAGGGCCGATCGGACTACCGACTACTCAGGGCCGATCGGACCGCTCAACCACAAAGTCGTAAACTTCGAATACTCTAGTACTCGCAGTACAGACGAAGTAATCAAACAAAAGCGATCTTTTACAAAATCCTCAAAAACTAAATTTAAACTTTTCAAAAACTTTAATCCAAAAATCAATTACTCATCGTAATTATAAGATAATATTTACATAGTCTCACACTGGCTATGATCCCTTGCACGCCCGCCTTTCATGGTAAAATTTTTGCTTTTTAGCCCAAAATTTGAAAGTTTTTTACATATGGACCCCTGGAAAAAAGATTTGCAAAAATGGACCCTTACCACGGCGCCAAATCATATAGCGCCCAGAGTACATGTCACGGCGCCATATGATTTAGCGCCATGTATTGACACGTCGGAGCCACGGTGGCACAAAACGGCGCCACGTCACACGGCGCCGTGCTATGCACGTACGGCGCTGAATGTAGTGGCACCGTGTACTGCCTTAGCCACTCAAGCGTGGTCGCCGTGCCTTGCGTCCACCTATTTCGGCGCCAAACATACGAGCGCCGCACGTAGCTTACACGGCGCCATACCATGTGGCGCCGAGATGTGTATATAAGGCGCTCGACTGTTTGGCGCCTCTTTTGGCGCCAAACATTTGGGCGCCGTATATACACATCTCGGCGCCACATGTTATGGCGCCGTGTAAGCTACACCTGACAAAAAACACAGCAAAACAGCAAACTTTTCTGTAAAACATATGCACATACACAGACATACACACATACATTCACACATGAAACATCTGAAAACCTAAATAACAACATCGTTATCAATAAGTCTCAAAATACCACATAAATATACAAAAGTCTCAAAATATCACATAAGTCTGAAAATATGACATGTCTATAGAAAAAGTCTCAAAACATCACTGCCTCTTGGCCTTCCCCTTGCCCTTGGCTAGAGCATCACTCCCTGGAGTATACGTGCTCGGGGGACGAGCCGAACGACGAGGCCGCTGCGAAGCCTGAGTAGACGGTGCGTCAGGCATCTGCGACATCCCAATCTCGTCGTGGGTAGATGCCTCCTCGTCCTCGTGCTCCTCCTCGACGTCGTCACCCTGCTCCTCCTCGACGTCGTCACCCTGCTCCGCCTCGTCGTCGTCGTCGTCGTCATCGCCCTGACTAAAAGTCGGAGTGCGTGATGAGCTCCTCGTGGACTGGCGCGTGCCGACGTGTGACGACGAGGCTGCAGCGGCACCCGAGCGCTGGGAGGCCGCCGGTGGTGCGACGTCCGTGCGTGCGCGGCAACCACACCGACCTGCCGCCCGACTGAGGCGACGTCGAAGTCTCTGCAGGAGGTCCCTCAGGCTGCGGTTCTCGCTGTCCATGTCACCAACTGGGTGGCTGAGAGCCTCGTCGATGTCCCGCACCGAGGTTTGGAGAGAAGTCCCCTAAAGAATATCATGCACCGAGGTTTGAACATAAGTAAGTACGAGATAAACGTATTGAACCAAAGTAAGTGTAAATATCATGCATTCCGTACCACTCGATCAAGAATCGGAGCGGCCTCGACCACTGTGCCCTCCCTCGCACGCTTGTCGTACGCGGTGTCCTCGTCCTCGGACGAAGCGAGGTCCGCGTAGTCGACATCGGTCCACTGCTGCCTCAGCCTGTAGCGGGTGGCGCCGTGGTACCAGGACAAGTAATCCCGGAAGCTGGCGTTGCTGTGAGGGGTACTGTCCGGCTCGCAGTTGTCCTCCATCCTCCTCCACCACTGGACGTAGTCTCGGTGGTAATGAGCGAAGTCCGTCACCTTTCGTTGGCGGACCCTGTCGAACCTGTACATATAGCAGATGTCAACAATAGTTGTTAGTACGAACAAAAAGAATTTTAAATGAAACACAAATTGTTACTTACTTGTGCAACTCAACAGAAGTCGACATCCCCTCTGGGGGGAAGAACTGCACGAGGCCGAACTGACGCGCAACTCTGTGGGGGAGGTGAATCTCCACAGCGTAGAAGCAGATCAGCGGACACCTCATCCTCCAAATATGGGAGTCCCTGCGGCACATAGTGCTGAGCGGTAGCGCTAGAACCTGTGCCTCGGAGTAAGGCTCCCAGGACACCTAGTAAGCGAACACACGATTAGCCATGTACAAAAACCAAGAACTGTAGAAAAAATAAATGCAGTACCAATTTCTTACCATCGTGGGAGACAAGGTGTCAAGCTCGTTGCTGAAATCCACGTACGCCCGCTGAGTAGTCGCGAACGGGACTGACACTGCATCCCACAGGTACGCAACAGTGGGGCCGAGGTCATCCACACCCTGTGGATGCCAAGGCTGCGCCTGCAACACTCGAGGGCGCCCCACTGGAATGCGTGTCCACATCCACACCTAGCAAGCGAACATAGGGGCAAACATACGATTAGCCATGTACGAAAACAAAGAACTGTAGGAAAAATAAATGCATTACCACACCTGCAGGAGGAAGACGCAGCCACCAAGCGTCGACGTGGGCGCCTTGCGTCTGCAGGCCTCGCAGAGCTGGCGGTAGAGGAACGCGAGGACCGCTGAGCCCCAGCTGAACTGTCCAGCGTCTCCCCAGTCCTGGAGGCAGTGGATGTACATCCACGAAGCAGCATCCCCCGTGGCGTCCGGGAACAGCACTGCCCCGAACATGTGCAGGACTAGGGCTGGCAAAAAAGCTCGGGCTCGTGAGCCAGCTCGGGCTCGGCTCGGGCTCGTGAAGGCTTGGCTCGGCTCGTGGATGAAACGAGCCGAGCCGAGCCAGCAAAAAAGCTCGGGATCTAAACGAGCCGAGCCCGAGCCAGCTCGCGAGCTGGCTCGCGAGCCAGCTTGGCTCGGCCCAACTGCTCGAGCCAGCTCGCGAGCCAGCTTGGCTCGCGAGCCACTACATTCATCCATTCATCCATGGCAAAAAAGCTCGGGCTCGTGAGCCAGCTCGGGCTCGTGAAGGCTTGGCTCGGCTCGTGGAGGCTCGTGAAGGCTTGGCTCGGCTCGATTCGGGCTCGTGAAGGCTCGGGCTCGATTCGGACTCGTGGTTGTTGGCTCGCGAGCTGGCTCGAGCCGCATCACGAGCCGAGCCGAGCCTACAAAAAAGCTTGATATCCTAACCGAGCCGAGCCGAGCCGAAATTTTACCGAGCTTTCACGAGCCGAGCCGAGCCAGGCTCGGCTCGGCTCGTTGCCACCCCTATGCAGGACCCAAGCGCGGCAGTGGAAGGTCACCGTGGCGTCGTCCGCGGCATCAGGGCATTCACCAAAGGTAGCCCGCAACCATCTAAGGTGGACCCCCGAGACGCGGCCTCGCCTGGGATTATCTGGTACAGGAGGCAATGGCGTGCCCAGGAAGGCCTCCACACGTGCCCTCCAGCCCTCAGACACCGCCGGGCCGACCACCGGCTGTCCCCTGATGGGAAGTCCAAGTATCATCGCCACGTCCTGCAGCGTGACGGTCATCTCCCCACATGGTAGGTGGAACGTGTGTGTCTCTGGCCTCCACCTGTTAATAGTACAAGGAGAAAAGAATTAGTTACGTATGTAAGAATATAGAAGCGAAAACAAATAGACCCGATAGAGAAAATGCACCTGTCGACAAGTGCGGTCAAAGCTGGGTGGTTGAAAACCGGCATGCCCCGCCGTATTAGGTTAGCGACCGTGTGAAGCCCAGCACGACGCAGCAGTGGGGTATAGCGGTTGTCGTATCTCATCAACTGGACCGCATCATGGGTTCGAGGACGAAGTATGGGTATGTCCTGAAAATTGCTATAAAAGTTAGCTGCGTGACCATCAAGTTGAACACATGTACAATTCGACCACACACATACCTGGCCGTCCTCCGTGAGCCTGCCGCGGTGCTCCCTCTCGTAGAACTCGTCTAACAGCCGGTATCTCGCCATCCTGTGATAAATTTTAGAATTCAATGTTTAAGAAATATTCAAATAAGAAATTTATAAAACATATTTATAAATAAAATAAGAATCAAATTGAATTATGAAATTTGAATCAATATGAAAGTATTAGAGATTTACCCTTGGTTAAATACATGTCGACTTGTATATGATTTACCCTCCATCCCCGTTTCTCTATCCCCGGTGTCCCATTTACAAAGTTGATCATTTTGGATATACTCATAACTAATTATAACATATATGTCAATATGAACCAAACAAAAAATTGAAAGGGAATCTATAGTTTTTTTTACGTATTTTGCAAATACCTTTATGAATAGTTTTCACTGGTAGCTTATTTATAATGAGGGCAACAAAATGATATAAGTCTCACCAATAAACGATAAATGCATCTATTCTCCGACATCAATCTTACTCAAATTTCTAAATATTCATCAATCTCACAAAAATCAAATCCTAAAAAGGATTGTATACACAATACTACTCTTACATTACGCATTTCTATTGCAAATCTAACCTAAAACCGATCCAAATTGAACTAATTTCATCTAGGGTTTCAAATATTCCCCCACGAAATGTAGCTCAAATAATCCATATCTATTGCAAAAAATCAAGGGAGGGGAGAGAGTTCACCTTACTTGTTCGATTTGGAAGCAAAACCGTGAGAAAAATCGGTGGATTTGAGAGGATTTGGAGGGGGAATAGAGGGGAGGCGGCGGTGGTTTACTGTTTGAACATAGCAGAGAGAGGGGGAGCTGGGGGGCCGGGGGCCGCGCTCGGGCTTAAGTCACGAAGCACGGCGCCATCACAGTTAGCGCCTAGGGTACATGAAACGGCGCCACAGACCATAGCGCCGTGCTGTGCCACCGTGGCTCCGACGTGTCAATACACGGCGCTAAAGCACATGGCGCCGTGACATGTACCCTGGGCGCTATATGATTTGGCGCCGTGGTAAAGGTCCATTTTTGCAAATCTTTTTTTCAAGGGTCCATATGTAAAAAACTTTCAAATTTTGGGCTAAAAAGCAAAAATTTTACCCTTTCATGGCTGCCATGCACGGACGGACCTTATCCACACTTCCACCTCGAGATGCTGCTTGTGCACGGCAAGCTGGTGTGCTGTGGACGGACGTGTGGCCGGTGATACTACGATGACACCGTACAGGAGGAATAACGCCACGTATACGTAGACTCACCGTGCCATTTTTCGTATGCATACTTCTCCCCTATGCCATGGATGGATGCAACTGTTCGTAAGTACTGCTTTCTCCTCTCTCTGGAGGAAACAAACAAGCAAATTCAATCCTGAAACGATGCAAAAGGGCAGTAAAGAGAGCGGGACTACTGCTCCAGTACTCCACTGTAGTACATGACCCCATCAATCATTCAATCTCTCCCTTGGCAACGTCTACATTTATAGGACAAGGCCCTACATTTAGCGGGACGCAGTACAACGGCATTAAGTCATACGATTACGGGCCTGTTTGATAGAGTTACGCTTATAGTTTTTGGTTGAAATTTTTGAATTTTGGTTGTTTACGACAGAGATTACGAAGAGAAAGATATTTACTTGTGATTTTGGTTGATATAGATATTCGGCTTTTAATGTATACTATAATTAACTTATAGATCCCGTCTTGAGAAAATACTTCATTTAAAAGTTAGGTATTATACCAAAAGCCAAAAGCCGCTTTTAAAAACAGCAAAGAACAGACCCTACACAAGCACAGGGGAGCTCTTCGGCTCTCGCTTTTCCCTGTCCACACGAATACCCCCCAAGAAATTGGCCCCCAGAACTGAAAGTAGCAGTCATTATTATACTGAACCTGATATTCAGAAAAGTGAACAAACCAAAGAACGAAAGAAAACAACACCATGGGAGTAGTCAGTGAAACTTTATCTGCAGTGTAGTGGTGACGAAGAAACATCGAAGGAAACGGTTGGGATGCCTTTCTGGATGAGCAATCAAATCGTTGCTGAAATGGCTGTATCTTCAGAGTCAGGACTTGTGAGGTGAGATGATGAGGCATCGAGGCGATTGCAGGGCCAAATGGATTGTTAGGTCACAAGGGTCCAAAGGCTATGACATTAGGATGGCGGTTTCGTGAAAGGTGAAGCGGATTTGGGTTCACATGGGGAGAGCACCTTTTTTTTTACCCTTTCCTTTTCGCTTCTCTTCCACCAATAGTCATGCTCTTGGTTTTTCCCCGGCCATTGTGATTTGACAAGCCTTCTTTCTCTTCTCTCCTCTTCTTTAACAACCACTTAATACAAGGGTTTCAATTTCTGTTTTGATCCTTTTTAATTGCCTAGCTGTGTCTTAATCGGGTTTTTTTGCCTAACTGTGTGCACTTTCACTTCCTTTTGAAAACTATGTACGCAGTTGGCTCCACCAGAAGATATGTTGTTTTGACAATAGTGAGGGGAAATGACATGAGTCAACAATCACACATCTTTAGTGTTCTTTTTAGTAGTATTATTTCTTCCCCGAATTCTAACTTGGTTGGAAATTTGATGTAACCTGCTACACTTGCGAAATTATATGCCTCTAAGTTGGACCAATCATTTTGGAATCTCAAAAGCTAGTTTGGTTTCTAGATTTCTCTGCATAATTGTGGTACTACTGATCAATATGGTCAGATTTTTCTACGTGATTCTGCCTACCAGTCGAGTGTTCCCATACCGATTTCACGTGAGAGTTTCTGTTTCCATGAGAAAATGAAAGATGGCAATAAAAGGATCGACTTGATGCCCTTCTTGGCTGAGCAAGACTACGTACTGTCCAGACTTAGATTACATGATGTAGATTAATCAAAGGTATGCTAAGTATGAAAGGTTACAAGATTCGAATTATTTTCCACAAATCTTGCGTTAAACACGCGCATCTGCATGTGAGCTCGTGAGGAATTTTCGCCTTCAAACTTTATCCACTAACAACGAATTCAATTTCTGAGGCGGCAACAGCGCAGCACAGTAGTGCACTGGAGCCGGAACGAAGACGTCGCGTAGGAGTATTATCGTATCAGTATCACTTAATTACCTGCTTAAAAGCAGCAAGAGATTCCAAAACAGGGAGTGATTTGGCACAAAGACCTCGGCCTCCGTTTCTACTTGTTCCCATCTCTCGTGCACGCATGCGTCCAGAAATGAGAATCGCTCGCCAGAATTGCTCGTTTTTTCTGCATTTTTTTGTCATTTCAGGATAAGCTCGGTCGACACAACCAGAATAGAATACTGCAACGCAGAAAAAAGTCAGGACAAGAGGATACTAGTAAAGAAATCGGCGTATCCATCAGAAAATTTGGAGGCGTGCTCTACCTATTAACAAAGCGTTTGTATAATGCGTCAGGAGCGAAACAGGGAGCATGTTCCCAGCCGACGCGTTCTTGTTTCGACCTGCTTGTGCTTCGACAGGTGCAGGCGGGATTTATAGTACAAAATTAGTGTAGGATCTGAATGGGTTCATGCTTTTGTCTTTAACTGTTTTTTAACTGTTTGTATGTCGTTAAGTTCGACTTCTATCTTACTATCTGAACTTCGTCATTAGTTGTTGTATTTGTTTCAAAATTTTAGTTTTGAAAGGCATAGAAACACTTCTGTTTGTACTTATGGATGCCTATGCAGTATAAACTGTTGTTGCAAACATGTACAAGGGTTTGAGTATATTCGGTTTTACCAGATGGAAGGATTCTCATTCTTTTTTTTTGTCAAAGAATAATCAAGGATGTTCTTGGTGACTCCGTTACATTGTCTCTGCCTAAAACTCTTTCAGAAAACAATCTATAATAGAACAAATCCAGTGCATATCAACTTCTGACAATCCAAATCAGTGTGCCCTGATATTACCCATCACTGATGCTAGTTTCTTTGGGTTTATGCTCGAAATATTTTCGAATTTAATGTGGAGAGAGTTTTCAAACTTGGACTTAACATCATTTCTTGACCAGATCGATTTGAATGGACTTATTTTCGTAATCGACGGCATTACAAGTACTCATGTGCTAAATTAACAAACAAGATTATACAAAAAGCAGAAGCTAAAGTTATAAGGAAACAAGCAGGAGAGAAGGGGATTCTGCTGACTGCACGTGGTTTACAAGGTTAGATAAGATAAAAGGCATGTTCTTTTGGATTGGCAAACAAACTAAATGCCAATAAGTAGCTTTAAAAAAAACTGCCCTAATAAGCCTTTTCGAAAAACCGGTAGAAAAGTTGTTCTATTTGTTTGTTTAAGTGAAGCTATAAGTTATAAACAATAAGCTAAAAAAATGGGGCCAAAGTGTGTAGAACGCAAAAGTTTTATTTCATTTGTTAGCTTAGAGGGTGTTCGGATTAGCTATGGCTAATAGATTTTGACTGTGGCTAATGACTTTTACTTAAAAACGAATAGTACTAATTGAAAGAAGTAGTTTTTAGAAGGGGAGAACGAGCGATGTAAAAATAAGGAAAGAATACATGCGCGAGAGAAGTGGGTGTGTTATACGCCCACGACTCTCTGTCTTATCCTCAAAGCGAGATACGAGCAAGAGGAGTGGAAAAACCGTTTCAAAAAATTATATATTTATATTGATTTATGACTTATTCAAATAAAAGTTAGAAACATAAATCAATATGAACACCCTTGTCTTGGCATGCACTCTAACATCTCGTGCTGTGGCCACACTACCTTTGCTACTCCAAATAACTAAGCGTTTTAAATGGCTGCAATTAGAAGCATCACGCATTGAGAAAAAAAAAACTTCACCGTGAAGGAGCAAACATAGGGTTAACTGAGGAATGTTGAGACAACTTCTCTATTAATTCAAATTTCATGTTTCACGGGGAAGAAGTCATACATCGGAGTCCTATAGATCTCTATACGTTACATATGCGAATTATAGCTTACCATATGTAACTTCGAAAAAAGTACACTTGTAACTTAGTATACCGCTTAATTTTGTTCATGTTAGTACCACAAATCACATCTTTTGAGCTGCTCATTTGCGTTGAAAAAATATAGCTTATGGCTAAAATTGCTAGCTGATTAAAATTACGCTATAACTGATGATGGTTTATTACTATAATTAAATTTAAAAAATTTAAAAATAGGAAAAATAGGTTAACCCATTACAGACAATACAAACGTATACAGAGAAAAAGAACCAGCAAAAAACTAAAAAAGCCAAAAGGCCAGAGAAGATAAAATTAAGAAATAATGAAAAATAAACTAGAAACTGAAGCCGAAATAAGTGGGGCCAAATTAACACCTCTCAGCTTGATTCGTAAACGCTTACTGTTTATTCCCCTTAGACCTAAGGCCAGTCTCAGTGGGGTTTTATGGAGTTTTATGGGCATTAAATACGCTGACATGACACTGTATTGATGAAGAGAGAAATGTAAAAGTTTCATGGGAGTAGAGAGAGTTTCATGGGGATGAAACTCTTCTGCACTGTTTCTAAAATATGGATGTGTTGAAAACTGGGACATGAAACCCCCACTGAGACTGGCCTAACAATTGCATTTGCATCCATATTATGACCGCCATAAAAGCATCAATGTAAAGTCAACACAGTCTCGCTCAAAAACCACATAATTTTTGAATTGACGGTTCTAACTTCAGGAATGAACCCAATGGTTTTTAAGCAATACTAGCACAAAAAATAATTCATTTGATTTTGTGACGGTGCACACAGATTTTCTTGCTTAGCAAATGTAGGCAAAAGAATTAAAATTTTCGCAATATTACATTTTAAAAGTGAGAAATTTGTATTTCTTGTGCCAGTATGGTCAAACGAAAACGTGATCTTATTCTTGGGCTCTGCATGCCAGTTGGTTTCTTGCTGGGAAGTGATCGGGAAATAGCTGGCCAATGGCCACAGTGGCCAATAGCTTTTGGTTTTTTTATAGGGCTTTTACTATAACAATGTTAGTTCTTTATAAGTCAAAAAATAAAAAGTAAAAATTTAAAAAAATCTGAAAAACATTGCTAAATCTTTTAGGACAATGAAAGGTAATAAAGAGAAAAAGCTAAAAAGGCCAAAAAAATAAATTTTAGAAACAAAAAAATTGAAGACGTTTGGAGCGGAAAAAAAAAGAGAAAAAGAGCAGAGGCAAGTAGGCCAAATAGCTGAGAGGGGGCTCAAAGTAAATATCTCAAGTGCTGGGGTTAAATGAGGTAGACTCCTCAAAACTGTTTCCATCTTAAAAAATAATAAAATTATTATTTACTATAATAAAAACCATCATACACGGTAAAAATAACACAACCATGATCCATCTACCACTCTACTCTTCTCATGTGCTACAGCAGATATATTTCTCCCCAAAGGCAATTTTGGCGTGCTTTACTTACCTGCTGCCTATGTTTTTTTTCTTTTAATTACGAAAAAGAAAGAGTGCGTGTCAACTAGAGACCCGGGGGGGGGGGGTTGTTATACCAGAGCTCGTAAGCAATAAATTATGACAGCTAGGTTGCCAAAATCCCTAATTTGTTCTTCTCCTCCACTCCTTGTGTGGTGCTAGAGTGAGTTCGTGATGTCTCCCTACTCCTGAGCTCCATTTTGGGACAGCGGGGGTGTGGAAGTGTGCTTCTTGTTTTTTCATTTTTTTTGTTTTTTCCTCAAATAAACTTTCTTTGTTCTACCTTTGCTGCAACTGTTGTGTCCGAAATTGCGGTGATTCCTTGGGGGTTTTTTCGCCTGCAAAATTTGGGGGAAAAGAAGGGGATCTGCCATTTCTGTGTTCTGTTTGCTAAATCCTGACTCAGGCCTGGTATTTTCACTTCCCTTTTTTCTTGAGATTTTAGCATTTTTCCTTTCCAATTTCTTCTTCAAGTAATTTTCTTTTATTTCCATTTCTCTCTGTTTTTCCTTTCCTTCCAAGCCCGCGCTTGTGCTGTAAAACTCTGGGTTTGTTGCAAGAAAGATCTCATCTTTGAGCAGCGAGGGATTTATGGGTTTTTGCAGCTTCTTAATCCCTAATCCTAACCTCGCATGAGCGCTCGTGAGCTCTCGTTTAGTGGATAAAAATTGCAGCTTTTAGAGTTATAGTTCAATAATCGGTTGCAGACTTGCGGTCATGGAGGTGAGGTCTGAGCAAGGGCTAATGGCGGTTAGGGATCTGTTCGGCATGCCGAAGAGCCCGCCGGCACCGGCGCCCTCCGCAGCCATGCAGAGCGTGCGCATGGCGTACACCGCGGACGGCACCCCTGTATTCACCCCGGTGAACTCCGCCGTCGCGCCGCCGGCTTACCAACCGGGTCCTGCGGCACCCGGCTCTAACATGTCCGTCACCGGGGCTGCCGGAGGCAATGGCGCGGCGGCTCTGCCGGACACGGCGGAACTAGTGGCCAAGAAGAAGCGCGGCCGGCCGAGGAAGTACGGGCCCGACGGGTCCATGTCGCTGGCATTGGTCACTGCGTCGACGGCTGCAGGGTCAACGGCGGTGGCGCAGGGTGCTTCTGGGCCGTTCTCACGCACACCGTCGAAGCCGGCGAGCCTCGGGCCGTCGGCGTCGACGGACGGAGGGAAGAAGCGGGGCCGGCCTAAGGGGTCTACCAACAAGCGGCCCATGGATGCTGTTGGTAATATCTCGATTCCCTATCGTTATACTCTGTGTATTAGACGCTATTTGCCTTAATATTTCGCTACGATTTTTTAGGCTCAAGATTACTAAGGATTGAAGAAAAAACTCTTCTTTTTACTCTTATGGATAACTCTTGCAGTACAATATTAGAAAAAATTTGTCTTTGAGCTTAAAGTTTGCTAATTGGCTCCGGTTAGAGGGTAGATCTATTGCATACTCTACAGTGTTAGAACTAAAGGGTGAACTGCTAGGGAAATTATCTTTCTAGCCTTTTGTCCCTCTTTTCTTTTCATTAATTTTATAGTGTAAAAATGTAAATATTTGCTAGATAGATTTACCAACAATTGTTCAGTGATTCATGTGTTAATGTATTGTTGAGGATGTTTAATGTGCTGTTGTTTTTCTGTTGAATTATGGAACATCCATTTTATTTTATTCTAGTTTCTTGTGTGCTTATCTTGTATACAATTAATGTGAAATCGATGTGTGTTGACTTCATCTTTGCTGAAGTTTTCCCCGTAGACAGTTGGTCTTAGTCCTAATTTAAAGCCGTCTTGCAGGGTCAGCAGGAGTTGGATTTACACCTCATGTTATTACAGTTCAAGCTGGAGAGGTATAGCATTCCATAGTTAAACATTTTAGTACAAGTTGAATTGCCAGATTGAAGCATGTAATTTGAAGCATTGATTAATTCCAACTTTGCACTAAGCTATCGCATTGTGCTTAGATGCCTTACTACCATATATTGCTGATGGTTATTCTGACTTCTGAGTGTAGTGTACCGCTCGGCACAAAATCCCCTTCGATCATATGCAATATTTCTAGTTTATCCTCCCATTTCTGACTTGTAAATCTCATTCAACCTTCATGTTTGACATCCTTTTTTAGATGGTCTGTGATATTTATATCTAATTATCGATACCTGTTTCATTGATCACAAAATCCAGTCTGCATTAAATCAATGGTATTTTGACCTGGTCTTTATGTTGTTTATGATTTTTATTGCTGCTGCTTTGCTACAAGTTTTTTTTTTAAAATTCTTTGCGTGACATTGCCTTCTTTTAGAAAGTTTTAAGATAGTGAGTTCTGAAGGTATTAGCATTGTTTTCCCAAAATTAACGAAAAACACTTCAACTCTACTTTTCAGGATGTGTCAGCCAAGATTATGTCATTTTCTCAGCATGGAACTCGTGCAGTTTGTGTTCTGTCAGCAAATGGTGCCATATCAAATGTAACACTTTGCCAAACTGCTACATCAGGTGGAACTGTAACATATGAGGTTTGTACTTTTAACCAGTGGAAGCTAATAGAGTAGAGACAGTCATCTCTGAAATAGAGATCATGTTGTGAGCTGTTGGTAGTAAAGCACCTAAGATGTTATGATGAGATCATGAGAGGCGTAAACTTCCTGCAAAGTTGTGTATGCTCTGTCTACGTACAATGTAATATATGTTAATTGCAAATGCTTATTACTCTTTATTTTTTCCACAGGGCCAATTTGAGATACTGTCACTGTCTGGGTCATTCCTTCTAATGGACAAGGGAGGCCAGCTTAGCCGAACTGGGGGGCTCAGTGTTTCTTTGGCTGGTCCTGATGGTCGTCTCCTGGGTGGTGGGGTTGCTGGACTTCTCATAGCAGCTTCACCTATCCAGGTATTATTATCTACCTTGCAGTGATCCCAAGCTCGTTTATTAGGAACATTAGAAACGATATACCTCGCTGTAGAATATTTCCTTCATAGGTTTGACTTACTGCAATTTTCCCATGTTCTCTCATTAATCAAAATGAACTTGTGTTCCGAACTTGGTTAGATGTAAGTAGCTTGACATCATTGCAGCTTTTTTCGTCTTCTAAAAAACTCGAGATGCTCTAACCATGGGCAATTTTACTCTTGCTTTACTGGATTTTATGCACAAGACAATGATATCAATTACCAGTGTTGTATTATCTGCAGATAGTAGTGGGAAGCTTCAATGCTGGAGGGAAAAAAGGGCCAAAGCAGCAGGTTCCTTCCAACCCCACATCCGCACTGAAGGTCGCTCCGACCACCGGGATGGGGCCCAATAGCCCCCCTTCAAGAGGTACATTGAGTGAATCGTCAGGTGGCGCTGGAAGCCCGCTACATCAAGGCATCGCTGCCAGCAACAATAACCAACCGACGATCTTGTCTAGCATGCCCTGGAAATGAGCTCTGCATCCTTGACCGAGATTTCGGACTCCGACAGGCCATCGATGAACTGCCTCCCTGGCAGAAAGTAGCAACTGGCGCTTCAGTGCCGCTCGTTTAACTAGCTAGCTCTTACGTAGTGTAAATCTGAAGTTTAATTAGGGGAGTATTGTAGCTGATAAGTGTAGCTGTCGTGTAGGTTTCACCCTCAATTTCTGTATTAGGTAGTTGTTTATTGTTATCTTGAGATGATCTTTGAGATATGATCATGTGATCTTATGCAGCGTTATTAAAGATTATTGTTTTTATGTTCAATCAACTTATGTATTGCCCGTTTATTTCCTGCAAAACTATGTTCTTTGCAGCTGAGCACTTTTGTTGCTGCAGTTGCTACTTACTAAGATTTGGTATGCTTAAGCACTAGCGGCCAGGTGTTTGTCAAAAGATTTTCGCAGTCCTGTATAGAATGATGTCTCGGAAGCTCTCCGAGCTGTCCTAATGGAAAAGTGGCGCAAACAAAACAACTAAATTTTCAGCCGCAAATTGAAGAGCAAGACATCCACAAAATGAGTCAATTTTCAGTGACAACGAAGAATAGGGCTTCCCTTAGTAGCAAAAACAATATTTTCCCTAGAATAAACTGCGAAATGAGCTGGGCAGTGGCAAGAATCAGAACAACACAGCAACTGGCAAATGCTAGAACAAGACATCCTTTGAACATAAAGCTACAAGAGTCAGTCATTGTTTGCAGCCGTGTATAGCAATGCAACTGCAGTTACTAAAAGCACACTATCGACCAAGAAAAGTTTAAAAGACATGCTAGTATACTATCCCGACAATATATTCTTGATTGTATTTTAATTTGATTCTACATCCTCCAATTTTCGACAGAACCAACTGATTTTCAGGTCACGTATGGGGTTTGGATCGAACCATCCACATTCTACAGCATCATTTGTGGAGCAGATCTCATGCATGGGGTGCTATTGTTATTTTCTCAAGAAAATCCGGTTGACCACATCCAACGGCAGCGCATAGGCAGGATCAATAGGCTTCACTCCAGGGTACTCCATCAATGAAAGCCCTGCTTGCAATAGGCCAACTGATTCAGCCAAGGGCTTACAGTTTCAATTCATGCAAATACCATACTACAAGATCCTTATGATAAAATACCATTGGGAAGAAATATAAATACCTGCAACTCCAAAGTACGTGTGGTAGATATCCACCGCATTATCTGGTCTATCTGAAATTCCACCATTTTCTTTGTCCTGCAAATGAATAAGATTTTGTGCGCAACATATATGGAAAGGGCAAAAACTAATCTTTTAGTTAATGGACACATAATTATCGAAATATCAGAGGCAAGAATCACAAGCAGTTACCTGACAGTTCAGAATGAATTTTGCAAGTTTATCCTTGTCAATCCAATGCACTCTATCAATCATTATCAAGCTTGATAACACCCACCACGAGTAGCACACCTAGAGTGAGCAGTTCAATTAAATCTATGGTGCCATGATACAGTAAAAAATGCAAAAGATGCACAATCTGAGAAAAAGGCAGTAAATCTCAACATCAGCAAGTTTCTCAGGCCGCCCATTGAGCCCTCCCTCTCCACACTGGCGCTCACAAAGCCACCATCCAAGGAGATCTCTATCAATGTGATGTAAAGAGCCAGTGATTGCGAGAGCACCAACACAACAAAATACTGCATGGAAATGTATATAGGATGCTCAGGTTATCTGACAGCTATAAAGTGACAACTTACAGATAAATAAAAAGAATTAGGAAATAATCTTGTAAGGGTATACAAATATCAGGTCATCAATCACCATAGGAATAGCTAATATTAGGATGATGTTACGGCATACCAATTGAAATGCCACAATAGTTATAGAAAGTTATAATAGTAAAAGATTATACTTTCCCGAATGAAATGTTTTTAGTTCTGTACATTTCTGTTCTTCTGGTAAGTTAATTCTAGTGCATCCCAGAATTAGTTGACAGTGCAGTCCACAATTAGCAATTCAATTCTTCTTTTTTCACAATATGAAAAGAAATACAGATAGACGATCTTTCATGATCTGATAAAGCATCATCCTAAAACACTTAATTAAATTCCAGTTCTACTCAGGTACTCTAAAAACAGGATTTAGAGAAAAATCAAGATAATGCATACTCTGCCCAGCATGGGACTCCCCTCCTGGCATAGCTCCAAATCCGCCATCCAAGTTCTTACAGCTGACAATATAATCTACAGCCTTTTCCACATTAATTTTATGCAGACGACGTAGTAATGATAAGGTGCATATGGCAATATACGAGAACCTACAAAATATATGTTAAGTTTGCATTAGTAGCTCATAGAAGTTGCGTTCAAATCAAAAGCATTGGAATCCAAAAGCATGGTTAAGGTTTTTACCTAGTGTCAACTTCACCCCAAATATCACCAGAAAATGATCCATCCTCATTTTGAAGTCCAGCAACATCTGGTACGATTTAGACAGGAAAAAGAATAGCGAACCAGATTTCACGCTTAGGATGCGGCTACTTCCAATTATTCAGAAATTATGAGCTTGCCAAAAGAACTAGAGAATTTTTATCTCATAATCCTTTATTTCATGATGTGTAGCATGCAAGTTAAGCCAAGACCACAAGACAACGAAGTACCTAGAACTAGGTAATGCAGCAGGTTAATGTTTCCAAATTCTACTGCGGCATAGGATCGACCACCCCATGTTGTTTTATTCTGGATGCACCAGTAGACTAAAATTTTGACATGGCGCAGTCGGTGAGGAAATTAGTGGGTGATAGATGCTACGGTGCAGGTTGCCATATCTGTGTAAATAACAGGGCCTTGGCAAACTAACATTTGCAAGTCTACCACACCGGCATGAACCAAACTCAAGATCTCTAGAAAGGATACAATCAGCAACCATGTCCACATCAAGAACATCAAGCCGATCGAAGAGGCACAGGACCTGCACGGCGCTGAGCGTGTATAGGACATGTGGGTCGTGCCCAACGTTCCCTCCAAATCCACCTGCACAACCACATCAGAAGAACAGCGCACAAATCAAGAGCCTCTCTCTCAGGGATCCAAGGACCCAGAAAGAAAACCGACTCTTTCCCCCTCCTCGCAGTACCAGATTCGGGTTGGTAGCAGGACATGATCCAGTCGATGACCTCACCGGCGTCCACGGCGTGGAGCTTGTGGAGGAGGTCGAGCGTGGTGAGGCCCCAGTAGGCGCCGTTGAGCCGGATGTGCTCCATCACCAGCGACTCGAACGAGTCCTTCTTCTGCGGCAACAAGGAGACAGTTGGCATCCGAGCGAGGGGTGGAGAGTGGTGGGGAGCCTACCTTCTCGACGGTGACGATGTAGCGGACGTGCTTCTCCGCGGCCAGCTCCCCTTCTTCCCCCATGGCTGCCTCGCTCGCTTGGTCCGTGCTGCCCCGTTCTCCTCCTCGAGTGGAGGTGCTCGCTTCGTCGCGGCTGCGCGTGGGGGGAGATGGGGAGTAAGGGTACGGGCCCATGGGCTTATTTGGGCTTTTCTTGTCCGGTTTACATAATCGGCAGGCCTACGATCACGAACAAAATTTGCGATCCAATTTCATAATGGGCCAAGCCTCGGTGGCATGGCCTATACGTGACGCGATCCACCACCAGAAAGGGCTGGGCTTAAGAGAGAATTTAGAATGAGGTGTAGGAGAAATTAACGTAGAAAGGCAGGGAAGCAATATCTCATGCAAGATATTGTATTGCATGTGCACAAAATTCAAATAGCAAGAAACCACCAAAAATTTGTATTGAGGAGAAACTACAGTGTCTATGCTAACTTTTGAGAGAGTGAGAGGAGGGGGGAGAGGGGAATAGCGAATGGTGAGATTTATTCCTTAAGCCCACGTATAAACATCACCTACTAAAGAAGTAGTGTTTATAATAATTTCTTATTGATGTGAAAGGGTATACATATAGTTTAAGATAACTATCATTCATTAGGATTGTCCTCATGGGGGACAGGGATCCCACAGAGACGGAGATCGAAGATGTTTGTGCCCCATTTAGGCCTTATTTAGGAGGTTTATTTTCTACCGAGATCTACATAGATGAATTAATATTTTAGTTTAAAATTCTAATCCATCTACATAGATCCAAGTCTAGAATGAATCTTCTAGACAAACACTTGTCTAAGCGAGGCCAGGGCGGGACATGGCGCCCGTTGGCCATCCCTAGCGACACCGTGGGCGGTGTGCTGCGTGATGGAGAATACTCGTAGAGTACATCCCACAATCCTGCACTCCTCGCGATCCCGGTCTGGCTCTGGGAGAATCGCCAATGATTAGCATCTTGTGTTGGCACTGCAATTGTCATGCAAGGACGATTCGATCATCATTCTTGAGCATGACTGGCCATTCGTATTAGTTTGTGTTAATGATTTTTGACCGTGGCTGATAGAAGCTAATGTGTTTATGTTGACGTATGGTTTTTGATTTTTTGCTAACTACATTATATAAGAAAAAGAATAAACGATAGTGCAACGAAATACACTACAACATTCGGGCCACTATGTAACTTAAGGAATTGTAACATTATAAAATACAAAATATGTTACAACATACAAAAATAAATAGTAGTGACTGATAGAAATGACTTATAAAAACTGAAACGTTTATATTAGTTTTGGCTTCTTTAAGCAGAAGCCAGAAGCTAAAGCTAATACGAACGGGACTCAACTACATACTCATATAACAGCATTGCAGTTTTTTCACCATGCCTTGTGGCACCAAACTTAATTTCATGCCTGCAAAACATTTTACGGGTGGGTTCAGCAAGACTTTGCTTTGGCTTTGACTTATATTTGCTACAATAACTAGCTTTTAAATAGTGCGCTTTTTGAAAGCATGGTTTACAGGTATATTATAGTACAAACTATACCGAGTTCAGCTATACTGGCCAAAATCGCATGCGACTATTTTTCTTTGCATACTACCTCTCGCAAACAGTAGAGAATTCAAAAATGTTAGCAAAAAACTATAAGATATAGTCCAAAAGAATCCATCCATACATCTATCTGCCTCGCACTTCACCACCATCCACCACCCCTAAATAAAAAAAAAACGGTGAGATCATGTACACACGTGGAACACCACCGTACCCCAAGCAGAAAAAACCAAGCAACAGTCCAACAAGAAACAACGCAAGCAGACCGAGGTATCATGTCACCGGCTAAAACCAGAACGAACTACTATATATCGATCTAGTCTTCAGAATTCAGAAGCCGTAGTTGCTGAACATGAGGCTGCCGGTGGCGTACGCGCTGAGCAACTCGTTGTGCGGCGACCACAGCTCCGCCCTGAGCCCCACCCTCCTGAGCGCCTTGAGGATCTTGTTCCGGTTCGCGTACCCGCTGACGACTACCTTCTGGATGCTCGCCTCCAGCTCCACCCTCTCGACGCCTGCACACAGTTAATCATGGCAACCACAAGATCAGGCAGATGCTAATTAAGACTGCCGGAAAGAAAGGCCTTCACGGCATGGCTTCGTTAACGGAGAAAAGATCGTCAGATCTAGTACATGGATGGAGTGCAGCTACAGTGAAATGAAGAGCCAGAGCCTCCTTTTGTTTTTACCTTTCACTTTGGACAGGCATCTCCGTACCCTCTTCTCATGCAATGCGACCATCTCCACTTTCAGCTCAGTGGTCTGCATGCATGGGGGAAATTAGGAAATGAGCACAGGATGTGCATTTACATGCATTGATCATGAAAAGGTACTGCCGAAATAATGGCATTCTTTTATGTTTTATCTCTTTGAACAGACACACATTTTTGCATGAATATCTTACGAAGCAGAGAGAGGTCCCAACTATCCTTCATGTATATAATCTAGCGACCTCTCTATGTTGTTTTCGGGGGCAGAATAGGGTATAAAGAAGGTTAACTATGGCTCTAACTTGCAATCCACATGCATTGTTACTCTGTCGGCAATTTCCTGATTTCTGTTAAAAGGAACAATAGAGGAGCAGAAGGTACATCGAGAGAGAGAGAGAGAGAGAGAGAGAGAGAGAGAGAGAGATAGATACACACATAATGCATCTTGAAAACTAATGCAAATTCATTATGATTTACATAGCATCATTTTCAGGCGAGAAACTCATAGGAACCTCACTGAATTATCATCTCTACATGAGACTACAATCTAACAAAGCGCATCTAGATCATGAATTGCAATTAGCGAATCCATACCTCCATGGAGGAACCGGTGATCTTACACTGTTCCCGGCTTTCGAGACGACGGGGAAGAAGGGAATAAGATGAGGACGGTGGAGGGCTCTTATAGCAGCGACCCACAAGGTGGCAAAGGCAAAAAGAGCACCGGCAGGATGTGATGAAGGGAAAAGATCAAAGACGGTGTTCAACAGATTCTTGGTGTTTGTTGAAAGTGGCTAGCGAAGACCTACCTATGGGATGGCGAACTCTCCTCTACTTTCCCAAAGGGAGCTTAGGTCTACATGGAGAAGAGCGACCGGTGGTCGTACCGAGGCCTGGGTTTCTTGCTACTAGTTTAGTTCCTGAGCTCAATTCCTCAATGGTGCATGGCTCGTGGCACGGAAGGAGAGGTTGATAGTCCTGATCAATTGCACGCACCATGTAGGAGATGCAGCATATGCGTTGTGACGATCTAATTTTAAAAATAGCGCTGTCTATTTCTCACAACAGTTTAATAATTCAGTTATGGATTAAAAAAGAAGTATTTATAATGCACTCACGAATATTTAAAAAGAATTAATTTGATTAAAGTATGACCTAACGGCCAAACTATAACATTTTTACGGTCGTTCAAGCCCAAAATATAACTTACATTCAGAAGAACTGATGAAATCTCACAGGAACGCTTAAGTACGATCATAACCCTAACACGTTAGCTGATGCATCATAACTTCTTTTAGGTGTTTGTTCTGATAAAAATAAGTAAGTTTGAGTACACTAGATACTTAACAAGCCATATAGGAAGACTATTCAACTACCATATAAGGTGTTCAACTGGATCGAGTCATGAGTTATAATATGATAAGAATATATACAAGTTTATTGGTAAAGAACTTTGCACTTAAAATAATAAAATATTATTTAATTAGCAAGGGATTTTTCTCATTTGCAATTTCCACATAAAATCATCCGAATTCTACTTATGTATTGTTATAGGAATCACCTATGAAACACAGCTCCACTGATCAGGAGCATAGTATATTCGAATATCATTTATTATGCCCTATAAAGTTGCCCGATTTTACTCATAAGATATTTCAAACTCATAATATCAAGCTGTAGAGACGCAACATAATAGTGTATGACTGAGCTAAGAATAACAAGGTCATTTCACTGCTATTTTCATTCTAACTTCTGCCTAACCATTCAACCACCATCAGGAATCCACTGGCCAGTGTGAAAATAGTGACCCGACATTGAGTGGATCTATTGTTGTGAAGATTGGCAAGTGGCACACGAGCCCAACTTCCATCTCACCCCCTTTTTCCCTATGAGCTATCCAAACAATCTTAGAATAAACTCCTTCTTGCACTTAAATAAACTCCTTGTATCAAGCTGCGACAACTGGATAAACATTATAGTATCTACGCAAAAATAAACTCCTTCTTGCACTTAAATCTTTTATCTCAAACTGAAATTGGAGTAAAACTTTCACTTTTAAATAGCAAAACTTTGAAGAGCTTGATACTAGCTGTCCATAAGGGTGTCATCAAATTTCTAAGAATTAATGTTGCCAAAGGTTTCATAGTGGTCACGCAAGCAATCCAAATTGCAATATATCCAAACGGTGATTGAAACACCAAATTCAGTTGTCCCTACAACTAATATTGTTTTTTTCTTTTTCTTTTAAAGCCTCCTCGATCAAACGTGGCCCAAATTAACTCAATAGTAGTGTTGTGCTGAAAACCTATAACTCCACCTTAGACTCTATATGTGTGGATTTGCCACAGTAACCTGTAGTAGATGATGGATCATCGAAGAAATCAACAGCAATTAATCCTATATAGATGCAACCAATAATAAACACAACGACCTGAATTATAACAAACTCCACCTCTAACAAAAAATATGCAGAGTTGATGATACAACTTCTTGATGAAAGATGGCGATGATTGGGACAGAAGATCGTCGACAAAAATGGTGCTGTACGACGCAAAGGCATGGGCGTCGGGCGACTCGGACGATGATGTTGGCTCATATTGACACTATGCGTTGCCACGCAATGGCCACCCTAGGAGTGAACATTGCTCCTCCTAGGGCAGTAGCTTGGATCTTTAATTTGTAGTTCTGATACCACTTGTTATAAAACATACGGTAAAAATAGATGATCAAGAGAGTAGGAGACACAGATTTAACGTAGAAAATCCTTTCGGAAAAAACTACGGACGCACAAATGTGAGATCACTATATGGGAAGATATTTACAATGATGCTCTTTCCTTCCCTATTGTCTATATGACTATATTTATAGTGTTTATAAAAGAAACTTCAAGTAAAAATAGAACTCCATGTTAGAAATAAAAACAAACTAAATAGGATTCAGATCACAAACTTAGCAACCACAATGATCACAGACGTTTCAGAAGAACGGCAAGATATTGGTGAATGCCTAAATGGCAACCACTAGCAAATTTTTTTTCTTGACATTATTAATCTAAAATCCAGCGACAAACATTTGTCCAAACCTTTTATGCTGACAAAACTTACTGCACATGCACACATGCAACAGATTATACAAAACTTGAAGAAGCAAGAACGAATAAATAAACGGCCCAACAGCAAGAACGAATAAATAAGCGGCCCAACATAATAGCCATCACAATCATGCACCTCAAGCCTCACTAACAAGCCACTAGCTAGCTGCCTATCCTCATCTCTTTAGTTACTGTTCTTCTTCAAGATCTCACTTAGACTGACAACTTTCTGCAAGGGTTAGGGAAGAGATCCTTGAGTCGGACGACGTCGATGTAGTCAGGATAGCGTTTGCATGTCTCCTCGTCGCAGTTGCCGTCGATCTTGCCGAGCCTGAGGTAGCCGAGGTCGCTGCAGGTGTTGCCCGGGATCACATGGTACCCGACGTACTCCATGGGGGTGTGCTCGCTGCAGAGCGTGAAGGTGGCGTCGTCTAGAGTGCCGTCCCGGTAGACGATGATGCCGTCCTGGTCGTTTTTCATCGCCCGGAAGACTTTGTCGAACAGTCGGTCATGCGGTGCAGTCACCGGCATGCATCTGAAGAGAAGGGGAAAAGAAATGCAAGAATCATTTTTCCCCCAGATAGGTAGCTTCCTTGTAAAAAACAGAAAAGGAAATCGAAACATCGATGGTACTAGCATTCGTTGGAAATTACAGTAACTGTTTAACTATGGTATCAACTATGGATCACCTCAAAAGTTTTCTACAACCAAATCCAAATGTATGTACCTATATATGCGATGGGAGTTTCAGAACGTGAAAGAGGAGAGCTTAATAGATTGGGCCGTATGATTTTCCTTCCGGCCCAACTAGGTTTCAGACGCATTTCATGCGACAGTGCGTCATTGTTTGGGTTGGACTTTCTTTCTCATGGGCTGAGCTGGGCCTCCCAAAAGACCATAAGTAAGGTTGAACCGCAAGTGAAGGCTACGATAGTTCTAGTTCCATTTTCCACACAACAGCATGCCTTCATGAAATTCTCTGAATGATTTTTCTTCAAACAAGTCTGAATGATCTTTTTCTGAATGATTTCACCAACTGTACCTGCAAACTCACACGTCCTTGGGTTTTTTTCCCCCTTTACATGATTGATATTTGTCATGACTTTGGGCTGGTTAACAGGACACCAACAAAGCCACTATCATCTGCTAATAAAAAATTAGACGTCCAACTCACGTGTCATAAACCACTACCACACAAATGTCCTTTTATACGACAACTCTTATTCTTATCCTCCTCCGGTCTCCCACATTATTCCTCTTAACTCTTTTTGGCTCTCAAATTTGAACACCACTACTTCCTCACGGCGAGGCACCGATTTGCTGGTCATCAGGAAAAACTGCTCTTGCTTGATCAACAACCTCGCCGTCTCCTCCGCGAAGTGGTGCGACAGCGGCTGGAGGTGCTGCTTCATCACCGGGGTCGCCCGCACGCAGAGTATTACACATTTACACTCATCTCACTCATATCTTATATACGTATCTCTCCCTTACTTTTCTACCATTCATCTTATTTTTCTAAAAACCATTTTTTTAGCAATTAATATTTATCTTCAGCCAAAAACTATCTAACACAGCTAATATAAACACTCCGACTATCGCTTAATTCTACCCAGAATCGGATTTTAAGCGTATCCAAACAGGATTCTCGTGAGAACAACAGATTTTATCCAGATTTTTACGTCAGGACCCCCTGAAGAAGCAACAATGTACAACGAACGAACGAACGAACCTGACGTGGAAGAGGTTGGGCACGCGGAGGGCGCCGAGGTAGACCTCGACGGCGCCGAGGAACGCCTGATACGTGCGGAGGTGCAGCGCGTCCACGCGCGGGTACGGCAGGCGGGGCCGCGGGCCCACGCACCCCGCCACCGCATTGCCGGCGCCGGCGCAGACGCCCAGGAACGCGTACTCCCTCCACGCCACCGCGGCCCCCTCCTGATCCGTGGGCGTCTCCGGCAGCGGCAGCGCGACGAAGCCGACCGCGGCGAGGATGGGCTCGAGGTCGTCGTGGGTGAGGATGGGGCGGAACGTGGCGTTGTGCCACAGGGACAGCTTCTTGGCGGCCTCCTGTACGGTCAGCCTCATGTCTCTGCTCTTCTGGGCCCTGCCTCCTCCGGCGGCCATCGCCGCGACCGCATCGTCCGACGCCATGGGTCTGCTTTCTTGGGGTTTATCGGGGGGACAAGGAGACGAAGCGCAGACGGCTCTCCGCGTTGTTTATGTGCGAGACAGAGATTGTCTTGTTTTTGAATCAAAGACGGGAGATTTTGGGAAATAAAAGGGAGGAGGTGGGCATGGTGGGGGAGAGGCGAGACAGGAGCCGCATTGGGATTCTCGCAGCGTGGAAATGGATGGCTTCCTTTATCATGTGATTTTTGTTTATAATTTTTGAATTATAGCTATTCGTAAGAGAAAATACATAGAGAAAAATAATCATATAAGATTATAGTCAGTACAACTAAATTCGATATAATATCTACTATAATCAACTTATAGATTATATCTTTAAAAAATCGTACAGTTTAAAACATTTTTTAAGGGCTCTGCAGCGCGAGAAACGCTCGCCGCACCTGAGTCCGGCGGAAAGGAGAGTGACAAGTGGGGCTAATGGTCCGCCGTGGCCGCATCCTGGCGCCGTGCAGCATCTAGCGTGTGCTGTGAAATCGATGAACCGCGTCATCGATTGCACGGCCGTGTTGAAACGGAAAAGGCTTCGGTGGATGGCGTCACCAGGGCTCCCTCATGAACACCACGGAGTGGTAAAGCCATACGGAGCAACCCATGCGTGGCCTCTGCGTAGTCATGTTGAAACGGAGAAGGACTGCGTAGAAACGGGAAATCAATGGACGGTGCCAGCGCCTGTGCACCGAGGCAACACAAAAAAAATACTGCTGTTCCAAGGCTCGTCGTTTCAATGCCACCTGCAGTCTTGCTTCCTATGAAGCCACAGGGAGCCAAAACTTACCGGATCAGCAAACGTCACCCTTTCAAAACTATAAACCGCAGCTATATCAAACAGACTCCATATCTAAGACACCTGTAAACGATTGGACCCACATGTCAGTGGAACACAAGCGGCGGCGCTGGTGCAAAGCTCGCGTGTGCGTAGCCGCAGGCTTTGTTCGGTGGGGATGGATGGAAGGCAGGTGATTCCAACGAGGCAGCCCTCTGTTTCCTGGTTTGTTTTACGCGGAAAGGCTGGCCGCACTGCACGTCCGCGCCAATGGTCCCACCCGCCCGCACGCTGCACCATTCTGGCGGCGTTGTTGTTTCTGCTGTTCCTCTACCGTGCCTAGAGATTTCCGTCCACTTCAAACTCAAAACGGTTTCAACTTCTATGGTGTGTACTTTGACAATAGATTATGGTTTATTTACTATAGCTGATTTATTTTTCACTATAACTAAAGTAGTTTATTTGGCGTAATTAAATTTAAAAATAGGAAAAACATGTTAACTCATCACGGACAATACGAAAGAATAGGAAAAAAAGAAAAGACAAAAAAATACAAAAAACCAAAAAAACCAGAAAAAGACAAAATTAAAGAATAGTGAATTAAAAGCAGAAACCAGAAGCTATCGTTGAAATGAGCGTGGCCTTAGCTTCTAACTTATTTAAGCTAGAAGTCATTTGAAATACATCAACTTCTAATTTGACTTTTTTGCTTTTGCTTTTTTTCCTGATTTCTTAATGGTGTTATCATTTTTTTTCATATTTTTATTTCGCGCTTCCTCTGCTCCGGTTCAGGGGTTCGGTTTTTGCATTTTGCACCGTGCGGTGCGTCCGTTTGTGCTCCGCGTGTAATGCGGCCGACGGTGCGCAGCTCAGATACACCGTGCCGATTCCGGGGAAACGGCCCGTGCACTGGCTCGATCGAGCAAAGCTTGACTAACCGTGGACGGTGGGCTTTACTAAGAAAACCAAGTTTACATGGGCGTGATATTTCATAGTTCAATAGCATGAAATCTCATCTCCTGCCTTTTACAACGTTTTAAAGTTCTTTGGGGGGAAAAACCCCCGATGTTTTAAGTGATCAAACAAAATTCCCAAACCTTCGTTTTTCGTTTAAAAGACTTCTATAATTTTCAGATACCACCATAGTTTAACCAACTATACTCTTATTTCAAAAGAGGAAGTTGGCCTATTTGGTGTCACAAGACATCGGGTCCAACGTATTTTTAACAAGATCACCATCTCCATATCATGCATGAACCTCCAATCTAAACTCGGTGCATCCGGTCCCTTCCTTGAAGCCCAATAAAAAAGCTCTAGTAGCCAAAATTCTCAATAACTAGCAATAGTCCACGAGAAGCCTTCACTGTCCCTTAGCCCATGAGAAAATGAAGCAGGTTGAGCCAACCCAACAAGGAGGACTGCAATAAACAACATGTCCATTTGATTGATTTTGAAGCGCGTCACCTCCCAGCAGCCACAACGTCTGTTCGTCTCACACGGATGGTCAAGAGATATACACCACACCCGCTGCACAGCCGCACCCAACCAGGCAGTGACCGGTCGTTAGAGAATAGGAGAAATCGGTGCCACTGGCTACCCTCGCCTGCTGTAACATCCTAAATTTTGAATGTTTGAAAATTTGGAAGAATTAAAAAATTTTCTCTACATATTACTGGCTTTTGAAGTTTTTGCTGAAATCTTATTTGGGTTTTCCTGAGTTTGGCCCTAAGCAAGGAATAAACAGAAATAAATCTCGAGCACAAAATAGCAATCATGAAAATAAATAATTAGATAAATGAATACAAATAATTTAAATAGTATTTAACCCTGAGAAAGTAATCCCAAAAATCTATTTACGAAATCAAAACATGGGTTATAAGTTAATTAAAGGGAATTGCCCGAATTAAAAGTACAACTCAAATATATACATACATAAACTGTACAATAAATTCAAGACTAGTCTTAACACTAGAGCTAAGATTCAAATCTTGAAAATCATGCAAAACTTAAAATTAACAAATCCTTATAAGAACTAAAGTTTAAATTAAAAATCCAAAATTCTAAAATTTTGCTCAAGCTTTCTCTCTCTTCTTTTCCTTCATTCCCTTCTTTCCCTCTCCCTTACATGTGGGCCCTATCCTTTTCTTTTCTCTCCCCCGATCTCTCTTCACCCTCCGCGCGTTGGCTTCTCTTCCTCCACTCGTTCTCCTTTTCTTTTATCCCGTCAGTTCTTTCTCCCCTGTCCCCTCTTCGCTCTGACGGCAGCGCCGCAGGGCCGGTCCTGACATTTAGGGGGCCCTGGGGCGAGATAGAAGTCGAGGCCCTTTACTCAAACATAAACATGTTTTTATATCAACTATTAAGCTAATGTTTAATACTACATAGCAAATATTCATGGTCTCACATTGCCATGTTCAAGACTAATGTTCAAGACTCCAGTCGGCAGTCTCCACTCCAAGTCCGATTTCTACCACAGTATGACAGTACCACTACCATTAGAATGCAGTTATGCAGATTGCAGATTTCAACAAAATTAGAATGCAAATTGCAGAATGAGTGAATCTGTGAATGACTAAAATACTGAATGAACAAGCAATTATGCAAAATGTGTCACCGTGAGGCTTGAGCTTGTTGATCGGTTGATGAACCGGTCGTCTGGACGTCTGGTTGGTCGGGTCGGCCTGTGGAGATGGACGCAGGAGTGCAGGACGCCGGCACGCCGCGCCGCCGCGGAGCAACCGAATCGAGCAACTCCTCTGGACCTCTGTGGCTCTGGCGCTCTGCTCTTGCCTCCTCCACCACGTATGCAAATGCAATGGCCGAATAGGGGATGGGAATGAGTAAATGACCACACGTCCACACCAGCGTATGCAAAAGCTATGGCTATATGAGGGGATTTCGAGAGCCGTTGCAAAGCGAAGAAATCAAATACAAATTGTTGGGAATCGAAGAAATTGGGAAGCGAGATCGGATTGGGGAATGGGGATCTGGGTTATGCCGACTTACCAGCAGGCGGAGGCGGCGGCGGCGTGCGATTGGGGAATGGGGATCTCCGGATCTTGCGAATCTCCTGCTCGTATCGGAGGTGGCGAAAGATTGGGGATTGGGGATTCTGGTAATCTGGCCGCCATCGCTGATTGGCATCGCCGCATCGATGCGTCTCGAGTCGTCTCACGGCTCTGGTCTCTCGGCGCAAGATTGGGGATTGAATGGCATCGATGCGTCCCGTCTCAGCGCAGCGCTAGTCATGCCGGGTCGTTCTCTCGGTGACTCGGTCGCTGGTGGCTCCGTCTCTCAGCGCGAGTGCGCGACAGCGCCAGGCCCGGATGGTTGGATGGATTGGGCTATTGTCTTCGGCTGGCCCAATCACAACGCCACAACGGAAGAGCGCTGAACGGCAGGAGCAAAGAACCCAATACATGAATACATGATGTATATATACCTAATACATGGGCTTAGAATGGGGGCCCCTAGTTTTCATGGGCCCTAGGCGGTTGCCCCTGCTGCCCAGGCCCAGGGCCGGCCCTGCAGCGCCCGTCGCCTCGCGCCTGCACCTCCCTGCCCTGCAGCCGCGTCCCCTCCGCCAGTGCCTGGTCACATCCCTCGCTCTGCACCGCCGTGCGTCGAGCCCCGCGCCTCCTCACGCCGAGCCCCACGCCCACGCCCTGCCGCCACTCAGCTCCACCCGGTCCGTAACCTCCGCCCGGTCTCCTGCTACTGCACCTCCCCGCCTCTGCCGCTATAAGAACCCCGCAGCCCCATTGCTCCCCTGGCTCTTTCCCCTTCCCCTCGGCCTTCTCCCGCGCACGGGCGATGCCGCCGCCTACGCCTCATTGCCTCCACGCCGTTCCGGCCCTCCGGTGAAACCCCGGCAAATTCGGCCGCGTCACAGTGCGCCTCCCCTCTTCTTCTTCCTCCCTTCCGGTTTAATTGAAACTTCGTGCACTCACGACCGCCGCGCCGCCGTCCCTTCCGATTTCGGCCGAAATCGCCGCCGTCAGCACCGCTCCCTCCTCGGCGAGCGCCTCTTCGATTCCTCCGGTCTGAAGCTCCCCCGGGACACCACAACGCCGCCCGCACCGTCGCTTGGGCCTCCCATCGCCTGTACCTCGCCGGCGACGTGGACCCCCTTCGCGCCACTACCGGCCAACACCGCCGGCTCACCTCGGTCTTGCACCGGCATGGCCAAGCCCTCCGTAAGTATCCCCTTGACCTCCTGCAGCTCATGCGCACAAGTAATTTCCCCTTCCTCCTCCCAGCCGTCGCCGCCCCAACTCCACCTCGCCGCCGGCCGCCCCACATCGTCTTCCGCCCACCTCGCCGCTGCTCCGGCCGATTAGACACCACCCCTGGCTTCCCCGAGTCATGCGCAACCCATTTTGGGGGTCTACTCTCTCTCCCCGGCCGCTCCCCGCCGGCGGCACCGCCATATCCTCCGTGCGCCCCCGCCTCCTCTGTTCGGCCGGTGATTGCCTCTGTGAGTTCTCAGCCCCATCGCCTTATCAGTTACTCCTCCTCCAATAAGGCAAGAAGCACCGTTCGGTTGGTTGGTTGGTTAGCTTGGCTGAGTATTAACATGTCCCAGTCCGAGGTTGTAGGTTCGATTCCGGCCGGCTGCAAATTTTCACCCACACCTTATTTCATTTTTGTAGCTCATGATAATCGATAAAAATCAAGGGAATAATTGGGGAATAATCTAGAGAATATGATAGATTTAGTTAGGATGTAAAATAAGGTTATTTAGCATTTAATATCCGGTTACTTATTGCATAAGTAACTAATGTAAATTAAATATTTAATTGGATCATAAAGCCAGATTGATTAGTATATAAATGAGAGGTTAGAGAAATGCGGATAGCATGCATGCAGCCCACTAGTAAATATAGCAGTACGATACATGCGTTCGCCGTAGACTCTATTTAAAATGTATGCATGTAACCATATCATTAGAATACTACCAACCATGAAATCTTAAATGGCAGCCTTAAATGATAAGGGTAACAGAACATCATCATGTATAGCAGGCTCGGGTTACAAGGGATCAAAATAGTCGTGTCAGTAATATCAAAGAGCACTCGAATTAGAAGGTTATAATAAAATACAGATACTAAAATGTGATAGCCCCAGGTTATCAAGCACCAAAATAATCTCACGTACATATGGATACTCTAAAGTAATAGATAACCATTAACACGAGTAATTAGGGTCACATAAAATAATGAATATCAGGCATTGCTCAGGTTAAACTAAACTTTGAAATAAAGGTAAGTACAATAGTAACTAAAGTATAGATAAAATAGCAACGGTACCATTAACTGAGTCTTAATACTAGATTTAATAAATAATAATGATGAGTATGAAATAGCAAGAGATAGCCCATACAGCTGAATCCTAACTCAAATTGAAATAGTTTTAGTGAAACCTGAGGCTACATAAAGTGTCACCCCATAAAGTGCTATACCCCTAGACTCTAAAAATTAATTCGGTAAGCCAAAATACCTTGAAAAGTAACGCTCGACAAAATGATACCCATTCATAGGTCTAACCTAACTCATGGAACCTTCTTAATAAAAATAAAAAAACAATAAAAGACATTATTAACAAGAAGATCAGGTCATCGTAAATCTACCACCGACCTTGCCCAAATCACTCGAATCACCCGTTAACTCATAATAAAACTAAATTGAGTTTATTGGATTTATTTGGATTCTTTGAGTTATTTGCTTTTATTTGGATTCAGTCGTTTGTCGCGAAATTAGAAACTGAAGTACTGAAGATTCCATGAATCAAGCGTGGTCAGAGCAAAGAGAAGATAAATAACAGAAGCTCAAGAGAAAGCATCGTGTGAGCTCAAGACCGCGGTAAACCGCGCCAGGCGAGTCAATACTTTGATCATGTTGAACATGCATTTTCTGCAAATTACTTTTGTTTAAATTATCAAATTGCATGCTGTTAATTTATATGCAAATACATGTTTAATTTAAGATTCTAGTTATATCCCATTGTGTACCTTGATTAATATTACACCTCCTTTGGAATATCTGAATGTGTGAACCTTATCGCCCTAGTAAAATTTTAATAGTAACCTTTCAAAAATAAGTCTTTAAATATATGCCATGCTTAGTATAGTTTAGATACTCATGGGCACGAGAGCGCCCAAGCATCACTTTAATCCTGAGAAAAATTGGTTGGGCAGTCATGGTGGTAATGGCTGGTGTATGTTGGATATGGTTATTTTATATTCCCAAAAACCTCGAATTGCTTACTTATCTGGGCGGATGGTTTGGGGGTATGGTGCAGGTGTGCACGAGAGTGTGGTTTGTGGTAGAACCGCCCAGATACCACTAAGGACTGAATCTTGTCATGACCTCCTATGTAAAACAGTACAACCACAAGTCTGTAAATTACAACTTGGCTAAGTAAATTTATCGAAACCCCCGGACTCATCTCACTGGTAGTTGATGGAAGTGGATACGCAAAGGGCAATGGGAGGCCTAAAGGGACACTGAGTTGGAGGGTGAGGTAACTAGCCGTACTAGCGTTGCTGGAAGTGGAGCCTGTGTCTTCGCTAGTAGACGTGGTTACATCCCGTGCATAGATGGGACCCACCGCAAGTGGGCAGGTTCCCATAAGGTGAGATGACAAAAGGGGCTAGATACTTTGAAAAGTCACTGTGATGGTCTACTCAACCACGTGGCTAAGGAATCATGTGGGGCAACGAGCAGATTGTCTCTTGTGGTGAAAGTGTACAAACTCTGCAGAGTCAAAACCATTCGAATAGCCGTGCCCACGGTCAAGGGCGGACATGGGAACTTAACCAGATATAGTTCTATTTCAAAAACTTTGTGGGCGGGAATGGAAAAGTGGAGGGCAGTGGAAAGCCCTGATTTGAGTTGTCCTGGGTGTCGTCCCAGTGGTAAGTTAAGCGGCTATAACGCGGAAAGATGTTATACGGTGTGATGCCATATGTATGGAAAATCATGTTAATATTCCTTGAACATTATGTTTTGTTCCAAAGCTGCTAGGTCTTAGGAAATTTTATATATTGTATTTCAAATAGTGGCATTTCTATTCTTACAAAATAAAATATGGGTGGAATAAACAGGGTCGTGAGTAAAGGAGATGGAAGTTTGTGGTAAAAACATAAAGATGTTGGTGGACTCAGGTCGATTATAAAAAGGAAATGATAGTGTGGGATCTGGGAGAAGTAATTTGGTGGAGTCTAAATGAGTATATAGGTTAGATAGATGATTTAAATGATTTTTTGGAGTATTAGGGATGCAAAGGTAATTGCGGGATTACAACACTGATAACTAATATAAATTCTTGGAAGATGATGGCAGTAATGAGATTAACAGGATTGGATCAAATACTAGATGGATGAATTGAAGTTCTAGGAATATTGGAGGAATGATAACAATTATTGGATTATAATCTTGATCAATGATATTCTTGGTGGATGTATCCTAGTGAGTCGTAGACTTAATCATTGATATTCTTGGTGGATGTATACTAGTGAGTCGTAGACTTGATCATTAATATTCTTGAGGAATGTATACTAGTGAATTAGTCAGAAATAGATAGTAGAAAATAAGATTAATTATTGAGAGAACAAATTATAGTTTTGGATCAATAACAAAAGAATTTAATTATTAGGAAGTCCCGATACGAAGGATTTCGGTGGATTTAAAAGCAATTATGTGGGATAGTTATTAGAATTTAGAAATGAAGAGTTGATGATTAACAACCACAAGATTGGATTTTAGAATACAAAAGATATTGGTGGATCTAAATAAAGGATGACCCTCACTGCTTGGAGTCTTAGGCAGCAATGATTGCATGATTGGTGGATTATATAAATGATGATATTCGCTGTTTGGAGTTTTAGACAGCAACCAATACAGAAAGAATATGATCGGTGGATTGAATAGAGGATGGCATATGTTGTTTGGAGTTTAGGGAGCACTCAATAAAGGAAGTGTAATTTCGGTGGATTAAGTCAATTATGGCAATCGCTGTTGGGAGTCTTAGACAGCAGTTAATAAAGAGCGTGAATCTTTGGTGGATTAAGTCAATGATGTCATTTGCGGTGAGGAGTCTTTAGGTCACAAAAACAACAATATGATATAATAATAGAAATGCTACTAGACGCGTTTTACGGCAAATAAAACAACCCGAGCCTCTCCTTTGTTAAGCCATGCATACTATTTATTTGCATTCTGTGTATTGGCTCGCGGAGCACGGGGTTGGAGTGCTCACACTCGCTTTTGCGACAAAATTCAGAATCAAGAATCAAATCACCTCGTCTCAGCAACAAGATTGGACAAGTTGGCCGAGAAGATGAAGATGTCAAGGGCTAGGTCGCGAACCTCCAGTTGGCTGCCTGTGGGCATGTCCTGAGGGTTCACCTGTGTGCTTCGTTTCCGCTGCTGCATTTTGTTGATTTCGGCTCAATCGGCCCGTGAGTAAGTTTACTATTATATTTACGCTTCCGCATGATATGTATTTGATATTCAGAACTGTAATCTGTGAGCACTATCTACTGATCCAGGGAATAGTGCGGGAATCACAGAGGAATCCGGATTGTAATATTTGGGCTCCTACACCTGCCATCTCACTGCGGTACCATCTAGTCCTTGTCGCCTCGCGTCCCTCGTCAACCGAAGAAAACTTAAGCCCACCTAATTAGTATGTATTTTGCTATAAATGTTTCTTAATTATTTCAATTTGTTTCAAGAACAGAGCCTAAATTTTTGAGTTGGGGTTTTATTGTGATGATTGTTGATTGATTTTGTTGAATTGTAGGGTTAAGACTTAGGGTTTGAATTTTGATTTTTAGAATACCGGCCTAACTCGTTGCAAATCAAAGGTAAATTTGTAGTATTTGACCAAGTAAGTAAGACTCTGAGCGTATTTTTCTATTATATTATTCTTTAACTGTTGTATGTATACTTATCTAATTGACCTTTTCAATTAATTAGTGATGATTCCATAAATAATAGATTTATTTGCTATATGGAGAAACGAGAATTGAAGGAAATTATCAATAATGTTGTGGTTTATCATTTTATGAACTTGAAAAATCATAGATACTAAAAGGTAATGTATTGTTTATATTTAATCATTTTACTGCTTTTTACTCGAAAACTTTAACTAATTTTGTTTTCTTTTTATAGGCAACTGAGATTAGATGATGTATTTTACCAATGCTGATCAATTTTTTTTGTAATTTCGCTCTTAGTTTCTTCAGTTTGCTATAGTTAACTAATATTATTATCGAGCTTTTTTTTTATTTTGATAAGCATTTCGACCACTATTTCCTTTATTGTATACTGTCATATGTTATGTTAAAATATTAATACTAAAAAATTATTAAATATATTACTATTTAACGTAATATTACTTTATAATTATGTGTGTTATCGTATATATGGAGAAATAGTAAAATCTAGTCATTTTGATCGGGTGCCGCACGTATTCAAAAGTAGCACGGACGCATCTCGATTCGCAAGCAAGAATTTTATTTTGCAAAACTACAAATTGTGCCACGTCGCTTGTCGATTACCCCGTGCTAGTTTACTCCCGGCCAGGCTGTTAGCCCATCTCCAGTCGCCACCACCACCACCCCTATCCGCCGCTCCCCCTGCACCACATCTCCACGACTCCCCTTCTCTACTCGTCATGGGAAGCAATAGCTCGACGCGGACGTCTCCGATGGCCGGAGCCACCAAGCTTCTCCTCGCGGTCCTCCTCCTCCTCCTCGTCTCCGCCACCGCGGCCGCTTCGCCGTCGTCGGACGCGGAGGTGATCTCCCGGTTCCAGGAGTACCTCCGCATCGACACTGCGCAGCCGGCGCCGGACTACGCCGCGGCCGTGGCCTTCCTCCTGGACCAGGCCGCCGCCGCCGGACTCGAGGCGCGCACGCTGGAGCTCGTCGCCGGCAAGCCCCTGTTGCTGCTTCGGTGGCCCGGGCGGCGGCCGTCGCTCCCTTCTATACTTCTCAACTCCCACACCGACGTTGTGCCGTCGGAGCCGCTCAAGTGGGAGCACCCGCCCTTCTCCGCCGCCCTCGAGGAGGCATCCGGTCGCATCTATGCGCGCGGCTCCCAGGCAAGACGAACTTTTTATTGCCAAGATTGCTTTTAACCGAGGCTTTCACTTGTTTCGTGTAAACACCAACTTTAGTTTTTTTTCCTCAACGAGTTTGCTTGATATCCGTGGTTAAGCTAGGATTTTACTTGGCCGAGTAATCTATGAAATATTTAGAGGCATGATTCTTGGTCTGTCATCTGGCAAAATAAGTAATTTTTATCACTGAGTTTGATCACAGATGTTTTCTATTGGCGCTATATGGATGCTGTTGTAACTAGTTTCAAATATCATTTTTGTAGTTGTAGAGATCTATACCGCTTGTGCCCTAATCTCCATGTCTATCGAAGTGCGAAGTTGCACAAATTTGTGCACTTAGGTCATTAAGATGCAACCTTTAATATCTGGAATATCTGAAAGCCAATAAGGTTATATATGCATTTCCCTTGTACATCTCTTCCCAGTTCCCAAAGTTAGTTTTTTTTTCTAAATAAAACATTTTCAGTTATTATTTTTACCTCTTTTATCTAGTATTTAGCTACATTTTAGTTGATCTTTGGTGCTCTACATGCATGATCCTTCCGGGTAACCTTCCAAGGCAGTTGTTTTTTTGGGTGAAATTGCTCAAAGCCCCAAGGTTGTGTAAAAAACCACTACTTTCAGTAGGTGCTCATTTGGGCTTTTAAGCCTCTAGCTTTTTTCTCACTGTAGCAGCTGCTAGTTTTTTCAGCATAATTAAAATGTAAATTTTTTAAAAATATTATATCATCTTAGGCAATGCAAAGAAATAAAGAAAATACAAAAAAAAAAGAAAAGAAAAAACCAGAAACCGAAAGCTGAAGCTCTAATGTTTATCTCATCTAAGACATCCTCTATGTTTTGTGCGGTTCATGAATGTAGGACATGAAGTGTGTGGGGATGCAGTACCTTGAAGCCATCCGCCATCTTCGTAGTGCTGGCTTTGTCCCAGACCGGAACATCTATATAACATTTGTTCCTGATGAGGAGATTGGTGGACATGAGGGTGTTGAGGCATTTGTTGCATCAAAGGAATTCAACGAAATGAATGTGGGCTTGGTTCTTGATGAAGGGCTTGCATCTCCTGGGGAGGAGTACCGGGTATTCTACGGGGAGCGTAGCCCTTGGTGGCTTACTATTAAAGCAAAGGGAGCACCAGGGCATGGTGCAAAGCTGTATGATGGTAGTGCAATGGAGAATTTGATGAAGAGTGTGGAGGCAATTCGGAGGTTCAGGACATCTCAGTTTGATTTGGTTAAGTCCGGAGAGAAATCTGAAGGGGATGTTGTATCTGTGAATTTTGCATACCTGAAGGCTGGCACACCGACACCAACGGTTAGTTGATTCATGTTTCCTGTTACTGATGTGCTAAGTTGTAGCTCTAGGAATTGTAGCTGGATCCTTTACTAGATCCCATTAAAAAATATTAGTAGCTCCAATACCTGAGCCCTCGCTCGTTTGCTAATGTGATGTCTTGTTCATGATTAGCCTATCACATTCTTTACCTTTTATTTTCCAGGTGACAGGATCGATAGGTTTCATATTTGGTATTTGTTAGAATTGATCGATTAGTCACTTTGACTAGTAATTCTTTATTCTCTACTCAATGTCTGTTTTCAATGATTTTCTTTAGTTTTTGGCGCGTACAAGCTTTGGTGTACCACAAGTTCAGTTTCTACCTGTAGATGAGATAACCAATAAAGGAATAATCAACCTGCTAAAAAGATAACCAATAAAGGAATAATCAACCTGCTAAAAAAGAGGACCATACGCTAGGAATTGGCATGTGGTCTGTTATCTTCATCAGCATCATAATTCAACTACTAAGGATTGTTTTCTTCCTAGGTGGTGTTGGTCAGTAATATTAGCTGTCAAAGTTTTTTTTGTTAATTTAGAAATACACCTTTATATTTCATCATCATGTTTTGATGGTTCCAATCAATCAGTTTATCGTGACTCTTCTTTCAGGGTTTTGTCATGAATCTACAACCATCTGAAGCAGAGGTAGGTCTTGACATCCGAATCCCTCCTGGCACTTATACTGAAGCACTGGAGAGGCGTCTTGTTGAAGAATGGGCACCCTCTTCACGCAACTTGACCTTTGAGGTACGATATTCTTGATAGGCCAAATACTGATTCCATATATAAACATATTATCATCTCTGTTTTAGAGTGTGTGCGACTGTATGTGATGTTTGTTGATTTTTGCTCTTTGTCATGGGGGATGACCCATCCGACAAAAAAGTTGATTTTACATACTTTTTCTGGATTGTAAATCTTTAAGTTATCTTCTATTTGTATTATGGACAACTATCACAAAATTAAGGCAACAAGCTTTTTAGAATAATTGAAAAGGTGTAATTTTTCATAACTCATCATTCAATTGAAGGGTTGGGGGTAATTATTGAGGTTTGCTGTGTTAGCTTGTCAGTACTAGTTTTTATTGTGTGCTTTGGTTGGAGGTGTTTCTTTTGACTTTCTAGTTCATTAGGATAAACACCACCGGGAGGAAGGTCGGACGGCGTCGACTTGGTAGGACGAGAGATTATACTAGAGATGAGGGTGAAGAACCTTTGGGGGAAGAGACTAGATTAATTCATCTTTTATTAGTTTCGTGCTTAATAAAATGATATACACTCCCATCCTTATATAGATTAGATGACTTGACCATAAGGAACTTTTCTCTAATATTATGGAAATAGATTATCCTAACCAATCTAATCTTATCTCTAGGAAACTAATCAGACTAAATTAGTGGCTGCCATGTGAACAGTAACCATGTTGCCATTGTTCATGTGAACCTGCCTTGGGGCACCCTCCGTGATGTGCACCGCAAACGGTATGGCCTTGGTGGATGGCGTGGAGAAGATGGTCATGAGGCAGTGACCCTTTTCGTCTTTGATGGCAGCAGTGGTGTCGGCACTAGGGACGACACTGCTGTATCCACTATTGCCGTAATCTTCTCTAGGATGGTATGCATATTGAGGAAGATGGCCACCATCTTCTTGTTATTGTTGGTACTAGTAGCCATCTTGTTAGCGTTAGCATTTATCGTGGCTAACGAATCGGTAGCAGGAGCCATGGTAGCAGAAGTTGTGGAAAATGATCGACTGCTTTGATATCAAATATGATGAACCTTATTTTATCGGAGTAAAGACCATCGGGAGGAAGGTTGGACGGTGTCAGCTTGGTAGGACGAGAGATTAGACTATAGATGAGGGGGGGGGGGGGTGGAGAACTTTTGGGGGAAGAGACTAGATTAATTCATCTTTATTGGTTCGTTGCTTAATAAAATGAGATACACTCCTATCCTTATATAGATTAGATAACTTGACCCATAAGAAGCTTATATCTAAAATTATGAAAATGGATTATCCTAACCACTCTCTAAGAAACTAATCTGATCAAATCAGTGGCTGCCATGTGAACAGTACCGCTGTATATGACATAGTGTGTTTAAAAATGTGACTCAGGAATCTTTGATCTAGTGCACTAAAGTCTGAACTTTTGTGGGTCAGAATTATTTCCAATTTAGGTCATGCCTACTACAAATGCTGTAAAAGATAATGCGATGCAGAAAATCCACCAAGAGCAGACATCATTTAAACAACGGGTGTATACTATCAATGTCAGTGTTGCATTTTGATGAGTGAAACAAAGGAGCACTTAGCTGAGTTCCTTTTTCCTTTAAATGCTGCCAGCCTGCGAGTAAATATTTCATGGTGCAAATGTATGACCTGCATTGCTTGAAGCTCACAGAAGTCTCTAATCATGTATCTTCTGGGTGTATATTTAACAGTTTAAACAGAGGGCCTCTGTCCTTGACAACTTTGGGAAGCCAGCCATCACACCTGCTGACAGCACAAACCCATGGTGGCCTGTGTTTGAAGAAGCTGTGAAGAGCGCTGGTGGCAAACTTGGTAAGCCAGAGATATTTCCGGCCTCTACTGATGCTCGTTACTTCCGGCAAATTGGATTACCAGCACTCGGTTTTTCTCCTATGGCAAACACACCAATATTGCTCCATGATCATAATGAGGTTTGTGTCACTGATCTCCATTTGATACATTAATGTCATCAACATCAAGTTACTCAAATACTCTGCAGTTTTTGCCATTTAGAATTGCATATCTTTAGAACTAGAAACATCAACGTGCACATATAATACCTGGCAACTGAAATAGCAACATATTGGCAATGCCACATTTCGTTTATACACAAGAAAATTCCAATGTTTTTCACAAGTACCATCTGTAACAACTTTGCTGAGTGAACATTTTCACATCTTGCAGTTTCTGAGCAAAGATGAGTACCTCAAAGGAATTGGGATATACGAGTCCGTCATCAGAGCACTGGCCACTCACAAGCACGACACCATCGACGAGGAGTCCAGGGCAGAGCTATAAGAAAATTTGATATTATCTCGCCATGGCACAGTTCTTGCCGCCCAATTGGAGCACAGAAGCATGTTTCGGCAAAGCAGCTGCTTTTCTTTCTGCTACTGCGGTGAAACCAAAAATTCAAATACGATCCTTGTACATTTCCAATAAATTGATTTAGAATAATTGCTAACAGTGCATCGACAGTTCCTCTGCGTACTTCAGGCCACTGCTTCTTTATGCGTCACTGCTGTATAAACCTATGTATGGTGTATCAGCAATGCACCGATATTTTCTGCTTATTTTCTACGACCAAACGGCCTGTTCGACCTGTTTGTTCTCGTATGCCTGCGTATGTCTGTAGTTGCTGATATACAAACAAACCTCCGAAATGTTTTTACCTGCAGTCTACGATTGCTGCTGTAAAATGTGTTGAAATTCGCTGACGCATGGTGAAACTTGGACCCAGGGTGCATGAAACTTGCTGAAATTTGGACGAAGACTAAATTGATACTTGCTAAATTTGGACGAAAGACTAAATTGAAACTTGCTATCACGTTGGATGCATTTCCAACGAGACCCGGATACGGAGCAGTAGGGGTTCCCTTTCAAATGAGCTCTGAGCATAAGCTTATGTTCGCATTGCGGTAGTTTTCTAGATCAATTATTTTTTGGGAAATTTGAGGAGTACTTCTGGATATAACATTTAAGTTAAAAACCACTCATCTTTTTTCTACGTTTAGATATAATAATTAGTTGAAAACATTTTTTAAGCCATGACAACAAAATTGCATTGAGATCCTAAAGATTCATAGGTTCCATCGTACCTATTCTTAGCATGCGGCTTATTAGTTTAATAAATAATGATTGTTAAAAGAAATAAAAAACAAAAGTCACAAAAAAAGCTAAAAAGAATTAACCAACATTGCATCCATACACTGGCCCATAAATAGGGGTGGGCATTCGGTTTATTCGGTTCATGCAGTTCGGTTTATTTGGTAAAAAAATATTTCAATCTTTGAATATTGACAACTGAATTAAATAAATTAAAATAGAAAACCGAACCTAATTAACCAAATTATTTCGGTTCAGTTAATTCAGTTAACCGAAATATGCACAATGTTTTAACATATAATAACATTCTTTAGTCTAGTGTTATCACACTGAATTTATTTTTTAGCGAATGATATCTCTAGAAGCTACTAATGTTCTTCCTCTTGAGATGTTTAAAAATATCTACAAAATTAAATGAAAATAGCCTTTGTTGACCACAAATTCACATAAGGGAAAAAATATTTTGGTTAATTCGGTTTTCATGACTTAAAAACCGCACCAAAAACCGAAAAACATGAAATATAAACCGCACCAAATACCATACACCGAATAAATCGTAATTTTCATTTTTTGGTTTGATTCAGTTCGGTATTTCAGTTTCGGTATAAAAATGGCCACCGCTACCCATAAACTCTCTCGTCTCCACCTCAATCTTCCCCCACGAGCCATTTACCATCTATGAAAGCCTTATTCAAACATCTCCCTTGCAAGCGTCTTGCCGCCACTCACCAGAGTCGCCACTGCCTCCACTCCCAACCATGCCCTCTCCTCGCCACCTTCCCCCTATTGGGATATGGTTAGGCTACACTAATATAGATTAAAATTTTCTATCGCGTAAACCAGAAAGCCATGCGAGTAATAGATCATGGATCGTTACCACTAGATGCGTAGTACAGTGGAAGTAGAGTTGAAGTAGTCGATTCAACGAAGAATACATCAGTATAGTGGTAGTAGTGGATCGTTCTTCAGTCAATCGTCTCCTCATGATCACCCCAATCAGCGCTGCAGTCATAGCAGCATCTCTACCGAGGTCTATATGTCTAGGGATGAAACACCATACGTCGGCGTGTTAGCATCAGCACGTACGACAGGGGTTATGAGAGGTGGCTGGTAGGGTTTCAACGGGTGTGTTTCATGATGCCTCCCTCAGCCACCGCACCTCTTCTTATATAGCCTTCAATTAGATCCTTATCCGATACGAGTAGAGATCATATCCCACTCAAAAACTATCATCCGAACTCTTATTATTCCAGCCCATTAAGTGTGTGACCCTATAGATTCATGTATATTTGGGCATAGGCCAAAAACTTCTTTCCGGTCCATAAGTCGGTAGTGGTTCCTAGTAGGACATAACGACTCCCAAACATACATAATGATTATATCAGATGAACATATATAGTGCTTATGTACCAATCCCTTTACCTCATGATACCAGATTGAACTCAAGGCGAGAAGCGTGCCATCCTATGATAGTTCAATCCTTCACTCAAACATGTAAATCATAATTGTTTCACATAATGACACAAGATTAGGGATAATTTAGAATAACATTAAAACATGAATAAAGAGTTCCATGAATAAGTCACATACTTGTTTATCAATATAAAAGATATTTATTCAAGAGACAAAATAACATATTATTCAAAATATTATAAACATAGAAGTGACACAATCATCTCCATGATTGCCTCTAGGGCATATTACTAACATCCCTCGCGTCTGCGCCGACGATCCCCTCTCCGTCGGGCTCATGCTGCTCCGGACCTTGCGGAGGCCGACCTCCGCGCGGACCAGTCTCGCTCTGCGTCCTCATCAAGCTTTGCGTCCGCCACGGCACACCCAGCGATGACCGCCTCATTCAGCATCGTGTTTCTTGCAGCGGCACCCATGGAGGAGTGCCCCACAGTAGCCTCTTCATCTCCAACGCCCTCATCTCCATGTATGCCAAGTTTAGCATGCTCGACAATGCGCTCAAGCTGTTTGGCGGAATGCCCCAGGGGAACATCGTCTCATGGACGACTGTCATTGCGATGCTGGCAAATGTCGATGGGAGGAAGGAGGAGGTGCTGAGGTTAATCATTGCGGGGTTCGCATAGAGCAGGGATGGTGTTGGGGCAATAGAGTTGTTTATGAGGATGAAGGAGGCCAGATTCTTGGCTAACCAGGGTACCTTGACCTGTGTCCTCCGGGCATGCACCGGGATGGTCATGCTTGAGGTGGGGAAGCAGGTCCATGCTCATGTGCTCAAGTATGACAAGGACTTGATTTTGCCAATGCGCTTCTCGACATGTGCTGCAAGTGTGGTAGTTTGCATGATGCAGACACTTTGTTCAGCAGGATGCCTCAGAGGGATGTGATCTCATGGAGCACCATGATCTCTGGTTTGGCACAGAACAAGAGAAGCGTTGAGGCATTGCGAGTTTTTGACTTGATGAAACCTAAAGGACCCACACCGAACCATGTAACGATGATTGGAGTTCTATTTGCGTGCAGTCATGTTGGTTTAGTGGAAGATGGTTGGTTTTACTTTAGGTCGATGGAGAAGCTCTTTGGAATTCAACCTGAGAGAGTGTTAGTGGTATACCCTAGAGGCAATCATGGATATAATTATATTATTTCTATATTTATGATTTTTTGAATAATATATTAGTTTTGTTGTATTTGCAAGGGCATTAGGAAATGAAAAAGAAAAGGAAAAACGAGGAAGAGGACCCACCTGTCGGTGGGCTGACCCAAGGAGATAAGGGGAGGAGACTAGTCTCCTCCAGTCCGGCACTTTACTCAATTGGATCGGGTCTTTGGGAGGCGGCAGCTGCTTCGGCGAGATGAGGCAGCACAGGAGGTGCTTGCGGCCCAGGAGCTTTGGCTCTCACCGTTGGTGGCCACCGCACCGAGCTCCTCTTCTCCTTCCTCCTCCTTTCGTCTTTATAGTGGGGTCGCCTCACCTCGAGAAGAGCAGAGAAAAATCCGAGTGAGAACTCGAAATCTCCCTCTTTTCTTTCCAATTTGGCTTTGGAGCTTAGTCTTTGGGGCTGTTCCTCTGCTACATAACCGCTGATTTTGGCGATGATCTACGATCCCTGGTGTTTGCCGGCGAGGTGCACTGGGCCAATGCTTCTCGGTGTTCTTGTATGGCATCTTCTTCACCTTGGCTTTGTTGGTTTTGGTGTGTCCCGAACGGCAAAGGGATGCATTGTATCTCCTACTACCACGTCCTCTTACCGGGGCACAGTAGGGTGATTGGTTTTCTGGGTCAGCATCTTTGGGTGTGCCTTGCCTGCTCTTCTAGGTGGCTTCAAGTGCTATCCGCTCTATGAAATTCTTGATTACTCTTTACACATTACATGTTTTGTGAGCTGTACTGGTTGATTACTTTCTGTGAATATTTCTAATACCGAGAGACATTACTTGTAATGCTTGTGGGCTGTGGGATTAAATGCTCTATGATGAAATATGTCAAATACTAAAATTGATCTGTTCAACTAGATTAAATTTGAGCTCAATCTGAGGTGCTTTCTATTGTCTGTTCTGTAGCTCTTTGAGTTCCTACTTTCGGTCAGTCAGTTCGGTCATCTTGCTTTGTGATCATTTGATATGCAGTAGCCGGTATTCTGTTTTTAGATCAGTACAGAAGAGATCTTTTCCTTTACCGTTTTGAGTATTTGTGATTGTGTTTTCAATCAACTGATCATCTTAAAATGTTGTCAGAATACTGCCTTATAGTCATTTTCTTATGACCTGTTATACCGAAACTTAGAAGTTGCTATCTTTTGTATATGCAAATTTTTGGTGATAGCGAATGCATTGATTAGAGCTCAAATCTTAATCTCTAGTTGTCTTATCATTTAGTGAAGAGTATTGACTAAGTATTGAGAAGGCTAAGATTTAGTCTTGAGCAACTCTGCATCTGAGAGCAAAATTTCAATTAAAACTGAGCTTTAGGTTGTTATAATTGATTCTCTGGTCATTTTAGGAATTGTCATGTTTCATGCTTCAAGTATATGCTTGTGCATAAATGATATGAAAGATTTACTTGACTGTATATTAATTATGTCATTTGTTTACTGCTGGGTATATGCTTTAATTGTAGCACTTATTGGAATTGAATTTGAATATTTGCTTATAATGCAGTATTTACAAAAATTTTGTCCCTTGAATAATTGTATTTTATATTGATCAACAAGTATGTGACTTGTTCGTTGAACTCTTTTTTTTTCATGTTTTGATGTAATTCTAAATTATCCTTGATCTTATATCATTATGTAGGACAATTATGATTTACAGATCAACACATGTATTGATTGATGATCATATTTCACTGATCATGGATATGAGATATCAAATCAATAATGTGAACACATGTTAGAGAACATGATGTTATATTAACCTACCATAAGACACTGCGGAAATTGTTATATTCTTAAGTGTCATTAGTTGAACTCATACATAGTGTATGTAAAATCCTTAGATCTGATATTGTTATTGTTTTCTACATGTATAATAGTTTACTTAAGGGTTACCAAACACTACTCCGTGATTGGATGGTCATAAAGGTAGTTTTTGAGTTTACTATGAAACATACGGAGGAATATGAACGATCAAGATAGAATTTGCCCATCTTATATAACAGGAGAGATATCTTTGAGCCCCTCGATGTGGTTGGATTAAGAAAGTATATAGCCATACCGAATGTGGTTGATGAGTCAATTACAACTAAGTAATCCATTACAGGTTCGAGTGAAAGATCAAACTATCATAATATGGCATGCTTCTCGTCTTGATTTCGATCTAGTATCATGAGACAAAGGGATCGGTACATAAGCAATATATAGTTTCGTCCGATATGATTATTATATATGATTGTGAGTCGTTATGTTTACTAGGGATCGCTACCAACTTGGGTCAGAAATGAGTTTTTGGTCGATAGCCAAATATATATGAACCTACAAAGTCACACATTTAATGTGCTGAAATGATAAGGGTTCGGATGATAATCTTCGAATGAGATACGATTTCTATTCATATCGAATAAGGATCCAATTAGAGGCTATATAAGGAGAGGTGTGGAGGACTGAGGAAGGCATTTCGAAACACATCCGTCTGCAAATGCATGGTGATCTCCTTGGTCGGGCCGGGAAGCTCGATGAGGCTGTGAAGTTCATCCGTGAGATGAACGTGGAGGACACTTTTTGGGGCTTGCAGGATCCACAAAAACGCCAATCTTGCAGCATATGCAGCAAGAGAGATCCTTAAACTGGAGCCTGATGACCAAGGTGCCCACATATTGCTGTCAAACATACACGCTGATTTGCGACAATGGATGTTTGAATAATTCTTGTGCATGATAGTTAGCATGTTTTAGCTTTCCTTATCTTTAGCTTTGCATGTATACAAGTAGAGCTCAGACGTGCCACTGTGTGCGCACTGAAGCACGTTCGTTTGTTCATGGCGAGTTTATAGGATCTGGAGTTAGTGATCCGTTTTTTCAGCTTGTAATCAGCTTTGTTTATATATCAATGGAAAGCCCAGAAAATGCTCTGTTCTTTTGAGGAGCACCAAAAACTGTGTTCAGTTTTCTTCAGCGTTGTGTTTACCAGTGCGTGTTCTGGGACCTGAGGTGCTGATTGCCGGCGTCTTAGAGGGACGTCTCTCCGGCGAGTACCTGACAATGGACAGATGCTGAGAAGACGTGGAAGGCGATGAGAGACTGAGGGGCAAAGGAAGAGCCTGGGCGAAGCTGGATTGAGCTGGGGAAACAGGTCCATGTGTTCGTTGCTGGTGACTTCACACCCATGCTCAGATGGTATAGTCCAGGTCTCCAGGAGCTGAACCGATTGGTCAGCATGGTCACAAACCTCGGCTATGTCCCGCAGACAGAGTTCGTGCTGCACGATCTCGGAAGCGTGCAGAAGGAAGATCTACTAAAATATCACTGCGAGAAGCTGGCAATCGCGTTTGGAACAATGAATTCAATGGTGGGGAAGCCTATCAGAATCATTAAAAACCTCAGGATCTGCGGTGACTGTCACGCATTCGCGAAGCTCGTCTCCAAGAGTGAAGGCAAGGTGATCATCATCAGAATAGCTAGTCAAAAGGAACAAAGGATAAAGAAGGCGAGAAAAGAAAAGGAGAAAGAGAAAGGCAAAAGAGCAAATGCGCAGCCATAAAAAGGCCCACGGGACGCCGGAACAGAACAAGCAAGACCAAGAAACGCGCCCTGGAGAATTCCGGCGTCCTCTTCGTCAAGCCCTAGAAGCCATGGTCCGTGGAGGCCGCCGGTAGAAAGAGGTGCGAGGAGGAGTGGTGGTGTTCTTCGTGAGGCGCGGCGAGATGTCGGTGCGGATAAAGGCGGTGGTGGACAGGTTCGTGAAGGAGCTCAAGGAGGCGCTGGACGCGGACATCCAGGACCGCATCATGAAGGAGCGCGAGATGCAGAGCTACATCGAGGAGCGCGAGCGCGAGGTCGCCGAGAGGGAGGCTGCGTGGAAGGCCGAGCTCTCCCGCCGCGAGGTAATGTACCCCAATCCCAATCCATGACTCGATTAATTCTCGGTTCAATCCCATCCTCCCCTATCGTCCTGGTCAGCATCTTGAAAGTATTAGCTGTTCCGTGATCAAGAACGGAAAGATCCCGATACTATAGCAGCGCGATGTTTTTCTTCGGAAATGAATTGATGATCTCACTGTTGATACAGTCTCAATTCTAGCTGGAAATGTGATTGAGATGATACCGAACCTGCACCTGCACTGTGTTTCTCGATGGGTTGGTGTCAATGTCTTTCAGTTTCTTGTGATGCTGAAGAAGTACATTGTAAGAAATTACTCCTTGCTTTACACTGTAGTAACGAAGGCAGCAGGGGGGAAAAAGCTGGCCTCTTTCAGTTCCGTGGAGAATATAGGCAACCATAGAAAGGTGACAGGTGAAGATAAGAATGTAAGAAATGTCCTGGAACTGGAAGCATTGATCCTCAAGTGGTCATAACTCATAAGTGACTAGAATAGAACATATCAGACTAGTATTCGTTGAGTTCTTAAGCAGGACAGGTCATTTTTTTTGGGGCTTTGAGGATTTTCCCACCCCATATAGATGCAATTGAGGGTTTGCCCTCAATGTGTCACTGACAGGTGGGTCCTAGGGCAAACCCTCAGGACCCACCTGTCAGGGACATATAGAGGGGTAAATCCTCAATTGCATCTATTTACACTGGCAAATCCTTAATTATCCCATTTTTTCTGTCTTCTGTATGTAGTAGATCATACATGAAGAGTTGTTAAACCCTCTGTTGCGCTTTTATCTTCTTTTCCTATTAATGAAATGACGTGCAAAACTTTGCGTGTTCTGCAAAAAAAAGATGTCGGATTTGTATATCTAACAGTGGCACATGTTGTCCAGTGTTTATGATTGGAAGTAAATCTACGTAGTCTAGGAATTGCACAGCTGATTGATTAAAGTACCTGCTAAAGAAAGAAATGAATTTGGAGCATGCTAATACTATTGAAATACAGTATTAATAGGGCCTCTGGAAGAGAGAGTAACATGATTATGAAGGTAAAACCAGAAAAAAAAATTGCACTACATATGGTCCTCGTTTTGTCAATAACTCAATATCCTATATTGTGAAATAACACAAGGAATTGACCTTGTATTGTGAAACGTAGGGAGCACCTCCTCCTTGTAAAAGTGGGAGTGTGGGATTGGTGGAGGTGACAGGATAGGTTAGGTGGAGGGAGGTGAGAAAGTGGAGATGAATATGTGAACCCTGCTAGGGTTACACTGATCCCATTTTGGGTACAGAATCTCATAGACCCATACACTCCTGATAGTTGTTAAGACTTTGTTTGTGAATCTGACAGTTTTGGAGATGAATTTAGTCCAGGAACTTATTGCATAAAAGAAGTTAATCCTTTAACTAAAAATCTAGGCTAGACAGCCTCATTACATAATTGAGCGATCCATTTTTGAATCCAGATGTTTTTGTTTTGATTGTTCTTATCTGTTCTTTTGTGTGGTAAGCGCCAGCAATAAGATGTATATCTTCCTAAGCTGCTTATAAACTATTGAAGACGATATCATTTGTCTTGCTTGTTTAGTTGCTGGTTCTCCAATTTTATCCCTCAATATAGTTTGCTAAGCAAAATCTGACAGCTTGTGCTGCTTGTAATCGGATTACGTGAGCAATTGTTTTGTGGGCACACCAGAAAAGTGTATTCGGAACCTAAAAGCCAAAACTAAATCATAACCTGACCTGACGAAAATTGAAAACAAAAGCCTTTAGTGTGGAGGTCTTCAAACTATGTAGCATCCTTATATGCTGGAAACAGAATATCAAATCAATATGGTAGTTTCCAGTTAGATGCCAAGTAGTATGTAGTCAAATAAACATTAATTTTCTCTATCAAATGCTTTGGAGGCTGCCATAGACGAACTCAAGGACCTTCTGATTTTAAATAATTATTTTGCCTTCTAATCATATCATTGCTTTGTAGCTATCATTGTTAACACTTCTTTTGGGACCTGCGGTATGACATGCTCTACTTGGTCTTGCGCAGGCTGAAATTGCGCGGCAAGAGGCAAGGCTGAAAATGGAAAGGGAGAACTTGGAGAAAGAAAAGAGTGTCCTCATGGGAACTGCTTCAAACCAGGATAACCAAGATGGAGCCCTTGAGATTACAGTCAACGGCGAGAAGTACAGGTGCCTTCGCTTCTCCAAGGCAAAGAAGTGAGATCAGAGCTAGGGCACTGAAGTAGCCGTGGATGGTACACCAATAGCAATTTTAATCCTTATATCTGATTCAGATTGGAGCAGTACAAGAAATCCCCAAGTGTTCCAAAACAAGTAAAGGAATCTCTTTTAAGCTGCTTGTTAGGTACTAGTCAGTAGTCACTGCCGCTCTCCTGTTCCCTAATTAATCGGATCATTGAACGCCGCATGAGATGATCAGATGATGCGGGCCTGGCGATCGAGTGTCCAGGTCTGCAGTAACATGAATGGCTTTCAATTAATTATCACAAGACAGGAGCCATATTAGGTCTATCTTCTGATTGCCAGCCAATGCCAATTCGACAACTATGGATGCTCCATTTTTTTGTATTTCTTTTAGAATTGGAGATGTCAGTTCTCCTTCCAATTGATAAATTTTGTGTTAGCTGTTGGGTTCAGAAAGGAGCTTTCAATTTGGATATGAAATAGACTGTATATCTTTTTTTTTCAGATTCAGTTGGGTATCTATGTAATGTGTAAGTTATCCAGGCTTTGTATTAATTTACTAGGTAGGTATGCGTGCTACGTTGCGTCTGGAAGACTTAGAGCAACTCCAGCAGGACCCCTACTTGAGCCCTCAAACCTCATATTTGAGAGCCAGAGCAAAAAACTGAACTCCAGCAAGGCCCCTACTTGGCTCTCAAAAATAGGAGGCCTCTCAAATGAGGCCTCCAAGCCCTCATTCCTAGGGGCCCCTACTCCGGCTCTCATTTTTCAGCTTTCCTCGTTTTTTGTGGAACATTTGTGCTTTCAATGTAAATTCGGAACAAATTTGAATTTAAATTTGAATATTCGTATTTGAATTCGTATTTGAATTCGGAACAAATTTGAATTTAAATTTGAATGTTATGTGATGAACTTTGTGCTTTCAATTTAAATTCGGAACAAATTTGAATTTAAATTTGAATATTCGTATTTGAATTCGAAACAAATTTGAATTTAAATTTGAATGTTATGTGATGAACTTTATGCTTTCAATTTAAATTCGGAACAAATTTGAATATTCGTATTTGAATTCATATTTGTGCTTTCAATTTAAATTCAGAATAAATTTGAATATTCGTATTTGAATTCATATTTGAATTCGGAACAAATTTGAATGTTATGTGATGAACTTTGTGCTTTCAATTTAAATTCGAAACAAATTTGAATTTAAATTTGAATATTCGTATTTGAATTCATATATTTAAATATTGTCTCTCATTGTGAAATCATAAATATTTTATTGTGTATTGTGCTTTTGTCCCATACATATGCATATAGTGTGTGAGGAAATAGAGGGAATTGAGAAGTAGGGGCCCTGTTTTGAGGGCTCCTGTTGGAGTGCAGCCCAGAAAACAGGGCCCTCAAAAGTAGGGGGAGCCCTCAAATGAAAAGTAGGGACCCTGTTTTGAGAGCTACTGCTGGAGTTGCTCTTACGGACGAAGTGTGGAAGGCTATCTTCAAGCAATTTCAAACAAAAATCTGAAAACATTTGCCGATAGGAATTAAATATTTACTAACAAAAGCTGTTGGCATCCTAGCGATAATCAATGGTAAAAATAAGCTAGACCTTGCAGAATACATGTTTCATTTTAAAATTCTCGTTTCACCGTTGTTTAATACATTCAGCTTCTAAAAAAGTGCTTCCAAAGAAACTTCTTAAGAGCGATCTGACATACGTATTGGCACATTGTGGCATGGCTGGTACACAAGTGACATCTGCACAACATAAAAAAAAATATAGGAAACCGAATGGAGAAACATATTAGACATGCAAGAGCTACAAATGATGTGAACTCTGCATCCTGAACATAAATCAGGCAGGAGTACCTTCCGTGCGTTCCTGCATTTTATAAAGAAACTGAAATATGCAGCGGATAGAGTTGCTGAAACACTTAAATCAGGCCGGGCATGTAGTGCAACCATAAACACGGATGTATGATTGAGAATTAACATAAACATGCCTCAACAGTTTAAAATTTTCTGCTTGACGCAAAAAAAACTTTTGCTGCTACGTTCTAATTCTTTCGATCTTACATATTGTCATGGTCAGAAGGTACTATGGCACCGTAGTAAGCAGCTGACCATGATTTTGCTAGTTGGAGCTATGACCACAGCTCTACTAGTCAGACTTATGACCACGGCTCTCTTGCAATTTTTTTGTATGGTTCATATTGGAGTATCTTATAATTAGTATACAAGTATACTTAAAGTGACAAAGTAGTATTTCAAATTTGTTTAAGTGGTATATTAGAGGTGGGTGTAATTACACTCGAGAGTAAAAAGTTATTTATCCAATATATATGCAAATGACTTTAACACTGCTAGTGACAGCGTGTGAAATTCAATGAAGTTACATTCAATCTTGACAAACTCGCCGAAGTTCGAGGACAACTCTCCAAATTCTTGATGGCGTAGGTCATACATAAGAATGGAGACTTCCACGCCAGTGATGATGATGAGATATTCAAACATTTGATACAATTATAATCACTTAAAAAATAGGAAATAATTTAGTTATTAAAATAGCTATCACAGATGGTTTGTAACAACAAACCGTCTGTGATATATGATATATCACAGACGATTTTTGGTATTAGCCATCTGTGATATATCAGATATCACAGATGACTATGTTGAAGAACCGTCTGTCACAGACTGTTTTTAGTATTAACCGTCTGTGATATGTGAGATATCACAGACGGCTATGTTTAAGAACCGTTTGTGATATCTGTTATATCACAGACGGTTTTTAATGTTAACTATCTATGATATATAACATATCACATATGACTATATTTAAGAACAGTACCTGATATCTGATATATAACATATGGTTTTATTGAAAAAAGTGTCTGTGTTGTAACTTATCACAGACGGTTTTAAAACCGTCTTGATAATCACCTGTTATCACATACACATAAATTCAGATAGTTCAGAAATCGTCTGTTGTATAGGTTTTGAACCGTCTGTGATGACTCATTCTGTAGTAGTGAATATTCAAGCAAGATCATAAATTTGGAATCAAAAGTCGTGATTTACCTAAAAGCAAAATTTTGTACAAAAATTCAACTTACGTGATAGAAAAAGAGACAAGGATTGCAACTTATAGTTTGGTCTCACAAATACTAGAGTAACAAACATGACCGACATATTAGTTTTTCCTTACAAAAACAAGATTATTTGGCACTGAGGCATACACGAAACAGAAATATACCTATTGTATTAGCCAAGAGCCAACAGTGAGATTAGGCCTATAGCATTATAGATGAGGGAGTAGTACAACACAGGGTGCGAACGCCCTCGTGCATGTGGGCCCCACGTAGCTCAGTGAGACACATGTCCTTACTTTTCTAGCTATTCAATCTTTATGCGACACCTCACTGTTAGCTTATTTCGATCTTTCAGTGATGTATGTGCGCTCAAGTCAAATAGTGCATGCTCGGGACCAAGACTTCTCGAATATATAATATTGCTAGTACAAGTTTCTGCGAGATCACTGTCTTAATTGATAATCTATATTCAAATTGAGAGCTAACTTTCCTCGCAGTGACCACTGGACTGGTCCACTGGAGGCATGAGTGAGAGTACCTGCTCTTGATAACGACTGTAACCAGAAAAGCCGGTGTTTGTCCTGCATATGTTTGTTTGCTCTCCTCAACCGTCTGACCTACCAATCCGTTCATCTGCGCTGCAAATATCTGCAGCAGTAAACTACATCTACGTTGGGCAACATTCCAACCTCTCCAAGATAGTAACATCATGCAATGCGACGCAAGCATACAAAATGTAGTATATATTGACTGGAATGAATCAAGTGATCGCTACTTCTCTGCAGATCCATCAGGCTTCCTGATGTTCTAGGCTGTATTCTGAACCAACAGCCTAGAGATTTCATGATCTCATCCCATTTCCCTGTGTTTGGAAGCAACCATGAGCTGCACACCAGGAGTCACACACCCAGGAAGAAAAACAGTGAGGGCAGCTAGGATTGTCAAGAGAAGGATCTGTTCATCTTGCATCTCATCTCATCTCGTGATCTGTGCACTTAGTCGGTCCCACGTGTCAGCGACAGAAGCATGCAAGAACCTTCTCTAGCACCAAGTGGTTAATTGGCAGGATGGCATTATTCATAGCCAGGCCAGCACAGGCATCTGTGCATACAACCGCTTAGCTGAGACCATAGTGGCAAGCTAGGTCAGGAGGAGAAGGTAAGGTACCCTGTACATGTGTGTCCCCTTCGACGGCGACTCATGCGCGACTGCATCTGCCTCGCCGGCCGGCCGCTGTCCCCGTCGATCTCCCTCCCAACTCACGCCCACAGGGACACACGCCATTCCATGCGAACGGTTGTTCGAGGAGGCTGCCGCCCACACGTGGCCCGGCGCGACTGCCTTTCCCCACGCTGATTCATTCCATCTGGATAAAAATCATTACAGATCATTTGCCTGAAGAAGAGCAGGCCAAGATCTTTTTTTTTCCTTTTCAGCTGTCTTTTTAATTTAAATTTCTTTCGATAATCATTATTTATCAGACTAATCAACCGTAGTTAAAATGTAAAAAAACAGAACCTAGACACTCGAACAGAGATCATGTGAATTTGGGGGCTGGGTGACTGTTAACACACTTTGTTACAGTTTCTGTGCTACTGGTTCTTTTTTGGCGGTCAAATTTGTGGCTGTGTTTGTAGAGTTTAGTAGGAAGCTAAACCCACGTATGGTAAAGCAAAATTGGCGATAAATTGGTGGCTTCCATCGAAGTTCTATGCTGAGAATGTGAGATTACCAAAAGATTCTTTTAGGACATGGGGCCAGCACTATTACAGTTTACCATATCACGTAACTTTAGTAGAATAAGGGTGCCTTTGGTTGAGCTTTTGGAAGCTGCTTTTGCTTCTAAAAAGCCAAAAGTTAACCAAAAGGGTGGAAACCAGAAGCTGCTTTTTCAGAAGCAGCTACTTTTGGGTAGTACAGTTTTGAAAGCACCTTGGACCCTGCTTTTGGCTTTTGACTTTCTGCTTTTTGAAATGGTGAAAATAGAGAGCTGTTTCACTGTTGTTTAAAGGAAAATAGAGATAGGAAGCAGCTACTTTTTGGTAGTACAGTTTTGAAAGCACCTTGGACCCTGCTTTTGGCTTTTGACTTTCTGCTTTTTGAAATGGTGAAAATAGAGAGCTGTTTCACTGTTGTTTAAAGGAAAATAGAGATAGGAGGTAAGTTTTATACTTGTTTGAACCAAACAGCTTACAGCTTTTGCACAGCCTACAACCTACAACAGCTTTTCTACAGCCCACAGCTCACTGCAGCTTTTTCAGAAGCCACAGCTCAACTAAACACACCCTAAATCACCACGGTATCTGATTCCTTAATCACGTAACTACCTAGTAGAGTAAATCACCACGGTACCTGATTCCTTAAACCATGTCGGATAGGAGTTACTAGCATCCGAAACCTAGAGATACCACCAACCAAATCTATCAAGGATAAAGCCTGCCCACATTTTCATCTCTACTCACCTGTTTTCCATGAAGAAAACAAGGGGGCAAATGAATAGATGGAGTATCTCGGCTATTTTTTAGATATATTAAATAAATAAAATTTTATATAGAGAAGATGAGAAAAGATAATATGCTATCTCTTATACAAGAGATAACTTACGCCCACAAAATAACTTAAATAGTGAGAGGGTGTAAGACAAAAGTTGTAAAAATAGTATAAAATAGTTAGAAAAATAGCTTAGTGTTGAAGAAGTTATCTCTAGTGTTATATTTATGTGAAGTGAAAGTCTTAGGAGCCACTCAGTTTGGTTGAAATAAACTGGCTTATGGATTATTTTATATTGTACCTGATAGTGACTTATTTAACATAATTAAATTTAAAAAACAGATTAGCACAACACAGATGATGCAAACGAATACGAAAAAAACAAAAAATATAAAATTAACAAATAATAGACTAAAAGTTAGAAGTTCAAACCGAAATAATAACGGGAAACAATGGGTCTGTTCTTTTGGTTAAAGTTTATAACTTTTGGTTGCGGCTTGTCACTTTTGGGCTGTTTGTACGAGAGATTATAGAGTAATAGAAACTCACGTGCGATTTTTACGGATATAAATGAAATCGGTACAGTATGTATTACAATTAACTAGTAGATTTTTATCTTAAAAATATTCTATTTAAAAGTTAATTATAAAAAAAAGTTAAAATATCGTTTTTAAAAACTGAAAATAACATGTCCAATCTTACAAGGACATGCTACCCTAAGAGCAAGTTTAATAAGGCTGACTGTGCTAGCTATAAGGGAATCTATGTCAGCATAGTCCTATGTGGAGGGGAGAGTAAAGGAGAGAGAGAGCCAAGCCGGCTCCCATGCAAGAGTCAGGCTATAGCACAGGAAAAGAGGCATTATCTATGCATGTACCAATAGAACTAACTGCTATACTCATGCATGTATTAAATGACCAATACCTATGTATGTATTAAATGATTGAGAGCTCTTGTAGAGACAACTTATAGCCAGCTTATTGTATGAGTTGGCTGCATCTTACCTTTTGATGACATGGAAATATATTGAAGGTAGCAGCTATCTATACTATTAAACTTGCTCTAAGACTATACAGTAGAAGCCGCCGCCGCCGCTCTCTCTCACCCCAAGGCTTCATTTCGTTCCAACTTCCAACGTGAAAGCGTCGAGTTGCACTATACATTTCCCATTCCCATCCCCAAGAACCACCCCCAAGAAACCAGGGGCAAGAACAGCCCACGGCCACCACTCCCCCTCTGCAGTCTGCACAAAGCTCGGTGAGAGGGGGAAAGAGCCCAATTCCCCAATGCCACCACCCGCCGGAGCGGCACTTTCGTTCCTTTTCTTCTGCATTTTTTTTGGTTTCTTGCCCGTGACCGGCGAGAGACTGTGAGTTCTTGGATTGATTCATCGGTAGGTAGATTTTCATTGGGAATTGTCCGCCTCGCGTTCTTGGATTGAGTTAGTGGCGTCGCGAAAAAGTTGCTCTCTCTCTCTTTTTCGGGGGTCCAAGCTTTTATCTGCGTCACACACCTGTGGTTCTTCTTATCCGGAAGGCATCCGAGGAGGCGGACCACGGGCGGCACGTGACGAGCAGTTGGCGATGGAGATCACGAAAGCAAGAAAGAGCAGCGGCGAGGGGCGGATGGTTGCATAAAGCGGTGGCGGGGATCCCTTCTTGGAGAGGAGGTCTGAATTCGTTCTTGAATTGAGTGGAGGAGACAGGAATCAAGAAATGGGCACCGCAGTGGATGCGGCGGCGTTCGACACGGTGGACGGGGTGGTGGCGGAGGTCGTGCGGCTGCACCGGTCGCTGCCGGCGCGGCCGGCGGTGGAGGAGGTGGAGGTGGCGGAGGCGCTGGCGCGGGCCGCGGACCGGGAGGAGCGGGCGCGCCTCGACGCCGTCGCGCGGCTGCGGAGGTCCCCCGCCGTGCCCGACGAGCTCTTCTACGTGGCGCAGGAGATGCACCGCGCGCTCGCCAGCTTCCAGTGCCGGGAGCAGAAGCGCGACGCCACGCGGCTCCTCGAGCTCGACGCGCTGCACGCCCTCTTTGACGACCTCAGCCAGCGCGCGTCCCAGTGCCTGCCCTCCACCTCCACGCGCGCCGCGCCGCGCATCACAGCGGCTGCCACGACCACCACTGCTGCCGCCGCTGCCTCCTCATCCGCCTCATCGGCGGTGGCTGCCGCTGACGGCAACAATGAGTGTCGCTTCTCGATGGGCACCAATGGGTCCAGCATGGAGAGGACGCTGGGGACGAGCACGGGGCGCGTCTCCATGGATGACAGCTACGTAAAGAATGCGAAGGCGGCAATGTGGGACGACAGGGTTGTGGCAACGAGTTCTCATGCACCGCGAGGAGCCGTTGCAACGAACTCCGTGGCGGTTCGAGCGGATGGCAGTTATGGTGAGATTTACCAAAATTGGAATGGAGTTTCTAGGTGTACTGCCATGGAAATTATTATGTGTTTTTTGAGTGAAAAGCTCTAAATTGGAAGCATACGCCCCGTTTCTTTATACGCATTTACCAAAAAAAAAGGAATTTTCTTAGCTATCGACCAGTTGATGTTTTGTAAATGGATAATTAATTGACCCCAGTAAAGATTGGAGCTGGAATTATGTGCATATTGATTATTCATTGGTTGATGATTGGGATTGCAGGAGATGATAAGGAGAAATTGAGCCTCATTAAGCTAGCTAGCATGATTGAGGTGGCTGCGAAGAGAGGCGCTCGGGATCTCAACTTCCAAGGAAAACTCATGGCCCAGATTGAGTGGCTGCCTGATTCAATTGGAAAGCTCATTGGGCTTGTCACCCTTGATATTTCGGAGAATCAGATTGTGGCTTTGCCGGAAGCAATCGGGAAGCTTTCTTCTTTGACCAAGCTGGATCTTCATGCTAATCGAATTGCTCAACTCCCTGACTCGATTGGGGATCTTCGCAGCTTGATTTGTCTCGATCTGAGGGGCAATCGGTTTACATCATTGCCCTCTAGTCTTGGCAGGCTGGTTAATCTTGAGGAGCTTGATGTGGGTGCAAACCGGCTCGTCTCACTCCCTGATTCAATAGGAAGCCTTACACGATTGAAGAAGTTAATCGTCGAGACAAACGACCTTGATGAGTTGCCTTACACTATTGGTCACTGTGTTTCACTGGTGGAGTTGCAGGCAGGCTATAATCACCTGAAGGCTCTTCCTGAGGCTGTCGGAAAGCTAGAATCTCTGGAGATCCTCTCTGTGAGATACAACAATCTCAAGAGCCTTCCAACTACAATGGCATCTCTCACTAAGCTGAAGGAGGTTGATGCGAGCTTCAATGAACTTGAGTCAATTCCTGAGAACTTCTGCTTTGTTACTTCTCTTGTTAAACTGAACGTTGGGAACAATTTTGCTGACCTGCAATCTCTGCCTCGCTCTATTGGCAACCTTGAGATGCTTGAAGAGTTGGATATAAGCAATAATCAGATTAAGGTTCTCCCAGATTCTTTTGGAAACCTGCAGCATCTCCGTGTGCTTTGTGCAGAAGAGAATCCTCTACAAGTGCCACCAAGGGAGATAGCTTTAAAGGGTGCTCAGGTGATTCTAGCTAACTTAAACTATATATGAGTCACCATTTCTGACATAGCTTAGTGACTGGTATATCCTTTTCTTTTTGACATGTTTTGTAGGCTGTCGTTCAATACATGGCTGACCATGTTGCCAAGAAAGCTACGAAGTCACAGCTAATGAAGACAAATAAGACTTGGGCTCAGTTCTGCTTTCTCTCCAGGCCTAACAAAAGAAAGCATGACCGGACAGACAATGGGACATGATTTGTGAATGCTAGGTGAGCATTGAACAGCTGTTTTCGTCATTTACTGCTGCGAAAATGGTTGCATCCTCTTAAATTGTTTGCCATCGAGTACGGGCTAATATTATGTGATGGCCCAGAGCTTGCCTTTGACGATGGTGCAGTTTTCTGTCGTAGAAGTAGAACCTAGATGGTTAGATTACATCAGACCTACTCACTCTTCTTTCCAATAGGCCATTTCGACTTTGAATAACCCTCTGAATATCCCTTGTTTAGCAAAAGAATCAGGAATTTGTGTGTAATTGCTTGTCTTCTTCATATGGCTGAGGTGGCCGAGTAAAGAGAGCTAAATTGCTGAACTTCGATAGGCCTGCAGTTCAACTTATCCATATGAAAAATTAGATACAACCATGAAATAAAGATTGTTGTTATTTATAGAGTTTGTATCAGCGCCTCTGGGGATCAATTTATTCTTTCTTTACAACCGCACCTTCTAAAATTCTAAAATGCTACAAAATCTGCATGATATCAGATGGTGCATAGCTTAACCTTATGCTCATGACTCGGAGATTGTTCAATTGTAACTAGCGGATTTACCCACGCAATTACGTGGCTAGATATTATGATATAATTGTCTTTGGTATACAGCTCTACTGTATATCATTAAAATAAAATTATATTTGCTATACATATATGATTAATCTGCGCTGTTATAATCTGGCTCTACCAAAATAAATGGTGGTGATGTTTCTCTTTTTTTTCTCGATTAATATGAGAATTTTCAGGATTTTTTTCTTTTTAGGATTATTGTAGGATTTTATTACCCTCAAAACGAAAGAGGTGTCTTGAATTTTACCAGATGTTTTTTTTTATTTATATAGATGAGTGAAGTCAGCCTTCAGGATATGGTGGTTTAACTCTATTAGCTCGCTGTTCTTTTTCTTTTCTTTTCTTTTTTGTAATTCTTACTGTTCTATGCCTTCTGGATGGTGGTTCTTGCAACTTGTATTTGTGTGTACCATCTTGCCGGGGGCAAACAGAAAACACAACATTTTGCCTTGTCTTGTTTCATTCTTTGATATTATTCCTTTTTTTTTTTGCTTGTAACATGGTGCATTCAAAAGACTCCAGCGGCTAGCTAATCGAACAATGCCAGCACGTGTTGTCGTTTAAGAATGAAAGAAAAAGCATGTGATGTACCTCTTTCAGATATACTCCCTCCATTAACTTTATATGGCACGGTTTGACTTGGCGTGTTCTTCAAAATTGAACTTTGGCCGTTAATATCTTCTGCCATATTTTGTTAATAACTAGTAAAGCATGATCTTATGAAATTAGTTTCACACAAATCTAATGGTATCACTTTTGTATTGCTAAACCTATGTACTGTTGGAGTAATAATTGTTGGTCAGTCATTACAGTTTGAATCTTAAAATACTGGGCGCGTTATAAAAAATCAACGGAGGGAGTATTTGTTAACATTGTTTCATCTATATCAAGTACAATTTAATTGTGTTTTTCGAACGAAGAAAGGCAAATTTATTTTGCCTATCCAGCAGAGGTTTTCAGATGTGGATTATATGAAACGTTGTAAGGGCAAAGTGACAAATCTGATTTTTTATATGAATGCATGCAGCATATGGCATTGTTAGGTTAGTATTTATGTTACAAGCTGGCGATGAACTGAGATGATATATAGTGCCAGGGGCATCTCTCTCTCAATATTGAGGGTCTCATGCTCCCAACAATAATAATTTCCTTTGGATCATTACAATGAGTTCTCCAAAATGCGGAGGAGACGACGACTTGATTGATTTATCATGTACAGAGAAGATAAAAGCTCAAACGTCTCCTGTCGCCTTTACAAGTATCCATAGTCCATAATAGTTGGTCACAGTGGTGATCAGTGAGACTATCCCATCTGAACATGCAACCGGCAAACCGATCACCTGATTTTGCCTTCTTTCAGGGAACATCAGCCACTGTTCACCGATCCATGATAGCAACGAGATAATGGAAGCTTGCAAGTCTTGCATTTGCAATGCCTCCATCAGTGCTGCTCACAGTCCCGGAATAATTCAGCATTATTGATTCTGATTTCTCCGTCCCTACGCATCATCAGGTTCAGATTAGATCGTGTTCCAAGCTGCAACTAATTAATCCCATGCCAATGCCGTCGAGCTGGCTGGCGCTGGCCCCCTCATTATTTGAGAAAATTGATGATTTGCCATCTTCAAGAATGGGCTTCGCACTTTTGCCACTCTCAACGTTTGTTTCGCAAAAATACCATATAGTACATTAATCCCTTGATTAGTATGCCATTTCATCCCTTTAATTCATTTTCATTTTCATTTTCTAATTTCAGGGACTAGAAAAGACCCTTCTACCCCTGGCTAATTCATCTTCTTTGTAATATCGGGACGGGAGGGTTTTTTTATGGTTTGGTCCGTGTATTCTTTCTGTATTGTGTAACGTATACTACGGGAGGGTCTTTTTATGGTTTTGTCCTTGTATTCTTCTGTATTGTGTAACGTATACTGCGGGAGTTGACTGGTCAAGTCAAAACGAATTTTTGGGTGATTAAACTGGGCGTGTAAAGGAAGGCGAGTGAGACCGTGACAAGTATACTAGAATGGCCTTTGGGGTTTAATTTTTTAATCCTTCTAATTATGTTCAAGTTTGAATTAAATGCCAAGATATTACAAAGAAAAGGAATCATTGGCCTATTTTTTGGCTGAGGTTTATGGTTTTTGGCTATCGCTTGTGGCCCAACGCAGCACGTATTTGTATAAAAATCCATAATATAATGTCAGGGGTAGAAGGGTCTTTTCCAGTCCCTGAAATTAGAAAAAGAAAAAGAAAATAAATTAAAGGGATGAAATGGCATACTAATCAAGAGATTAATGTACTACATGGTATTTTTGCGAAGCCAACGTTGAGAGTGGCAAAAGTGCGAAGCCCATTCTTGAAGATGGCAAATCATCAATTTTCTCATCATTATTTGGTGCCAAACTTATAAAAATCCTCCCAAAATCTATTATAATATTTAAGCAGAAGCAAAAGAAGCCATCAGCCCATCACGTTTACTTTCAAGGGCTAAAATTTTCCATATTAATCCGTGGAAAAAAAAGAAAGATCTATACCGTCGATTGTGGTGAGTCCAGATTATAATGGTCTAGATTAAAAGAAAAAGTCCATATCAAATACAATATAGAAATAACTAAAATTCAAAATAAAAATGTAAAATAAAATAGTATTTCGATTTCCACATAAATTCCTAAGGAAAATCTCTATGGCAGCCTGGAGGCCATTGTATTAAGAGTACAATGAACAAAGGGACCAATTCGAGGTCTGGATGGAACTCTGAGCAAGAAATTAAACATTCAAACTGTACTTCACCTTCTTTAAGTGCATCTTGGGTTATTACAATCTGTTAGCTGCCTTACACGCGCAACACTTGCTTTTACTAATGCGAGAATCGCAAGAAAAGTTTGGTCAATAGCGTTATACAACACAAAAAAAAAGACTGATGCTTACGGATGCCATCATGATTTCCTTAGCTATTGCACCAGTAACGGATGCCAAGAAGCAAAACAAGTCTAAGAAGGCAAGAGGCAACGTAGAAAGAGAAATATCATGTTTACTTTTAAGGGTAGGAATTATCATGTTTAATCGGAGTAAAAAGAGATAAATCTACACAGCCGATATTTTTGGGTCCAGATTATAACGCCATAACGGTATAGATTGGTCCAATTGATTTTAGAAATCTACACCAGATACAAATATACAACTGTTATACTTTTTATTCAGTTGAAAGCAAGAGATATGCACCGGTGTTATTACATTTTCAATTGGCTAATTAAATCGGAACGATAAAGAGTCCTACTAGCTAGGAAAAGCTCTATCGAAAAAACCCATTATAAAAATCAGGCACTACTAGCCCATCAATCTTTGCAGTCCCCCATCTCGGCTACAATGCGGGCTCGACATCGCTGAAAATGGCTTTCCTGTTCCCTTCTTTATTCCCCTCTCTATCCCTTTTTCACATGTTGCGCATCAGCATGGAAGCAGCTGGCAGAATCAATGAATGGAACTAATAGCATGCTGCCACGTAAAAGGGAAATAGGGAGGTCGGGGAATACAAAAGGGAACAGGGAAGCTTTCATTCGGCATCGCTAGGGAGATAAGGACGCATCCCTGCCGAGTCCTGAGTAAGAGGAGGCACCAGGGAGCGCGGATCGCCCAACTGGGTGTGGCGGCTGCTCGGGGAGCCGACGCGGGGTTGAAGACAATGAGGTCGCCATGGCGCATTGGAGCAGAAGAATGACGTAGCGGAAGAAGTTACGGGCTACAGTAATTCGTGCTGGATGCACAGCTGCATACACAATCAAGACGTTGAAGAAGAAACTAACAACACGCATGTGCATGTATACATGTAGCCATGCATGGCGAGGGAATAATTAATGGCAGCGTCTCATCAAAATTGAGCCGAGGGCCCCGTTTGATGTATCAACAAGTTCATCGCAAAACTTAAGTTGCTGAGGAAACGTGAAGGTACAATGATCAATATATACTTTAACATGGAGAGAGGGAAGGCAAAGCATATCAAGGAGGATAAAAGTTGCCATGATACTTACTGGAAGGATAGCTTTAGAAGGTACGTGCCGAGCTTACGATCTACCAAATCTAATCACTAAGTGAAAGTCAAAAGCCAACACACTATAAACACATTTTTTTTGCATTTTTATTCCGTAAGTTTTAAGCTTATACCTCCTAGGCAACATATAGTATGTAATCACCTTTTGTGGTGTACTCATGCAACTCACTTAGGTATCGTACTAACATGGAAATTTCTCAAAAAAAAAATCTAGATGTCTTCTCAATTTACTTTACATGTGTATGAAATTTTAAATTCAAATTCATTACATATTAAGAGTAACAAAAATAAGAAAAATCTAACAAACGGTAAATCAAAAGGAAATGGAAAAAAGAAAAAGACATATGCTACTGTTCCACTAAACTTATCTTTTTATTTATTCTAACATATTTTGAACTTGAGCTTTGATTTTAATGGGTTCTATGCTAGAACAATCTATAGACTACATCATAGCATCTTTTTGAATTTTTTTTATGTACGTTTGGTACCCAACTGATTTCATGAGTTCATATAAGTTGGAAAGAAAGTCAAGTATGACTAGCCACGCAATTGCGCGGCCACTACTACATTCACTCTTACATGCTAGAAATTACCATGTTAATTAATGAAAAAATACATCGTCTATTTTTTGTGTGAATACATTGCTTATTTGTTAGTGGAACCAGGCTTATAATGGTTCAGATTAATCATCTACCAAACATTATATATATATATATATATATATATATATATATATATATATATATATATATATATATATATATATATATATATATATATATATATATATATGTGTGTGTATGTATGTATGTGTACGTACATACGTATGTATGTATGTATTAGAATAGTAAGATACAACTCTAATTTGAATATATGACACATTCTACGAAGAGGTGGAATCATACATTATGTAGACCAAAGGGTGGCATGCAGATTAGCGAATTTTGGACACTATTGGACCCATGGACACCCGAATTTCCATTTTTGGCCTCCAAATGAAAAAAATTCCAGATTTGGACCCTCCTCACCGCACGTTTACGACAGAGCGACACATGTCCCGGTCGTGCGGTGTGGTACCGCACAACCGGTCGTGCGGTTAAAACCCGAGTCGTGCGGTCAAAAATCGGTCGTGCGCTCAAAAAATCGGTCATGCGGTCAAAAAATCGGTCGTGCGCTCAAAAAATCGGTCATGCGGTCAAAAAATCGGTCGTGCGCTCAAAAAATCAAAACGGGCGGCCGGCGCAGAGGGCGAGGCGGTCGTGCGGTGTGTGACCGCACGACCGGTGCTACAGTGCGGTCGTGCGGTACCACACCGCACGACCAGGACACGTGTCGCGCTGTCGTAAACGCGCGGTGAGGAGGGGTCCAAATTTGAAATGTTTTTCATTTGGGGGCCAAAAATGGAAATTCGGGTGTCCATGGATCCAATAATGTCCAAAATTCCAGATTAGCTAGACATTCAACCTTAAAGTGGGTGGATGACGGAAATCTTCTAACGGTGGTGTTATATGCATTTAAAATTATTTCAAGCAGAATGTATGGGCCTATTTGCAGAAAATATTATAATTCCAATAGAAATCCTACAAAATTCCCGCACGCCTAGGTTTAAAGTTACTAGCAGCATAGGCGCGGCGACACGCCGCGCCAGCCACCGTGTGCACCGAAGTAAAAGAGGCGATAATTTGTGAGGAGTTTTTTTAAAAAAAAATCGAGGACACATGCGTATTTTCGAAAAAGTTAAAGGGTTTTTTTCGTAAAAATTGAGGACCCGTATGTAATGAAATGAGGACCCGTACGTAATTTAGAAAACCGCGGGGCGCCATCCTGCAAATTGGAGGGGGTTTTCAGAAACATTCACCGCAAAAAAACCGTCAGGGACCTGTTCGCGAGGAAAAAGGACCTATTTGCGAGGAAAAAAGACCTGTACGTAATTTCCGGAAAACAGAAGGAATCTCCCTCCCCAGCCGTACCGAAATCCCCGCGCCACGCGTCGGCCGGAGCACGGGCGCGGGGTGACGTGGCCGAGCGGGGGCGCGGCGTTTCCCCCGGTCGGGGTAGTATTACGATATTTCCTGTCCAGGCATGGAAGAGTTTATTAGAGATTGAACAAGCGTCCTTGAAGTTGCGTATCGATTTGACATAGTGCTACAAGGAGCAAACAGATTGGCTGTTGAAGTAGAGCTCAACCTTTCAAAGGAAAAATAACAGAATAAAATAAGCGGGTTAATTTTTTTGATAAGTATAATTTTTGGGGAATTTAAGTCGGAATTGAAAGGGAGAAGAAAGAAATCAATCGATACGCTTGTTTGGGTTTTTTTTGATGGCTTATGGCTGAAAAGCACTGTTGCTGACTGAAAAAACACTGTAGCTGACAGAGACTTATTTAGCATAATTAAATTTTAAAAATTAAAAAATATAAAAAAATATGTTAGCCCATTACGTATAATACAAACAAATACGGGAAAAAAGAACCGGCAAAAAAGCTCAACAAAAAGCTAAAAGTTTAGAAAAAGACGAAATTTATGAATAATGAAAAATAAATCGAAAGCTAAAAGCTAAAGCCAAAACGATCACAGCAGATGAGTAAAAGTTACTATTGAGAGTACCGCTCGATATAAATGTTGAGCCTATAGGCCGTACATGAGGCGGGCTATTGTTCATCAAAGTGTATTTGAATATTACGTTTTTAAGATCCACACAACGTATCATGCCCGATTTGATTTAATCAAACTAATACATTCAGTTATATTTCCTCAAGATGTTTTGTGACTTCAAAATTTTATTATCGTTTTAAATCTTCATCTTAGAACCTATATATCCCAAATATTATATAAAAGATATTCTACACCATTTAAGTTGTTACTTAATACTAAAAAATATATACGAAATCTAGCCGTGTAACGTATGGTCACCGTACTAATTTATAATATAACCAAAGTCTATCCTCTTAATCATTGTATGCGTATTTTGCACAAAAACTCATACTGATAAAATTATCCACATTCATCAACCCCAATCGAGCATGCCATCCTTGTACATTCTTACATTATTTGAGGCCGGCTAGTACACTTACCAATTGGACCATATAAGTTTGTCGAGGACGAAATACCGTCAAAGTCCAATCCTCAATTCCTCATACATACACATAACCATAGCTATTGGTAATATTTAAATAAAGAATAGGTAATTACACTAGCCAACTCTCCAAATAACAGGTGTTCGTATTGACTTTTACTTCTGACTTCTATTTAAGGTCTTGTTTGGATCCCTCCATCTAAAGTTTAGTCACTAAATTTTAGATCTAAAGTCTCCAAACAGGTGGTCTAAAGTTAGATCTAAACTTTAACTAACCTCTAAAAAACACTTTAGACCATTAGTCCACCAAAGTGAACTAAAGTGGTCTAAAGTTTTGGGTTCTTAGGCACAAAGACGTGTTTACCCATGCATGTTGGTCTCTCACCTCCTATTTAATGGCTGACGCACGAAACGAGGAGAGGTAGTATAGTCTTTTTGAAACTTTAGTCCTGTCCATTAGTACAGGATCCAAACAGGACCTTCGACTAAAGTTTAGTGGCTAAAGTTTAGCCAACTAAAGTTTAGGAACTAAACTTTAGACCATGGGATCCAAACAGGGCCTAAAGATGTTCATATTGACTTTTACTTCTGATTTTTGCTTAAAAAATTCAGAAGTCAATATAAACACCTGACTTCTGCTCAAAGAATTCAGAAGCCAATATAAACACCTGATTTCTTAACATAGTTTCTTCACTTCTCCCGCTCCAATCTCACTCCGAGGTTAAGGTAGTAGGTTACGGATACATTACATACTCTGCTCCTCTCAATTCCATCTCACACACGTATCTTTTCCTCAGTACTATTTAATTTTCGCCAAAAACCATAAACACCCTAAGCAGCACCGCATTCAAAAACCCAGATTCTATGCAATCGTACAGCTGGCAGGGGGCAGAGACGGGTGCGGCTCTGGTGCTGTGCCCCCTGCACGCGCTAAGTGCGGGGGTGTGCCTAGGAGCCGCCACGTGTCCCCAAAAACTCAAAAAACTTCCGAAAAATTCTAAAAAAATACTTTAAAAATCCAAAAAATTGTAAAAGTATAAATCAAGAAAAAATTTTAAGTACTTACAAAAAAATAATTTTTATTTGTAAGAAAATACTTTTTACAATTTTTCGGATTTTTAAAGTATTTTTTAGAATTTTTCGGAAGTTTTTTTAGTTTTTGGGGACACGTGGCGGCTCCTGGGCGCACCCCCGCACTTAGCGCGTGCAGGGGGCACAGCACCAGAGCCGCACCCGGCAGAGACGAATGGTGGTGGCGGGTGGGACCCGGCGCGCAGCTGGACAGCAGGGGAAGGACTCTGCAACTGGGGGGGTCCATCTCCCATCCGCCCGGCCCAAATCTTCGTGCGGTGCGGTCCATCCAACCTCAGATCTACCCGAAATCCCCAAACTGCCCCTGGGCGGACACAAGTATGAGTGCAGGGGCCCGTTACGAGCTGTACAAAAAAACAGCACGCGCGTTGAGTCTTGAGACGCCGCGGCCTCGCCGTGATGGGAGTAACGTACCGGAGGCTGCCGTCGGCGAGCCGGTGGAGAGGGGGAGCGGGCGGCGGGGGAGTGCGGGCGAGGGCGTGGGTGGTGCTGAGGCGAGTGGCGGCCAGGGTGGCGGTGCGGCTGTACGCGGCGAGGAGGAGCTGGGCCGCGCGGCTCGGCGGCGCGAGGCGGCTGACGTGGGCGGGGCTGTGCGGGAGGGGCGCTGCGGTGGCTGCGGCCGCGCCGCCGCCGAGGAGGAGCTCAGCGGCGCCCGGGGTGGGGTACGATTCGGCGAGCTACGCGCGCAACTTCGACGACGGGATGTGGAAGGCGGAGGAGGGCGTGTTCTGGAGCACGGGGTCTTTCGCCGGCAGGTTCGCCCACCACGCCACCGGCACCACCACGCCGCCGGCGCCGGCCAGTGGTAGTAAGTCCATTTCGAGCTCGAGTAACTGACAATGGATACAACAACATTTCTCAATTCTCATGGCGTTTGATTAGTGTGGATCGAAACTACGCAATTCTTGTGCCAGATTACAATTTGATTGTGTTTTGTTCCTCCTTTTCTTTTCTTTTTCTGCTGTATTCAATGGTGCACGTTAGGACAATACGACATGCCTGGAAAATGACTAGGCTGGCTTGTCAGTGTTGAGCTCTGACGATGCAGTGAATCCGGAACAGCTGGCTCGTTGGCTGATATTCTTTTTTTGATAAAGGATATAAAATTCGGCCTATATCCACGAGGGATATACACAGCCAAAGGTTACACGAACTCTTAGGCTCAAAGCCTCATAACTGAAGAGCAAACAACAACCAGAAAGAGAGCTTAAGGACTAAGAGAAAAACTAAAAAGACTAAGTTTTAGAACTTCTTCTCCGTCCTTACTTTCAACCAAGACCCTATCCTCAACCGACTGCGCCATCCAAATTTTGGTCTACTTTGCGTGAAGAAGGACCTCCTAGGCGACGCCTCTAAGAAGACGACTAGGGTCGCCAACGCCGCCCGCCTCACCGAGGCAAGGTTTTCACCTAGAGATCAGAAAATATGAGGGCTGTGGAGTGCCATGACAACACCTCCAGGAAGGAAAATGGCGCCCGAAGGCGTCATCATTGTCGGGACCGGTAAGAACACCAGCAAGGCTTTCGTCAGCACCTCCACAGCACCCCACGCACTACCCACATACAAAAAAGACCACCACCACCACATCAGAGTCCTGCACACCTCAAGGCCATGGCATAGCCACCCTTGAAATCCACGAAGAGCCGCTTCCTGCAAAGTCCGCCTCTTTAGAAACCACTAAGCGACGCCTACAAAGGACTACCTGCTGCCACACCAGACACCAAGCACCAATACCAGCTTAGCCTTCACCGGTCGCCGCGGGATGCCTCAGGCACCCATCAGCCAAACCGCCTGCCGCACTATTCCCAGGCTCTGTCGGACCTCGGGTTAGCAAACCCAGATCCTCTGTGGTTCCACCGCACTATTCCCTGGATCAGTAGATAGTGCTCACAGATACATTACTGTATATCAAAAACATACCACGCGGAAGCGTAAATAATACAGTAGTACTTACTCATGGGCCGATTGGGCCGAAAACAATAAAATGCAGCAGCGGAAACTTCACACAGGTGGGACCCGCAGGACTTGCCCACAGGCAGCCAACTGGGGTTCGCGACCTAGTCCATGGCCTCATCGTCTTCCAGCTCTGTCGACCCTTTTTAGGCATCGCCGGGCTTGACTTTATTCTTTATTTCCTTTCTGACTGAATGATGGCAATTAAGCCAGAATGAGTACGATGATACTCAGCAAGTCACCACACAGGATGCAGTAATAATAGATGCAAGCTATCAAGGGAGGCTTGAGTTTCTTTTATTTGCTAAAAGCATTGTTTTGGAATTACAGTAAGTAGGAAAATCTCCTGAGACGTAGTAAATTTAACTGAAACCCGTTTTATGAAATTGATAGTGAGAATGCGATTATAATTGTAGTGTAGGTTACATCCACCTTTTAAAGTGCATGGCTACCTCCACCAATGCTAGTTTTCGCCGCTGGAGTACATCTCTCCAGGAAAAGTTCCAAATCAGAGTACATCTCTTCTGATAGGTTTTTATCCCACCCACAAATATTTTTGGAAATAGAACTAACTCGAGGAGAATCCCATGTCCGCCCTTGACCGTGGGCACGGCTATTCGAATAGTTTTGACTCTGTAGAGTTTGTACACTTTCACCACAAGAGACGATCCACTCGTTGCCCCACACGATTTCTTAGTCATGCGGTTGAGTAGATCATCACAATAACTGTTCAAAATATCGAGCCCCTTTTGTCATCTCACTTTATGGGCTGCTCCCACTTGCGGTGGGTCCCATACTTTGCACGGGATGTAACCACGGAAACTAGCGCATTCGGACTGCAACTCTCCACAACGCTAGCACGGCTGGAAACTTCACCCTGCACTCGGTGTCCCTTTAGGCCTTCTCTTGCCCTTATAGCATCCTCCTTTCCCCTACCAGTGAGATGAGTTCCGGGGGTCCAATAGATTTACTTAGCCAAGTTGCATTTTGCAGACTTGTGGCTGTACTGTTTTACACGAAGAAGTCATCACAGGATTAAGTCCTTAATGCGTCCAGGCGGTTCATTCCACAATCCAATGTGCTACTTCCACACCCACCACTCTTACCACCCGCCCAGACAGGTATAGCATGTTTTGAGGGTTTTGAGAAGCATTAAGCAGTTGTAGCAAAATACTCAGCCACGTACATCCCATGATTGTCCCAAAACAAATTCTTATGTTTTAAAGATTGATGATCTGGGCAACTAGTGCCCGGGATTTTGACAAGACTAGCATGGCATTTTAATTCGACTTATAGCTAGTAAAGTTATCATTAAAATCTATGGCGACAAGGATAAGGTGATTCAAGTATCAAGGGATGACATAATAAATTAATACAACATCAAGTGGGCATGTAGCTACCTTAAGCTTTGACATATATTTGCATAGTAAATTAAGCATGCAAGTTGATAGTTTAAAAGAACATAATTTTGCATAAAATGTAGGATCAATATGATCAAAGTGATGACTTGCCTTGCTTGGTGTACCATGGCCTTGATTGATCTAAGTCAAAGCCTACTCAGTCAGTGCTTATAATTTGCTGAGCTTCGCGTTTGCCCGAGTCTCGATCCTGTTCGAATCCGTCGCCTCGTCGAGTCTTCCGATTCTAATACGCGGCAAAGAAAAGAAAGACCAAATAAATCCAAACACCTTAAATGCCCGATTAAATTTAGATTATAAATTCATTACGATTTGAGAATAGAAGGACGATTCGGATTAGTGTGCTGTAAACACAGCAGGAGATTAATTGGGCGAAGAAATGAGGTGGCAGAATAGCTTTACCGTGAGGGAAAATTAAGATAAGAAGGGATTCGAGATGGAGGAGTATTTTACAGGAATATACCCCCTTTTGAAAAGGTAGAGGTCAAAACATAGCCGATCGGGGCAATGCGAGGTTCTACCATTTACTTGATAACTTTCTCATTATTAATTTTATATTTATCAAGGAAGTCCCGTGAGTCAGGCAAGACGTACGGACAGATAAAAGGGGTTAGCGAAGATAGTAAAGAGGAATAGAACTTTGTAATATTAGGATGTGGAAGCTTTACAGGAGATGAGTATAATTTCAATTACTCGGTGTAACTTCGATATTTCATGTGGCAATACTAATTTGAGATTGCGACTGCCAACTTAATGAACCCATCTTTTAATAGTTTTATTGAAGTATGGAGTTGGTCATTTTAGCCCAATTTACAAGGTTGATTATTCTGCTTAATTAACAAGGTTATTAGAAATGGTCGTCGATTGTGATTTGCTGGAGGGGGTGTTATGAATCAATATGGATCTTCTTAATAAAGCTATTTCTTTCATTGGTAATTATTCTCAACCATTAGATTTAGACCCTGAGATAATGGTTAGAGATTTGGGTGTGAGAAGAAAATTAACAATGGCTCTTTCTGGTTCAAGAGTTCTTAATCGTAAACATCTGTTATTTTAAATCTTAGTATTTTAAGATAAATGTTGAAGTTTGTGCCACAATTATTTTAAGCACTTTTGAAAAGATAGCTTCCATGATTTTAGAGACGAGTAAACCACACTTGATATTTTATGTGGCATGCAATTGACTTTTGAGAGGTAAACTTAGTAAGCAGGGTAGGTTTTAAGTTCTCACTATTTGAAATGTTATACTTGATGTTACATTCTTTCTGATGATGCTACTACTTGTTCTGGGCTGCCATTTTATTAGTTGTTACGGCCTTAGACAAGATGAAATGGGTACGAATATACTATCAAATGTCATAACTAAATATTCTAGCAATGATATTGTTATTATTGTATTAACTTCATGTTAATTTCTTGATAATAGAAAGAGAGTTCATGGAATAAACTTATTTTAGTTAAGCTTCTCCACAAGGGTAAATGTATTAATCTTGAGGGGCATATAAATGAACAATGTTAATTTGAGTGCATAAATCTTTTTATTATGGATTTATAAGTGATTCTTTTATCCTTGTTACTTATCCCCAATTTATTTCAATATATGCTTGATCAGAGCACAGAGATTCACCATTTAGCCAAGGTAAAACTTTATAGCTTTTCTCAGTTGGGCCCACATGACAGCCACCGAGAGGGCTGCTCTTGGCTAGCTCGAGACAGAGCAGGGCAGCAATGGAGGGAAACAGGGAAGGGGGAAGCGCCGAGCTTGGCAACGGTGGCGTCGGTGGGGAAAGGCCGGGGAGGTGGCGGCGAACAGTGAAACGGGATGCCCAGGCGATGAGGAGGCCCACAGTGGCAGCAGCTCCCGCCGGGGTGGTGTCCAGGCAGGCTGGCGGCGGCCTTAGGTGGTCGACGGTGAGGGAGAAACGAGGCGCCGGCGACCGGGGAGAAGAGGGGAGAAATGGGCGCGCGCAGAAGCATGAGCGGGAGTACAGGAGCTCACCTGGGTGACCGATGCGACCGGAGGGAGATGGAGGCGAGCCGGCGACGTGCACGAGCGGCGGCGCGGGGAGGCGGCCGTGGCGAGACGGCTCGGGTGGCGGAGGGTGCCGGCCGACGGTCGGAGGAGCTTCGGGTGGTGGAGGTGCGGCTCTCACCGCGATGAATTGGTTGGGGACCGACCGAGGGGGATGCGGCGGCGAAAACAGCGGTGGCTGGCCGGAGGCGGAGAAGAAGCGCATGCGGCCTGCTCGGGCGTCGGCTTTCCGATTAACGGTGAGGGGAGGCGGGAGACGACTGGAGGCTTGAGGCGACGCGGTCGATTGGTGGAGGGAGTGGCCGGAGCAGCGGAATCGGTGCGAAGTGGCAGCGGCCGACGTGAGCTCGGACAGCTCGAACGAGCTCCAATGGGGAGAAGGAAGAGGAGGCGAGCTAGGGGCCCCTTTTATAAGCGAGCGCGCGTACGGCGGCGGCATGGGTGGCGCGTCCGGAAGCATGGGCGAGGCGTACCGCCGGCATGGCTACGCGTCCGGCGGCCTGGGTAGCGGCATGGAGTAGGGGGATGGCGCCAAGGGTAGGCCGGTGGTAGGGTACTGGCGCGGAGGTGACGGGGGGGGGGGATCCGGGGGCGGCGCGAGCTGGGGGCGGGGCGGGAGGCGCGGGCCGGGCCGGCTTGGCGCGACGGAAGGAGAGGGAGGAGGAGGAGGAAGGAAGAAGAAGCAGGGAGGAAGGGGATGCGCGCGGTCGGGTGGGCCAGAGGCCACAGAAAGGGAGAGCGGGCCGGACGGCCCGGAGGAAAAGGAAAAGAAAAAGGGAGCAGGCCGAGGGAAAAAAAAAGAAAGGGGCCGGGCCCCAAAAGGGATTTTGGTATTTTCTAGAATTCCCGAATTTTGGGATTTAAGATTTGGTTTTGGGAGTCCAGATTTCAAATTTTAAATATGAGAGCAATACTTCCAAGGGGGATTGTATCTCTCTCATTTTGATTTTCAAACTTGGTTCTTGATCCCAAGATTTCGAATTTTATTAATTGGGCTTTCGGCAAGAAAATCCAATTCGAGAGATTTGAACTTTGGCAAAAACTTTTTGAGAAGCACTAGGAAAAAAATGATTAAAGGATTTTAAGATTTTTTTTAAATTACACTAGCTCCCTATTTGGGATGTTACAGCCGGCCAGTGGTAGTAAGTCCATTTCGAGCTCGAGTAACTGACAATGGATACAACAACATTTCTCAATTCTCATGGCGTTTGATTAGTGTGGATCGAAACTACGCAATTCTTGTGCCAGATTACAATTTGATTGTGTTTTGTTCCTCCTTTTCTTTTCTTTTTCTGCTGTATTCAATGGTGCACGTTAGGACAATACGACATGCCTGGAAAATGACTAGGCTGGCTTGTCAATGTTGAGCTCTGACGATGCAGTGAATCCGGAACAGCTGGCTCGTTGGCTGATATTCTTTTTTTGATAAAGGATATAAAATTCGGCCTATATCCACGAGGGATATACACAGCCAAAGGTTACACGAACTCTTAGGCTCAAAGCCTCATAACTGAAGAGCAAACAACAACCAGAAAGAGAGCTTAAGGACTAAGAGAAAAACTAAAAAGACTAAGTTTTAGAACTTCTTCTCCGTCCTTACTTTCAACCAAGACCCTATCCTCAACCGACTGCGCCATCCAAATTTTGGTCTACTTTGCGTGAAGAAGGACCTCCTAGGCGACGCCTCTAAGAAGACGACTAGGGTCGCCAACGCCGCCCGCCTCACCGAGGCAAGGTTTTCACCTAGAGATCAGAAAATATGAGGGCTGTGGAGTGCCATGACAACACCTCCAGGAAGGAAAATGGCGCCCGAATGCGTCATCATTGTCGGGACCGGTAAGAACACCAGCAAGGCTTTCGTCAGCACCTCCACAGCACCCCACGCACTACCCACATACAAAAAAGACCACCACCACCACATCAGAGTCCTGCACACCTCAAGGCCATGGCATAGCCACCCTTGAAATCCACGAAGAGCCGCTTCCTGCAAAGTCCGCCTCTTTAGAAACCACTAAGCGACGCCTATAAAGGACTACCTGCTGCCACACCAGACACCAAGCACCAATACCAGCTTAGCCTTCACCGGTCGCCGCGGGATGCCTCAGGCACCCATCAGCCAAACCGCCTGCCGCACGACAGGGCCGCAAGCCAACCACCACCGTCGCCAACCGCAGCATCCGACCTCCAGCCAGACCCATGCCGGGCTCCGGCGACCAGCACCGCCGCTGGCCCAGCGAAGCATTAATGCGATGGAAGCGGAGGAGGTGGCGCCTGCTGCGCCGGGGGCACCTTCGCTAGGTCTCCGCCGCCGACGGGGCGGTGTTTCCCGGCGAAACTATGCTGTCGCCTGTGAAGTTGCACGAGCAGCTGCAGCAGACCGAGCTGCAACAGAGTGACGGCCTAGATTTTGCCATGGACGGCGCGCTGGCCAGCACTCTAGGCTTGATCCTGAGCACGCCGTGCCCGACATCGCTCACCGGCAGCGCCCTGGCCATCTGCAGCTCGAACGAGAGCAGCGGGAGCGGACAGTCCGGACTGCCTCAGTTCCTCATGGGAGAGCAGCGATCCGTGTCGACGTCGACTGCGTGGCCTTCGGCTTACGCGAACGTTTCTTCCAAGGCGAGAGAAGAAGCATCGGAAAGCTTCGGTTTCGGTCTGCGGGCTTCGCCGCGGACTCCACCGCGACCTTCTGCCTCGCAAGACCGCCACATCGCCCGCCACGACTCAACCCCCAAGACCGCCGCCTCGCCCGCCACAGGTGGAGACATGGTCCTCCTCCACGGCTACAGGCCGGGGCCGCCGCCGCCAGCCGGATCCGCCACCACCTCCGCCGCCGCCACAGGGAGACGCCAGATCCGGCCACCAGGCCGCCGGATCCGCCGCCGGCGACACCGACGCCCGGTGGCTCGCTCCGGTGACGGCGAAGAGGCGAGATCCAGGCAGGAAAAGCCCCGCCGCCGCCCTCCTTGCGGCCACCAGCGACCGGTGACGCTCCGGCTACGGCGAGGATGCGGGATCCGGGCAGGGAAGAGGAGGGGGCAGGGAGGAGGACGGTGTTGGCTGATATTCTAGCTGCTAGTACGGTGTTGGTGTGATCGAGTTCCAGTTAGGTGATCGATTCGCGCCACTGTTTCTATAAATCGGTAAAATCTAATGTTCCACGAGACCATGACTCGAATCTGGACTAGGTTTGCAGTAACCCTCTTGCTGATCTTCCAGTCTGCAAGTAGTCGATGCCGATCATTAGTCTACTCTGAGAGAGACGTCAGACGTGTGTATCTTAAGGGTCTATTTGGGAGAGCTCCACCACTAAAAATGTGGATCTGGAGCAGCAGCTCCACCATGGAGCAGCTCCACCGTGAATCTGGGATCCCACCATGGAGTGTTTGGCTTGTACAGCAGCTTTAGATCCACGAAATTGAGGTTTTGGTGGGAATAGCCACTTTTGGTGAGATGGGGTGTGTAACCAGTGGCATTGGTGGGTAATTACCACCCAAATCCACGGTGGAGCACCCCTTGAGGAGCTCCATAAAATCCATGGATCTGGCCCTCAGATTCAGGATTTTGATGGATCCAGATTTCGCGGAGCTGGAGCGTTTGAGTAAAATTTCGTGGAGTGAGGCTGTTTTTCGTGGATCTGGAGCTGGTGGAGCTCTCCCAAACAGGCCCTAAGATGGATTTGGAGCATCAAAATCGAGGGCTTCTTCTTTTAAACTGTAGCTATATTTTTAATACGATAATGAATTGTATATAAATTTTAAGCTCAGAAAGCTCTTTAAAAAATCTTCTTTGCGAAATCATCCGTTTGTTACAATTTTCGAAGAAAACAAAAGGTCGAAAGAAAGGCTCTACCCTTGTGGGATGAGCTGGAGGGGCTAGGGTAGTGTTTGGGCCGCAGCCCGTCAAGCGATGTCATGGCCCGTAAAACTGTTGCTTCTGTCTGAAAAGTAGTGTGGTCCGTCAACGCGTCCACGTAGACGAGCCATCACGGCTGACAGTTGCCAGTTGCTATGGGCCTGGTCCAAACGTCAAAACCATCTCTACTCTCTCTCTCTCTCTCTTTTTTGCTAGGATTAGCATGCACCATGGTTTCGAGAAAAAAAAAGAAAAGAAAGAAGTAGCATGCAACTAGAGTTTCACAAAATATCTCTCTCTCCATTCCACAATATTTTTTCATGTGAAATGTTTCCAAACACTCTTAGTTCGTTAATCATCCGCTTTCTATTCATTTCCCATGTGCCGATCAGGGTCGACTCTAGTATTTGCCGTTCGAATTGGCTGAATGACCCTATCCTCCTAATGCCCGACTAAATTGTGTCGATAGAGACCCTATGCTCCTAATGTAGAGCTGGGAAAATGATGCCATCAGCTTGCTACTTGCATGCCACTTGTACTTGCTACATCCATCTATAACTAAATTGCTCTTCATTAGTGTCGCTTGTGTCGGTCTAGCACAGTGGCAGCAATGCAGCAGTGTCCTTTATGTCTTGTGTTTTTCCGGGCTTGAAACAGAATGGCCGCAGTGTCGGTGCGCGAGATGAAAGCGTTTTCTTTTTTAGCTTATTTCAATTTATGTCTTTTCTTGTATGAATAGATAGATGATTTCTTTGTCGTCGTTTTAAAATAAAGATAGTCTTTTAAAAACGATTTTTTAACTTGTGATTCATTTGTACAAACACTTATATTAAGATCAAAATCTATAAACCATAATCATAAGTCATAAATCACCTAAAAACAATGGTGGACCTTGTAACCGACACCTATGGCCACACTTGTGGCTAGCTCCAACGGCTCAGGAACCAACACACTTCAATTCTGCCTTCATCGGTTTGGCCCTGCTCCAACTGGCTTATGACTTAGCTTTTAGATATGTTTTTTAGCTTATGGCTGAAATTACACTGCAGCAGCTGTTAATTTTTTTAAGAAAAAATAAAGAAAAAATAGAGAAAATTGAAAAAAATGTTAGGACAATGCAGAAGAATAAAAAGGAAAAAGAAAAGAAAAAGCCGAAAAAACATTAAAAATTCAAAATAAATCAAAATTAGAAGTCGACGTATTCTAAATAATTTCTGACTTAGTTAAGCTTAAAAAAACCAAAAACAAAAGCCATTCAAAGTGGAGCAAATTCTCCCGATCATGTGCATGGAAGGCCCAGCCGTCCGTCCCACTTGCATAATCTTCGTATGAGAGGCCTTGCTTGAATTGATTCGCATATTTACTTTTGAGGAATTGATTCATAAGAGCAGTCCCAATGCATAGTTTCTAGAGGTAGTTTCCAAGAGCAATAAATTTCAATATAGACCTAACCCTCCCAATGTGTAGTTTCCTATAGCAGTTTCCATGGAGAATAACATTTAATGAGACAATGCATGTATTAAAAACTGAGAACAATAAGTTGTGGCAAGCATCCATGTAGGAATCCATGTTGCCACATGCAGGTAGTCACATGATCTAGACAAAAAAAAGTTGTTGTGTTCATACAAAAAACAGCATGGAGTACAGAAGTTTAGCAAATACCTTAATTAACAGCAAGTAGTTTAGCAAGTACAGAAGCCTGAAACAGCATGCAGTTTAGCAAATACCTTAATACAAAAGTACAGAAGCTTTCACACAAAAAACAGCATGGAGTTTTCATCAACAGCATGCAGCTTTCTGAATGAGTATACAAAAATAGGTAGTTATCATTTCTGAATGGCAGAACTACAGAATCTTTACAATTGCTGACCAAGTACAAAAGTACAAAATCTTTACAAATTGCTGACCAACTACAAAAGTACAGAAGTATCAGGATATACTCATTTCTGAATGGTAGAGCTACAGAAGATGATTTGTTACTTAGCATAGCATGATTTGTTACTCATTTCTGAATGGCAGTTGTATATATGTGATGTTACTCCACATCAAGAAGCTAGGAAGCCTGAAACCCATAAGGGTGAAATCATATCTTGCATTTTCTCTCTAAAGAGTAAAAATCAGTGAGCCCTTTCTTCTTAAAAACTAAACACCCTTTTCTAAAATTTCAACCCTGCAATATCCATGGCTAACAGAGAAATTGGCTTCTTCTCATTTTTCTGTTAGCTAAAAATGGAGGTGCTAACCTCCAAAAAAAATCTTAGAAGTTCACGTCAGTGCATAAGAAAGTGGACACACCAGGATACCATCCAAGTAGAAGCAAAACCAGACCCATTGCCAAAAGAGAGTACGCTGATGAGCTAAAAGTCCATAATCACTCCAGATGGATTTCACAACAAGCAAGGATGCAGGATGCGGGCGCGAGAGATGAGCGCGCGCGGGAGGGGAGCGAGGCGGGACGGGGAGGGAGCGCGCTGCGGGAGGAAGAGCGGGAGGAGAGGGAGCGCGCTGCCGGAGGAGCGAAGCAGGAGCGCCCTCGGGAGGGGAGGAACCGGATCGCGCGCGGGAGGGGAGGGAAGCGGGACGGGGAGGGAGCGCGCGAGGGAGGAGCGAAGCGGGAGACGGAGCGCGCGAGGGAGGAAACTGGCGGCGGCGCAAGGGATCCACGGGAGACGCGGAAGAAACGAGGTGAGTCTCCCCAATGCCGGTTCGCCCGTTTCTTAGTCCATCGGTACGCGAGAAGACTCAGTTTCCTCCTTAGGAAACGGTTTCTCTTTTTTTTCTTCTCTCTCCACAATAAATCTACTGCCACATCAGCAAATTGCTTAGTTGGCAGGATAATTAATATAGATAGAAACTACAATAAATATACCATTGGGACTGCTCTAAGCTCTTCTCTTTTCTGCCGTTAAGTACGGGTTAATCTTGCATAGGTTGGACTGTTGGTTGAGATTCTAAGATTTGCTTCGGACCGGCCCAACCAATAAGACAGTACACAACTCAATTAGCTAAGAGCAAGTCCAATAATAGAGCCAAATGTTTGGCTATAAGCCAAGTTATAAGAGCCAAGTTATACAATAATCTGTCTTCTACTTGTCTACAAAAGATTTTATTATTATTATGTGGTACCATGTCTCACATTCTCTTTCCTACTCCTCCTCACATACATTTATTATCTGGACCCACCACTGCATAGGCTCCCGTGTACAGCTTGCTGCTTGCATGAGAGCCAAGCTCTCCTCTCTCTCCTCTCTTCTCTCCTCCACATCAGCAAAAATGCTGACTAGCTTGGCTATAAGACCATTGTTGTACTTGCTCTAACACGAACGGTCCACACCGCTCATGAACGGTCCACGCACTTCGATACGGCCGTTGAGTGCCATGAAGGTTGTCGGCTGCCATATTTGTCCGGTTGTTTTTTAGCTGGGTGTATATAGGTATCACCCGGATGTTTTCTTCCTAGCAATCATCTAAATTTTGGATCGTTGGATTAGAGATCCAACGTCCTCTTTTTTTTGAGGGGGGAGATTTTTTTGGAAGGGGGAGATTTTTTTTGGAGGGGGCGGGGAGAATTCGTGACCGTTAGATCTCTAATCCAATGGCCACAAATCTGGATGATAGTTAGAAAGAAAACATCCGGATGATATTTATCAATACCCTTTTTAGCTTCTATTTTTATTTTAGTTTTTTTAAGTTTAAAAAGTCAAACATGGAAATAGAACGATTTCTTAAAATAATTTTTTTAAATGACTTTTTAAGTCTAAAATTGTATGTGCCATTTGTATCAATATCTCCGATGTTCGCTGTCGTGTCAAAAAATGTAGTTAGAAGCTATCAGCCGTGGCAAAAAAAAAAACAACCCCATTGAGCTTGCTAGGGGTCCGAATAGATTTGGAGTAATTAAGATTGTGTTTGGTTGATGAGAGGAGGGATGGATATGATGATTCTATCTAATTTTTGAAGTTATCCCTGTGTGCAGTTGATAAGATGGGATCAAATCATCCCGATAGAACTCATCCCCTAGAGCGAATATTTGGTCCAAACGTTGGACAGCACGGTTCGGCAAAATTCTTCGGACAAGCTCATCCATCGTTCCACTCACTACTGCGCATCTACAAGAAAAACCCACCCTCTCTGCGATGTTGCCGGCCTCAGCAACGTCAGCATTAGCCTGCCGCAGCCGCCTCATGGCTCCGGCGGCTGTCACGTTCGCGGTGACCCCACGCTTCCCGTCGCTGCGTGCGGTGCGCGGTGGCCGGGAACGTCGAGGACGAGTGGGGGAAGGAGCGGGCAGATCAGGGTGGTGCCACGTCTACGGTAGCAGAGGCATCGGTGGTGAGCGAGGTGGTGAAGATGAAGGTGAATCTGAAGGAGCGCTGTACGGGCCGAAGCGCGGCTTGCGCGCGTCCAGTGAGACACGAGCGGAGGTGTTGGAGATCATCACACTTAACCCTATGCCGGCGCCCACCGAGGTGCTCACCCTCCTCAACGGCAAGTGGATCCTCGCGTTCGCGTAAGCCTTCTTCTCTTCTCCTCAATTTCTTGCGACATTTCGTGTAATCTCACCAGGGTATATATCCTAACACATTTCATCGACATTTATCTACCAAACCAAACATAAAATTAGTTTCATCCCATGAACCTTTATCCCATCAACCAAACAATAATCTGTTGTACTATTCATCCAATCAAACAAGCTCTTAAATTATCTCTTTCTTTCCTACCAAACTCTAAATCATTCCACCCCATTAACATTTGTCCATCTAATCAAACACACCAAACCGGCGATGGACTGATCGAGGGGCGAGGAGTATTGTATGGTTTAGACCTTTGGACGGAGGTGGCCACGCATGACACGTGTGACCGCACGTGCAAAGCACGAAAAGGCGTATGGCCTCCTCGGCAAGGACGGTGGACGGACGACATGAGCGACGCCCGTTTGCAACGCAACACACGCCGAGATAATCAACTCGACACCAACCCCGCCGTGCACAATCTCTGTAGCATGAGTGCCCAAAGCAACCACACAATTTGGTGCTGCTTGGTTAGGCTGAAAAAATAACTTATAACTAAAATATTACTGTAGCTAGCTGAAATTACATTATAAGCTGATGATGGTTTATTTGGCCTAACTAAATTTAAAAAAATTTAAAAATAGAAAAAACATGTTAGCCAATCACAGACAATACAAACGAATACACGGAAAAAAAGAACCAGTAAAAAAGCTAAAAAAGTCCAAAAATTAGAAAAAGACGAAATTTATGAATATTGAAAAATAAACCAAAAGTCAGAAGCTCAAGCTGAAATGAGCAGAACCGAATAATGTTTAGGACCTAAATTAACAGTGTTCAGCACATCCTAAATGCATGTACATCAAAAATCGCATGTGATCAAGGAATCCTCCCGGATCGTTGTCCCTTTTTTTCACTCCTCGGAGGGTGGACGAACTTCCAACCCTACATTGCGTGATCTTTAGTTGGAACGAAACAATGGTGAATATACATTACACCGGCACAAGCTTTATTCCATCAACTGCTTCTTGGTGGTGAGGTTGTACAGCCACCCAACAAACAGGGGCTCCGCCCCAAAGCACACCACAGGACGGCTAAGCCAGTTATACATGCTGCAGTTTATCCTTGCTTCCATGAAATGGAAGTATGAGCTTAATCCAGGCTAAACAGGCCTTAGCTCGTAGGAGATACACAAAGATGTTAATACGGGCAAAGTATAGATGTAGTACTACTACACTATGTACGTATAGCAGAGGGAGGATACATAAGGTCTATTTATATTGACTGCAGCTAATGGTTTTTTACTAAAAATAAATAGTAGTGGTTAAATAAAGTGACTTCTAAAAGGAGTGGACGAGTAGTGAGAAAAGTGAGAAATAGTGCACGAGATGGGAACGAGAGAGTTGGACGCATAATGCACTTGTAACCCCTGTCTTATCCCAAAACAAGATAAAAGTGAGAGTGTAGAAGTAATTTTGGAAAGTCGTATGTAAAAGTGAGAGTGTAGAAGTCATTTTAAAAAGTTATATGTTCATGATAGCCTGTGAGTTAGCCTTGTTCTTTTTCAGTTTTTAGCTTTTCTACAGTATCTAGCTTTTAAACATGGTGTCTTTTCAAGATAAGATCTACTAGTTAATTGTAGTATATACTGTACCGACTTCATTTATATCGACAAAAATCGCACATAAATTTCTATTACTTTGTAATCTCTTATACAAACAACATAAAAGTCACAAACCACAGCAAAAATTATAAGTTTTAACCAAAAAATAAACCCAAAAGCATAAGTCAATATAGGACTGACCTACAGTTAAGAACAGTAGACGGCTAGGCGCCAACCCTGCTGGTCCACCACTCGATGCACAAATATTCCCAAGCTGTGCTGCAGCGGCAAAAGCTACCCAAGAAATAACCCTCCCCCTACCAACCAACTCCAAACGCACCAAGAAACCCAAGTCTAGGATCTCTCTCTCTCGCCAGCTCGATCCCGGATCTTGTGCAATGGCGACCGACGCCATCCTGGAAACGATCAAGCCGCGGCGGAGCGCGTCGCGGGACGACCTGCCGGTGACGAACGCCGGCGCCGGCGGCAAGGGCGCGGGGGACCACCAGAACGGGCTGCGCCGGCGCATGTCGTCCTTCTCGGTGCGCATCCAGCCGCTGTCGTCTGCGGGCGCCGCGGCGGCGGCGTTCCGGCGCGCGCGGTCCATGCCGTCGGTCAAGGCGCTGGCGGCGGCGGGCGCGGTGCGGCGGTGGTGGGAGTGGGGCGTCGGGTGGGTGATGGCGCGGAAGCCCGCCTTCGCGCGCGACCTCGAGATGAACGACGACGAGGCCGCCGCCCTCGGCTGCCACTGCCGCGGCACGTGGAGGCACGTCTTCTACAAGGTCCGCGCCGAGGTGCGCCGCCTCCTCGGCCGCGACGGCCTCCCGCTCTCCGCGCAGGACTTCAGGTACGACTCCGCCAGCTACGCCCAGAACTTCGACAATGGCGACGCTCGAGAGCCATGAGCGCAGCGAGCAAGATGCCGAATCTCGCATACCTACCTGTGCATGCATTCGCGCGCCATTATTTGCAGCTTGATCGATCGATACGTCATTGCATATAAAGTTTATTATTATACGCTGCAATAAACCGAATTAATTGGTTGTAAGATATATAGTATGGTACCGTGTGTGATCGCATCGATCGATCTGGGAGCAAATGATGATCAATCAATGGCGCTCCTTCGAGATCCGATCAATGGAGCTAGAGCTGTAATATTCTTTCTTTCTTTCTGCGCTTTTGTTTATGTTCTTGGATTCGTTCTTGTAACTGAGTCCATGGATCGATCTTGCCTGGCAAATGTAAATGTTTTGTAACACCTCGCAGCGCAAATCAATGTCACTACAACATTTGTGAAACACCATTCAGACGAAAAAAGCAGAGAGCATTGATCTTTTCTCCTCTCGCGTCAGATTCAGATCTGCTCTGCTTCGGGTTCAGGGTCCCTTTCTTTTCCAGCCGTGGTGACATGGGAGCTACAGCTGAGCTACTGCTCATTGCCCAAAGTCTCCTCGAGCTGTTTCGGTTCGTACGAATTGATCTGAAAAGTCGAGGAACACACGGATAGCTACTTGACGCCCAACCGTGGAGGCAGGTGTCTTCGGCGCCACTCCAAACAGCTCACGGATGCGTATTTCCGTCGCCGATTGAAATTATTTGGCCCTTAGCTTTGTTTAGTTATTTAATTAAAATTAAAAACACAACTTTTATATCTCACAGACAATACAAAGAGGAAAAACAAAAACAAAAAAATCAAAACACAAAAATTAACGTGCTCTAAGTAGTTTTTAACTTCTGAAACTAAAAAAAAAATCAGAAGAAACCAGAAACCGCTTAGATTAGGGCGTTCTTCCTTGCGATCGATCGGGCATGGGGGTGAGAATGTTAGAATAATGCGACCCTGAGCTGAGGTGAGGACGACTGGATGAGCTACTACGCGACATGTACATGGGCGCACGTGGCGGGTTGCTGCATCCAAGCCGAGGACACGGGCCGTGTCAGTGGCGCTCTACTCTTCACTCTACCCAAGGTGCAGCCTCAGCCCTTCGATCGCACGTTGACGTCCGTGAGGAGGGGCCATTCTTCGTTTTCTTTCCCAGACAGAAAGGCAAACATAACTTGTGGCTCCGAGCCGTCCGATCCTTGAAAATGGACTGATCCAAAATGTTCTAAACAGGTCCCCTGAAAAATCAGCTTAGTCGTTCTTAAAAAAAAAGAAGGCTGGAGGTTAGGAGGACATTCTTTCAGGCTGCAGGTTATTAATATAATAAATAATAATTAGAAATCAATTTAAAAAGCCAAATAGAACGAAAAAATGGACAGATTTGCTTTGGGCCAGTCCGCAAGCGCCACAGCACACTGTGGATAAATGGACCTGATGGGCTTATGCGTTACCTACAGTGACGGGCTGCATTTTGTAACCTAGGTGAAGTAGAACACTTGGCCCATTTTGTCTGCCCAAGCATTTGGCAGGGAGAACGAAGCTAGCTTAGCTAGGGTACGCCATAATTAACAATCTGATCTGATGAAACTTTATGTGATTCTTGAAGCTGAGAAAGTAGGAACAGGGGAAAATGCACTCTCAATTAGCGCCTCTGCATGCTGGCCCTAACTAATTGGTCCAATCAGAATTTGTGACGCAACCAACCAGCCAACGTTCAACACGTGTCCAGAAGACAAGGTTGTACAGTGGTCAAGGACTCCTAATAACTGTATTGCAGAGCAAAGGCGATTAGTACTACTAAAAACTGAAAGATAAAAAAGTGTAGAAGTTGAATGCATGTTTTACCTGATGCATGCAAGCAGAAACTTCCAGTTCCTGACAGAGGCAGGCAGGTACCTTGTTAAAGAACCTAAAGACTTGGTCTATAGACTGTTATAATCCTTTCTGCTTTTCTGTAGTTATTCCAAAAGACTTGACAACTAATACCGGTATTGTCAGGCTAAAACCGTATCGAATTAGATATCAATATATAGAGTGCACCCGGCCATGATTTAGTGTGCGGGATCTCTTCAATCTCTCTCAACTTACATATCTTCACATGGTATCAGAGCCTCCTCCCCTATCATCACATGATGTCTACTTCTAGCTCCACCATTAGCGCCACAAGCGCATCATTGAGCTCTAGTTCTGCAGGTCTTCTCCTGACGCTGTCGTTCGATCACTTGATCGATGTCAAGTTGAATCACGACAATTACTTGCTTTGGAAGGCGCAACTACTTATCTCCAAAGCCAACAACTCCTTGGATATGTTGATGGATCCATCCATGTGCCAATGATGATCACTGAGACCCCTAAATCAAGCCCCACTATGAGGGTTGTAAATCCGACGTACCAAACCTGGATCCAACAAAGATAAACTTTTTCTCAGTACTCTACTTTCTTCTCTGTCCCCTTAAGATTTGGCGTACTAGAACTACATGATGAGGAGTTTTACTCTTACCTCTTCACCAGGCTTGATGCAAATTCTGAGCTGATTGCGACTTCATTCACAACCATGTCAGATCCCCTTGGGATCAATGATGTGTATGCTTATCTGCTCTCCTTTGAGATGTATCTAGAACAACACAACTCAGCAACACAGATTGGTCTTCAGTGAACTCTGCCGTGCATGGCAATCATGGTGGACGTAGATACGGCCGTGGTGGGTGTGATTGACAGGGACAAACATTCAACAACAACAACAACAACAATACCAACAAGCTCGTTTGTCAAGTATGTGAGAAAGTCAGACATGTAGCACTCAAATGCTATCAGCGTCTCGATCATTCCTACCAAGCCGAAGGCAACAAAGTTGTAGCAGCTGTGGTGACCACACCCTCCTACAACGTCGACCTGAACTGGTACGCGGACATAGGTGCAATGGACCACATCACCAGCAATATTGATGGCCTGACCATGCATGAGAAGTACAATGGCACAGACTAGGTGCAAACCGCTAATGGCTTAGGTATGACCATCTCTCACATCGGTCACTCTAAGATTCGGACGCCCTATCAAAATCTATGTCTCAATAACATTCTGCATGTGCTAAAAAAACAAAAAACCTTCTATCTGTTATGAGAATGATGTTCTTTTTTCATTCCATTCTGATCACTACCTCACCAAGGATCGAGCCACGAGAAGGACTATACTACGCAGAAACTGTGAGGAAGGTCTCTACTCCCTATCACCCAAACACAGTACCTTGCCCAAGAGTGCTCTCTCTAGCATAAAGATCACTCAGGATGAGTGGCACTACCGGTTGGGACATCCTTCACTTTCAGTAGTTGAACAAGTTATTCAGTTCAACAAACTCCCTTGTTCAAGTAGCAATTAATAATCAAGACTCTGTTTGTGGTTCCTATCAACTAGGCAAGAGCCATCAACTTCTTTTCTCTATGTCAAATAATTTGTCAAATGCACCTCTTGAGCTTGTATTCTCTGATGTATGGGGCCAGTGTATACTTCAGTAGGGGGATACAAGTACTACATGAGCTTCATCGATGGTTTTAGCAAGTTTACATGGCTTTACTCACTAAAGAACAAATCTGATGTTCATAGAATTTTTCTTTAGTTCCAAACTCATCTTGAATGAATTCTAAATAAAGAGATCCTTTGTGTTCAGTTTGATTGGCTGGTGAATATCAGAAATTGCATTGTTTCTTTGATCAGGTCGGCATTGCCTTATCATGTGTCATGCACCCATGCACACTAGCAAAATAGGGTCACTGAAAGGAAGCAGATACACATAGTGGAGGTTGGTCTTTCCCTTCTTGCTCAAGCTCACATGGCCATCAAATTATGGGATGAAGCATTTCAAATGGCTTATTATCTTATCAATCGCATTCCCAGCAAGGTAATTCAGTCCCTTACACCCATAGAGCAATTGTTCAATACTAAGCCATGATATTCTTTTCTCAAAACCTTCAGTAGTGTCTACTGGCCCAACCTTTGACATTACAACAATCACAAACATCAATTCAGATCAACACAATGTGTCTTCTAAGGCTACAATAGTTTACACAAAGGCTACAAGTGCCTAGATACACTATTACCAAAAGCCTAATATTAGACAACACATCACAGACGGTTCCCTAAAACCATTTGTATTAAATACAATCATAGATGATTTTAGTTTAGAGATCGTTTGTGTTGCTGCTAGTCCTAAAAACCGTCTGTGAAGAGGAAATATCACAGATGGTTCGGGGTGAAAACCGTCTATGAAGTACCCATGGTTCTTAACAAGAACTGTCTGTGATATTACCAAATATCACATATGATTTTTTATTTTAGCCGTCTGTGATACTTCACAAACAATTTGTATTATAAACCATTTGTGATAATTCCACTATATTAATTGCACGCAGACCCATTGGCCCTCTGTCTTAAATTCCAGATCAACACTACTGCTTTGAGCTGGAGGCAGGGTTTCGAGGCCATTTGATGAAAGGAGACTATTTGGCAAGAGTTATTGTAGATCTACTAAGTTTTTGATCACCTATGATTAGTAATTTGTTTATAACTGCTTTATAATTTAGATTTATACCTTTTGATGAAAGGAGAATTGAAGATAGTTGATCTAGCTAGTTTGATGTAGAGAGAAGATTATTTTACATCTAGCATGATTGAGGGTTTAGGGTTTAGTTAATACGTACTCTATTTGTGCTTAATTCAATTTAATTAATTATTATTGCTACATATAGCTACTTAATTTAGATCGTACATATATAGTATAATAATTAATTAATTGAATATGTTATACTAAATTGTTATATGCATAACGTAGGACCGAAGCTGGATGTATGCTACAAAACGTGTGAGTGAAAAGTACATTAATGGCATTTTTGCTTTTACAAGAGTTGTCGAGGAGGATATATTGAATAAGAGGGTCGAATATACGTACTGTCCATGCATTGACTGTAAGAATCTAAAGATATTTAAGAACCGAGCATAGATTGAAACGCACTTGATTCGATGGGGTTTCAAAAAGGGGTATGAACGTTGGACCAGTCATGATGAAGAGCAGGTTACACAGGAAGGTAGTAATAATGACATCACCAATGAAATCAATGATATACCACTGGATGATCATGTCAATTGTGGTTCCAATTCGGATAGACTGAATGATGACAATCTGGATCAGATGCTTCGTGATATAAAAGGAAACTGTGATTAGAGATAGTATGCTAAATTTCGGGGCTTGATAGAGGACTTAGAGAAACCTTTGTTCATGTGCTGCAAGTCAGAGTACACAAGGTTGTCAGCCGTGCTTGAACTGCTGAAATTAAAGACAAGCAACGGTTAGTCCGGCAAGAGCTTCACGGCACTATTACGTGTTTTAGCGGACATGCTTCTGGAGGGAAACGAGTTGCCCCAACCACCTACAAAGCTAAGAAAGTTCTTTGTCCATTGAGAATTGAAGTAGAAAAAATATATGCATGTCCAAATGACTGTACCCTCTACCTAAAGAGTGTGGAAACATGAATATATGTCCGGTGTGCAACGCATCCCAATGCAAGAATAAGAATCAATCAGATGACAACGAGGGATAGAGGTGAAGAGAGGACATCCTGCTAAGGTGGTATCTTCCTGTAATTCTCTGTTTGAAGCAGTTTGTTGTGAACCCAAAGGAAGCAAAACTGCTACATTGGCACTCGAAGGAGCGTAAGAAGGATGGAATGTTAATACACCTTGCTGATTCCACCCAGTGGAGAAACATCGATAGGAGATTTAGAGACTTCAGTACAGAACCGAGGAATATAAGGTTTGGATTGAGTACAGATAGAATGTATCCTTTTGGTAATATGAGCAGCCGACATAGCGTTGGCCCGTGACTCTCTGCATCTACAATCTTTCTCCTTGGTTGTGTATAAAGCGGAAGTATATTTTGCTGTCAATACTTATCCAAGGGTCAAAGCAACATAGGAACGATATTGATGTGTATCTAGCACCGTTGGTGGAAAATCTTAAAATACTGGAGGAAGGATTTAGATTGCACGTGTTGCATCTAGAGGTGAATTTACTATTCACTTGAGCTTGCGCATTAATTGCATGTGGTGAGAGTCAAGAGAGGGGACTGACTTATTACTCTTGGAGGTTGCTGACTTCTAGACGGCGTCGGAGGCGTCGTGTGTGGTGATCTTCTAAAAAAAGCTTGTGAGAAGACTTAACAGGTTGTGAAGGTTGTAGCTCGCCTACCCGGAGCGGGAAAGAGCTACCATTAGTGGTTGAGGCGATTGGCTTAATTCGTGAAGCCAGTCCAATTTGTTAGGGCTTACCTCAACGTGGACTAGGAGAGACCGGCAAATCTCCGAACACCACGGTAAAAAGGAACCATGTCAATTGTGGTTTATTTTCTTATGCTCAATTTACATTCAAACAATTTATATTAATAGAATTAAATTGATTGCTTGTCATCCTAGGATTGCAAAGCTTAACATAGCCTTAGAATTATTAGTGCACTTAGGTGAACATAATTGATTTAGCCGTTATTTATGTTAAACCAATTTGAGTTAAGTTTCCGTATTATAAACTTGGTTTTAGTCAAATAAGATTAAATTGAAATTAAAATAAAGTATTTAATATGCCTATTCGCCCCCCTCTAGTCGACCTTCTCGATCTTTCAACCGGATACCACAGGAGCTTGCCACCAGTGAGTTTTCCCTTTCCATGGTCGCTACATTTGCTCTTCCTTCTCTGACCACTACAGTCCTTTCCATCCTCCCAAACTACCCAAAATGGGTTTGTGATGCTCAAGAACACCCTGTGTGCATGTCACCATCGTTGTCTCTTTTCCCTCCCTATTTTCTTCTCTGCTCAGTTGAGAAGAAGAACAGTGCAACTAGCGCTGCGCTTTTGCGATCCGACCTAGCCAGCCAGCACATCCGACGAGTCGTTTACCCCTGACCGTGCCTGTTCTTAGCACTGTGCACACGTGGTCGAGTCAATTCACCTTGTGTCAAGCCAAACTGGACCCAAACTAGTTTCAGACTGAGTGCAACTTGAGTCAGACCCATTTAGTCCGAGTCCAACTGATTCCCGCCGGTTCAGCCCAGTTTAGAACCGATTTAAGGCCGATTCACATGGTTCTAGACCGATTCCCAATGAGTCAACACCGATTCTACACAATGCATTATCCATAGACACTAGTGGACCCATCAAACATCATTCTTCATCATCCTTTGCTAATTCACAACTTTCCAAAGCTGATTCTCTACCAAGTTTCCCTTTTGATTGCTTTTTTGGCTCTATTTTTTATTTTATTAGTGTTATTTTTGTAGCTCTGCAATAGGTTTATTTGGTTTTGTTCATGTGTGTACACTAGATTACAAAGAAGAAACCCTTGAGACAATTGGAACAGGAAGTGACAACCTTAAAATCTACATAGGGAACACTGATTACAAGTTGCAAGGCAAGCCATGTTCCTTGATTATGTTGAATTCCTATTAGTTGGGTTATATTACGTATGGGTTAATTTCTGCATTATTTAATTGACTATGTTATTTTTTATCAATTACTTTCAAATGAGCCTGTTTAATCAGTTAATGCCTTAATTATATTATTTACTTGCCATCATTGATAATAATTTGATTTGGTTTTTCTTAATGAACTTAGAGTTAGTATATCATACTTTAGATTAACATAGTGGTGTACGTATATCATACTTTAGATTAACATAGTAGCGAACATGGATAACAATAATCTCATTACATTGTGGTCCACTATCATGAGTTGATGCATCAGAATGTGTGACTATTATCATGATGAATAAAAGTGTTGGGTCACTTACCTGGACTGATATTATGGAAAATATTATCTAAGGGCGGATATGGATGTGTGGTTTGGAGGTTACCGTGTGCATATGCTACCTGGTGGTTGTATGCACAAGTCTCTACTGGAAAGGTAGTTCTGTTCGAGGCATATAAGAAATTGACTTGTGTCATGAGAAAAGACATTAGTTATTACTGCCCATCTACATGATCGATTACTCAAATTTGATTTAGCTATTGTATTAGTTTCATTGGTATTACCACGGATAGGTTCGGTGTTGATGTGGACGGTAGACCCGTACCTAAGCTTGGTAAGAGACCCGCTACTGAGAGGGACTTTCTCTATACTGGGTAGTACTAGTGTTGTGAATCAACGCTAAATTATGTTATCTCACCTTTGATCAAATCATGGATATCGTGTGAATAAAGCTAGGCATTCTCTACAGAGATTAAACCAAATCATTTGAATGTGTCATGCTTCCGGTAAATGGAGCTGTGTCAAGAGGGGTGACACCTAAATCAAGTCATAATCAACATTATTAGTTAAAATTATGGTAATTTGAAGGTGAGATAACCTATTGACATACATAGCCCTTACAAAACCTTCTTTAAGAACTTATTTTGATTTAAATCAAAATGCTCATAAATAAAAATATATGGGTACTAGTGATGATATGTCCAAAATAAACCATTCTTGATAGATATTTCCCTTGAAATCCTCAAATGTATTATAAAACTTTACCACTGTGGCTTGTTGAGTACAAATGTACTCATTTGTGCATATTTTGGTTCAGAAAATGATTATTATGAAGAGGGCATGCTAGTAAATGATGAGTACTACAATGGTGAAGATTATGCATACTAGGTCGAGGCTACACTCAAGCGTTGCCTATGGTGTTTCGTCTTTTGTCTGTAATATAAATAAGTTTGGCTTATAATCCTTAAAACTGTATAATTGACTATTATGTTGTACTTTATGTAAGAACTTTATTATGGTATTGTAATCGTAAGCAGGTTTTTTATCAATCTGTGCACAACCTGAAATTCTGGACAGTTGCGTGAATACAGAGATTCCTGGAAAATTTAAGGTCCCCACAATTGTAAGTGGATTTTTAAACTCAAAATAAAACTAGATGGCTCGGTTGACAAGTTGAAGGGATGGTTAGCAGCAAAGAGTTTCAAACAAAGATATGGCGTAGATTATGAAGACACTTTTAACCTAGTGGTAAAACCTACAATAATTCATCTAACACTTTCTATTGCAGTCTCAAGAGGGTGGAGTTTAAGACAATTGGACATGCATAATTTGTTTCTCCATGGCATTCTAGAGGAGGAAGTATACATGAAACAACCCCCAGGTTATAAGCAATCACAATATAAGGACTATGTCTATCAATTGAAGGTGTTGTATGGGCTCAAACAAGCTCTAAGAGCTTCGTATGCATGTCTTAGCTCATGTGTATAGGAGTTGGGTTTCAAACCATCTCATGATGATACCTCTTGTTCATATACAAGAATAACAACGCAACAATGTACATTCTAATCTATTCATCTACAAGAATAACATCACCACAATGTACATTCTGATCTATGTTGATGATATTATTGTCACTGGATCATCAAGTCATGCTATCACCGAGCTACTACAACATCTACAGAAGGACTTTACCATCAAGGATTGAGGAAATCTTCATTACTTTCTGGGTATAGAAGTAAGAAAAATAGAAAGGGCATACTTCTTATGCAATCCAAGTACATTGCTGTTTTACTAAAGAAAGCAAGAATGGACAAGTGCAAGACAATAACTTCTCCAATGTCAGCTTCAGAGAAATTGTCATGAAATGAAGGAGATTCTTTATCAATTGAAGATGCATTCAGATACAGAAGTATTGTATGTGCATTACAATATCTGGCATTAACTTGATCCGACAACGCATTATCAGTAAACAAGGTTTGTCTGTTCTTACATGAACCTACAACTACACATTGGGGACCTGTAAAAAGAATATTGAGATATTTGAAATTCACACCCGATACTGGGTTGTCGATCATCAACTCGGAGTCTGGGCTGGCTGCCAAGATGACAGACGATCTACAAGTGGATTTGTTGTCTACTTTGGCAACAATCCCATCTCATGGAGCTCCCGAAAGCAGGTGACAATGTCCAACTCAAGCACAAAATTTGAGTACAAAGCTCTAATGGTACAACTGAAATTATTTGGGTGTAGACCCTTCTTGAAGAACTTGGAGTGTATCAAGCCAGGGTGTAATGCTTGTGGTGTGACAATTTAGCAGCTACATATCTTTCAATCAACTCGGTGTTCCATGCCAGGATAAAGCACATTGAAGTGGATTTTCACTTTGTGCGTGAATTGGGTGGCTCGCAAAGCTTTGGACATTTGGTTTATTCCAAGTAGAGATCAAGTAGCAGATGTCCTGACAAAGCTTGTGATGGCACAACATCTGGATGTTCTACGTGCTAATCTCAATCTGATGGAAATCTGATGACATTAAGAAGGGTTGTTAAAGAACTTGAAGACTTAGTTTGGACTATTGTAATTGTCGTAGGGGTGGCCCCCACCTAAACCCAGCAGGCCTGGTAGGAGATTATAAGGCCCAGAATAGGCCATGTGTAATGACATAACTGCCCCCAGAGGGGATAACCAGATGTAAGGGTATAACTGTAAAAGCACTCCTCATGTGTATATATATATATGTGAGTAAGCCATGGGGAGGACCCAGGCCATTACACTTATCTTCATCACTCTCCACTACCATCTCTCTCTCTGTTTGGTCTGTAGCCACAACAGTAATCTTTTCCGCTTTTCTATTGTACCTAGTCACATGTTGTAACTTCATTTTCCAAGACTTGGTAACTAATTAATGCCGGTATTGTTGGGCTGAATTGTATCTAATCAAATATCAATATATAGGGTGGGTTTGGCTAGGCTTAGGCTTTAGCTTATCACTCTCTGTTACAGTAACTAGCTTTTAAACTGTACGACTTTTCAAGACGGGGTCTACAGGTATATTATAGTAGACATTGTATCGAGTTCAACTACGCCAGCCAAAATCACATACGACTGTTTTCCTCTACGTACTATCTCTTGTAAATAGATAGAATTAAAAAATTATAAACCAAAAGACAAAATCGTATCACAAAAGAACCCTCCTAAGAATGCACCCGGCAATGATTCAGTGTGCGGGATGTCTTCAGTCTCTTCCGTCTTTGATATCTCCACATTCCCTTCCTGCGTGCAATTCCCTATCCTATTCCTATCTGAACGGCCGGACATGCGTACATGCAGACCGCTCCAATTCCAATGCTTGCATGCCTTAAATGCAAAACGTGACAGGAGCTGCACCATGCAGCATCCATTCTTGCATCTCTTGCCCCTCTCGCGCATTAAACCGTTCGTACTCCTCTCCTTCGTGCTGTTTCGCTCGCAATTTCATGCACGCAACGCTCCTGGGAGCACGGCAAGAGAGGTAAATCTTGCTTACACTGCCGGCCGGGAGTGCATGGTCGTAAATCGTAATAGTGCAGCGTCGATCACCGTCCATGTTACTCGCGTCCCAGAGGCAGTACGTTTCGCTGTTTCATGCGTGCTCTCGGTCCCTGGCTGCAAGATTACTTGTCGCTAGCTCAGAGTTCAGAGGAGTGTTACTTCTTTTTTTTATTAGAAAAGCTGTAGAGAGAAGCCTGCGTTGGGAGGCCGGGGCCAGGTGTAAGACGAAAAGAGAACAGCTACAGGTTGGCAAACAAGACAATGGAGTGGTACAAATTTTGCTTGCCGTCCCATAGCTAGCTAGCCGGCCATGATCAGTTGCTAGCTGCTCTCTCAGACAGAGAGAGAGAGAGAGAGATACAGACTACAGAGAGATGCGTTGTTGTAGCTGGGAGCGTACTTGTGGGGAGAACTGTGGATCGATGCACAAAACACTAGTATGCTTGCAGCGGCATGGGCAGCGAGAAGAAAGATAAGCTACTCCAGTAGAGTACATTAGACGATCGCGTGTGCACGGCGGTCCGGCCCGAGTCGTCACCTCCGTCCGCCGCTCTCGCACGTGGCTGTGCCCCTGCACTGCAACTGCAATCTTTCTCTCTCAGATGGGGGGGGGGGGGGGGGGGAGGTCGGCTGCCATGGCAGGCTTTGGCATTGGCAGTTTGGCTCCTGCAGTGCCGCGGTGCAATAATTAAGGCTGCACCCAACAAACTCGCTCTGGCTCAGGCTCAACACCGTCGCGCAGTCGCGCGCGCGGCTTTCCTTCTCCTCCTCCGTCCCGGCCAGGGTCAGGTCCAACAGCAACAGTGCGCGCCAGATTTTCACTGCACGCTCTGTCTCCTACTACCATCCTTGCTCATCCATCTGTCCCATGGGTTTCTTCAGGTACTGCTGCCTAGTACAGTGCCCCTCTTCATCACGATATACAACAACCGCTTAAATCTTAAATTTACTCCAGCTAGCTAGTAGGAGTAGTAGCTTAGCTCATGAGTTTGTGATCATATATGGCAATGATTGGGACACGCTAAGCAAATTATTACTCCTGGGAGCAGTATCTCAATTGTTTTTACGCCTAGCCGTAGCCCTAGCCCTTAATCGACGCGCATGCACGTCCTTTGCTACCTTACCGGGATTAGTGCTCGATTGATCGGTAGCCCCTGAATGGAGCCAACGAATTGAATCGCATAGGACTCTGCTGCTCACCTGCAACCTTTACCTTAGCTCACTTGGTTCTTCTTCGTCCTCGGGGATGCCAAACTTTTAACGCTGGCAGTGTAGTGCCTCCTCGGCTCCTCCTTACCGTTGTGTAGTGCAGTTCCATCTTTTTCAAACGGCCATCTTAATTTGTATCCAGTTGAAGCAGGGTAAACTCGATGTAATTGAGTTGGTGGAACCATGCCAATTCGGACATCAAATTGACGTGAAAAATAAGGATTTTTTTTTCACATTACATTATACTAGTAGCAGAAAAGGTAGTAGTGGAAATAAAATCCGACTGTTGATTTGTGAGGGTATTATAGACTTTTGTTTTTCAATCTGATTGTTTTCAGGAGGATATTTTGGATTATCTCACTATACAACATCGTTTTGTTCAACAACAGCGTCTCCGGTGCACTCTCGACAAACCTCGGCGAGTGCACCAAGTTGAACAACATCATGATCTACAACCACCGCTTCACAAGGGAGTTCCCAAAGAAGATATGGTTGTTTGCGAAGCTAAGCAACGTCATGATTCAGAACAACGACTTCGTCGGCATTCTACCAATAAATGAGATATCCTTTAACATCGCATGAATTCAGATGGGGAATAACAAGTTCTCGGGAACCATACCAACGTCTGCAACGGGACTGCAAATGTTCATTGCGTGTCGATGCTTTAATATCAATCTTATGTAATAATTTGTTTGGGTTCAAGGAAATTTTTGAGGACCTAGCTATCAACACACAGAGGCAAGACATGGGGATTTTTATACAGGTTCAGACTTTCTACAACGAAAATAATAGCCATACTTCCAATTCACTACTGCTCAAAGAAGTGAGCACAAGGAGGAAAGTAATGCGGAATTATAATGGAGAAAGTAATGCAAAAAAGCCTGCTCTACTCTCCCATGTGTCTAGCCCGGCCCCCATCCTTCTCATTGACGTCCACTTTATATAGCTTGCACGATGGCGACAATTTCTTTTCGCCAATAAACGTCTTAATATTTTGAGTGATAACCGTCTGATAGGAGTTACTTGAGACTTGATATTTTGCTCATCGTGCTGTGGTTTCTGTCGAGATGAAGTTTAGTGTACTTATTCGAGAGAATAAACACTTACACTAACCGCCATGTCAGACAGACTCACAGAGCAATGGGTTGTCGTAGACAGGTCAGTCGGAGCTTGGCTTAGTTGTAGGGGATCTACGATCATGAGGTGGTCGCAGGATAATGTACGACTATGCTAAGGTCATAGGATAACTTACAAGTACAAGGTTGTCATAGAAGAGCTTTCGACTAGCTGACTGTCGTAGAAGAGTTTACAACCAACGGGTTGTCGTAGAAGATCTTACGACTAGCGGGTAGTCGTAGAAGAGTTTACGACCAACAAGTAGTTGAAGAAGAGCGCAGGTGGTCGTAGAAGAAGTTACGACCAATGGGTAGTTGTAAAAGAGCTTACGACCAACGGATAGTCGTTGAAGAGTATATGACTTTCCTGTGAAATCTCTCTCTTATAAACAAGGAGTATACTCAAGGAGCATATTCAGATAAATAATAATTTGAGGATTAATCATATTATTGTCACCGCGGAAAACAATTGGTTCTCCTGTGGGCACTGGGCTACAGCTGGACATGACGAAGCTCGCTAACCTCACCTCGCTGGACCTTGCTAGCTGTTCCGACTCTCTCCCGATCCCTCTCGGTGAGCAGAGTCAGTGAGTACTCAGATCACCTACGCACACAAGAAAAACAGAGTATGCACTGGAAGACAAAGTCTTTTGCCGCATCAACCAACACTGCGATTTTCTCGTCATGTATTTAACCTCAGAACTGAGAATAACAGAAGGTGGCCAACAGGCCGCAACGCCCGCGCCGTTCAGCACGTTCTGCACCCATTTCGCGTTAACGTGCCGCACGCCACGGGCGGGAAGAAAACTAACTCTGCGTGGACTAATTCACACGCTGAAACCAGCCGAAGCAAATGACGTGCCCAGACTTCAAAATGTCAGGCTCACTTGACAACCTAATGAAAAACTACAGTGAAGTTCAAACAGAGAAAGAACTGACAAATGAACATAACCTGGTTTATTTGACAATCTCCCCCTAATACCAGTGTTGTTCATTTTAACTTGATGACCCCGATCAGCTCTCGCATCTCCTGGAACTTGGACCTTCCAAGCGGCTTCGTCAGGACATCTGCCAGTTGGTCTTGAGTGCTCACAAACTCCAGACTGATTTCCCCGCTGTCAATACACCCCCTAATGTAATGGAACTTTGTATCAATGTGCTTGCTCCTGTCATGCAGCACTGGATTCTTACTGAGGGCTATTGCAGACATGTTATCCATCTTCAGCAATGGTGGATTTGCATGAATCCCCAGAATATCACTAAGCAGTCGCCGGAGCCACACTCCCTGACATGCCGCTGCAGCTCCCGCGATATACTCTGCTTCACAAGACGAAAGCGCGACCACTCGCTGTTTCTGTGACTGCCATGTCACTGGGTTTCCACCGAGAAAGAAGACAACACCTGATGTACTCTTGCGGTCATCCACATCACCCGCCATGTCACTGTCGCTGTAGCCAACTAACTTGAGTTCGGTATCAGTTCTGGTGTAAACCAGTCCATAGTCAACCGTGCCTGCAACATACCGGAGTAGGTGCTTCATTGCGGCCATGTGCTCCTGCTTCGGTTCTTCCATGAATCGGCTCAAATATCCCACAGCAAACGACAGATCCGGGCGTGTGTGCAACAGATACCTCAGGCTCCCAATTAGACTGCGGTACAGAGTTGAATCAACTGCTGGTGAGGTGCTCTGCTTGGAGAGTCTCAACCGTGTCTCCATTGGTGTTGAGTAGGCATTGCAGCTCCTCATTCCCGCTTTGTCAAGCAGCTTCAAAGCATAGGCTCTCTGACTCAGTTCAATTTCCCGTCGCCCTTGTCTCACCTCAATGCCGAGGTAGTAGGATAGACTTCCCAGATCACTCATCCGAAAACATGTCTTCATCTCCAGTTTGAAGCCATTGATCTCGGTGGATGACTCCCCCGCAATCACCAGATCATCAACATAGACCCCAACCACCAGATGTGAGTGATCAGCTCCTCGCGTGTACATCCCATGCTCGCTATCACTCCTGACGAACCCGAGTTCATGTAGGGTTGCGTCGAGTTTCGCGTTCCACGCTCGTGGAGCCTGTCGCAATCCATAAAGGGCCTTGTGAAGCTTGAGTACCTTCTGTTCATAACCAGCGGCAGTGAACCCTGGAGGCTGCACAACGTACCCCTCCTCTTCTAGTTCTCCGTTGAGGAAGGCTGTTTTAACGTCCATATGGTGCACAGCCCAGCCAAGACTTGCTGCCGCGGCCAACACCATACGAACTGTCTCCAGCCTTGTGACTGGCGCAAAGACTTCTTCAAAATCGATGCCCGGCCGTTGTACATACCCCTTGGCGACGAGTCTGGCTTTATGCTTCACCACGTCCCCTCGCTCGTCACGCTTAAGCTTGAACACCCACTTCAAGCCGATGGCGCGGTGTCCTGGTGGAAGATCAACCAAAGACCATGTCTTGTTTTCTTCAATGGACGCCATCTCTTCCAGCATTGCTATGCGCCACTCCTTGATCTGCTTGGCTTCCTCAACAGTTGCTGGTTCATCTCCAATTGCCACCAGCAGTTCCTCGGCCAACTCCCGCTCAGCCAGGCCCGGAGGTGACGCAGAGCCAAGCACGTTGTCGATGGAGCGGAAGCGGAGAGGCGCGTCATCATGATCAGCATCCAGGTCGAGTTCACCCGACGGTGGCGATGCAAACTCGATCCCAGCCTCTGCTGGCGCTGGTGGTGTGCGGGACTCAAACCCGCACGTGGGCATTGTCTCGCCCAGGGGCGTTGGCGTTGATGATGATGTCGGAGTAGTTGGCTCTTCTGCTGCCGGGAGGTTGGTGCTGCCACGCCCTCCAGAAAGCGTGACAAACTCAACACTGAAAGGATCAAGGTCATCATCAGGTCCAGCTCCCTTGTCAGCACCCCAGTCCCAGGCGCGGCCTTCTTCGAACACTGCATCCCTTGAAACACAAACCCTCTTTGTGACAAGATTGTAGAATCGATAGGCCTTGGATCCTTGTTCATATCCCACAAACACCATGGGAGTACTCCGATCATCAAGTTTGGCAAGATGTCTGCCGACTGTCTTCACATGTAACACACAACCGAAAGTACGAAGAAAGTGTACAGGGGGCTTGTGACCATACCAGACTTCAAATGGTGTCTTCCCTTCAACGCTTTGAGTGGGAGCTCGGTTCAGGATGAACACTGCCGTTGTCACTGCCTCCCCCCAGAACCAGCCTGGTAGCGACATCGCCTTCATCATACTTCTTGCGATTCCCATTACTGTCTGGTTTCTTCTCTCTACCACACCATTCTGTTGTGGTGTATATGGAGCCGTCAGGTGCCGCTGTATTCCTTGTTCAGCACAGTAATCACTGAAGGCTCGGGCCGTGAACTCCCCCCCACGGTCAGTACGCAGGGTGCCCAGTTTCCGACCAGCTTGTGCCTCAGCCCCAGCTTGAAACCGCTTGATTGCTCCTCCAGCTTGATCCTTGGAGCTGAGAAGAGTGATCCACATGAAACGACTCAGGTCGTCAACAAGAAGAAGGAACAACTTGTTTCCGCTTGGTGTCGATGGAGTCACCGGGCCGCAGATATCGCCATGTACCAACTCCAGCTTGTGTTCAGCTCGGTATTTTGCCTCACTCGGGAACGCCAGACGCCGCTGTTTCCCGGCAAGACAGCTTTCGCAAATTTGATCGACATGATCAATCTGCGGCAGTCCTCGCACCATCTGTCCTTGTGCAAGCCTCCTGAGCCCTCTGAAGTTGAGGTGGCCATACCTCGCGTGCCATCGCCATGCCATGTTCGTGCCCTGCGCCACCAAGCACACCGGTTTCCCGATGTTCAGCGGTAGGACGTAGAGACGGTTGGCCGAACGTCGCATCTTGGCCAGCAGCTGTCCCTCTGGATCCCAAATCTTCAGCACTCCGTCCTTGATTGAGATTTCATACCCATCTTCGTCGAGCTGGCCCAAACTCACTATGTTTGCCGTGAGTTTTGGTATGTGGTACACCCCGTTGAGGGCTCGGTGCTCCCCATTTTTGCACGCGAGAAGCACCGTACCACAGCCCTCAATTCCAGCCACTGATCCGTCCCCGAAATGGACAGATCCACGGACAGCGGTGTCGAGGTTGGTGAAGGCCGAGCGCACGCCGGTCATGTGGTTGGTGGCGCCCGTATCGAGGATCCACTGAGTGCGGTCGCCTTCCTTCTTGTCGCCGAGCTGCACGAAGAGTCGATCCTCCTCAAGGTGAAGAGCGGAGGATCTAGCTGCTGGAGTCGGATCTGTGGGTGGTGACGGGAGATCCGCCGGTGGGGGAGGATTTTTGGATGGTGGCTCCGAGCGAATCGCCGGTGGGGTGGAGTCTTCGGACAGAGATTTCGGAGTGGGGAAAGTAACATTCACTGTTGCCTCGGCGACCAGTAAAGTTGTCTCCTTCTCCTCATCCACCTGGGCCGTGTGGGCCTGTTCGTCCCTCTTCTTCTTACGACACTCCCGCGCCCAGTGGCCGGTCTTCCCGCAATATCGGCACTGGTCGCCGGCGATGGAGGTCACGCCTGAGCTGCTCCCCCCGCCTGTCTTTGGCGGCCTGGAGCCGCTTCTTCCTCCTTCTTTGCCACGACCGCGCCCGCGACTCTTCTTGTAGTTCGACGTAGATCCCTTTCCTCGCTCCTGGGATCCTTCCCCGGAGAACTGCAGCCGTGAAGACACCCGCGCGATCAGTTCTTCCTCCGTGAGGTTCAACTTCGCCAGAGACGCCCCGCCGCCGCCGAGGTTGTGACGTTCCTCCGCCGCCTTGAGCCTCCCGACGAGTTCTTCCACGGAGAGCTCACTGAGATCGAGCAATGTCTCGATTGACAGTGCGATTTGCTTGAATCTCGGTGGAAGCGCCTGGAGGAACTTCCGGATCAGCTCCTCGTCCGAGCAATCCTCTCCAAGAACCGCGAGCTGGTGCGCAATTCCGTTGATGCGGATGCCGAATTCGTCCACCGTCTCCCCGTCGCGGAACTTGAGGGCATCAAATTCCCGACGAAGGGTATTCGCCCTCGCCTTGCGCACGCGCTCGACGCCGACGTGCATTGTTCGGATGGAGTCCCACGCAGCCTTGGCAGTGGCCTTGCTCGCGATCGTCCCGATCATCTCTACCGGAACAGCCTTTGCAATCGCCTCGAGTGCCATCCGATCTTCGACGAAGTCGGTGGTGCCGACGCTCACGGCCATCCACAAGCCCCTTGCTTGTAGCATGACTCTCATAAGCGCCGCCCAGTCATAATAGTTGGTCTTCGTCAAGGTTGGGAAGGCGCCGCCGCTGCTGATCTCCTTCGTCACTCGGTGAATCACCAGGCCTCGCTCGGTGCTGCCGCCACCTCTGACACCGCTCCCCGATGGCGGTGTGGACTCCTCCCGAGTCCGTCGTGGTGGTGATGACGAGCGTCGGCGTGGCATGGTCGTCTACTCCCAGGTGCGGTAGCTCTGATACCAATTGTTCCGACTCTCTCCCGATCCCTCTCGGTGAGCAGAGTCAGTGAGTACTCAGATCACCTACGCACACAAGAAAAACAAAGTATGCACTGGAAGACAGAGTATTTTGCCGCAGCAACCAACACTGCGATTTTCTCGTCATGTATTTAACCTCAGAACTGAGAATAACAGAAGGTGGCCAACAGGCCGCAACGCCCGCGCCGTTCAGCACGTTCTGCACCCATTTCGCGTTAACGTGCCGCACGCCACGGGCGGGAAGAAAACTAACTCTGCGTGGACTAATTCACACGCTGAAACCAACCGAAGCAAATGACGTGCCCAGACTTCAAAATGTCAGGCTCACTTGACAACCTAATGAAAAACTACAGTGAAGTTCAAACAGAGAAAGAACTGACAAATGAACATAACCTGGTTTATTTGACACTAGCAACCTGATATCCGACTCGATACCACCTTCCCTCCGAGCCCTGAGGAAGCTCAATTACCTCAATCTTAACTACAACCAGATATCCGGGGAGACTTCCTTGACCTCTCCGACAACACGCTCACCGACGACATAGCGAAGGAATTCAACAACCTCCATCTCGACATCCTGAACCTATCATCAAACCGGCTCACCGGCGAGGTCCCAGCCTCTACGGCGGTAGCTCCCCTGGTAATCATGATCTGTGCACTGGACCAGACTCCGGCTGGTCTGTTGGAATAAACCACGCCTGCGTGTGCGCGTGTGTGACGTGCGTTTATCTCTTGGTTAATGGCATGCAGTCAGTTGGTAGATGCATGCAGGTTAGTTGGTGTGCGTGAGTTATCTCTTGGTTAATTGCATGCAGTCAGTTGGTAGATGCATGCAGGTTAGTTGGTGTGCGTGAGTTTAGGAGATATGGCTGCATGTTAGTTGCGCCGCGTCAGGTGCAATAAAAGGCTTGTAAAGCTGTGTGTTTGGGTAAGAGGTGAAAAAATAGAAAAATTTGGCGTTGCGTCGCCGGGGCGTTTCGTCGCCTGACAAAAATCCTCGCGTTCTAGTGTTTGATCTTGGGCTAATTCTCACATTTGGTATCAGAGCCTAGGTGCCTAACACCTCCTTGGACCTCATGGTTGTAGATGTGTCCAACCAATGTGTGAGGGGGAGATTGTTGGGAATAATCCCACATTGGTTGTGGAAGAGGAGAAAGCACAACTTATAAGTGTGGGGGAGCCCCCACCCATTGGACTAGTCTTTTGGGGGGAGAAGGTCCAGTACCACTTATAAGGTTGTTGCTCCGTTGCTCCGTGGGCTTGGTTGTGTTCCGCCCATGTGGACCTATGGCCCGGGGAGTAAAAACCCGGCTGGACCTAGGTATGCGGCCAGGTCCAGATCTCAGGCCTTCTCCCCCCAAAAGACTAGTCCAATGGGTGGGGGCTCCCCCACACTTATAAGTTGTGCTTTCTCCTCTTCCACAACCAATGTGGGATTATTCCCAACAATCTCCCCCTCACACATTGGTTGGACACATCTACAACCATGAGGTCCAAGGAGGTGTTAGGCACCTTGCTCTGATACCAAATGTGAGATCTGGACCTGGCCGCATACCTAGGTCCAGCCGGGTTTTTACTCCCCGGGCCACAGGTCCACATGGGCGGAACACAACCAAGCCCACGGAGCAATGGAGTAACAACCTTATAAGTGGTACTGGACCTTCTCCCCCCAAAAGACTAGTCCAATGGGTGGGGGCTCCCCCGCACTTATAAGTTGTGCTTTCTCCTCTTCCACAACCAATGTGGGATTATTCCCAACAATCTCCCCCTCACACATTGGTTGGACACATCTACAACCATGAGGTCCAAGGAGGTGTTAGGCACCTAGGCTCTGATACCAAATGTGAGATCTGGACCTGACCGCATACCTAGGTCCAGCCGGGTTTTTACTCCCCGGGCCATAGGTCCACATGGGCGGAACACAACCAAGCCCACGGAGCAACGGAGCAACAACCTTATAAGTGGTACTGGACCTTCTCCCCCCAAAAGACTAGTCCAATGGGTGGGGCTCCCCCACACTTATAAGTTGTGCTTTCTCCTCTTCCACAACCAATGTGGGATTATTCCCAACACGGCCTACCCATCCCGGTGTGTCCCGGTGGTCACAGCAGCACTCAAAATCACCATTCTATGATCATGATTGTCCTATTGGTCGTACTTCCCGGCATTGCTCTCATCAGCACCATTGTTACCGTATGGCTGCTCCTTCGGTGTAGAAATGACCGTCGAGATATTACATCGTGGAAGATGACACCATTTAGAATGCTGGATTTGACTGAGCATCCTTTGGCTTCCTTCCAGGTGTGGAAGTTTATATACCACTTATTTCGTTTAGAATTTTACTCTTTTAAAGATTCTAATGCTAATAGTATGGGTATTAGTATAATTAAATTATAACTATTCTGAACTATAGATCATAAAGATTGGACGGTTTTAAAGTACCATAAAAAATTCAAAAATAATGCTCAACAAAGTAGCTCAGTTGATGAAGTAGATTAACTCCTACCAAAAAAATCAAATCAAGAATCACAGAGGATTCAGATTGCGCGAAATCCACATGGTAGAGTTGGGGGAAAACGACCTCATTTGAATGCGTTTGAAGTATATTATTATACATTTTGTGTTGTCTCTGAAAACAGAGGCCCGATATGCACATTGTCTCTGTTATCTAGAAAAACCCAATGCATTCGAAACTGGTGTGGTTCTAGCTCACCCCGTGCAGAAGGGAACTATGATTCACATGAATTAGGTGGCTGCTCATTTGGTTTGTTTTATGACTTATAGCTTATTTTATATTGTAACTGCTGGTGATTTTTTATGTAATTAAATTAAAAAATAAAAAAAACAGATTAATTTATTACGGACAATATAAATAAATACGAAAAAAATAAAAACTCAAGAAAACAAAAAACTAGAAAAAAAACAAAATTAAGAAACAGTGAACTAAATAAAAAAGATAGAAGATAAAGTGGAAAGGTCTAGATCGAATTGGACTGATTGATATTCTTTACCGCAAAAGCTTGTGGCTTTTTACTTTTGCTACAGTACCTAACTTTCAAACGGAGTATTTTCTCAAGTTGGGGTCTACAAGTTAAACGATCTATACGTTAAAAACCCAACATCTGTACCAGCCAAAATCGCAAGTGAGTATCTGTCTCTTCGTAATCTGTACCGTAAACAGCTAAAATTCAAAAAATTCAGCAAAAAACCATAAACCGCAGCCGAAAAGAAGCCCATACTACTACCACGTTGCAAGGGCGATTGTGGCAAATTAAGGTAGCTGATGAAAGTGGTAAAAGAAGTACCGGGTTCTGGAGCTGATGTACGGCAATGAGGTAAATTTATTACCCTGCTCGTGCAAAATCCATTCCATCGTCCTCCCAAACCCCAACGCATGCAGCCCCTGCTACCTTCTTCTGGTAGTCCAAAATAAATACACAACCAAACAAATACACAAAAGACACACACACTCTCTCTCTCTCTCTGGAGAGAGAGAGAGAGAGAGAGAGAGAGAGAGAGAGAGAGAGAGAGGGGAGCCCTGTCTTTTCTAGTAGAGGACGGCTCATGTCTGAAAGAAACCCCTCTATCCTGCGGTTGGCATTGCTGAAGATTTGGACAGGATATGGAGTATATAGCATTGTATTTGGATGGCTAATGTTGTTCCTGCCCTGTCGTAACGTATCTTTCGTATGTTAGATGTTAGATGTACGTGTACTGCTAGCTCTTTTCTATTGCTAGCTAGGCCTGGTGATCACGTCCATTAGCTGTGCTCGCCTGCGAGGCACGCTTCTGGCTTTTCTCGCAAGCAGATCAGGATAGGAGAATTTTAGCATGTGAGTATATTTTTTACAAGTAGTTTAATTTACTTGCGCATGCATATGTCGCCGTCAAATCTGTATCATGGTACGAACAAAAGAAGTGCTAATGTACCGGTGAGAAGAAGATACATATCTATTATCGAGCTGGCTAAACGGGCGGCCTCGCGGAGACCGGCGAGGCATGGTTTGTTCGGGCCGATAAACTAAACAGGTGCAGATTAAAATTTACAAAAAAGATTATATACCATCAAAAGATATAAATATATTGAAAATTTAATAAAGAGAGATATTAAAATTTATTAATATTTAGGTGGACTAAACGAGTCATGCCTAAACATGGCTAGGGGAGGTGATAGGCTGTATCGGGCTAGTCTGGGCACGATTAGCCTGACAAGCCGAGATAGGCCCATTTAGTCCACTCGACTCTTTTTCTGAAAATTACAAAAACCCTAAAAATATATAGGACTAAAAATGCAAATTAAAATTTACAACAAAAGATTATATACCATCAAAAGATATAAATATGTTGAAAATTTAATAAAGAGAGTTATTAAATTTATTAATATTTAGATGGATTAAATGAGCCATGTCTAAATGGACTAAACATGCCTAAACAGGCCATGCCTAAATGGGCTAAATGTATCTAAACGGGTTGTGCCGGGTCAACCCACTAGGCCGCGGTGATGACTCAATAACTCATGCCCAGTCGGGCTGGGCTGGCCCAATAGTGTCGTGCCTCAGGTTGGCACGCCTTAGTTTGCCACCTCTAATCTATTATATACTAAAAGTTGATGACACAACTTTTAGAATTGCTAAAAACAAAAAGAAATATGTTAGAAAATCACAAAAAGGCAAAACACCTATCCGTTAATTTGGTAGGTCCTAATTTTAAAAGCTTAGATTTGATAGTTGACTTAGAGATATAAGAATCTATCTATATTTATACTAATTCAGAATTAAAAACAAAAAATTATACGACTTCAAAAGTAATATCCATAAATAACTAAAATTAGCAACAATAATTAAATGAAAATTGGCAAATTAAAACAAAGAGTTCATACAAGTATAATCCAAATTAACTAAAATTTGGAATACAAAAATAAAATAAAATTAGCAATTTGATTTCCATATAAACATCAAAGTAAACCCCTAAAAAACTAAATTCAGAATAGCAACTAAAAGAAAATAGAAATTGGTTTTTTTATACGAATTCCAGCCTAAAACTAAAAAGAAATCCATGGCAAGTATGATCTAAAAACATGCAAATTTGGAATAGAAATTAAAGAATGATTAGTTATTTGATTTGTAAACGAAATTGAAACTTATCTATTTTATGTACTAAAAATCGATGATGTGCCACCTTGCAAGTTTTTAAAAGCAGGGAGTAGAGAGGGCATTGCAACTTATAATTGAGCCACCTTGCTAGTTTTAAAAAGCAGTGAGTAGAGAGGGCATTGCAACTTATAGTTAGTTTTTAGTTACGTATCATCAGTTCTTTTGATAGAACCGGACGTACTGCATCGTGTTATGTTTATGGATTTCTATAAAAAAAAAAGGTGAAGTGCACGTACATGCAAACGAACTGTGGAAAGCATGCGGGAACCGACATTTCAACATGCGTGCAAGAAAGCATTTTTCATCGGTTCCAAAATCTTCTCGATCTGTGTATGCACATCATAGTATCTCGACGGGCAGTACATAATACCCTGAAATAAGTACATGGCTCATCAGCAGCTTTCACCATTTGCCTCAATATCTGCACATACATCTCCATCTACGTGTGCATATTTATTTACAGACATATATGTATGATGAACAGATGCATATATTGAGTATATTTTAGTTTCCTTTCTGTGTATGAAAAACGTCAATAATGTATGTTGTTTATGTATGCACGTCTCTCTGCAGCCTCTAGCTGTGGCTTTACATGCAGCAGCAGGTAGCCTAGTACACATCTTTACAAGCTTCATCAGGCTCACCTTAAGCTCCATCAAGTTCCCTCTTTGGACCCATCCCAGGTGCCAGCTTGCCCTTCACCACCCTTTAATCTCACCATTCCTGTTCTTGCCATTTCCCCCCTTTTCAAGAGAGAGAAATATACAGTAGACCTATATACTGATATATATATATATATATATAGAGAGAGAGAGAGAGAGAGAGAGAGAGAGAGAGAGAGAGAGAGAGAGAGAGAGAGAGAGAGAGAGAGAGAGAGTAGGGGCTTGGCCTAAAGCCTTTCTACGGTTTCAGCGCTCCACTATATAAAGCCATCCCATTGGTCTCCCCCACACCACGCCGTAGCCAAGAATAATGTACTAGCTTCTTAGTGTGCAACAGCTTGCTTCGTCTAGCTTGGAGAGAGAGAGAGAGAGAGAGGCTACGCTAGGGTTCTTGCACAACTCTTTCTTCTCTTCGTTTCCTGCCCTGATCAGATCTCGCAAGCTATGCACCACCCGGCGGCCATGGGCGACGCGCTGTGGGACCTGCTCGGGGAGGAGATGGCCGCGGCCGCGGCGGCCGGCGAACACGGGCTTCCCCCCGGGTTCCGGTTCCACCCCACCGACGAGGAGCTGGTGACCTTCTACCTGGCCTCCAAGGTGTTCAATGGCGCCTGCTGCGGCGTCAACATCGCCGAGGTGGACCTCAACCGGTGCGAGCCCTGGGAGCTCCCGGACGCGGCGAGGATGGGGGAGCGGGAATGGTACTTCTTCAGCCTGCGCGACCGTAAGTACCCGACGGGGCTGCGCACGAACCGCGCCACCGGTGCCGGCTACTGGAAGGCCACCGGCAAGGACCGGGAGGTGCTCAACGCCGCCACCGGCGCCCTCCTCGGTATGAAGAAGACGCTCGTCTTCTACAAGGGCCGCGCCCCCCGCGGCGAGAAGACAAAGTGGGTCCTCCACGAGTACCGCCTCGACGGCGACTTTGCCGCCGTCCGCCGCTCCTGCAAGGTACTACTGTACTTTATTGCGTCTAACACTGCACTGCACCGCATTGCTCGATCGATTGATGGATATTTGGTTATTTGTTTGAGCTTCGTGTGCGTTGAAACTACAACAGTTGAGAGTTAAAGAGCGAGTTGCATGGTCGGTATCGTAGTAGATATGGCGCATTCAATGTGGCATGCATGCGTGCATGCATACGTAACGTGACATATGCACTGTATAGGATACTTCTGTGCATTCAATGGTGCTAGCATAAGCATAATAAGTGGAGTACTAGTTTATGGGCGTTCATTCGGCTTTTTCTACATGTTCTTGGCTTTCAGCTGTTACCTTTTTTTTTGAAATTACGTTATAATAGTTGTTAATTTTTTAAAATTATTTAATTAAAAAATATATAAAAACATAATTATATCTCTACATACAATACAAAGAAAAAAGAACAAAAAAACCAAAAAAATATTGAAATTAAGAAGCTAGAGTCGAAATAAACAATAAACGGGACCGCATGCTCAATCTTTGTGCAACACCCTGTGTTTGTTCCCTTCGGGGGTGGTTGTACTTGGCATATCTCCAAGCATTAACATACCTCGTCTCCAATCTTCCTCGTGCAGAACGTCAAATCTTCCATCTACCCCCTGTGCTAGAAAATAAACTATTACAGCATGAATATACAAATGTGCTCCCTGCTGATGTTATTCATGCATGTCTATAAAAAATGTGCTCTCTGCAGAAGTTTAGCTGTAAATATTGTATACTGCATTTCTGTACTAGCTAGACCACAATACATTGTTATGTACAATGTGCTCCCTGATGTTATGCTTATGCATGCCTTTCTTAAAGAATGTGCTCTGCAGAAGTTCAAGATATCAATTTGTATACTGCATGTACTAGTATAGATCACGATCCACACCAGATAATATCATATCAATATGTTGTGTCATTGTGTGTCCTTGTTGGTTAAGTGATTGGTGATTTCCTGAACTTAAATTATTCGTCATGTCATTTACAGGAGGAATGGGTGATCTGCAGGATCTTCCACAAGGCAGGAGACCAGTACAGCATGATGATGGTGAAGAGCCCCTATTACCTCCCAATGAACCACCCCAGCTTCTTCGAAGATCCTCCTGTTCCTTTCCCAAACCCTAGCAGCTGCACAAGCCTTGCCCCCTTCCACCATGACCTCCCAAACCTGCACCCTCCATTGCAGAACCAGACCAAGAACAGCAGCAGTGGCATCAATGGCTTCCCAGCTGCAGCTTGCATGCAAGCTGAGGCAAACAGCAGCAGCACCATGCTCACTTTCCCTTCCTTCACCTCCATCGTCGCTGGAAAGGGGGGCCCACAGCCCCAGCTCGGAGTCAACGCCGGGCCACAGGAGCCGCCACCTACCTGGCTGGACGCTTACCTGCAGCACAGCGCCTTCCTTTATGGGATGGGCCTACCTGCAGCCCCCAGGGGTGCATGATCCGGACCGTTGGTTACTTAGGGTTACCTATCGATCGATTTATGCTGTAGTCTCTTCTCTTGCTGTTCAATTTTCATGTGTGCTGATCGATATTTAGACAAGCACTTGTAGCTTTTTCAATTGATCCTTTAGTTGTCATGAACTCGTGTGTAGTACTTTCCTTGCATGCATGCAATATATTGGTGCATTGGATCATTGGAGCAGCACACTATAGACTATACTTCTCACTTGATCCATGAATGTATTCATAATTTCACATGCAATATGCAGGGCTATCTATATATAATCAAGATGTCACTTTGTTTAGCATACATGCTAATATGTATGGACTATGGAGTCGATCAACTAGTTACTACGTACAACTACTACTTGCGAATTGTGGTGATTATTTTGTCCGTTGAACACTGGTATCATTCAGCTCCTATCAAAACTACTGTTTGCAGTACAGTTGTTGTGTGGATTTGCTTACTGACATGAAATCCGATGGAGGCTTGCACACGCATTGCATCTGCATGCACTGATCAATTACATGCATGCAGTTTAAGATAGGAGTACTAGTAAAGAAGAACAAAAGAAGAAAAAGGCACAAAGCAGTAGTGATCAGTGATGGGTGGATAGATTGATGGATGGGATGTGATTTAGGTCAGAGACGGAGGTCAGGCATGCAGATGCAGATGCAGTGCCGGGGCCGGCCATCCAGCCAGGTGTGGATGATTTGATGGGCTACAATAATGCATTGCATTGCATTGCATGGAACTATGGAAGGGATGGGATTTGCATTTGCATCGCGATATATACTGCTCGTTGCTTTACTGCTGCATCTGCATGCATCATGACTTGGTGTTCCTCAGACGATGGGATGGCTCGACGTGACCCCTAATCGGGCTTCGCGGAAGCATTGCGACGATCGATCCATCTCTCCGATCCACTGCACTGCACGCGCCGCTCGCTCGCTCCATCGCGTTGTCACAAAAGTCAAGCTGCTCCACTACAAACTGCTGCAGCTGCTGCTGCTGCCGCATGCCTGCATTCTGCTCCAATTGTGTACGTAAAAGCAAGTAACTAGGAGTAGTAAACTCGGTCACCGTATTTAGGCCGGCCGCCAGCGAAGCGCCGGCCACCGCCGGCAGAACGGCGGCGTGTTCCAGTGATTAATGTTAGGTGATGCTTGTTAATTACTAGCTAGTATCATTTGATCCGCTTTGCTGCGTTTATATTGATTTTAGCTTATGAGTTTTAGCTGAAAATGAATAGTAATGGTCGAAAGAAATGGCTTTTAGAAAGAGGAGGCGAGCGGTGAAAAAAAGTTAGGGAGATGCATGCGTGCGACGTAAGTGAGAGGAGTGGGGTGCGTGATGTTGGAATATACCATAGAGGCAATCATAAAGATGATTATATTTCATCATGTTTATGATTTATTGGATAATATGTTATATCGTTTCTTAAAATATATTGTTAATATTTATTATCAAGTATATGACTTGATTGTGAAACGCTATATTTCTACGATGATTATTCTTAAACGATCCATAGTCGAAAAATATATGAGCACACATGAATTGACTAACATATGTATTGACTGATGACCATATTTCACGGGTCATAGATATAGATATATCAAACTAATAATATGGACGCATGTTAGCAAACATGGGGTTAGATCGACCCACCATAAGACACTGTGAGGACGTTGCATTCTTACATGTTATCATTTGGTATCATTTACAATGGATATACTATATCCTTAGACTTGAGGTCATCGCACATACTCGAGATGCATAATGAATAATTTAGGGGTTACCAAATGCTACTCCATAACTTGGTAGTTATAAAGGTAGCTTTTGGGTTTTGTCATGATGCATGCATCGAGGCATAGTCGATCAGGATAGAATTTGCCCCTCCATGCAATGGGAGAGATATCTCTAGGCTTCTCGAGTGATTGGATTCTAGAAATATATGGCCATACTACTCGTAGTTCAAGAGTTAACTATAGTCGGGAATTCAAGTCATGTGATCAAGAAAGAGTGGTCAAGCTAACCAACAAGGATGGTACTAAATCGCCTTGAGCTTGACCGATATCGTGAGGCAAAGAGAAATGCATATATGTTTTATTAAGGTTCATCCGATATAATCTTTACGTATGCTTGGGAGTGGCGTGTCTTGCTAGGAGCCACTACCAATTAATGGATGAGTAGGAATACTTGGGCCATGTCCAAGTGTACGTGAACCTATAGGGTTTCACACTTAAAGGGCTGGAATATAATTCGGATGGTGATATGAATTTATGTGGGTCATGAGTTTCTAATGGGCTTCGAGTTCGAGGCCCATCATTAATGACTATATGTAGAGGGGCAGTGGCATAGGCTTTCTTAAGAGAGAATTCAGAATTCCAAAAACCCTAATCACCACACTTTCCTTATCTAATACCACGCAGCCGACGCTAACACTCTAGCGCGTGGTGTTCCTACCCCGTATGTGTGGGTATGTTTTTTTCCAGAGAGGTCCAGCTGAGGATTTACATGTGCAGAAGTGCTGCTTTCGGGAGCTATAGTACCGCAGTGCGGTAGTACCGGCATTGAAGGTGCGGTACTACCGATCTTCTAAGAAAAATTGGGTTTTGGGAATTTGATTCATGAATTGAGTTGGGATAGCTGGGGTCATTGGATTAATGTTGCATGATGCATGTCTTGCCTAATGTAGATCAAGTTGTGAAGAACTTGTGTCTGGAAATAATTTCTATGTCTTTAGGTGTGTAGGGTTGCTAGAAGTCAATTATGGTCAACGGTGATAATCGGGGCTAGACTCATGAAGGAGTCAAGGCTCAAAACGATCGAGGATGCCGGGTGAGACGGTGAGCTCAAGCGTGGCACGAGAAAGGTGGAAAATGTTGAAGTCGAGTTCGAACGGCGGGATGGTGCCATGTGTCTTGCACGAGCCAAGTGAGCCGTCGTTCGGTGGAATTGGGACGGAAGAGATTTGGTGACACGTGGTAAGCTAGTGGTGCACCTACATATGGCAAAGCACGGAGATTGCTTGCAGTGGTTGGTGATGACTAGTTCAAGGAAGTGTATTTTGGTAGTTTGACCAAAATATCCGAAACCATTTTGGATCAAAACCGCGATGCATTGGAGAGCGGTTTAGTTCAAGGTGGAAATGGTTTGATCAAGGCGGATCAAGGCTAAGGATTTAGCAGATGCACACTTATACATTTTGAAAAACGTGCATAAGTGAATTTGTGTAAATAAAACCTATATGGTGGGGTTAACAGATTTTCCATTGTAATAGTAGATAGGATCTATTAAGCGATGTAGATGGCTGGTTGCCCACCTATAAAAGGGGGTTTGGATGGAGACATGTGAAGTTAACCATCCAACCCCTCTCATGTGCTCTCTTCTCTAAGGTTACGGTTTGAGAGTGAGTACCTTAAACACACCTAGACATATTAAGAATCCATTCAAGTTCATATCATTGCTTATGTGGCTTTAGCTTAGCTATACATGTTTTGCCATAATCTAGATAGCACTTTCACTTTTTATGGTTTAGTATAATACTTAGAAAGTCAAGTTGGATAATTTTCATGGTTTCTAATGCTTAAAATGAATAAAATGTAGCCACCTTATTTCATTCATTCTTATCTTCTTTCATGCATTTTAATGATTCCATTGTCAAAGGGTGAGAAAAATTGGTCAAAATGCATATCTACAACATGAAATTGGGTTTTGTGCAAAATTTTGCTAATTTATGAGCTTTTGATCTTATCTCACCATGATCAAGGTTAGATCGAACAATTGTTGTTTCATGTGGATCTAGAGTGAGATTTCCTAACTCATTTGGTGGATTTGAAGCCTTTTGCGAAAAATTTGTTATTTTCAGCGGCTTCACTCAATTTCTGCTTCAAATGGTCATATTTAGTTGTTTACAATCATTCTTTGACCGTTTGGAGCTCTTTTTGCAAAATTCTTCTTCTTTCTCTAAAACCACCTCAAATTTGCATTTTTGAGTATTGCTAATGGGTTCATCAAGTGGGAGGTTGAAGGACTATGTGAGAATGTCATATTTATTGTTGTGATGAACCATTGCAATATTTATGGAGTTGTCAATTGGTTTTTGCAAAGAGTGCACTTGATTTGAACTATTTTCTAGTGTCCTAGATATATCGAAAGTATCACAGTTGTAAGCGCGGTAGTATCGCAGGTGCTTTTGCAGTAGTACCGCAAGGCAGAATGTCGGACCCGGATTTTTCAATCCAAATCCACTGTGATTTTACTGCACTATTCCCTGGATCAGTAGATAGTGCTCACAGTTACAGTAATGGATATCAAAATACATATCATGCGGAAGTGTAAAAATAATATTAGACTTACTCATGGGCCGATTAGGCCGAAATCATTAAATTGCAGCAGCGGAAGAACGAAGCACACAGGTAGGGCCTTCAGGACATGCCCACGAGCAGCCAACTGGAGGTTCGCGACCTAGTTCTTGTCATCTTCATCTTCTTCGCCATCATGATCCAAAAGTGTTGCCGAAGCGTAGTAATTTGATTCCTGATTCTGGATTGGGGGGGGGGGAGAGCGAATATGAGCACAAACCACCGTGCTCGCAAGCCAACACACAGAATGCAATATATAACATGCGTGGCTCGACAAAGGAAAGGCATAGGGTTATTTTGTTTTGCCGAAGAGTGCTTTTGAATACAATTACTTAAAATTCCCTATGACCTAGCAGGTTTGAAATCACATTTTTAAACCATTCATTGTAATAATCCATGTAATCATTGTTTTCCATATTTATGGCATCACACCATATCCTATTCTTGGCATCACACCAAGTGTTGCATATGACATCGCACCATATGCTTATTGTTGGCATCACACCAACTAACCTTATGGCATCGCACCATAAGTTACCTCTTTGCATCACACCAAGGGTTGCGTATGACATCGCACCATACGCTTTTTGTCGGCATCGCACCAACATTACATATGACATCGCACCATATGTTGCTTATGGCATCACACCATAAGTTACCCATTGTGTTCATAATAGTTCGAAGAATATTTCTTGGGGCATTAGTGTCACCCCAAGTATCTAGCATTCCTAAGCATGCCGTATAAATAAGGACTTATTTTGTGAAATCATATATTAATTCTTACTATGGCGACAAGGTTCACATTTCCAAGTTTGGCAAGGAGAATAATATACACAACAGCAACAACAGGATTTAACTAACTTGCTGAAATCAACATAACATATTTCATGAAATAATAGCATGCAAGTTGATAATTTAAAAGGAAATAGCTTTGAAATACTGGGTTCAAAATGATCAAAGTGTTGACTCGCCTGACGCGGTTTACCGCGGTCATGAGCTCACACAATGCTTTCTCTTGGGCTTCCGGTCTTTATCTTTGATTCGCTCTTGATCACGCCTGATCCTTTGATTCTTCAAGACTCCAATATCTAATTACGTGCTAAATGACTGAATACAAATAAAGGCAAATAACTCAAAAGATCCAAATAAATCCGATTAATTTAAATGGCCGATTTATTTAATTTATACATTTATTACGATTTGAGAATGGGAGGATGATTCGGTTTAGCGTGTTGCAAACACAGTGGTAGCCGGACTTGAGTGAGAGAACGAGTTATCTGAATAGCTTTACCGTGAGGGAAAATTTTAGGATAATAAGAGATCAAAAGTGAGGAAGTATCTACAGGAATTATTTACTTTGGAAAAGAAGTGGCCAAACATAGCCGATTGGAGAAAGGCGAGGTTCGATCTTTTTATTACTGACCTCTATTATTAGTTTCGCATTTATCAAGTAAGTTCCATGAGTTATGTTAGACCTATGTATCGAAGTGCGAGTTTGGCTGAGTATGTATTCCTTGTAACTTAGGTTATGGTAAAGGCAAACTGGACTGATGGATGAGATCTGTACTTATTCTATAAATCTTTTAGTCGAAAGTATTATAACATTGTCCCAAAAGCTAGGTCTAGGAATTTCTTATGTTAGAACTTAAGTCTTTTAAATCATAATTTCCGATGAATCAAAATAATCCACTTTATTTCCATAACTTTAACGTGGATATCTTTATTATGTTTGAATATTTAACCAACGGAAACCCTCTGTATTATTGCCCTAAATTAGTATTTAGTCTTTCAATTCATTTATGCAAACCACATTAAATATCACCAAAAATTCTAATGAGCTCTACAATTCATGGTTTTAGTTCCACTGGGTTGATCTTGAATTTAGAGGAATTTAGAAATTTGTTTCATTCAATTTGGAGTTAAAATGAAAAAGTTATAATCAGTCAAAGTTCTCTGTCCCGGTCAAATCCAAAATTACTAAAATCCTGACATGTGGGGTCCATTGTCAGCCTCTGGTCTCTATTTCGATTTTCCATTTTATTTTTCTTTTATATCCTCTGTGCTACTGACAACATGTGGGTCCAGCTACTGTTCAGTGGGGTCCATTTGTCAGTACGGGTTTCTCTTTTGTGTGTCACTGACCAGCGGGGCCCAGTGGTCAGTGGGCGGCTCCAACTGCAGCGGCTGACAGGTGGGGCGCACTTGTCAGCCCGAAGGAAAATAAGAAAACTCAACCCGGCGCTGCGGAGCCAGAGGTCAGCGAGCAGTGATAGCCAGGAGAGTCGGGGAATTTATCTTACCCCTATAGAGCGATTTATTCCTTTGAGGTGGGTCGGCAGACGGGTCGGACAGAGGAGTCGAGGACGACGGTGGCCGGCGGCGAGGGAGTGTCCGGGAGGTCCGACGGAGAGGTGAAATGCGTTCCTCGTGCTACGGTGCAGACAATGACGCAGTCGCCAGGGGCCGAGGAGGTTCGGAGATGGGTCGGCGTCGAGCGGCGGCGGCGGCTCGGGAAGGCTCTCGGCGACGGCGATCCTCGGGCGACGGGGAGCTCGAGCGAGGGTCGGGGAAGCTTCGCGGCGCTCTGGAGATGGCCCTGGCACAGGGAATTAGGCTCTGGTGCGGTAGGTCAGTGGGGAGCTGAGTCGCCGGAGTTGGGGGAGAAATGGCTCGCCGGCGGCTACGGGGCACGGGCGCTCGATTACCTTCGGGAGAACGGAGAGGGCGGCGTGGGGAACCCAACGGAGGGCTCGGTGCCTTTTATAGGCGACCGAGTGAAGCTGGCAACGGGCGGGTGGCCGTTCGGTCTTGTCGGAGCAGGTGGCGGTGGCAGACGGTGACGCAGGCGGCGTAATGGCCAGGCAGAGCTGCGAAGCGCCTCCCCTCGTGCGGTCTCCTCAGCTCTTACCGCCTCCCACGCACGGACGGAGCGCAGACGACCAGCGCCACGTGGCCGAGCTGAAGCGACCGGGCAGAGGGAAACTACGGGCGGTGGCGCCGTACCGGGGGCGGAGGCGGCGAATCCAGGGGCGGAAGCGGCCTCACAGGCTTTCCCACCGGGCGACGGGACGGCTCGGGCAGAGCTGGCGGAGGCATGAACGCCACGGGGACGGGAGCTTCTGAGCGAGGCGCACACGCGGTCGCGCGGGGAGGAGGAGGAGGACGCTGGCGCGAGGCGGGGCCAGCGACAAAGAGAGAGCGGGACTGGGGCGGGGCCCGCTTGCCAGGGGGCGCGCGCTCTGCGCGCGCGCGAGGAATGGCTGGGCCGGGGTGATGGCCGGCCCGGCTCCCTTGCAAATATCTATTTTTTCCTTTTTTATTTCAAGTTTTGGGAACCTCAACCAAAAACCTTTAAGAAACACCATGAAATTCAAATCCAACATAAAATATATTACTAATTTTTCTTCAATAACTCCATATATTACAAATTCAAATTTCCTGGGATGTTACACAGAAGTATCGACGAAGTAGCGGTATGTTTTTCTAGAGATGTCCAGCTAAGGATTTACAGGAGCGGAAGTGCCACTTTGGAGAGTGGTAGTACCGTAGTGTGGTAGTACCAGCATTGAAGATGCGGTTTTACCGTTCTTCTAAAAAAACAGGGTTTTAGGGATTTGAGTCATGGATTGAGTTGGGATGACCTAACGCATTGGATTAAGGTTATATTGATATATGTCTTGGTTAATGTAGGTCAAGTTGTGAAGAACTTGTGCTTGAAAATAATTTTTTTTGTCTTGGATATGCAGGGTCGCTTGAAGTCAATTATGGTCAACGACGATGATCGAGGCGAGGCTCATGAAGGAGTTGAGGTCCAAAACGATCGAGAATGTCAGGTGAGATGGTGAGCTCAAGCATAGCACGAGAAATATGGAAAATCTTGAAGACGAGTTCGAACGGCAAGATAGTACCATGTGGCTTGCATAGGTCAAGTAAGTCGTGGTTCAATGGAACCAAAAAAATGAGAGATTTGGTGACGCGTGGCAATCTAGTGGTGCACCTACACGTGGTAAGCATGACGATTGCATGCAATGGTTGGTGATAACTAGGTCAAGGAAGGTTATTTTAGTAGTTTGATCAAAATACTGAAAACCGTCTTGGATCAAAACTGCGGTGCATGGGTGATGTGTTGACGAGCGGTTTAGGTCAAGTTGGAGCTGGTTTGATCAAGGCGGATCAAGGTTAAGGATTTAGTAAATACACACTTATGTGCTTAAAAAAGCGTGCATAAGTCACCTTGAGTGCTCTATGTCCTCTAAGGTGGAGTGGCTGTGATGCTTTCCTTCTAAAGTAAGTAATACATTAATCTTTGTTATTCTCTTGAGTTTCTTATTTTTGATTGATGTGCTTAACTTTTGGTTGGTTTTGATCTCTCTTCTTCGCTTTTTGCGATCTTTCTGTGTCATGGACGTGTAAGAGATGGAGATAATATTTGGGAATACATCTGCATCCATTTAGATATTTTGATAGTAAGATTCACGAGAAAACCCAGTATAGCCCTTTTCTTGACCTCATGGAGTGATTTCTGCTTCAAGGGGTTTTGAACCATGTTCATTGGTGTTTTTGCTTGTTGTGACATGTGGGAACACATATAAACCCATCTTGGTAATCATCCACCCACGAGTAAGTCGTATTCACTGATTGAGCTTTTTGATTGGTTTTGGCGCACTTTTTATTTGTTTGTAAAAAGGTTGAAACTTTGACAACGATATTCATGATTGTTGGATGGAATAGGTTCTCGTGACCTTAGGCAACGTATGTGTAAAGTTTCACGCCCTCTGATTTAGTCAATCAAAAGACATGTGGATTTGGGACTTGCGGTCGGGCTGAAAGCCCTGTTCTTCGATTGGAAACAGAAGTACCGCAAGCTGTGCAGCGGTAGTACCGCGGCCATTGGTTTCGACCACTTGGTTTCGACCACGTTGGTCATGATCACGCTAGTCTCAACCACGCTGATCTCGACCACGTAGGGTTTAACCAAGTTTGTTTCAACTGCGTCAGTTTTGACTATATTGGTTCTCGACCATTCTCTTGTCGTTGACCACTCAAGTCGAAATTCGACCGCATCGGCTTTCGATTATGTTGGTTCTCGATCGTTTACTAATCGTTGACCATACAAGTCGTTTTCGACCACTCTGTCTTTCGACCAGTCACGGTAGTACCGTAGAAATAACAGCGGTAGTACCGCACCTGCAGATTTTGCATAGTGGCTCAACGCTATGATTTCTCTGGAGGTTGAATAGAGTTTCTATCCGAATCTTCATAGCTTTGTAGCTATTGAAGCAACGGATTAGCAAATATTTAGAGAAAAATTTTAAGACACCATTCATAACCTCTTTGTTGTATATCCGGTCCTACAGAAATTATACTAGCGTAGCCTACCTGTAGTGAAACACATGATACATCTATTATCCTCTGTCTTATATCTGGAGCGGGACGATAGCAAGAAGAGTGGAGAAGTCATTTTGAGAAACCGAGTGTTCATATTAATTTTTGTTTTTTTAAACAGAAGTCGGAAGAGATACTAATATAAATAGGTCGTAGTTCGTAGCAACAGTGCTGGAGGCAATGGGAACATTGAATGTGACGCTCGCCTTCGCCTTCTTGTCAAATTGCTGTCGTCTCCGGCCGGCCGATCGAGATTCGAGAGGTACGTACTGATGCGAAAGGCTAGCGCGTGGCCCTGCTTGCTAGTTAGGAACTGTCCATCAGCTCCGGCCGGCCATCGATGATCGATCGGCTTATCGCTTGCTGCTTGCCACCAGCCCCGGGTCTACTGGCTAGTAGCGCAATAGCACGGTTGGTGTGCTAACCGGTCTGGGTTTCAAGTCGTCCCTTCTTAAGTACGATGTGCGGGTGGAACCTTGAGAAAAAATAGGTGTATATATTATATAATTATAATAGTTGTAATAGCTATACATGATTAATTTGTATCATTATAACCTAGCCCTATACAAATAAGTGGTGTATATTTTCCTTTTTCTCTCGATTAATGAGATAATTTCTTATTTATATATGATTAATATGTACCATTGTAATTTGTCCCTAACGTAATAAGTGGTGTAGATCTACTATTTTCTCTTGATTAATTAAAGAATTTCTAGAAATTTTACTTTTTCCGATTTAAGGATTGTTATAAGACTTTTTAGACCTCTAAAGTGATAGAGGTACCTTGAGTATTACAGTCGTTTGGCTTATGGCTTATCTATAGTGACTAGTTTTCAAATGGTACGTCTTTTCAATGTGGAGTCTATAAGTTGATTGTAGTAGACAATGTATTGATTCCATCTATATTGGCCAAAATCACACGCGAGTGTCTCTCTCTTCGTACTCTCTCACGAACAGTCAAAATTCAAAATTTAAACTAATAGTTGTAAACCACAACCTAAAAAACCATCTATATTACTGCCAAAAACCATCAACAACCTGACCGATCACTGTATGGCATCAAGGCCTATAGGAAAAAAGTGTAAACTGGGAATGGACGGCTCACATCACCTGAACACACCAATCATACTTATTTCCCAAAAGAAAAACAAACACCCATCATTCATGCAAAGCTAGCCTGCAAAGACTTGTGATTCAGTTTGCTCTAGCTAGACTAGTTCCATTGTGGAGCTACCAGTCGAACCAAGGCAACATGGTCGGGGGAGACTTGTGATTCAGTTTGCTCTAGCTAGACTAGTTCCATTGTGGGCGGCAGCGGCTGCTGTGGCGCAGCCGGACACGGACAAGGAGGAGGGCGGGGCTGACGGGGGGCAGCTCTCGACGAGTCGACGGTTCTTGACAGCCCACCATTGTTATGTATGAGATTTTATGAATGGAAACAATGGCGCGTGACAATCTATGCTGTTGCCGCGCGCAGCATGTCACGGAAGGCAAGCAGGAGGCCGCAGTGGTCGGCGGCGCGCGGAGGAGGTTGTTGTAGAGGTAGGCGGGGTGGTGGCTCCGGCCGCCATGACCAACCTGCTCCTACTCGCATCGACTACCAGTGTGCACAACCATAAAAAAAAATCCTCAAGTTTAAGCTGCATACGGCCCACCCAAATTTGGATCGCGAAAAAAAAAGGTGACCAAACCGGGCCATCGAAATCCAAATTCATCCGAGTAAACTTCGTGCTACCTTCGCCGCTACATCAAATGCGGCCCGCGCCGCAACCCTGGCGGCGTCGTCGCTCGCCGTCACGGCCAGGGGCGCCGGGAGGCAGATGCCGATGATGGGGCATGGTGGCCGGAGAGGGTGAACACCGTTGCTCTTCACGGCCTTCTCCGTCGGGACCATGTGCAGTGCAGGTTTAAGCAGAGTTTGTTGAGACCATACGCAGGTAATGATCAAGATGTATGCAAATGTTTATGGAAATCGTTTGTAAAATGTGCTTAAGGAGCCAATATACATGCACATGTGCTTTAAGTTTTACGGAATTGCTAATGCAGTTACTTGAAAATTTATTAAGTTTCAGTCGATTTTGCACATTCTTTGATAGACATGGAGATTCGTGCTGGACTCATCGTCCTCCTCTCTAGTCGGTATAGTGGCGGTGTCACCTGCGCCGCCAAACTATAGAGGGGGGAGGGGCGGAAGCTTGGCAGTGGCAGCAGCGGTGGCACCACCTTGGGCGTAGGATGAACGAGGGCAGTAGGCGGGGGCAGTTAGTGGGGTGATGAGAACTAGAGTGGTTAGACAGTGGTAGAAGGTGATGGTGGATTCGGCGGCGATTGCCACCAAAGATAAGGAAAGAGGATGTCATGGGGGATCTCCGGTGGCGATGACGAAGAAGGGCAGTGACAGCGAGAGAGGGAGGTGGGGCGGAGAAGGAGGAGGCAGGCGGCGGAAGGTGATGGCTGACGGGCCTTCCTGGCACTGGGTGGTGACGGCGATGGCTAGGGATAGGGTGAGAGTGCTACAGGGTGAGTTTATATATGAAGTGAGAGAATGATGTAGATAGTTGGATCTAGATCCATTGATTGAAAAAAAAATGATTGAAAGTTATGAAGTTTTTATGCAACTCTGTAATAAACAGCCCCTAAGTTTTAACAATCACATCCCAACTGGAAAAAAAACAGATCAACACTGCCTAAGAATACTTACAACTGCTTTGCACTGCATCCAGTCTCATCAAACTGGTGTTAAATTTACCAGGTCAGGGAAAATACTTCATCCTCTTGTTGCTCGCTAGTCAGCTGCAGAGAACCGCCAGCTGAAACCGGCCTGTGATCTTTTCCTCCTACTCTTCAGAATGTCATCTCAAATTCTTTGACACACCTTAGCAAGTCTAAAGGAATTTTGTCACACTTTTTTGAGTCATTGACGTGTGGGACCTAGTTTGCTGGAAGGGAATCTTGTCACAACTATGGCTGCAATCAAACAGCTCTCAAAGTTGATCAAACTTGCCTAATCTTAGACGTGGTAAACTGTGACTAGCAACCAAACACCCTCTTAAACTGAAGCGGAAACGACTGGCTCAGCAACACAAATAGACATCGCTGCGCACGCATGGAGTTGCAGGCTTGCAGCGCGCGGCATCTGTGCAGACGACGTAGGTAGAGATCAGTGATTCGGATGCATGTGTAAGTATCACCCTCTCGAAATATGTGACATCAACTACAAGCTACTCTCATGTCGTCTTTTTCTTTTGGCGTACTCCCATGTCATCTGGGACACGGAAATCTGTGCTCTGTAGCATTGCTATCTGGCACATGCATCTGCTACAAACCTGGGCTGAGCTTTTCATCTCACCTGGCTGGCCAAAAAAAAAAAGTGAGAAAAAAAATGGTATGCGGTGAGCGTGGATCGAACACGCGACCTTCAGATCTTCAGTCTGACGCTCTCCCAACTGAGCCATTGGGGACTACGAGCTGCGTACCAAAGTATATAGAGATGCTTTGAGGTGAAGATAAAGATGAAGTCAAGCGTAGGGGCGAAGCCCAATAGAGACCCGTGGGTGCCCAGGCACCCCCCTCACTTCCAGAATTTCTTAAGGATTGGAAAAATTCGGCCCTATAGGCACCCCGCATGGCCCAAGACGAGGCACCCCCACCAGGCCGGCAGCCCAACAAGCCCACTGTGCACCCCCCACCCATTTGCTCTAGCTTCGCCACTGGTCAAGCGAAGGTGCCTAGAAGTTTCATTGAGGGTATTTTGAAAAAATATCCAAAATCGGACTTTTCATCGCATGTAAGGTCTCAAATTCTCAATGCAGTTTGCATGGTTCATCCTGTTTCCATCGAACTTTAACCGACGGGTTTGAACTAAAGCCAAAATACAGAAGCAAGACTGTTGCGCTATTTTGCTTTTCATCTCAAATTCTCAGATCTGAGCTTTTCATCTCACCTGGCTGGCAAAAAAAAGTGAAAAAAAATGGTATGCGGTGAGCGTGGATCGAACACGCGACCTTCAGATCTTCAGTCTGACGCTCTCCCAACTGAGCTATCCCCGCTTCTGACAAACATGCAACATTAGATGGTACTGGTATTATTCTTATTCAGGCCTAAGAGCAGCTCCAACTCACTAAAGGTAGCAGACGTCGACTGAAGTACCACTTCACAGGGTTCATCCATGCCGTAGCAGTAGCAGTCCAACAAGATGCACTGTGGCATGGTAGATCTCTCTGTGCCGCTGTTGCAAATGGGTTCGTCCGGACCCTTTTCCCCACAAAGTCAGCCTGGCCAGCGGCAGACAGATAGCTCGCCAAAAAACGTTCCTGGTCCATGGTAATGCCACAGAATACTGTACAATACTACATTTCCGTTGCAGGTAGCCAGATAGCAATGGCAAAGGACAAAGGATCTACAACCTACTGGTTCCAATCCTCATTTCTGACGAAGAAAAAAAAAACTCGACCTGCGGGGGAAGAAAACCCCCCGGGCTTAATTTTAAGAAAAAGATCTTTTCACGCAGATCGAGAAATCCCCGAACCCTTGCCCCACCCTGACACAGCGGCATCAGCCCAGTGTGAGAACGACCAATCCAGGGTGATCCTCAGACCAACAACCTGGGCCAGCCTTACGACCTGTGCTTTGGCTTATGGGGCAAGCGAGGGGATTTTTTCCCTCAGCCTGAAATTCGCTCCCAGCAGGAGTCGAACCCAGGACCTGAGAGGTGCTACTAGAGCGCTCTACCCGCTAGGCTAGAGACCTGTTCGCTTTCTGACGAAGAAAAGCTAGTTACTTCTAACATACTACAGAGAAAATAGCATAACACTACCTGATGCGAAGGTGTCAAACAATACACAATTCCATCACACGGTTCACACTGCACGTCAAACAATACATATTGCAGAGCATGCATTCTTGACATGGCATTTTCCACAGAATCGCCCTTTCACCCGCTGTCTGAAGTGGGTAATCCACGATGTCCAGTTACTGCTTGTAGTTTCAAGTTCAACACGTCACTGGTAAGTGATGCCGTTGCCACCCATGTCACCCAAAAATAGTACCTATCCGGCCTTCAACGGGCATAATATCTTCTGTTGTATAAAGAGTGGTTAGTGAAATAGTTCAAGATCTGAAGTAATGCACAACGTTTCATGTATCAAAGTGGGCGGGTTTTTCATATGTTCACCATGTAGCTAGGGCAGTATTTGAAGCTTCGGCTATGTAATCAGGTTTTGTCTTTGATACTTGAATTTTCATTCGCCACAGGTTCACCAACTTCTTAGACAATTCAACACTGGAGTAAAAGCTACCAGCACGTCTCCAAAATAATATATCGGTGAACTACATACTTCTGGACTATTGTTTCATTATACAAGACATATGCAACTCTCTGTTATATGCCACTATCTTTATGAGAAGTAAAAAATTGCTGCCGAGGACATAAATGATAGGTAATCTAGAGTTGGTATTTGAAAATCTACCTTGGCTGTTTAGCACATAGCTACTCATTTTAAACAGCACATGCTTGAATGCTAACAAAGCATGGTAACTTACCATTTTCACCATCAGATGCTTCATCAAGTCTTGCAATTGCATCAAGCAATGATTGCTCCTGATTCTACAGCGACAAACATTTACCTCATGATTTTCAAAGAAGAAATGAATGACAAGCATTTTTACTTTATCTTCTGCAAGGTATTACAGGGGGGGGGGGTAAAGAAACTTACTCTAAGCAGTTTCCTCGCCTTTTCAATTTCAAACATATCTGGATTGCATAATACCTTCTCGACCTGTTGACAACACACATTTGCAAGAAAATGAGGATGTGATTCTCCCATTTAATTACCTTAAAATCTTAAGATATGTGTACCTCCTTTACAATATTGCCAACATTAGGTATGCCAATATGATTGAAATCCTTTGTGCCAATCCCATCCAATGGAGCATAATCCTTTATCAGTTCATTTGGGAGAAACCTTCCTCTTCTCCTGCCTGCAGCCAGCACAGGACCATTATTGCTTGGATGCCGCTTCAACACAGGATCAGATGCCCGCCAAGCACCCTGATTTGAGAGGCCTTGATTGGCAGAGCCCCATCTTATATCTTCAGGTGCCATCTGTCAGAGGACACTTTTTAACAACATTTAGGCTACACAGCATGTTACACTAACTACATAAATTATTGCTCTTTGTTGAATTTAGCTACAGAAACAATAAATGGATGTCGAAGCAGGCCCACTCAGCAAAAATAGCAGGCATTAACCTGGAATGAAATCACCAGGAAAAAGGAACTCAGCCAGGCTAGTTCAAGTGTTCAACAGTCATTTTGTAGTTCATACCATAGCAAACAACTAAAAAACTGTAATATGCAGATCAATACAACAGATACAGAGATCGACCCTGAAAAAACCTTTTCTAGCCCCTCATCAGCATTAAGATTGAAATGAAAAAATGCAGCAAAAAAATCTCTCATCTTTCATTTCCTGACTTGTCTATTTTTAAAATACTAATATGTGGTATCTGGTTGGTTTATGTGTGTGCGTTTGAAGGTGGGTGGGTGGTGCAGATGGGATGAGCAGATGTTTGCACAAGTGGCATGTCGGTAAATGCTTGACCAGAGACCAACAAAAAACAATTATAAGAAAAAGTCTTGCCAGCGAACAAGAAACAAGATCGACAATATTCCAAACATACAGTATGTACCTTCTTGCTTGCCACGGCATGTAAAGGCATGATGGGAGACTGGGGGGCCACAAAGGGTGCATGGACGGAATATGATTTCTTCTTCCTCTTGACAGGTACAGGATTTTGAAAAACTGTATTGCTACAGCGCAGGCTAGATTGTGTTCCACCTCCCTGTCTTGACTGCCTACAGAAGTTCATGAAATGTAAACCAACTTAATCATCCTGTGATTATTACTGAAGCTAAAAAATGTACATTTCAATGAATGCAAGTGCTTTATGCACGGCACCTTATTCTATGGACAGCCTCCTCTTCATTGACCTTGTTCAGTAGCATTCTGTGTTCCTCATCAGAAACTTTCAATTCTTTCCTTAATTCAGTGATTAGACTTTCTTTCTCCTGCACAAGACAACTTTGTTTTGTTCTCAGCAAAAAAAAATGGTAGGAAAGGAACTGCTACAATTTACAAAAGTCACCAAACGGTTTCCATTGTCGAAATTACCCAAGTTATAGCATCAGATTGCACTTTGAATGCTCTGAGAACACCAGTGTATGCTTGTTGCTCAATCTGATGCACTTCATTGTCCACCTTGCTGTGTGGCCTTTGGTGAGGAAGTGCCCCTGCAGATGACCTTCTGTTCGCACTGAAAAGTACTCTTGGTCCTCTAATTTGATATGCTGTGGGGAGATCGTCATCCGTTCCTACAATCAAGGGCAAGTAGTTGATGCCATCGACAAGTCAAATACACACCTTGCCGTGATTTTAGAGGGTTCATAAAATCATAAAAACTAATTTCTAGACAATGTGTGAAGATGTTAAACACTTAAGCCTACCCTCCACACACCCAAACCCTATAAACTCCTTTCAAGTTATTAAACTGACAGTTCCACAAGAATAACTATCTGATAAGCTACCATTACTTTGAATGGAATCTCCGCAATAACAAACCCTCACCTCATACTACTTCAGACATGCTAGGCTTCTCAACTCTCCACAATGCGTTTAAGACATTTGAGATGTTTACTTTAGCTGGCAGCAACCAACTCTAATACCCTTTTATAAGATTTTTCCTCCCATTAATCCAAAGCCATGATTCATCAATGTCTCGAATCCATCAAAAGGCCAAATCACATCATACCCAGTGTCCTTCATTAATCCACCGCTTTGGTTGAATATTAACGACAATTTACAGTGCATTCAAGGTGTAAATAATGCTTGCTCTTTCTGTATGACTAGTTTAACAATCTGCACCTCTTTTCAGCTACTATCGCCAAAGCAAAAGTCACTAACATTCCAACAATAAATTACAAAAACATATCTGTAGCTCTCTTACAAGAATCGTCCAGTCCACAACCTAGTGCTGCTTCCTTTGATACCACAAATAAGAAATGGGCTTCCACTCAGCCATGGGCATCGAATTAAGAACAACAGATTGATCAACTAGACGCAACTCACCGCTGCTGTCGTACTGCATGGTCTTCCGGGACGCCAAGCAGCCAAGAAACCCTACGAATCGCCCGCGTTTCCTACGGACCCGGGATTCTAGGCCCACCGGAGCTCAAATCCGGCAAGATTAGGATCCACCAGCGGCCTAATTGGGAGCTATTAGAGCGGTTTCGAGCTCGATTTGGGAGGTTTTGCAGGGTGGAATCGGATGGGGATTTGGCAGACGCGAGGGTCGAGAGGTTCAAGGCGACCGCGAAATCTAGGAAGTAGCTTTTCGATTAACCCCGTAGAGAAACAGTTAATTGTATAAAAGAGATTTCGACGCCGTCAGACAAGTTTTGGGTTCCTTTGCATACTATCGGATCGTACGAGGAATGATCTCCTGCAGCCGCAAACTTGAGGCCACTAGAGCATATGCATCGAGAAGCCAGAGGAAACAGAAAAATGACGGCATCGAAGCTAAGAGATGAAGCAATCGCTGTTAGGGCCGACCGATTCGTATGGTATCGATGCATTCTTTGACAACCGATGTTAGGTCGTGAATTTAAACATTTCTTCAGCTAGCTAATATATTTACTTGAATTTTATTCTCTTGGGACAACTATTTACGACTACATCCATTTCTCCCCTCTTATCTTTCTCTTATCTCTGTTTGATGAGTTTTTATATAAATATGTTAATTGAAAGCAAATACAAAGGTGTATGTTTGGAAAGGAATCGAAGATATGTGTATATGCTATCCAAGATTCAATTTCTTTAAGTCGAGGTAATTAAACGGCACGTGAGCTAGTCTTTAGAGTGGTTGGTACATGGTCGACGTCTTGCGCCTCGTACGGCCGCAAGTTCCCGGCCGACCATGAAGTATATACACACCAAAATCATCCTCTGAGTTTGTAGTTCTTTGACCACGTTGAGACGACCACGTTGTGACGACCATATTATGTCGACCATGTTGTGACGATCATATTGTGTCGACCACGTTGTGACGACCACATTGTGTCTTTCACAGCTCATCGACCACGTTGATTTTACTGCAACTCCGGTCATACCCCTCACAAAGAGCCAGTACTTCCGGTCTTCGATCACTCGTTGTTTTAACCACGTTGGTTTGACCACATTATCCTCTTCAATCGGTAATCGGATGCCTCAACCACGGCTCATCGACCACACAGGTCTTCGAAGCACCAATCAGACACTTAAGCTTGGTGTACTGAATGGTTCACTGTGTCTTATGACTGGCTTACTATAGTTCGGAGGGTCTCTAACTCCAGGGGTTCCGACTGGTCTCTGACTACTACACGAACTCGGGAGCGCATGAACACAACTACCATCAACAACAAGATTAGTTCCAACACGATCTACAGTCCAGTTCAACCGGTTATTGCGCCATGACTCATACGACTGCATGTTCTCGGTCCATGGCAAGGCGTGTGGCCAACTTATGGCATCTTATGCACCAAGATGGAAGGAAATGGCACAATTGGCACCATGTGGGAGTCATGTACATTGCCTGCACCCTTTCGCTCGTTCCTATAAAAGGAGAGGTGGGGGAAGCCATCACACAGAATGGAGGGAACCCGAAAGAAGGATGCACTGAACACACCCCATCGACGGGGGAACCCATGGAGTAGATACACAGAAAAGGGAGAAGACCCCATTAATATACATACACAAAGAAGATATACGTAGAGAAGATACGCACACGGAGGAGGAGAAGGCAGAGGAAGAAGCAATCTGCACAAACCCAGACATGGCTTTCTCTGCTCAAGAGGGTAAAGAACCTTCCCCTTTCTGTTTGTCTTTTATGTAGCTGGCTTGCAGGCCAATGAATAGCGGTAGTGGTGGAGATGTCGCCAAGCGCCTATGGTCGCTACTAATAATGTTGTCGATTAGATGTTGTGGAGCTCGGCGTTTTGCATCTCATGGCCACGACATCAGTACTGTCAAGATCGTCGTTTGTCTTCCTACTCGCTAGGTTGAGGCAAGAAGTCCCTCTATTCTCTCCGGCGAAGATGAAGGTCTCACGAAGCCATCGCGTTTGTCACCGAACTTGTCATGTTTGTTGCAATGCCTGTGAGCTATTGGCTCCCTCCACTCTTACCTGTGGTGCTTGCCCCAGCCAAGCTATGGGGCTAGGATGATCCGCCATGTACTAGAGTAGTCTTGTTTGCTACTGAGGATGCCGCGTCTATCATCAACACTCTGCTCGACTTGACATCAAGCTTCGCAAGGCTTGGCCGATCACACTCTCGCAAGACCTTGATGCATGAGACACGCGACATCGCCAACTGCTGTTGCAATCCAGCAAGAATGGATTGCCCTCATAATCTTGACATTCTCCTGTCGTGTGCCTTCACCACATTGGAGTTGTCCTAGCCAACCTCCTACTGGATTTGAACATCTACGACCACTTTCGGTATCGGGATGCTTTCGACTGCTATCAATACTCGTGCACCATCAATCGCCCACGGTACCAGGACATCATCGACCAAACCGCTAGGCTTGGACGTCTACGGCCGCTTTCAGTACTTGGGTGCCATCGACCGCCCATGGTATCCGAACGTCACCGACCACCCGTTGGGCTTGGGCATCTATGACCACTTTTAGTACTCGGATGCCTCCGACCGCTCATTGCACTTGGATGTCATTGGCCGCTCACAGTACTCGGACGGCATCGACTGCCACTATACTTGAGTGCCATTTAACCGCCCACTGTACCAAGGCGCCATCGACCACCTGCTGTACACAATCGTCACCTTCTGTACTCAGTCGATTTTGATCGCCAGCTATGCTCGATCGCTTACGACTGCCTGCTGTGCTCAGATGCTTACGAACACCCGCTATACTTGGACATCGCTGACAGCTCTCTATACTCGATCATCTCTGATCGCCCGGTGTACTCGAATGCCTCCGACTAAACACTGTACCCAGATGCCTACGACCGGACGATATACTCGGATGTCTTTGATCATCGGTGATACTCAAATGTCATCAACTGCCATCAATGCTCAAACGTCACTGACCGCCATTGTACTCGAACGTCATCGACCGTTGTGATACTCGGACGTCATCGACCACCTTTTGTGCTCGGTCGCTTACGGCTACCAGTGATACTCGGTCACTTATGACCACCCACAATACTTGAGCGCCTTCAATTGCTCACAGTACTTGGACGTCATCAACCGCTGGTGATACTTGAACGTCGTCGAGCACCTTCTGTGATCAGTCACTTACGATCGTCGGTGATACTCGGTCACTTATGACTGCCCATAATACTCGAGCACCATCAATCACTCATAGTACTTTGATGCCTCAAGTTAAGCTGGCAATCTGAATGTCCCTCCTTGCCTCCGCTTAGTCGCTATTTGCCTCTGTGTGCCGCATGAGATGACATGTTCCTCCATCTAAACGTGCAGATAATTTAGCATGGTAATATTTACAAGTGGCATATGCTACCTCATGCCCATCCTCAATTTCAACGCTTATCTCTATATGTTGCCAACACCATGCCGTCAACCACCAGAGCCTCTAGCCACTGCTTGCACCAATGTACTAGCGCCGATGTTCAGTGGGGAGAAGTTTGATGACCCTGGCCCCTCGAGAAGGTAAAAGGCATCCTTGAACCCTCCGTATCATCTGTATGATGGTCATCCATACCATAGTCTCCCATGCTTGGGGACAGTTGGCAAGGATCAATCTCTTGCTCCTGGGGAGGAGGACTAGGGGGTGCGAGAGCATGCTTTTCTTCTCCGCCTCCTGTCTTCTTGCCAAACATATTAAGAGGCTTGTAAGAGCAAAGAGAGAGCTTGCGGTGGTGTGGTGAAGAAAGGAGGAGAGGAGGGAGATTTTATAGTAATGGAGGAGGTGAACGTTAGCATTGGCTCATTCTCTCTGCCTCACCACTCATCTGCCTTCTTTCTTTCCTCCGTTGTGTCACTATGAAAGGATGAGTAGGTCGTAGATGGCCGTTGCACTACCTCACCACTCCTCTGCCTTCTTTCTTTCCTCTATTGTGTCATTGCAAAAGTATGAGTAGACCTTAGCTGTGTCGTACCCTCCTGAGTGCCCAACCGTTGCACAACATAGCATGGCATCACTACAGTTGACCATCTGTTGCATAGCGCAACACTGCCATTACTTAGTGTAAGGTCGAGGAGTTCGACTATAGGGGGTGAATAGACTTTTTTATTCTCTTTTTAGCTAAAACCAAGTTTATGCGTGAAAAGCGTAAATCAAATTGATTTTCTACAATTAAGTCATAAATCATCTAGATTCATCTAAGTGCACCAGCATCCTAAATCTATGTCAAGGTTTGCAATCTTAGGGCGACAAAGAGAGTGAGGAGCGACATAGGAAGATAGAGGGCTGACACGTGCGAGGGGTCCCAAATTACATTAGAACTGGTTTTTTTTTTGCAAAAGTGTGTTAGTGGTGGAGAGGAACCCTCCTCCATCTAAGTTGTCCGTGTCAGATCGGACAGACTGGGTATACAATGGCTGCCTTCGGTAGGACTTTGAGCCAGCTTTAGTTTGTGCGTGCTACAGTAACTATCTTTTAAATGGTGCGTTTTTAAGGTAGATCAACAGAAAAATTTTAGTAAAAAGTGTACTGAGTTCAGTTGTACCGATCAAAATCATATACGACTATTTTTCTCTATATGCTATTTCTAAAAAATTATCATAATTAAAAAAATTTAAGTCATGAATCTCAGTATAAAATGTTAGGAAACTGGGCCCACGGCCAGAGTCCTGACATATTTGGGCACCCCACCGTAGACTATAAATAGGGACCTAGACCGCCTCATTATGTACACATGAATGAAAGCAATAAAGAAAGACCAAGAGTTCTCTCTATCTCTCTGTGTGTTCAATCTATTCTTCTGTGATTCTGTGATTGATTCGTTCTTGTTCTAAACAGAGGAATCGCTCGGACTGGTCGCCAGCGACGGTTTCGCAACACGTTATCAGCACGACTTCGCTCCGGTGAACGAGGTAATCATCGAAGCACAGATTGAATTTTCTAGATCGCTTTTTGAATCTGTATTTTCTTTTCGCGTTCTAGATTGAAATCCTACGGTGCAAATCCGCCCTAATCTACCGCGAGCAGACTTGAAGTCGCCGGCACAATGCCGATCGGTAGATTGTGAAACGGGGTAGATGTTGATTGCACTGTAGAACGATACAAATCCGCCCTAAATCTACCGCGAGCAGATCTGAAATCGCCGGCACAATGTTGATCGGTAGATTGCGAAACAGGGTAGATGTCGATTGCATCGTAGATTGGAAACGAAAAATTTCTGCATGAATTTGTTTGATTCTGCATGATCACTAACGAGAAAAGAAACTAGCATATGTTCTTCCTGTCTGGTTCATGCATGGCATCTCAAAAGAAGAAAAAAAATAATACGCTTTTGCATACGGTCGCCGGCCAGAAGCCAGCCGTGGAGCAAGAGGCACCGCCGGCTAGCCAGCAGTCGGTCCCGCCGGCCGATCGCCGCCCCTGCATGGGGCGCCGCCATCGTTGGAGCTTCCCCCCCGCATGGGGCGCCGTCGCCCGTGCACCATGCCCTCATGGGCCGTTGGCCGACACACTGGTTCCCGCGCCCGCATGCGCCGCCGGCCGATGCTCCGGCTCCCGCGCCCGCACGCGCCGCCGAACGGAGCCACCTCGCCTCCCACGCACGGCCGCCCGATGCACCGGCCACCGTCCTCGCATGGGTGGTCGCCCCGAATGGCGCCGCCGTAGCTGGCCCTCCCCGTAGCCTCTTGAACTGGACCACGCCCGCATGCAGCACGCACGCGCCCAGTGCGCCGGCCGCCGTCGCCTCGTCTTCCGCATCGGCGCCCGAACGCGCCGCCCCCGGCTGCGGCCCCGCCGGCGCCTTCATGCGCCCGCGCGCCGCCCGCCCGGGTTCCCCACCACCGCCGGTGCCCGCTCGGGCCTCCGCGCCAGCGTTCGCCCTCGCACGGGCCGCCTACTCCCGTACGCGGCCGGTAGCCGCCGCCTCCCGCACGCCTCTTGAAGTCGTGCCCTCCGGCCACCGCCGCTTGTATCCGGCCGCCTCCGTCCACACGGTCGCCGCTCGCGCCGCCCGCCGAGCCGGCCCCCGCTTACGCCGGCCCCCGTCGCGCTAGCCCCGCCGGCCACCACCCGAGCCGCTCAGGCATGTTGCACCGCCACCCTGTGTGAACAGGGGTAGGGGAAACCCTACCCCTGCCCCGTGAAAACCGGCCGAAGCGGGCCGATGGTGGGCCGGACGTGGTGGGCCAAATGTGAAAAAAGGCCAGGCCGGTGGGGGGCGCTGGATGTTCCAAAAAAGGACCCGAAGTCCTGAAAATTACCGATTGGCCCTTAATTATTTAATTTTAGTCCCGAATTTTGCATAAAAGGCTTAGTAGTTCCAAAAATTACGTATAAGCTCTCAAATTTATGAGTGGGTCCAGGATATTGCAGAAAACCCCTCGGTAAATCAGAAAATTACGTAAATTTTTCTCTGAACTGAAATTTTGCGTAAAAAACCTCTGGAATTGCATAATTTGCTGAAATTTCATATTTTAGCATAAAAGGGCATCGGGAATCCGAATTTTGCATTATTTTTAGTATTTGAAGCTTATTTATTTCTGCCATTATTATTTCTGTATTTTCTGTATTTATTTACTGTTTTTGGTTAATTGTAATTGTTTAAATTGCTTTTAATCACTGAAATTAGCAGTAAAATTGTAGAAAATGCATAGAAAATTCTGAAACATTACGAGAATATTTTGTACCATTTATTTACCCGCAGTGAGTTATTCCGTGCATGTCTACCAGCAGTAGACTTATACACATTTAGATGACTAGCATCACGAACTGGGAGTTCGAGGAGCTGGCCCCGTATGGCCAAAACTATCTTACATAGGCATCCGATGTCGAGATTGTGCTTGGAGCCAGGAAGCTCCGCGCTGCTATTGGGATTGGCGGACTGAATGACGCTCAACCCAAACCTGAGGAGAATGATCAGGCACTTCATTTTCTAAGGCACCACCTCTGCCTCACTCTAAAGAATGAGTATATGGCGGAGAAAAGCGCGCTAGCACTCTGGACCGCAATCAAGAAGCGGTTTGAGAGGCTAAAGTATACCATTCTTTCCCAAGCAGAGCAAGAGTGGATCAGACTAAGGTTTGCCGACTTTAAGACGGTCGAGAAATACAATTCTGCTTTGCACAGGATTTGTACCCCAATACAGAAAATTGAGAAAATCCTTCCACCCAAATGAAGTACAATCCGCACGCAATTATCGTCAAGACGGCTATGAGGAATATGCCGAATTGCTTGATAGGATGCAAATTGCGGAAGCTCAGGACGAAGTTCTCCGCAAGAACTAAGTCACTCAGCCATCTGGCAGCTCCACTGGCCGTGAAGCCAACGCCGGGAGCAACAAGGTGCGAAAGCTCTTGATAGAGAAAAGGGGAAGGAAGGGTAAGACCGCAGCCCAGAAAGGCAAATCAGATGCTCCACGTGAGAATAAGGCTAGCAAGCCAAAATGGGATGGCAAAGGGCACATGAAGCCCACTCTGCATCGGTTAAGAGGGAGCGTTCTGAGCAGCTGCCTGCGTTGATGGTGTTTGAGACCATTACGACAGCAGCACCCCTCTCGACCTAGAAGCAGCCACCGTCATGATTTCTCTTGAAGAGAATGTCACCCCGAGAAAATAGCAGAAGAAGTCCAGTGCACTGAATGCATTTCGACTTTAATTGTCATTTATTTTGTGTGGAAGAATATGTTAGAATTTGCATGAATGGTACTTAAGAATTGTTATCTTCTCGTGATAGTTGGATGATATTTGAAGAATTCATTTATTCAGTTTATGATGGCATGATATGTTCTGATATTGGAGTGTTTTATCTATGTGTTGATTGCCTTCTCATGCATGCTAATAAAATACCCTATATTAGAACGCGTGTAGCGCCCTATGAAGGAAGTGTGCTTAGCTAGCAGCAGCACAACACATATCATCTTAAGAGAGACTAAGTTTTCAGTCGATTCGTAAGAGCACTGGCAGCCTTACGACAATCGCCAGAAGCGATACATATATAATTGGTTCGGAAAGAGCCATAATGGGCACAACTTTGGTCATTGAAGAAGTCTTATTGTACCCAGAATCGACTAGAACTCTCCTAAGTTTTAAGAATATCCGCGCAAATGGTTTCCACGTTGAGACTGAAGAAGAGTACGGTAAGAAATACCTGCTCATTATGAAGCGCGAAGAGAATGAAAAGAACAGTGTATTAAAAAAACAAACTTCCTTCACTAGAAACTGGGCTATATTATACCAACATTAAGGCGCCTGCAGCGTACACTGTTCTGAAAACAATGTTTAGAAGCTCTGAACTCTTCTGTCTCTGGCATGATAGATTAGGCCACCTAAGTCTTAGGATGATGAGAAACATAATAAATAACTCGCATGGGCATAATATTAATGTGAAGAATTTTCCGAATCATGAAGATTTTGTGTGCCCTGCATGTGCCACCGGGAAACTAATAACTAGACCCTCCACTCTGAAAGTGAAGGATGAAGTCCCTGCATTCCTGGAACGCATCCAGGGAGACATTTGCGGTCGCATTCAGCCCATCTCAGGGCCATTTTAAGTATTTCATGGTGCTAATTGGCGCTTCATCGAAGTGGTCATATGTGGGTTTGTTGTCCACAAGAAATCACGCCTTTGCAAAATTGATCTCGCAGATCATTCGCATCAGAAATGTATTTCCAGATCATCATATCAAGTCCATCCGAATGGACAACGCCGGAGAATTTACTTCAAAGGCATTTGATGATTATTGCATGGCAATGAGAATTGTAGTTGAGCACTCGGTACCGCATATCCATACCCAGAACGGTTTGGCAGAGGCTTTAATTAAAAGAATTAAATTCATTGCCCGGCCCCTCTTGCATAAAAGTAATTTGCCAGCTACATGTTGGGGACACGCAGTCCTTCATGCAGCGAATCTCATCAACTTTAGATCTCCGACCTACAACATCCATTCACCTATGCAACTAGCGCAAAGGTCAGCACCGAAGATTTCCCAACATTAGGGGGAGGAAATCAACCCCTTGATGAAGAATGTCGGGAAATTATGTGGCAAGCCTGGGGAATCCATGCAGATGACCCACGCACTAGAGAAGTCCAGAAGACATTACATGGCAAGCCACGGGAATTCATGCAGATGACCCGCGCATTAGTGAAAGCAAATAGATAAGTCCAGAAGACAATAGAAGTCCAGAAGACAATTGATTTGCAAGCATTAGCAAATCAGCTGTCTGAACACTTTTGTGATTTGAAGAGCGTGACTAAGTCGCATGTGCCTGCACGCGCTGCACCAGAGAGGGTTGAAATACCAAAGAAAGCAGAAGGTATCCCTAATCTCGTCCAAAGGCCTCAGAAAAATAAAAAAAGAGGACGAGAACTCCGGTTCCTCGAATCCTTAGTAACCGGGGACGCCTGGTGAAAAAGGATAAGAGGGATTTATCACAGCCGATCATTGAAGTCCCCCAGAATGAGAAGGGGAGCCAGTTGAGACCTGGCAAAAGTATGACACATTCAGAAAAAGGTATATCGGATCTGAATATCCCCATCGGCATGGATGTGTGCGCACACATCGGAGCCGAAAAACTAAAGGGACTTGCCACCGCAATTGAAAGAAGCAATGTGCAAGGTAAAACTCCAGCAGAAGCAATCGCTCCAGAAGAAGCAACTCATGAAGAAATAGCTATAAATTATGTGCACACGGGAGAGTCTCTGAATAGGGCAACCGCTAATATCGATATCTACTTCGCAAAGAAAATTGCCACCATCATCGATCTTGATCCCGAGCCTGCATCGCTCGCTGAATGTAAGAAAAGATCAGATTGGGAAGATTGGAAGAAGGCAATAGCAACTGAATTGCTATCTCTGAATAAAAGAGAGGTGTTTGGGCCGTATGCCGCACACCTCCCCACATACACCCCGTTGGGCACAAGTGGGTATTTGTTCGAAAGAGAAATGAAAGAAATGAAGTAGTGAGATACAAAGCAAAGCTGGTAGCCCAAGATTTCACTCAACGTCCCGAAGTTGATTATGAAGAAACCTACTCCCCAGTCATGAGTGGAATTACCTTTAGATATTTGATCTTAATGGTAGTGAACTTGAACTTGGAAATGAAATTGATGGATGTTGTGACTGCATATCTTTACGGTAACTTGTATACGGAGATTTATATGAAAGTCTTTGAAGGAATACTTCTCCCGAACCAAGACAGAGCAATTAGAAATCTGTACAGTGCGAAACTCAGAAAGTCACTGTATGGACTGAAACAATCTGGAAGAATGTGGTATAATCGCTTGAGCGACTTTCTCCGCAAGAAAGGCTACACGAACAATGAAGACTGTCCTTGCGTATTTATACGGCGATCCCAGAATGGATTCTGTATAATCTCTGTGTATGTAAATGATCTGAATATCATCGGGACAGTCGAAGACATAAAAGAAGCAAGCTCCTACTTGGAGTCAGAATTTGAAATGAAAGATTTGGGCAAGATCAAGTTTTGCTTAGACCTGCAGCTTGAGCATGTCCCTGAAGGAATCTTGGTACATCAGTCAACCTACACCCAGAAAGTGCTTGAAAGGTTTGGCTTCGAGAAGGCATTTCCCTCGAAAGTACCGATGATCGGTCTTTACAGCAAGAAAAAGATCATTTCCGACCTAGAGAAGAGGGGGAGGAAGTCCTAGGACCGGAATTCTCATACTTGAGTGCAGTGGGAGTGCTCATGTACTTAGCAAACTGCACTAGACCGGATATTGCATTTGTCGTGAACCTGTTAGCAAGGTATAGTTCAGAGCCCACCAAAAGGCATTGGCAGGGCATAAAGGACATATTCCGATACTTGCAAGGAAGCAAGGACCTTGGATTGTTTTACAGAAAGAATCAAGATTTGAACTTGATTGGCTATGCAGATGCTGGGTACCTGTCAGACCCGCATACCGCTAAGTCACAAACAGGCTATGTATTTCTGTGTGGTGGAACTGCAATTTTATGAAAATCGTCTAAGCAAAGCCTGATAGCTACTTCGACGAACCACTCAGAAATTATAGCATTGTATGAAGCCGCACGAGAGTGCGCTTGGTTTCGCTGAACGGATCACCACATCCGGCAGTCATGTGGAATGAACATTGTGCAAACCCCCACAATTATCCATGAAGATAATGCAGCTTGCGTTGCACTAGTGCAGACGGGCTATGTAAGCATATCAATCCCAAGTTTCTCTATGCTCATGAATTGCAAAGATGGACAAGATTAAAGTATTGCACACTAAGTCATGTAGACTTGTTCACTAAGTCACTCCGCGCATCTAGCTTTGAAAGGTGCGTGTGAGGGATTGGAATGATGAGATTTAGAGAAGTGCAGAATTCAGGGGGAGAATTCTCTCAAGTCCGTTATTAAATCTTGATCATGAAGATTAAGTACCCAAAGGAATAAAGTCATGAAGACCAAATGAAATTGGGTGAATTGTACTCTTTTTCCTTGACGAGTTTTCCATGAAGTTTCTCGACCAAGGTTTTTAATGAGGCAATTCGTGCATCGCAGCATCACATGTATCATGTACTCTTTCTTCAAATTTTCCCACTGGGTTTTTATGGAGTTTTGACGAGGCATGAGCATGTTGGGTGAGTGCCCAAAGGGGGTGTTAGGAAACTGGGCCTACGGCCAGAGTTCTGACATATTTAGGCACCCCGCCGTAGACTATAAATAGGGACGACCCCCTTATTATGTACACATGAATGAAAGCAATAAAGAAAGATTAGGAGTTCTCTCTATCTCTCTGTGTGTTCAATCTATTCTTCTGTGATTCTGTGATTGATTTGTTCTTGTTCTAAACAGAAGAATCGATCGAACTTATCGCCAGCGACGGTTTCTCAACATAAAAGAATCCACCAGCACGAGGAAAGGTCGAGAGCTGAGATTAAACTCGACCACGTGAATTTAACCGCTTGGTGTAGAGGACGGATGTTCACGATGACTCACCACTCCCTTATCCTTCCGAGTAGCGTGCTCTGTCACTGTGGCGTAGCAACCCCAGCAACCCAATTCCAGTTTCCCGGCGATGGCGTCGTCACGGCCGGAGGCGATGGGGGGAGCGCCGTGGGCAAGGCTGGAGGGGCAGGTGGTGCTGGTGACTGGCGCCTCCTCCGGCATCGGCCGCGAGTTCTGCCTCGACCTGGCGAGCGCCGGCTGCCGGGTCGTGGCCGCTGCGCGCCGAGCCGACCGCCTCCGCTCGCTCTGCGACGAGATAAACGCCCCCGCCTCTACGGCCACCGACTGCACCCGGGCGGTGGCCGTCGAGCTCGACGTCGCCGCCGGAGGGGCGGCCGTGGAGGCCGCGGTGCAGAGGGCCTGGGACGCCTTCGGCCGCATCGACGCCTTGGTCAACAACGCTGGCCTCCGAGGTATCCAATTTGCTCAATAGCGTGCATACCTTTTTGTTTCTTTTCTTGAATAAAAAATCAATGATGCTATTTTAGGGATCTAAGTTTGTATCTCCAAATGCAAATATTTCTCAAATTAAGCTCAAATATGCAATCCTTTTGGTCAGGAATCAAAATGCAGGAATGATATTAGTAGACGTGTTAATATGGCTCAAAAGTAGAAAATTTTATCTTGTTAGATAACCAAGTACATATTGCCTTCAATGGTATGTAAGAGTGGTGTCCTTATATACTTCAGGGGGTGTGCATTCAGCATTGGATTGGCCTGAAGATGAGTGGGATAAACTCATCAAGACGAACCTCACTGGATTATGGCTCGTCGCCAAGCATGTCAGTAGACGCATGCATGATGCCAAGCTGAAGGGTTCAGTAATTAACATTTCGTCTGTTGCTGGTCTTAACCGTGGGCATCTGCCTGGCTCCATTGGATACACATCTTCCAAGTCTGCTGTGCATTATGTCACAAAGGTACTATCCTTGTTCTTCATCAAAGGTTGTTTCGTTTCTGTGATCATAACAAACTAGATTGGATATGTTTATGTTGGTGCAGCTAATGGCTTTGGAATTAGGAGCATATGGCATTAGAGTGAACTCAATTGCGCCTGGAATCTTCAAGTCAGAGATAACCGCTCCTCTATTGCAAAAGAGATGGCTGAACACTGTCGTTTCAAAGATAGTGCCACTTAAGACAAATGGCACTACTGATCCAGCACTGACATCGCTGGTTCGTTTTCTGATCCATGAAACATCATCGTATGTAACTGGCAACATCTTCATTGTAGATTCAGGTGTCACCCTACCTGGTATTCCAATATTCTCTTCTCTGTAATCTTCATTATTAGATTACTAAAGCTAAGGTATATCTGATTGCATCAAAAAGCAATCGAAACTCAATGAGGGAAGTGACCTTTCTATGCAGTTAATTTCTAATAATATTGTCCATCAGTTCTTTTTTCGTTATGATTCTTCAAACATAGCCCAGAAGCACATTTGTTTACATATAGCACCTCAAACTTTCAACGTTTGGTTCTCTTACTTTCTATCCTGCCAAAGTATTAATCAAAATGATGTACCCATGGGCAGACATATGACCACATGGCCATTGTTTGCTCAGTAGATGATTTAAAACTTCTAATGGATCGTCTATTTGGAGCATTGCTACTTCAGAGTGATTTGTCGAGAACAATATACTTTGATAACCACTTCCAAATATTACAAAGTCCACATGGATAGTAGCACAAAATTGTTGCCATGTGTAAACATTTAGGTTTTTAAGGAAATTAAATGGTGATGTTCTATATACGTGAGTCATAATGTCTGCAATGGAACATTCTGAGCTATATTGATTGAACAGGAAATTTTCTCTACAAACATGATTTATGTAACATTCGGATCAAAATACTAAATTAAATGAAGTCCAAATAACCGAAAAAAATAACAAAACAAGTTACTAAATACAGGGCGTTTATTGCAGATGTTTTGCATGCTAGGAAAATGTGGACTACGAGCAAATAATTTCGTAATGCTATAATCAAGGAAAAATTATTGCCTGGCAGTTCTAGCAATTTGGCCAACGCTCCACGTTTCTGCATGCATAATTGGGGTTAAAACAAAAATAATATCACGATGCTTCAAACAAATAGATACCATAGTGTTATGAAAACCTCTCTTAAAGCATCTGTGAAATAAATATGAAACTTAAAACAACATTGGTAGAGTTTGAAAGTTTGACCATGATGGCTTTATCCTGAGAACATATCTAAATAACAAGTTTACTAATGCAACTAATCACTAATGTTACAAACTGCAAAGAATACACCCGGATTCCATGCATCTGCCTTCCTCAAATCTCATACTGCATTCCAATATGCAAGGTTTTACCAGGAACTATCGTTAGACTGGACATGTTGGACCTGAAGTTCTTTTGCAAGAACCTGTAGAGGTTATCAATAATGAAGAGCTTGAAGCAGTTGTGCTTGGTGCTCTTCTTTAGAATAGTCCTTCCAAGCACAAAGGTTCCATTTGTCAAAGCTGAATCCATCATTGTGATCTCATTTTCATTCTCAGCTATTTCCTTGAGGGATACAACGATTGATGCAACATATTCATCACCCTCCATATTGTGATTGTCCATATAGCCATATTGGTCTATGCACCTGTAAACACCGACAGGCTCTAGTCTGTCTATGAGGAAACGCTCTTCAGGAAGGACAGATCTCACTGGAAGAATCCTGACGGTGACAAACACCATTAGTTCACGGAGGGAACCCATATGTTGAACATAATGGCGCACAATTGGTGGGATGGCATTCATCAAGTCTGTGCAAAAGATGCATATTCCAGGTACCCGGCTGTCCATCGTTACTATTTTAATAAATTCCTGCCTATCCAGCAAGTTCACCGCTTCATATTCACTCTTCTTGCTTCTTCCATAAGTCCAAGAAAGTGTAATTATAAGGAAAAATGCAGTAATCACAAATGGAACCCAGCCACCTTGTAAAATCTTGTTTACAAGTGAGGTCATGTAAAGGCCTTCGATTGAGAAGAAAACCAAAAATAAGCCAACCTGTGTAATGTTAATTTGCCATATTATAACCATAACCACCGCCATCAAGGTTGTTGTAAAAAGCATAACCCATATCACTGTCGTGCCTGCAAACCAAAAAAAAGAACATCCAATTAGATGACAACTAATGCATGTTAATCTTGTACATTATTTGCATCTAGCCAAGTGGAGATGGGTTTTCCTTCCAGTTTCAAGAACAATTATAATGGTGTTTCTAGTAACATGTAAATTGCATCCGGCTAACCATGGCTTCTCTACAAACTACTAATTTTATTTTTATTGCAATACCCGAATGTGCTTTGAAAAATCAAACACACAATCGGTTATGTGCATGCTAAAAATTTCAATATTAGATAGGTTTGATGCAATTTAGAACTTTTTCACATGTGTCAGAACTGCCACAATGTACATACCAAAGAAAAAGAAGGAAAAGTGACTATTAGAAATAACATGAGCATATCCTAGATTTCTCACCAAATGCTTGCCCAATCTCTGGTCCACCCTTGAAGCCAACAGTAATCAATGTGCACACAATCATCAAGATGTAATTGACCACTGGAGAGTATACTTGGCCTTCATATTTTTCTGAGGTATGCTTCATGGTAACTCTTGGAAAACAACCTAAAGCAATTGATTGTCGAATGATGGAGAAACTGGCTGATATCAATGCCTGGCTTGCAACAATAGCAGACAGAGTAGCTACGATAAACATGGGCCAAAATAAGGGCTCTGGAGTACTACTCTAAAACGTTGTGCTGAGCTTAGAAGGGTCCAGAGGATGATGCTGAGGATGATAAAACGTTGTGCATGTCACCACGAGCAGAAATGTTTCCTGAGTCCCGCCATTCCACTAAGCTAATATAAATCGAACTACAAGTGCATTTGTAAGTTTCAGAACGAAAATGATATGCTATATATATAGTTTACAGATTGTCAAAGCAATGCGTGACAATGCAACGACTGCATCGATATACGACCCCGGATTACCTGCGCGAGAATGTTTGCATGGCCAAATAGGAACCACCATTTTCCTTTCTATCATGTCAGCATGTACATTACAGACTACATGTCACTTGACGCTTTCCTTGTGCTACGCTACGCTACTCTACTTAGGTTTCAGGACAAGATGACAACGGATGAAATTTTACCGTCCCTGTGGATTGTCCCCCATGTTGCTCTGTTCTCCTTATTAGAGATAAGATAGGTTTCTAAAGCTATCCTCTTCTAGAATAGACAGCCTGTATTAGGGTTGGAAGGTGTATAGAGATAGAGTCCGGATTCCTCCTCTCAAATCATGTTTCCATGTAACAAACCGCCGGCTTCTTCGGCTATATAATAGAGCTACGCGGCCTCTAACGAGGTGACAACGCTTCCCAAGTTTTCATGGTATCAGAGCCAGATCTCCTCAACAGATCCATCTACAAACCGTAGACACAGCCATGAACACGACGTTGTCTTCTTCGGCTCCGGCCGGGATCTCTCCGTTTGGAGTTCCGGTGACAGAGAAGCTTAGCAAAAACAATCATCTGTTATGGAAGGCGCAGGTTCTTCCGGCCGTGAGAGGGGCTCAAATGTTCGGCTACCTCGACGGCACCGTCGTTGCACTCGCAAAGGAGATCGACGTTAAAGACGGCGACAAGATCGTCAAGGCGCAGAATCCGGCGTACGCGCAGTGGGTCGCTGCAGATCAGCAGGTCCTTGGATATCTAATGTCTTCACTCTCGCGTGATGTCCTGACGCAGGTTGTGTCTGTTACAACGGCAGCGCAACTCTGGGCAACACTGGAAGAGATGTTTTCGTCAAGAACTCGAGCGCGCGTCATCAACACACGTATTGCGCTCTCCACCACAAAGAAAGGTAACCTAACTGTTAATGAGTACATTACCAAGATGAAGTCCCTAGGCGATGAAGTTGCAGCCGCCGGCAAACCCCTCGATGAGGAAGACATGGTGTCCTATATCCTTGCCGGTCTGGACGCCGAGTTCGAACCTGTTGTTTCAGCGTTAGCAGCCAGGGTTGAACCGGTGACAGTAGCCGAATTATACTCTCAACTGCTGGGTTTTGAGGGCAGAGCAGATCTGCGGCAAGGTATGTACCAAGTCTCCGTGAATTCAGTTAACACTACTTCCTTTGGACGAAACGGAAACCAGCGAGACAGAGGCTGCGGCCGTGGGAATACTTTTGTTTCCAACCCCAGCCGAGGTCGCGGTGGTCATCGTGGACAGTCTGGAGGACGGACGTCCGGAGGCGAGCGCCCGGTTTGTCAGCTGTGCGGCAAGACAGGCCATACCGTGAGCATTTGCTGGCACCGCTTCGATCCAGATTTTGTACCACAAGAAAAGAGTGCATCTGCTGTTACGGTACAGTCCTATGGGATTGATACAAATTGGTACGTTGATACCGGTGCAACCGACCACATCACAGGAGAACTAGACAAGTTGAGCGTTCGGGAGAAGTACAATGGTGGAGATCAAGTTCATACGGCAAATGGGACAGGTATGTGTATTAGTTATACTGGTCACACAAAAATCTGCACCCCTGATCGTCCACTTTATCTTAAGAACATCTTGTATACTCCTGATGCCAAGAAAAATTTGATATCTGCTTCACGTCTTGCTGCTGACAATCATGCCTTCTTTGAGATTCATCCAAAGTTCTTTTTGATCAAGGATCAGGTCACGGGGAAAGTTCTTCTTCAAGGCAAGCATAAAAGTGGTCTATATCCCCTACCGTCATCATCATCGTCTCAATCACAGAAGCAAGTTTTCAGTACCATCAAACCTACTTTGTCTAGATGGCATGATAGACTAGGTCATCCTTCTAGCATCATTGTTCATCAAGTTGTCTCTAGAAATAAACTTAGTTTTTCCAAAGAGTCCAATAAAGAATTGGTTTGTGATGCTTGTCAACAGGCCAAGAGCCATCAACTTCCTTATCCTAAATCCTCAAGAGTCTCTACTGCTCCTTTAGAACTTGTATTCTCTGATGTTTGGGGACCTGCTCCTGATTCAGTGGGCAGAAAGAAATATTATGTCAACTTTATTGATGATTTTAGCAAATTTACTTGGATATATTTGCTTAAGCACAAGTCAGAGGTTATACAAAAATTTCAAGAATTTCAAGCTCTTGTAGAAAGACTTCTAAATAGAAAAATTATTGCCGTTCAATCTGATTGGGGAGGAGAGTATGAAAAGTTAAACTCTTATTTCTCGAAGATAGGCATCACACATCGTGTTTCTTGTCCACATTCTCATCAACAAAATGGATCTGCTGAAAGAAAACACCGACACATTGTGGATGTTGGTTTATCACTTCTAGCCCATGCTTCCATGCCTCTAAAATTTTGGGACGAGGCATTTGTCACAGCCACATATCTTATTAATCGTACACCTAGCAAACTTCTTCAGTATTCAACACCTTTGGAACGGTTACTTGGTCAAAAACCTGATTACTCTCTCCTTCGTGTATTTGGATGTGCATGTTGGCCAAATCTTAGACCATATAATTCTCGTAAACTTGAGTTTCGGTCCCAACAATGTGTATTTCTTGGCTACAGTCTCTTGCATAAGGGGTTTAAGTGCCTTCATGTGCCCACGGGTCGTATTTATATTTCCCGTGATGTCGTCTTTGATGAGAATATTTTCCCTTTTGCTAAACTCCACTCCAAGGCCGGCGCGTCTCTCCGTTCTGAAATTATCCTTTATCCACATCTCTTCAATAATACTGATCAAGGGGGAACAGTGTCATGTGATCAGTTGACTAATGCATATCCTGATAATACTAATGTTTTGGATGAGATTGGTGCAGATTCGGAGTTCTCTGGTGCAGATTATGGGCAAGAGCCACATACAATATCACATGAAATCATGGATTCAAATGGAAGCACAGGAACCGAAGCCGGTCTGTTCAATCCACCAGGCGAGATGTCTCTAATCGCAGCAGAAGCTCCTACGGACTTGACCCCTCAGACGCATGCATTGGTGGAGGACGCTGCCGGGACGGACTTGCTGAGCGGAGACAGCCCAACTGCCGCGACGTGGCATCATGGCGCTGGTGCGTTGGTCGATCACGTCGCCCCGCTCGCTCCGCAATCAATGAGGACAGGTGATGCTGCAGGCGACACTATAGGATCGGCTGTGGAAGCTATGCAGACCGATGCAGAGAATCGGCCACACACAAGGTCGCAGAGTGGAATTAGCAAACCAAAAATCTACACAGATGGGCAGATCAGGTATACTTTTTTCACAACTGCAAATGAACCACAAACAGTTGATGAAGCATTAGCAAACAAAAATTGGAAGCAGGCTATGGATTGTGAGTTTGATGCATTAATCAAAAATAAAACCTGGCATCTTGTACCAGCTAAACAAGGAATAAATATAATTGACTGCAAATGGGTTTTTAAAATCAAAAGGAAAGCTAATGGATCACTTGACAGGTATAAGGCTCGTCTAGTAGCAAAGGGATTCAAACAAAGGTATGGGATAGACTATGAGGACACTTTTAGTCCTGTAGTTAAAGCTGCAACCATACGAATTGTTTTATCTGTTGCAGTGAGCAGGGGATGGTGTCTACGGCAGCTAGATGTTAAGAACGCGTTTCTTCATGGTGTTCTTGAGGAGGAGGTTTATATGAGGCAACCACCAGGCTATGAGGATCAACAAAAGCCACATCATATATGTAAGTTGGATAAAGCACTTTATGGTCTTAAACAGGCCCCTAGAGCCTGGTTTGCTAGATTATGTCAGAAACTGCAGCAACTTGGTTTTATTGCTTCAAAGGCAGATACCTCATTGTTCTTTTACAACAAAGCTTCGGTTACAATATTTTTGCTAGTATATGTTGATGACATTATTGTGGCTAGCTCATCACAAGATGCAGTTACTAGTTTACTCAAAGATCTTGCGACAGATTTTGCACTAAAAGATCTTGGTGACTTGCATTTCTTCTTGGGAATTGAGGTATCCAAAATAAAAGATGGCATATTATTATCACAAGACAAATATACTTCAGATTTGCTTAAAAGAGTCAATATGGAGCATTGTAAACCAGCAACTACACCATTGTGCACATCAGAGAAGCTTTCCTTGCAACAAGGTGAAGTCCTTGGACCTGACGATTCTACTAAATATAGAAGTATAGTTGGAGGACTTCAGTATTTAACTCTTACCAGACCTGACATATCTTTCCCTGTGAATAAGGTGTGTCAGTTCCTTCACTCACCAACTACTGTTCATTGGACTGCTGTGAAACGAATTCTGAGATACCTTAAATATACACTTGGTACTGGTTTAAAAATTAAGAAAAATTCTTCTACACTTGTTAGTGCATTCTCTGATGCTGATTGGGCAGGAAGTGTTGATGATCGCCGCTCCACCAGTGGGTTTGCAGTTTTCGTAGGCTGTAATTTGGTCTCTTGGAGTGCACGCAAACAAGCAACAGTGTCAAGATCTAGTACTGAAGCAGAATACAAGTCACTAGCTAATGCAACAGCGGAAGTGATTTGGATACAAACTCTATTGCAAGAGTTAAAGATTTCAAGCCCACGAGCAGCACAACTTTGGTGTGATAATATAGGAGCTACCTATCTGTCTGCAAATCCAGTTTTTCATGCTCGAACAAAGCACATTGAAGTTGATTATCATTTTGTCCGTGAAAGAGTAGCACAGAAGTTATTAGATGTGCGGTTCATTTCAACTAATGATCAAGTTGCTGATGGTTTTACAAAGGCTTTATGTGCTAGAAAGCTAGACATGTTTAAATACAATCTTAACTTATGTAAGTTATGATTGAGGGGGAATATTAGAGATAAGATAGGTTTCTAAAGCTATCCTCTTCTAGAATAGACAGCCTGTATTAGGGTTGGAAGGTGTATAGAGATAGAGTCCGGATTCCTCCTCTCAAATCATGTTTCCATGTAACAAACCGCCGGCTTCTTCGGCTATATAATAGAGCTACGCGGCCTCTAACGAGGTGACAACGCTTCCCAAGTTTTCATGAACTAGGAGAGTAAATAATGCAGAAGGCGTCAAGGTATGGATATTTATTTGCCCACACGATGGTGAAACAAACCAACGTTTTTACCTCTACCCGAACTCCTGAAGATGCCCCATCTGGTGGCGAGCATGTCTTGAACCAGTACAGGCGACCAAAAAAATGCTGCACCTAATTTATGTTGGTTAGCATGAGCCATCGGAGTTTCATTGGCAAACTAAAAGATTCAACATGTACATAGCGCCAAGACACAAATGAAACAGCCAAACACGCATCAGAAAGAACTGTAGCTCAAAAGTTACTAATTTCCTTTCAAACGTATCAAAATTTGCATACATTAGCTTCAGCTTTGCATCTAATACACGGAATGCTGACACAAGCAAGGTACGATGTTTTACATATTTTACAAAAATTCCCACTAGCTGCTCCCCCCTAAAAAACCATGCTTCCGAAATGAACATATTTTTTTTTTTAGCTCCAACCAAGGCTCACTGAATACTTGTCGTGCAGTTCTTCAACCTTTCCCATTGCTCCAGTCCATCAGGATGAAGATTTACAAATTGATTCACAAACCTGGCATCTGAGCATGCCATGATGGTGCTCAAGATGACCATGGATTTGTTTACCTTGTTCGTCTGTCGGATCTTGACACCATTTTCGGTGAGCCACCTGTACATCGTGAATCTCAGCTTCATCTTCTCCAAACTGTACCCCAGAACCGCTGGAAAAACAACAAAAGATTCAAGGGTGCATCCGAGGTCATTCAGAAGGTAGTTGATCTTTTCTTGATCATATCCACTGATTGGTTCAATATATGGCCACTTTGATCATGCTTCAGGCCTTCTCATAGTCCAATCCAGAATCGACTAGGCAATCTAGCCTCTCCTGAAGCTGGTCACCTCCGCCGCAAAACTGGGACATTGCCTTTGCCCATGTCGTCAGAGTCTCAACAAAGCCAAGCTTCAGCAAAAATTCGACCTTCTCTCCAAGATAAAAGTTGTCTATCTTTGGCAAGGCTGCAAACTTCTTCTTTGACACCAAATTGCCAAACTGGACAGGGTCATCCTTTATGATATCACATAACCTCTCAGCAGAAATGTTCAAGGTAGACAACACAATGGCAGGATTCTGACAAGAACTAACACCGAGGAATTCAGGGCAAGAAGAGGCAACCCGAGCAATGTCCAATGCCTCCATTCCTATGTGAACCAAAAAGTTCACTGACTTCTTCAAATTGTTCAGAAAATTCACCCGTATAACCAACAGGTACTGCACAAACAACGGCAGCATACTATCTATCTGAATACCAAACTTACACAGCATGACAAGTCGATACAACCTCTTGCCAGATTCACCAAACACAAATCTTGGATGCTTTTTAACAAGCCTTACTAACAGAGCCTTCTTGTTGGAACCCATCATTTCAATTGTTGGCTTGCTCAATCCAAGCTTCTCATACTCTTGTAGTTTCGAGAGCAACACGCCAAGTCGGTACCCAAACACTTCAATGGCCTCCTTGTACGCCTTGCCCCAATCTTGGTCCGTGGCACGCCATAGTCACAAAGGACTCGACAATTCTCCAGCACTTCGACGGCGTCATTCAGGTATATCAGATTACTTGGCAAGAACTTACCCAACTCCGATGGCCTGTGCCCAATGCTCTTGAAGAACGGCTCAAACTCATTGATCGGGTGGTACTGGAGGAACCTGGAGACCGACCAGCACGCATTGGCGCCACTGATGTCCACATTGCCCAGAAGGCCGGCGAGGAACACCAGGGAGTTCTTGCTCATGTGCTCGGCGAGCGTGAACTCCAGGCCCCGGGTGGGGTGGAGAAACTCGAACAGCGCAGTCTGCGCACTGGCACGGACAAGGCCATGCCGGAGCACGCGCGCCGGCAAAACGCCTCACCAGCCGCCGCGCAGGCGTCACCGGAAAAGCACCGGGCCGGCGGCTGGACACCAGAGTTCGTGAACAATTTCACACCACAAGAAACATCAGCAATTCCTCTTCTAAAAACCGATGGCCACCAGCAATGAATTGAAGAAGTCGAACATTTGCATAAATCCTCAGTCAAATTTGATTTGAACCCACAAATTCTTGCAAAGGCAAGCTGATTGCTCGAATGGGGGAGAAAGTCTGCGCAAGCTCGCAGCTCTCGGAGCAACTGGCGCCGGAAGGACCGAAGGAGCTTTTCTGGGGTACGTCCCCAGCTAGCAAAAGTGAGGTCTGGTTTCTGATGCCGCCATATGGAACACGCATCTCAAAGCAAACCAGAAGGAGCCTCTTCCCATCTCTTTTCTTCTTGATTTCAGCACTGACTCTTTTAATTTTAATTTCAAGAAAATTGCAAACATATCATCTTTGAATATTGCAAGAAAATTTTTATTTTAATCTCAAAGCAAACATATCATCTTTGAATATTGCAAGAAAATTTTAATTTCTCCATGACTCTTTTATGCCAAAACTGATTTTGTAGGAGCGCAATAACTTAGATTGGGATTGTGCTATGATACTAGAATGTTGTGTAGGATTGTTAGGATTTCAATTTATTTTTGCCCTAAAAAGAAGGATTTCTGAGAGACCATGTTGTCTAAATCCCATGTTGGTGATGAGTAATTGACACGTGGTTTGGTTTATGTGAGTTTGGTTTGAGTGTTTCGTGCCAGGTTGGCATTCGGCGAGGTCGGGTTATGATTAGACAGATTTGACGCATGGTCGTCTTCCCGGTTGGTCACTTGGGTCATTTCTCGCTTGAGTAGGATTTGTTGGTACTAATCATGTTTATATGCTTTGTGCCGTGCTATGCGATGTGGTTTTTGTCTGTGATGGCTGCAGGACATCGAGTGGAGTCGTGGCGAGACACGGAGGACTGGACTAGGCGCAGGTGGCGCTGAGGTCAGAACAGTCGGGATGTGTCGAAGACGACGTGGACTCGAGGTGGTTGCGAGGCGTGCGAGACAAGGAACGCGGAAGCTTCTCGGAAGGTGTAGCAGGGGCGTTTCGGTAAAAGCGCGAGGCTGCAAAAGGAAGCGGGTTAGCGGGCAAAGCATGGAGGGGTAAAATGGGCAAAGCAAAGTGTAAACCCATCAAGGAATGCTATAAATAGGAGGGTATTTCCTGGTTGTTGGCAAGACTTGGAGAGGGGTTTTAGGGTTTTTGCTTTGTGCTTTAGTGGTTGAGAGAATGGGTGTATGAGATAGGGTTGTGTTCCTCCCAAGAACCATGTAGTTCTTGGTGTTCTTGAGGATTGAGAGAGAGAGATGAGCTGAACATCTATGTAATCATTCCTCTTCTTTAAGCATGTATGTCTCCGTATCGCGTTTATGATATCTTGTGTTTGATTTCTTCTCCCTAGTTCCTATCTTGTTTTCTCGCAGCCCTTTTTATTCTCAAAGTTCCTGCATTCATTCGTTTGGCTGCCTCGTGTTTGTTCCAGCAAAGTCTTCATTTAATGATTGGCTGCTAGAACCTTTTTTGTCTTGGCAAGTGATCATTACTTCTTGGAGAAGGAAGCTTGTAGTACACGTCTTTGATCAAAATATCATCTACTTTTTAGTGGTTGATTTTTTTTGTTGTTCTTCTCAAGGCAGCAAGGTGCAGCAGTGCTATTTGGATCATTCCGACCAGCTTGCATTAATTATTTCTCTCGGGCAGCAGTGAGTAATACATGCAGTTCGGTTTTGACTTGTGTGCCTCCAAGTATTAATTGTTAGTATCTTGGTCGGCAGACTTTTTGTTGAATTTGGGAGCGGCTGCATGTTTGTCAAAACCGAATACTACAGCAAGATTGTTGATTAATCATTGTCACTATTTCTTGCCGATAGTCTGTTGGTCTGCAGCTTCTTGCTTTAGCTTTGTTCTTGTCGAGTGCAGTCCTTTGGCAGTCAACCTGCGTTTTTGTCCAAACTTTAGTTGATTGTTTTACTGCTTTTCAGTGGTTCGGTTCCACTGCTTTTAGGTGGCTTTGCCCTTCTTCCTTCGGTCTGAGATCTGATCTATTTCCTTTTGTTTATCTGCTGCCATCCTTGCTTCTTTTCTGCAGTAAGTGTTCATCCTGTCGTGGATTTTTTCGGGCTAGTCAGTAAGCAATTTTTTCTCTACTTCATAGCTTCTCATAGCTATAGGAGTTGAGATTTTCGTGAATACTTGTGGGGGACGAATTTTTAGTGATCGACATTCACCCCCCCTCTGTCGCCATTTCGGTCCTTCAATTGGTATCAGAGCCGGTTAGCTCTAATCAATAAATCTTAACCGGTCTCAAGAGCCATGGCGACGGACAAGTACTCGACCAAGCCGCCTGTTTTCGATGGTATGGATTACCCCTTCTGGAAGAGCCGAATGGAGACATATATCCAGGCTCAGGGGTATGCCATCTGGCGCAAGGTCAAGGTCCGGTTTGCTGTTCCTGCCGATGAGAACATCAATGTCAATAACATGACTGATGTTGAGGCAAACGCTAAGGCAAGGAACATCATTATCCAGGGCCTGAGTCGTAGCGAGTTTGACCGCATCTCTCATCTTTCGTCCGCCTTCGATATTTGGGAGACCATCGATGCTTACCATGAGGGCACCACCCAAATAAAGACGGTGCGACAAGACCAGTTCAAGCGTGAGTACAACAAGTTCGAAATGCACGCTGGCGAGTCCTTAGATGAGTGCTTTGCGCGATTTCACAAGATCTTGAGCAACCTCCGAGCGGTCGGTCTCACATACCCCGACTCGGACAACGCTCGTCAGATGCTCGCTGCACTCGATCTTCGTGTTTGGGAGATGAAAGTGACCACCATCAAAGACACGACAGACCTCTCGACCCTGACTCTTGACGCGCTGTACTCGCGCCTCAAGACTCACGAGATTGACGTTGTCTCTCGTCGGTCGAAGTCACAGTCGATGGCCTTGGTCACCGATCCCAGTTCTGCTTCTGGTCTCTCTTCTGATTCTTCTTGCAGTTTTTCCCTCGCTGCTCTCTGTGACATAACTGATGATCAGTTAGAGCAGCTTGCGGATGATCAGCTGGCCCTCCTAGCCCGAAGGTTTTCACATGCCTACAAGGGTAGGAGAGACAGAAAGAGGGGAGGACCCGTGATTTGCTTCGAGTGTGGTGGCCCCAACCACATCCGAGCAAACTGCCCCAAGCTTGGGAAGGGTAAAGGTGACTACGGCGGTTCGGGCAAGAACGACTACACCGACAAGAACCGCAACACGAAGCCTTCAGCACCTGCTCCGGGAAAGAAGAAGTTCCGCAACTTCGGGAAGGCCAAGAAGCTCTTCCACCGCGTCCTCACCGCCTTCGACGACCTCGACCTCAGCGAGGTGGAGGGATGGAGCGACGACGACGGGACGGGTGACCAAGAGCCCAAGGATGGCGGCGACGACTTCTCCGGCATGTGCTTCATGGCCCTCGAGGGCGAACTCAGCGACAGCGAGCTGTACTCCGACTCGGATGAGGTACTCCCTTCTTATGACCAGCTAAATGATGTCTTTCTTAAGCTAGGTGGATTTCATGCTAGAGCTAGGTCTAGGTGTACCGAGTTAGAGAAGGAAGTAGATAGACTGTCACGGGAGATTACTTCACTTACATCTGCTCCCTCCCGTGACGACTGTGATACATGCTGTACCTTGCTTGATGACATGGAGAAATTAAGGACCTCTCATGATAGTGTGTCCTCCGAGCTTGATATTGTTAAGGTGGAGAATGTTAGTCTGCTTGCTGAGTTAGAGTTGAGTAGGATGGCTGTTACCCTACTTACTACTGATGAGACTACTTCTCCCACCTCATGTGAGGATAAGGACATTGCTGCTAGAGGACCTTATGCCATGCTCCTTGATCTGCCCGAGTCTTGTGAAAATTGCAATAACTTGAAGATGAACCTAAAACGGGCAGATCACAAGATTGCTGAGTTGAGTGCTTCTTTACTTGAGCCTATTGATTCATGTTTGAATTGTCCAAAGTTAACTGCTGAACTTGAATCTGTCTCAAAACAGTTTCAAGAAATGATTGACAACAACAAGAAAATAGCTCAGTATGCGACTAAGGATCCTGTTAGCTCACCATGCATTAGTTGTGATAAACTAAAACTTGAACTCGTTGCTTTGAATGACAAATGTGTGAAGCTAACTAAGGACTTACTAGAGAAGCCACAATCTGGTTGTGATGTGATTGATGGTGTGGGGGAGAAGCCCCAGGGTAAGGATGAGACGCTTAGAGACGCGAACCAACCTGCTAGTAGTAGGACTGTCCCCTCAGAGTCGGCTGTGCGTGCACAAGCCATTCTTTCCTCTACTGTTGGTTCTTCTTCTGCTCCCTTACCTCCTGCTGTTCCCTCTTCTCCCTGCTCTTCTTGCACCTCTCTCTTTCGGGAGTGTCAGTATCTTATGAACACTCTCGAGAGATTTGTAGGAGGCAAGAAGAAGCTTAATCTTATTCTAGACCAATCCAAGATTTGTAAGTTCAATCAAGGTCTAGGATATGATTTCTATGAGGATATGAGGAAGCATCCACCTGCTGTGCTCAGACCCATAGCACCAGGTGTGATCGAGACCGAGCCCAGGACCGAGAAAGTCCAATTTAAGTCAGCGGGCTATGTCCAGGGGATTTCTGACAGCAAGGTGATTGCACCTGCTGCTTCGGCCTCTCAGAAGGCGAAACCTGACCGTGCTACTTCTACCTCTCAGAGGATAAAGTATCACTGCACCTTCTGTCAGAAGGATGCACACACGGTTGATCGATGCTTCAGGCGCGCCAAGATCGCGCGTAGAGACCGTGTTGAGTCTCCTAGGCGTATTCAGGGTCAGCCCCAGATCCTGAGTGCACCTAGGACCAGCACTAGGTCTAGGTTTACTGCTGTTGATGGGTTTGGGCAGCATCGAGGACTTGGTTTTTCTGAGTCTTCTGTTTTTCGTCCTCATGCTGCTCCTGGTCATGACTTCCGCCGTCCTGAGGGTACATCTCGTTTCCCCCGTCGAGACAGTTACCCGCGGCGTGTTCAGCGTGTTGCCGGTGTTCCGACTCGCTCTCCCGTAGCAGTCGGACCCCGCAACAGCTTCAGGTCTGCTCACAGACCTTCTGCTGTGAGTGACAGAGAGCGTAGGGTAGATAGAGATCAGTCGTGCTTGACTACTTCATCTGCTCGACGTGTTGTTCAGTATTGGGTGCCAAAATCACTCTTGATTTACCCCAGTACTGAGATTTTACTCTCTGTTTGACTCAGGTTCGCCGGGCAGGGAAGGGAAAGGTTTGGCTTGTAGACTCCGGGTGTTCACGACACATGACCGGAGACTCCCGTTGGTTTTCTTCCCTTGCCCGTGCTCCAGGTGATGAGACGATCACCTTCGGAGATGCTTCATCTGGGCGCGTCATCGCCAAAGGTACAGTGCGCATTAATAACTCTTTCATTTTGAAAGATGTAGCCTTGGTTAGTAAGCTGCAGTACAATTTGCTTTCCGTTTCTCAGCTTACCGATGACGGTTTCGAGGTGAGCTTCAAGAAAAATAATTGCAAAATTCTTGATTCTTCGGGTAGTCTGGTTTGCGGGATTTCTCGTTTTGGGAGGATCTTTCGTGCTAATTTTTCTGAGTCTTCTGGTGATCCTCTCAGGTGTTTAGTTGCTTCTGAGTCCCGCGACCTCTCTTTCTGGCATAGGAGACTTGGTCATATTGGATTTGACCATTTGACCCGAGTTAGCGGCCACGATCTCATTCGTGGTCTGCCGAAGCTCAAAATGGTCAAAGATCTAGTTTGTGCTCCATGCCGGCACGGCAAGATGGTTGCCGCTTCTCACCCTCCAGTCACAGTTACTATGACCGATGCACCGGGACAGCTGCTCCACATGGATACAGTGGGACCAGCTCGAGTGCAGTCAGCAGGAGGAAAGTGGTATGTTCTTGTCGTAGTCGATGACTATTCGAGGTTTTCTTGGGTGTTTTTCTTAGCCTCGAAGGATGAGACGTTTTCACTTTTTCGAGGTCTTTTCGGTAGGCTTTCTGTTGAGCTCCCGGGTGCCTTACGAGCGATCCGCAGTGACAATGGCACGGAGTTCAAGAATTCCTACTTTGAGAGTTTCTGTGGTGAGACAGGTGTAGAGCATCAGTTCTCCTCTCCGCACGTCCCACAGCAAAATGGCGTTGTGGAGAGAAAGAACCGTACCTTGGTCGAGATGGCCAGGACGATGCTTGATGAGTACTCTACACCGCGGAAGTTTTGGGCTGAGGCTATAGCCACCGCGTGCCATGTCTCAAATCGAGTCTTTCTTAGGGCACACTTGCACCGCACTTCTTATGAGTTGAGATACGGGCGAAAGCCCAGCGTCTCTCATTTTCGTGTGTTTGGTTGCAAGTGCTTTGTTCTGAAGTCCGGGAACCTAGATAAGTTCGAGTCACGTTCTTGTGATGGGATCTTTCTAGGTTACTCGCCTTCTTCGCGGGCTTATAGGGTCTGGAACTGCGAGTCTAGCAAAATGGTAGAGACCTGTGAGGTGACCTTTGACGAGGCCAGTCCGGGGACTAGGCCTGATATCTCAGGATCTTTAGAGCAGTCCGAGACCATCTTCGTGGATGACGAGGACGATGGAGATGAGAGTTGTCTACCCGATCCAGTCCCTTATCCACCCCTTGAGGTGCCGTCTTCTACCGCACCTCCAGGTGATCAGCCCATGCCTTCTGCTTCCTCTGGAGCTAGTGGCTCTGTTCCTACCTCGTCAGCTCACGAGGTAGAGGCCACTTCTTCATCTCATCCTGGACCTCCCCGACATATCCAGAAAAGGCATCCTTCTGAGCAGATGATTGGAGACCTGTTCGAGCGTGTTACCCGCTCAAAATCTGGCTTATCTCAATTCTGTCTCCATTCTGCCTTCATTGCCTCCTTTGAGCCCAAAGATGTTTCTCATGCTTTATCTGATGAGTCTTGGGTCAATGCCATGCATGAGGAGCTAGAAAACTTTGAGAGAAACAAGGTCTGGTCGCTTGTCGAGCCCCCGCGAGGTCACAATATTATTGGGACTAAGTGGGTGTTCAAGAACAAGCAGAGCGAGGATGGAGTGGTTATTCGGAACAAGGCTAGACTGGTAGCTCAGGGGTTCTCCCAGGTTGAGGGTCTAGACTTCGAGGAGACCTTTGCCCCTGTAGCTCGACTTGAGGCCATTAGAATCCTGCTTGCCTTTGCAGCTTCTAAAGGTTTCAAGCTCTACCAGATGGACGTCAAGAGTGCCTTCCTTAATGGAGTCATTGAGGAAGAAGTTTACGTCAGACAGCCTCCAGGTTTCGAGAACCCCAAATACCCACACCATGTCTTCAAGCTTTCGAAAGCATTGTATGGACTTAAGCAGGCCCCCAGAGCATGGTATGAGAGGCTTAAGTCCTACTTGTTGAGTCATGGGTTTGAAATGGGTAAAGTTGACAAGACCTTGTTCATCCGCCGTCATGGCAATGACCTTCTGCTCGTCCAGATCTATGTCGATGACATCATCTTTGGCGGATCTTCCCATACTCTGGTTTCACAGTTCTCGGATGTCATGAGCACCGAGTTTGAGATGAGTATGATGGGCGAGTTGACCTTCTTCCTTGGCTTCCAAATCAAGCAGACTCGGGAGGGTACATTTCTTCATCAGGGAAAGTACACTCGTGACCTCCTGAGACGCTTCGACATGAGTGATGGTAAGCCTGTGTCGACTCCCATGGCTTCTACAGCCTATCTTGACCCAGATGAGGACGGCGAGCCAGTTGATCAGAAAGAGTTCAGAAGTATGATCGGCTCTCTTCTTTACCTCACTGCCTCGAGACCAGACATACACTTCTCTGTGTGTCTGTGTGCTCGTTTTCAGGCCTCTCCTCGCGTATCTCACCGCCAGGCGGTGAAGCGCATCTTTCGGTACCTTCGAGCTACCATTGACTATGGCATCTGGTACTCTTCCTCATCCTGTCTTTCCTTGAGAGCCTTCTCGGATGCAGACTTTGCCGGCTGTAGGATAGATAGGAAGAGCACTTCTGGCACCTGCCAATTTATTGGCACTTCTCTTGTTTCCTGGTCTTCAAGGAAGCAATCCGGTGTTGCACAGTCCACCGCAGAGGCCGAGTACATAGCTGCCGCCAGTTGCTGCAGCCAGGTGCTTTGGATGGCTTCGACCCTGCGAGACTTTGGGTTAGTTATCGACAGTGTTCCACTCTTTTGTGATAACACTTCTGCGATTAACATTGCTAAGAACCCAGTGCAGCACTCCCGGACCAAGCACATTGACATTCGCTTCCATTTCCTTAGAGACCATGTAGAGAAGGGCGATATAGTGCTCCAGTTTGTGGAGAGTGACCACCAGTTGGCTGACATCTTCACCAAGCCTTTGGACAGTTCGAGGTTTTCAGCTCTGCGGGGAGAGCTTGGGGTGATTTGTCCTTACGGACTGTAGTGAGGGGGAGCTTTGGGCTTTACTGCTTTACTATATTGATTATGCTTCTGTCTCATTTCTGTTGCATTGCATTTGCGGGTGCATTGGGTTAAGTCCTTCTAGCATAGGTTAGAGTGTTTCTTGTGTTGAGTTGCTTAGACTTCTTATTCTTATCTTGTGCTTCCAGGATTAGCTATTTCTTATCTCACTAGGTTGAGCTCACTCACTTCTTGTAGGCTCTAGCGAGGGTTGGGCCACCCTCGGGTAGACAGGGTACGTGTTTGCTCTCTAGTGTGTGTTCGACGATCAGCTGTTAGTCCTGGAGTCATTTGGGGTAGATGAGAGTCAGTTTAAGCCATAGTTGCTTCTATATCTTTTCTATGCTTTAAGGACTGCCTGTTTGGTTTTCTTTGCCAGCTTCTCGATTTTATTGCTTTGGTTCAGGGGGAGTTCATTTGGGAGCTTCTGGAGCTTAATATTGACATAACTCAACTTGAACTAAAAGTTGCATCTAATGTTGAGGGGGAGCTGGACTTTCTTGCATTTTCAGCATTCTAGCATTATAATCAATCTGCATTGAGCCTTGATTATTATCCTGTTATGACATGCTTCAATGCTTTACACCTTGCCATGTCTTGTGCTGTATATGCTAGATTGATCATGACTTCATATGTGTAGACTAGCTTTTACCATGATAAGTTAATTAAAATTGCCAAACTTGAAGTAAAACTTGTCATGCTAGCATTTGAGTTTAGTCTTTCTGGAGCTATCTCTTTATGATTCATGCCATGTCAACTAGGCTTAGCTGAGCGTTGAATCTTTTATTGAGCCTTAGATTGAGCTATTTTAGTCTTTTGATGTAGCATGAGGTAGTACAACATGTTTACAAAGCAAAAAGATCTCTTTTGTGCGAAAAAACTGATTTCACCAATTCTTTCTCATGAGACGGCTTGCCATTGCACTAGGCATGAACTCAGGGGGAGTTTTGGATGACCTAGACTACCTTCTTAAGCTTCTCGCTTGGAGTAGTCGCATAAGGCTTGAGATCTAGCACAAAAAAAAATCTCTTTTGTGCGAAAAAACTGATTTCACCAATTCTTTCTCATGAGACGGCTTGCTATTGCACTAGGCATGAACTCAGGGGAGTTTTGGATGACCTAGACTATCTTCTTAAGCTTCTCGCTTGAAGTAGTCGCATAAGGCTTGAGATCTAGCACATAAAAAATTGGGTTGGAAACGACCATGAGCTTTAAAAAGACAATGTTTCATGTGCTCAATTTGCTTAATCTACAAAAAGAACCAAGTACTTGCGCCAATGTTTCATTCTTGAGCATAGCACTCTAGTTGGTCTCAATATTAGCTTCTTGGTTCCGCTTAGCTTACTTGACATGGCCGGCATCATCCTTCGATACCTCTAGTTAGACTTTACTTCTTGATGACTTGACATTCTCACTTAATGTACTATATTTCAGATTGTCATCTATGTGTTCTAGCTAGCTTATACATGTCATGTCATGATCTAGATAGCTTCTTATAGAGTTATGGCTTGGTGTATTTTATTATGGTCATTATGGATAATTTTCATGGCTCAAAATGCTTAGAAATAATCAAACTTCAGCCATATTTCATCCATCCTTGTGATCATATTCTCGCCTTTGCATTCTTGATGTGTTTATTGCCAAAAGGGGGAGAATAGAGGAGAAAAAGTCATTTGGGAGCTTTTTAGAGCTTTGGAGAACAATTTGCTCTTTCAGTTGTTGCTCTAATGTTCCTTCTGTCGACATGGTCGTTAGCTTCTTTGGACCATGTTTGACTCTTTTTTCATTTCAAACAAACTCACTGTTTTTCGGGGTTTGTCAATATACTCATCAAGGGGGAGATTGAGAGACCATGTTGTCTAAATCCCATGTTGGTGATGAGTAATTGACACGTGGTTTGGTTTATGTGAGTTTGGTTTGAGTGTTTCGTGCCAGGTTGGCATTCGGCGAGGTCGGGTTATGATTAGACAGATTTGACGCATGGTCGTCTTCCCGGTTGGTCACTTGGGTCATTTCTCGCTTGAGTAGGATTTGTTGGTACTAATCATGTTTATATGCTTTGTGCCGTGCTATGCGATGTGGTTTTTGTCTGTGATGGCTGCAGGACATCGAGTGGAGTCGTGGCGAGACACGGAGGACTGGACTAGGCGCAGGTGGCGCTGAGGTCAGAACAGTCGGGATGTGTCGAAGACGACGTGGACTCGAGGTGGTTGCGAGGCGTGCGAGACAAGGAACGCGGAAGCTTCTCGGAAGGTGTAGCAGGGGCGTTTCGGTAAAAGCGCGAGGCTGCAAAAGGAAGCGGGTTAGCGGGCAAAGCATGGAGGGGTAAAATGGGCAAAGCAAAGTGTAAACCCATCAAGGAATGCTATAAATAGGAGGGTATTTCCTGGTTGTTGGCAAGACTTGGAGAGGGGTTTTAGGGTTTTTGCTTTGTGCTTTAGTGGTTGAGAGAATGGGTGTATGAGATAGGGTTGTGTTCCTCCCAAGAACCATGTAGTTCTTGGTGTTCTTGAGGATTGAGAGAGAGAGATGAGCTGAACATCTATGTAATCATTCCTCTTCTTTAAGCATGTATGTCTCCGTATCGCGTTTATGATATCTTGTGTTTGATTTCTTCTCCCTAGTTCCTATCTTGTTTTCTCGCAGCCCTTTTTATTCTCAAAGTTCCTGCATTCATTCGTTTGGCTGCCTCGTGTTTGTTCCAGCAAAGTCTTCATTTAATGATTGGCTGCTAGAACCTTTTTTGTCTTGGCAAGTGATCATTACTTCCTGGAGAAGGAAGCTTGTAGTACACGTCTTTGATCAAAATATCATCTACTTTTTAGTGGTTGATTTTTTTGTTGTTCTTCTCAAGGCAGCAAGGTGCAGCAGTGCTATTTGGATCATTCCGACCAGCTTGCATTAATTATTTCTCTCGGGCAGCAGTGAGTAATACATGCAGTTCGGTTTTGACTTGTGTGCCTCCAAGTATTAATTGTTAGTATCTTGGTCGGCAGACTTTTTGTTGAATTTGGGAGCGGCTGCATGTTTGTCAAAACCGAATACTACAGCAAGATTGTTGATTAATCATTGTCACTATTTCTTGCCGATAGTCTGTTGGTCTGCAGCTTCTTGCTTTAGCTTTGTTCTTGTCGAGTGCAGTCCTTTGGCAGTCAACCTGCGTTTTTGTCCAAACTTTAGTTGATTGTTTTACTGCTTTTCAGTGGTTCGGTTCCACTGCTTTTAGGTGGCTTTGCCCTTCTTCCTTCGGTCTGAGATCTGATCTATTTCCTTTTGTTTATCTGCTGCCATCCTTGCTTCTTTTCTGCAGTAAGTGTTCATCCTGTCGTGGATTTTTTCGGGCTAGTCAGTAAGCAATTTTTTCTCTACTTCATAGCTTCTCATAGCTATAGGAGTTGAGATTTTCGTGAATACTTGTGGGGGACGAATTTTTAGTGATCGACATTCACCCCCCCCCCCCCTCTGTCGCCATTTCGGTCCTTCAATTTCAATTTGTTTTGTAGTCTTGCTTTGTTTCTTGGATTGACATAGGGTGAGATGGGGAAGGATGGGGAGGGTGGGAAGGGGAAGAAGACAATCTTTTATCTGACTTGCTTTGAGATGTGTGTTCCATGTGGCAATATCAAAACCCAGACCTCGCTTGGTGATCAATTCGGCTTCAGCTTTTAGCTTCCGGCTTATTTTTCACTATTCATAAATTTCGTCTTTTTCTGAACTTTTGGCTTTTTGTTGAGTTTTTTTGCCGGTTCTTTTTCCCCCATATTTGTTTGTATTATACGTAATGGGCTAACATATTTTTTATATTTTTTTAATTTTTTTTGAATTTAATTATGCTAAATAAGTCTCTGTCAGCTACAGTATTTTTTCAGCCAGCTACAGTGCTTTCTGCCATAAGCCACTCAAAATAAGCCAAAATGATCACACCAGGGTCATACCCCAGAAAAGTTAGCTTCTAACAGTGTAGACATCAAGAAATTGCAACTTTGCAAGAACAGAGGTTCTTGCGAATTTTTGTCTTCTCAGATGAGCGAACTGATCCATCTCTGCCTCCAGTGCTAGAACCCTAGTAGCGGCTTTGGTCTGGAGTAGCCAAGAAGTGGGACCATGGGAGGCATCAGAGCCGTCTAGTGAGCACATCAAACGGTCAGAACTAACCTCCCATAAAGGCGTCACCTTTTTTGTGCACAGTTTGGGACTTCTTACGGGGGCTTGAGAAGGGAAAGGAAGGAGGCGTCCATCTCCGTCCATGGCGAAAGGAACTCCTTGCATGATGACACGTGTTGGAGCCATGGCCATAGCTTGGTAACAACTATATGTAACTCTCTATCCTTTAGTACCGCTAGTTAAGTGTCTATACATTGCAACAAAATTCAAGCTCCAACATGCAGACATAAGGACTGTAATCCCAATCTTCAACGGGCGTGAGTTAAGAATGTAATCCTAATTCTTCAACGAGCATGCATCAACAACAAATCGTGCTCTAGATGAAATAGGAAAGCAATTGTTGATGTTTCCGTGCCTTTTAGAGAAAAAAAACCACTTCTACATCTCATCCCTACTACTTAAAAAAAGAATTGATGGTGCATACGTTCATTCTCCCGCTGCTCCCTTCCCTCCTCACAGTAGAATTGAAAGATGAGAGCATATAAATAGCACGCCAGATTACATGCTCAAGTTCTATTAGATATTGACTAAAGAAGGCTCTATCTATTTCTAACGTCTTCCTTTTATATTCAGCAAATACTTATCAGATATTATTCGGAGATAAAAGAATGTGTAACACCAGATGTTGGACGAATGAGAATAGAACTGTAGAATCGAGAGATGAGAGCATATGAATAGCATGCCAGAGTACATGCTCAAGTACTATTGGAGATTAACTAAAAAGGCTCTATCTATTTCTAAGTTCTTCCTTTTATATTCAGCAAATACTTATTATTCGGAGATCCTCCACAGACTAAGGCAATTGGCATGCCACAGTGATGTTAAAGAAGCTAGCTAGCTGAATCTGAGGATATGCCACCAAGGTCAGAACACGCTCAGATCTTTAAGATATCATTTCCCCCGTGATTTTACTTAACAAGCTGTCATGTACGGCATACCCTACCAGCGTCTTGTAGATCGCGGACAACCAGAGCACAATCAGAAAACGTTTAGGAGTGTTAGTATTAGCCGAAACTTGTTCAGCGAGTTTGGATAGTTTTGAGTCAAGTTAAAATTAGGAGTCAGATTTGGATTCATGCAACGTTAGGCAGGGACTGTTCCCTTAGTCGGTTTTGTAGACCTCTATATATACAGAGGTAGAGATTATCAATACAGTTAAGCACGAGTTAATCAATTTTCTCCCTCTACTTCCATTCTGCTCCTTCTATCTCCTGCGCATCCTCTCCCTGCGCCTTCTCCGCTCTACCGAGTCTTACCAGCAACGCGGCTCCTGGTCGCCGATGCCCAGGGCTGAAACCACCAGTTTGGAAATAAGAAATAAGAAGAAAATGACATTACAATTCTGTAATTCAGAGAGTGGAAAATTACCGTCTAGTTGTGCAACTATTTTTTTTAGTGGCCGTTAAAGGTGGAAGTAGAACTGACATTGACCTGCTTTAGTTATAGATGTCTCTAAAGGCATTGTTCTGCAATAGCAAATTCGATTATAAAACTAAATGTACCGATGGGCGTTCAACCAACCCAATGACCTCTTTCAGCGCCACTGTTACAGTCCCATGACATCAATGCTCTTATTTTGAATTCAAAGTATGTAAGGAGTTGATCAGGGCTGACAGGCGTTGGCCATTACAATAGAATAACATGGATAATGATTCACATGTTCATAAACTATGTGCACAGAAATAACAATACAGATAAGGACTAGTGCTTCAGCCAACCTGTCGTGCATGCTTTTCGTCTATACGCGCATTGTTAAATATACAAAACCATATGCCCTTTAGGATCAGGTTTTTCTCCACTTCATCACACTACTCTATTGCTTGAACACCTACTTTCTTCATACCCCTATATTAAGGGAAGCACTCCACTAGAGTTTTTTGTCACTTAACCAAAGGAGAAATCTATGGCAAACTCTAGCCTCCCACTATCCTATTTGCTTCCTCTCCTTTTGCTAGTGTTCCTCTCCAATGGCATCGCCTTGTCATCAGCCATCGACTGCAACAGCAGTGACCGTGCTGCTCTCCTGAAGATCAAGGAGCAACTCGGTAGCCCTGCTGAGCTATCCTCATGGCTCCTAGCCACCGACTGTTGTGCCTGGGACTCTACTCACTTTATCATTATGTGCTCTGAGACCGGCCGTGTCGATCTTGTGGCTCTATTTTCACTCAATGTTACAGCTCCCATCCCTTCAGCCTTCGGTGACCTGCCAATGTTGCAAACCATCCAGCTTGAGACCATGCCGGGACTATATGGCCCCATTCCCTCCTCCTTCGCCAAGCTATCGCACCTTGAGCTTCTTGACATAAATGACATCACCGGCACATCAGTTTCTGGGCCACTTCCGGACTTCTTGGCGAAGACCAACCTCAGTGCTCTGTCCATCCCCAGCAGCAAGCTAACCGGGCCTATTCCCCAGTCTCTGAGTCGCCTCTCCAACCTCAGATACATTGACCTCAGCGGCAACATGCTCACTGGGTCTATTCCTCCTGGATTACTGCATGGAAGCTTTAGATACCTCATCCTGTCCAATAACCAGCTTGCGGGAGAGATCCCAGTGGATTATGGAAATGGAGACATTGATACCATTGACCTTTCACACAACCAGCTTACTGGCAACCCGTCGTTCTTATTTGACATTGCAAAGCCGATGACAAAGATTGATCTATCATGGAATGAGCTTGAGTTCGACATGACAAAAGTCAGGTTTCCCCACCACCTGACCTATTTGGATCTGAGCCATAACAATATCAAGGGAGGGGTGGCCAAGTCCCTGAAAGATCTAAAGCTTCAGCACTTCAATGTCAGCTACAATGATCTCTGCGGTGAAATACCAACCGGAGGGTTCATGGTATACAATGGAGCAGATTGTTATGTTCATAACAAGTGTCTGTGTGGCACACCTCTGCCCCCCTGCAAGAAACGCCTGTGAGACAGATTAGCTCGACGAATCAAGCAATAAATCAAACCATTTGTGTTGTCAGTAGTTCTCTGAAGCGTCTTTCTAGTTTTGGTTTGATGTTTAGTGTACCGGTGTATTATGTTGGAGATATAATGTGAGAACTTCTGTTAGCATATTTCCTTTAGAAATTTCAAAGCATATATGGTTTAGTACCATATTACTTAGCGAAGTGCAGAGAAGACAATTTATAAGGTGAAGTCGTTGTTACTCTTTAAAACATGTGACAGTATATGGATGGCATGAGGATTTTCGCTAAACACACACGCATGCACGTGTGTATTCACGCATCTTCGCATGAAAATCACGTGATTTATGAAAACCGTGCCGTAGTGTAGTCGCATCATGAAAAGCTGCACGGATCTTCGAACCATTGCTACAGTGAGAACCTACACGGGACGGCAATAAGATTTCTAGGCAATGCGGCCGCTTGGCTTCTTACGATTGCTTACTTCTGCTCTGCTTCCCTTTTCTCCATCAACCCCGCTGTAAATCGTTTGAGCGATCGATCAACTCTACATAGTACTTTTCTTGTGTGTTTTCTGAAGTATAATGAGTTGCTTATTGTTAGTTTTGTTTATTGCATCATTAGTGATTTACTGTATTTGTCTTCTAGTAAAATTTGGAATTAAAATATTACTTATAATTCCAACATCTTCTACCTGGAAAAGTGGTGGAAATTATAGAGTATCTTCAGACTTAAAAAAGACAGTAATGGTAAGATTTTGTGACGCTTTCCTGCCGGATTATGTAGGCATGCCGACGTGTTTGTATTCAAGCTCATGCTCTAGTAATTGTTCCTAAGTTGGAGGCTTGGAGCAGCTAGCATTGTCTTTTGGTAACTTAGTATACCTCTCTTTTGCTGGCATCCAATTGTCACTCGGATGCGTCAACCGATATGCTTCAGTATCTCATGTTCTCGATCTGTTTAAATGCAGCTATATCCTTACACCTAACATTATGATGATGAAGATTCAGAAATAATTCATGTTCTCAATCTGTTTAAATGCCGCTATATCCTTACACCTAACATTTTGATGATGAAGATTCAGAAATAATTTTCCTCGCCAGTGATGTGCTGGAGTGTCAGGCTGACGCTTAATCCGTTGCTGGAGAAGGCAGTGTGGTGCTGTCAGGAATTCTGTTTTGATTCTTGAAAACACTCAAGTCTGTAGTGTGTTTCAGTTTCTTGCCCCGATGCGTGGGCAGAACAGAAAGCTGTGTTGTTCCTCTGTTTGCTGCAACCAAAAACTTCCTATTTCAGATCTGATCTTTTAAATTGCGGTTTATCAATCTAATTTATTTAAATTACGGTTTATTAGTCTAATGAATAGTTATTGCTGATTGAAGCAAAAGGCAGCTAAAAACCAAAAATAACAAATCCTTCGTTCACGGAAACGGGATTGATCTTGATGCTCAAATATCCTGTTTGTTTGTTGCGTCTCTAGGCTGGAGAGCGATTCGTGCCGTTCAGCTCCATGCCTCCAGGGTAACACTTTGCACGCCTCAGGCCCGCCCGGTCGCCTCAATAGGGCATCTCATGCCGCACGATCTTACTCATTTTTCTCCGCTTATCATTTATAGCTTATAATTTATAATTTTTTTAACAAACAAATAAAATAGCTTCTTTGTTATCTATTCGAAACGATTTATCATAACAGTTTTTTAAATAACTTATCAATACATAATTTATTTACATAAATACTTATTTTAATGATAAAAACTATCAGCCGCGGACCGCGGTGACGAACCGCAACCGAAAAGCCGGATGATTTCGGGGATCTCCCGTGCGCCGGCGTCCAGTGCCCACCCGCCAGCACGTGGGCCGCGCGCACGAGCCACAAGCCCACGACTCTCGGGCTGTGCGGGTAATCCGCGGGACGCCTCCCCAAATTATCTGGCCGGGCCGAGCGGCCGCGCAGTCTCCTCCTTCGGGACGACGGTTCGCCACTGCCAGGGCCCGGCCTGCCACGCTCCACCGGTGCGAAGAATCTCCCGACGCGCCGGGGCCGCAATCTAATTGGGCTGGTTACCGTTTTTTACCTAGCATGCCTGTTTGTGCCGTACCGTGTATACTCAATGGTACAAATTCAGAAGCGTTTACCTTACCTTGAGGCTATTCCATCAGTGTGCGCAGGGCGAACTGCTAGAGCATATAATAGTGTGACATCAGTTACCTATAAGTTTTATTACGTAAAATATGAGATGATGTAGAGGAAAGAGAGAGCATACAGAATTAGTCCGTCTCTCATGCAACAGTCGATTGTAACACAAGAAACAATACACTTTGTGTCATAGAGAAGCTCTATAGAGACTATAAGTTTTGTTACGTAAAATATGAGATGATGTAGAGGAAAGAGAGAGCATACAAAATTAGTCCGTCTCTTATGCAATAGTCGATTGTAACACAAGAAACAAGACACTTTGTGTCATAGAGAAGCTATCTATAAAAACATGTAAAAAGATAATCTATTATAGAAACTATATTTATTACCATCTATAGATGATATAAAGAATATTATAGATAGTAATTGTTTATACTATTGTATATACCATAAGTACTTTTTTCACCTATGTTTTGGACATTGATGCTGTCTCTAATACATATCTTTAGCTATTATTATTTTTAAAATTATTGTTAGTAAAAACAATAATAAAATATAATGGTATGAAAGTATATTTGATGATCAATTTAGTGATATCATTTCTACTGATAAATTCAGATACTTTTGTGCAACCAGTCTAATCAGTGTACCAATCTGCTCATCAAGTCTACAAATGCAAGCTTGCCCCTCTACTTTCACGACTCACGAGCATCGATCGATCTTCTACATTATGATTGTACTCTTTTCGTACCGAAGCTACCAATCAGTGCATCACAGATTCACAGTGGCAGGACAGGGCATCCGTGCCAACAACGTCAACGAGCCTTGACCACACTCGAGCTCATGTTTGAACACGAGAGAAGCGCACCGGATACTAATACGGCCGCAGAAAGTGACAGATCCTGCGTGCACGTCTGTCTGAAAACACAGCATCAAGACACAGAAAAAACTTTGAAAGAAAAGCAGAAGAAGAAGAAGAAGAAGCAGGGCCGGCCCTGGGGGAGGGCGAGCGGGGCGGCCGCCCCGGGCCCCCAAAATCCAGGGGCCCCCATATACATTAATACATATTACATATACTATGTAGAGTGTTAGTATATTATATGACTCCGCCGATTTCTCGTTTCTCTGAAGACTGAAGTCTGATCGTTTTCGTCTAGGGGCTAGGGCGGCGCCAGCACCATCACCCATTCACGCCGCGCGGCCGCGCCGAGGGTGGCTGTCTGCCCGTCTCTCCGTCGCGCTAGGCGCTACGTCCCCCCGCCGGTAAGCCGATCTGATGGCTTGATCGGCCGGCGTTGCGTCATGTTCTCTTCCATGTTAGTCATCTCGAGCGTGGCAGGAATACCCCTGAGAAGGGATCAATACCAATTCTATGTGGATAGTACGCCAACTAAATATTTCAGGCCTAATATTATCTGCATTTCTTGCAGTGGCGGAAGGGGTTACTTCATTGCAATCCGCGAAGTATTTACCGGACACGTCTTTCACACTAGGATGCAATGCCAGGTAACAAGTAGTTGCAGCTCCCTGCAGATCATGTTTATATTTATTCTCTTGTTAGAAAAAAATTATGACTATCATGGAACAGAGAGCTAATTATTTGAACACTAGTACAATTTACCTGTGGTATGCTCTGCGCAAAAGGCCTGATGAACACAGGAATGACCCTAGTTAGCAGAGCTGCAACAAATTTAGAGTCAATGAGTGGTTTGACCACTTAAGGGAGCAAAAGTATTGCTTTCAAAGCATCATCTGAAGTTTGCAATCGACAATGGCATTACTGTTTGTGACGACGTAGCGTGTGATGTTCGTGGATATCATTCCAGGATGCAAGTAATTTGCAGTCAAATCACAGCCTTCTTCCTGCATTGTGAGCAAACTAGTGTTAGCTTTTGAGGGTACGAGACAAAATGCTTGATCCTATATTTATCTCTTGATTTTTATGCAGTTTCGCGACATGCCGACGTGAGCTTTGACGTGTTTCCGCTTTGCATGCAGGCGCGTACGGCGTACCAAGGCGACGGCCGTGCCTAAGTTCGGCGTGTGGGACGAGCAGAAGCGCAGAACGCGGCGGCGGCGGCTGAGCAAAGCGAGGGATCTGCCGTCTGCGAGGCGACAGGTGAGCCGAGCGGAGCGAGCGATCAGTCGCGAAATTCCCAAACTAGCAGTTTTAAGTGTTTATTGATAAAATTAGATATATATATATATATGTGTATGTAGATTTATATTTAATATTTATACTAGGGCCTCTATTTCTAGTTTCGTCCTGGGCCTCTAAAATCCTAGGATCGGCCCTGAGAAGAAGAAGAAGAAGGAGGAGGAGGAGGAGGAGGAGGAGGAGGAGGCAGTGTGGCACGAGCACTTGCGTCCTCTGCAGGCATCTGCATGCGGCTGTCGGCAACAGCAGCGGACACCACCTCCCGGCCTGCAGCTCCCTGTCTCCTTTCGGTCGTTTCCACACTGAAACTCGCACTCCTGGTTACTCGCTCACTTCTCCTGTAAATACCTAACATGGAGCGTCTAACATCTGATTCTGACAGCGCCACAGCGGCATAACAAAGCTACTTCTACACTGATCACCAAAGCTAGCTTACATTTACTTACATGTATACCACATGTGTTGTGCTGGTAGTTGGTAGTTGGTCGTATGGTGTCAAGAAAGAGCTAAGGTCTTTAGTTCTTTTGGGAGCAGGAGTTATTGTCTGGTCTATTTGGTTGCACAGAAATGACATTGTCTTTGAAAAGAAAAAACTTTATTCTCCTTTGCAGGTTATCTATGCAGCTACCCATCGACTCCGTTCTTGGGATATTCTCCAGCGGTCGGATATGCAGGGTATAGCTATAGTGGTCTCGCAACAGTTGGAGCAGGTGGCGAAGGTCTTCTTTTCCCAGGCGTTTGGGTGGCGGTCTAGTCTACGGATTGACTGTCATTAGTTGTTGTTTTTCCGTTTTCGCTTTATGCTGTGTGCCTCTTAGTCAGGCAGAGGCTGGGAGTGTTCTAAAGTCTGTGTATCAATTCGATGTACTGCTCTTTGGTTTAATAAAAGCTTCCGTTTCCAAAAAAAAAAAATGTGTTGTGCTGGCTGCTGGCTGCGTGAGAGATTGTTGTGTTCTTGACTCGCCAGAGGGAGCTAGCGTAACGAGCGTTTGGTCAGGAGTTGGACAGCAAGTGGTTAAAAATCAACAAGGTGTTAATATGTAGTACGTACGTACGCTCCTGACCTCTGTCTGTCCGGAGTCTATGCAATAGTGCAGCTGTGCAGTACTAGTTTAGCTTTCTACATGTAGTAGTACGTATTTGTGGGGGTACACGTACATGCATACAAAAAGCTCGGCTCGTACTAGTGCTTAAAATGGCTTTTTTTAAGTGGCTTATGATTTAAAAGCACTCTAGCTGGTTGAAATTGGATTGTAGCTGATGATGACTTATTTGGCGTAATTAAACTTAAAAAAATTTAAAAATAGAAAAAATAGGTTAGCCCATCACGGACAGTACAAACGAATATGGAAAAAAGAACCGACAAAAAAGCTCAAAAAAACCAAAAAACCAGAAAAAAAAACAAAATTATTGAATAGTGAAAAATAAACCAGAAGGTCCCTGCTCGGTTGGGCTGAAAAGTTGTGGCTTATGGCTGAAATTGCACTGTAGCAGCTTAAATTTTATTGTAGCTGAAGGTGGCTTATTTAGCGTAATTAAATTTAAAAAAATTAAAAATAGAAAAAATATTTTAGCTCATTACGGTCAATGCGAACGAATACGGGAAAAAAGAACTGGCAAAAAAGCTCGAAAAAAAATCAAAAGTTCAGAAAAACGAAATTTATAAATAGTAAAAAATAAGTCAGAAATCAAAGTTAAAACTGAAATGAGCGGAGCATAAACCGTTTTGAATGTACCCTAAAACACCAATTTAAGGCACAAGGACCAACAGATACGTACTACTAACAGGACATGAGTACTAATATGATAGTATGGAACTATTAGTACGACCCGAACACCAATTTAAGGCGCAATGGCCAACAGGACATATGGTAGCATGGTACTATTAGTACGACCCGAACACCAATTCAAGACACAAGGACCAACAGGACATATGGTCGCATGGTACCTCGTAGCTAATTAAATAGCCTAACACTGTTTTCGCACAGTGTGAAAACTTAGATTTGGGTGATGTTCAGGGAGCACCTTAGCATGTTTTTCATCGTTTTCTATAGTTGGATATTAATGGAAATGATATACAACATTCAACTGTTTTGGAGGAAAATTAGTTGAATTTTATACCATTCAATTTACAACAATATTCGTGCTCCTATCCACCTCCATCTACGGTGAACATCCAACGAGCCTCCCCATCGTCTTATTCTCCAACTGTAGGCGTCTTCAACAGACACGCCGAGTTCGGGTTTGGGTTCACCGGTTAAGGTTGGGGTTCATCGGTGACCACCAGTTTAGAGAGATGTTGAGGTGGCAGCAGACTGGTGATAGGCAACAGTAGCGGCGGAGTGTCGAGGCAACGGTGGCGTCGCCGAATGCAGGTGAGGAGGAAAGTAGTGGGCGAGGTTGGTGTCGGGTGGAGACAACAGATCCAGTGATGGGTGGTGGTGGGGACAGCAGATCCGATGTGTGGGCGGTGGCCGCGGACAGGGACGACCGGAACCGGCGAGTGATTAGGAAGTGAGAGAGGTGGCTGTCGGTGGTGAATCCGGTGAAATCATCGTCTCCAAAGCTAGGGAGGGAAGCGTGTAGCCATGGGGAGATAGAGCAGAGGAGGAGGGGGCGGGCGGTGCTAGCACCCCCCCCCCTTGGCATCAGCGGACGCGTAGGAGGTGGAAGCGGTGACGGGATGTGATCACCGACAGTCCTCGCCGGCGCTAGGAGCGACGTCGGCGAGGAGGAGGGTGGTGGTACGCAGAGGTATGAGGGTGAGGAGGAGTTAGGTTAAAGCTAGATTTATATAGGGTTTGAGGGCTCAATCTAGAACGTTGGATCTCTATTCGACGGTTTAGAATCTGACTGATTTTTAGTAATAAAATATAGTCAAATTTTCTATAGGCAAACCCTTTAAAGTAAATACTTTACCTTCAATGCCAATTCAAATAATTTCTGTATAAAATGGTAGTCCAAATAAATTACCATAAGATCGGCCATGTGCCTGAACGGTGGAGGCTATTGAGACTATTTAACCTCTTCGTCTACCCTGGTTCAGACCATAAAACTGGCTCATGTGTTTACCTTTTTTTCTAATTGGTAGAGCCACGGAATGTACTGCGATTACAGCTAAACCAGAAAATGCTGCTCCACGTTACTAAACAATGAAAATAATTAAATAAATAACGGACCATATAATTTTACCTCAAAATCAAGATGTTTTGGATATGATCGATTATTATTTTTATATAGATGGGCACGTCAAATCTCATCAAATCTTCTCTCTCTGTCTGAAAAACAGTGCAGCTAACCCTTCCTGCCGCTTGGTTGCCACTCCTCTGTGTGCACACTTCATACCCACTCTCACCTGCTGACAGTGTCAGTATCTCAAATGGCCGCCAACCTATAGAAAACCCATCACCACACTATCTCCTTTGTCTTCATCTCTTGTATCTATCCTGTTCTTGTAGTTGTCTCAGATTGTTTCAGAGCCTTAGAGGATCTCTCGGTACAAACCCAGCAGTTAGTCCAAGAGGAGATCGTTCTTGAGATAAGTTGATGGCGTATGAGATTCAGGCATCAATCATGGTACGGGAGAGGTCAGCTACTCAGCTCCATGTTCTTGCTCTTGTTTCCGTTCTGTTTCTGTTCTTTGATTCAATTTTGATGTAGGGTCCCTACTGGTGATGGAGTAATCGGTGGAGTTCTTGACATATGGTTGTTCTGAGGGATCCATGTTCTTATTTTTGTTCCTGTTCTTCGCTCCATTGATTCTTGGTATCAGGTTGTTGACCTGGCTCGATGTCCTTACATTCTTCATGGATTGTTCCATAGACATGCCATTGGTTCTTGCTCAGTGTTCACCAGTCAAAGCTAAAAAATTTCACGGTGCTAATGCAATGTAGCTTTATTTCAGCTCCAACATCTGAAATTATAAATATCCTTTTGCTGAATGCTCAACTACATGCTCTTCGGTCTGAAAAAGAATGCTCAAATAGGTAAAGACAGCTGGTTGATCAAAAACATTCTCTTGGCTATTTGTAGTTGAAGGCCTCCAACCAATTTTGAGATGTAGCAACACTGCTACAAAAAAAGTCTATATTAGACGCCTCATCTGAAACGGTTCAACGGAACCGTCTGTGTTAATATTACCATAGACGATTTTACCAGCGCATCGCTAAAACCTTCTGTGATACATAATTATCACAGATGGTTATTCCTAAGAACCATCTATAAATTATCACAGATGGTTTGGATTAAAAAACAGTATGTGATATCAGTAATTATCACAAACGATTATTATCAAAACTGTCTATGATGCCTGTATATCACAGACGGTTTTTAATCTGAATCATCTGAGATAATGCCCTGCCACATCATCGATCTATGGCATCTTCTTTAGGATCCTGATCCCACCTGTCCATTCTCTCCGCATCGAATGGTAGGCACCGGGTCTCCTCCTACCTATCGCCCCTTATTAATCCCCTATGCTTTCCCCATTCACTCCAAGAACCAACACAACAGTTACATACCTGATCCTCTACTATGATCGCAAAGTCTCCAACGAGCGCGGCCTTATCACGGTACTACCGAAAAACACCTACGATACTACCGCTCTGCAGTACGACCACATTTATACCTACGGTACTTACGATATTTCTAGAACTTTCAGAATTCAGTCTAAACTAAATGTAATCTTTTCAAAACCATTTGACCACTCCTCAAAACTTTGCAATGAACCATCACAATCGTATCATAGACCTTCTCACGTGATCCTTTAGATGTTCGGCATACCTTCTTTCGGTTCAGTCCTATGCTGAAAATTTTCTCAATAAAATAATTCGTGCTATTCAATCTGATGGAGGGGGTGAATTTTTTAAGTTGCACAAGTATTTTAGTCAAACCGGTATAGTCCATCGAATCTTTTGTCCTCATGTTTAGCAGAAAAATGGTGTTACTGAAAGAAAACATTATCATTTTGTTGAAACCAGGGGCGGAGCCATACCCCGGGCAGGGTAGGCTTCAGTCCGGGGTGTGGAAAAATATCTAGTGTGCAGCCCGGGTAAATTTAGTCCAGTCTGCGTAACATTTTCATGGTCCAGCCCAGATAACCTAGATCATTCCACCACTGAGCACAGGGCGTAACTAAATTCTGACTCTACCACTGGTTGAAACCGACTTAACTTTACTTGCTCAATCTTTCATTCCTCTTCGGTTTTGGGACGAAGTCTTTTTGACAGCTTGTTATCTTATAAATCGCTTGTCAAGTGGAACTCTTGTAAGTTCCACTCCTATTCAGCGTCTGCTCAAAATACCTCCTGATCACTCCATGCTATGCACGTTTGGATGTGCGTGCTATCCGAATCTGAGACGTTACAATACATAGAAACTGGATTTTAAATCCAAGCAATCTGTTTTTGTTGGGCTAAGTCCCAGTTACAAAGGATACAGGTGCCTAGACAGGGCAACGGGGCTTGTGTACTTATCCCGGGATGTAGTTTTTGATGAAACAACATTTTCTTTTTGCCTCTGACCATACTTCTATGTAGGTTCCCGGCTACTTTAAAACCACTGTTCTTGCACCAATAAGCCTATCTCAGTATCCACCTTCCCAGCCAACTCTTGTTCAGGAAGAACCAGCAATAGTTGATAGCCAGGAGAGTTGTGATGTAATTGAAACTAATGCTACTGAGCCTGTGCTTGAGTCTCACATTGCAGAAGATACAGGTACCGTCTCAAGAGAGAATATGTGAAGAGCCTCATATTGCAGGAGATACAGGTGCAGTCTCAGAGCGAATCTGACGAGGAAAGTCGCCAGCGACCAGTGCATCCAATGCAGACACGGCTGCGTGACAATGTGTGCCAACCCAAGAAGTATACTGACGGTACTGTGAGGTATCCATTCAACCGTCGTGCCTTCCTCACCGAACCATCCTCACATATACAAGCTTTAGAAGATCCACATTGGACAGAAGCTATGAAAGTTGAGTTTGCAGCATTACAGAAGAACTCCACTTGGAAGCTTGTACCGAACAATAGAGGGCATAATGTTGTGGACTGTAAATGGGTATTCAAGCTGAGACAAAAACCAGATGGTACTGTGGACAGGTATAAGGCGCGTCTTGTTGCCAAAGGATTCAGTGAACGGCATGGAATGGATTACACCGACACGTTTAGTCGTGTTGTCAAACCGACTACAGTATGCACGGTTTTGTCCATTGCCGTTGCCGTGGGGTGGAACTTGAGGCAACTTGATGTTCACAATGTATTTTTGCATGGGACACTTGAGGAGGAAGTCTACATGAGGCAGCCATCTGGTTTTGAGGATGTCAGTTGACCAGATTATGTGTGTAAGCTTCAGAAAGCACTGTATGGACTCAAGCAAGCGTCCAGAGCTTGGTATTCTCGATTGAGTTCAAAGCTGCAGGAGCTTGGGTTCTTTCCATCTAAGTCAGACACCTCACTGTTCGTTTTTAGCAAGGCTGGAATTACTATGTGTATGCTTGTGTACGTGGATGATATTGTTGTTGCTAGTTCCTTTGCTGATGCTACCTCAAAACTCCTAAACAAGTTAGTTGCAGATTTTGCTGTTAGAATTGATCTCAGGGGATTTGGCCCAACGGCCAAATCCCCTTCCCCCTTAATCGCGCCCTGATCGGGGGCGTCCAGCACTAATGCTGGTGGGCCTCTGTCGCATGCGCTATATTAAAGAGGTGGAGGCCGGGGCGTCACACATCACGAGGTTGACCGTGCCGCCGCCAGCTCCACCGAAAACCCTAACCGATCTAGAGGGAAGCGCTCCAGCGACGGAAAGCTCCACCGGCTCCTCTGCCTCTCCAGATCGCCGCCGCCAGGACTCGCCGCCATCCGGGACACGCCGGCCGCCAGAAGCCGCCGCCTCTCTTCACCGACCGTCGCCGATGGCCACCTCTACTTCTTCCACGTCCGACGGTTAGTCCTCTCTCTCCTCTCGGTTGAACACCAAGAACAAGAACCCTAGTCTAGAGAAAAGGAAAGAGTACCCCACTAGATCTACCCTAGGAGGTCCTAAAGAACTAGTATAACAATGGTATCAGAGCAGATCTAGGTGTAGATCTAGATGGGGAAAAGAACGGCGACCGCCGTCGGTTGACCGGCGTGCGGAAAAGAGATACAGAGAAAAGAATTCCCCCTAACCCTAGAAACGGCAAAAGAAAAGGAATAGAGAGGGGGACTCACGGTTTTGCCATGGGCCGCCGTGTACGCGCGCCGCCGGGGCCGCTGTGCCGGCCGCCGCCGCCTCGCGGGCTCCGCCCTGCGCCCGTGCGCGAGGGATCGTTGCCAGTTGCCGGCGCCGCCCCGCCTTCCGCCGTTTGGGGGCCGTCGCGGGCTGCCGCTGGGCCGCGCGCTCCGCTCGGGGCAGCCGAGCACCGCCGCTGGGCGCCGCTCGGGGCCAGGGCAGCCACGCCTCACCCGCGCGCATGCGCCGCCGTGGGCGCTCCGCTGGGGCCGCCGCGCCGCGCCGCTGCCGCTCCTCTCCATGCGCGGGCCGCCGCCGCCGCCGATCTGCGCGAGCACGCGCGCCGTCGCCCGTGCGCGTTTTTCAGGAGAGAGAGAGGGGAAATGGTTAGGGTTTTGGGGAAGGGGCGATTTTGCCCTGGCGTTTTTCGCTCGGGGCCGTCCGATCGCATGGACGGCCGAGATCGCCCGGGCGTGGGATGAGCCAGCGCAGGCTGGGCTGCGACCGGCGGGGCAGGCCGGTAGGCCGTTGGCCTGGTAGGCTTTTTCCAGCGCCAGATGGGCTGCGGCCGCGCGGGATGGGCCAAGGGAGCGCGCGCTCGGCTGGGCTGAGCGGCTGCCGTGGGCTACGCGCGCGCGAAGGATCGGGCCGAAATGGAATTTTGAACAGTAACTCTAAAAAAATGGATCTTAATGATTTTCAGAAGTATTTTTTGATGAATTTAATTGAAATTTGATCCAAAATCTCTGTAAATTTTGCACCAACGTGTTAATTTTTCAGAGATTAAAAGAGTAAAGTTATAATGCTTCTGTATAATGAATTAATTTTGAGTAATTACAGTTTCCGCTGCAAAAGATAATATTGATTGATTTTTCATTATTAAATTCGAACCAACGGGAGAATTTAATTTTGGAAAAATAGAGATAAATCCCAGATAATTATGATATTATTATTTTCTGACCAACGTTGATAATAACAATATTATAATTTTTAATTGATGATTTTTATGCATTATTTCTATTTCTGCCCAACGGTGATGTAGATTTAATGTATAGATAAAATTGATTTAAATTGTATGTCGTATTTTGACCAATGTTGGAAATAAGGCATATAATTTTGCTGTTAACAGTATTATAGTTTCAATTGATGTTTTTATGCATTATTTCTATTTCTGCCCAACGGTGATGTAGATTTAATGTGTAAACAACTGTATGTTTTAATTTTAACCAACGTTGAAACCAAGGCATGCAGTTGTTGTTATTATGTTTAATTGTTCTCATTGTATATGAATTGTGTCGCCACACCGTGTCCCACAGAGTTTGTGGCACCGGTGAGGGATGAAAATGAGGCTGATGTTGTTTGGCAGACCAGACAGAGGGACTATGCTCCCATAAAAATGTCATATGATCTTGATCATAAAAAGTGGGTCACTGCCAACAAGAAATGTTTGGCTGTGATAAAGAACACGATTAAGCCTGCAATTGTGGGCTCAATCGCAGAGTGTGACACTGTCACAGAGTACCTTGAGAAAATAAAGAGTCAGTTTACTGACTCTTCAAAGACTTATACTACACAGCTGATTAAGCAGCTTGTGAAAGAAAGGTACTCTGGTGGTGGCAGTGGCATAAGAGAGCAACTTGGCATCTAAACTTAAACCGATGGATTTGGCTCTCAAGGATGAGTTCCTTATTCATTTGCGAACTTCAACAGTAACTCCTTCTCAAAGAACAAGGGAAAAGCCCCTGTCTATCAGCCTCAGCAGAATAAGTTTGCAGTAGACAAAGATCAGTGTCTTCACTGTTAAAAGACGGGACACTACAAGAAGAACTGTCCTGATTACTTAAAGATGATAATGGCAAAGAAATGTGAAAACATTGATGTGAATGTCGTATGCGATAATGTGCGAGAAAGTGAATGAATCCTCGTCTATGAATGTAAACAGGAAACGAAAGAGAACTCATAATGAATCGTCGAAATTATGGCACTGTCGTTTAGGCCATATTTCGAGGGGGAGAATAGAAAGACTAGTTAAGAATGAAATTCTTCCTCTATTAGAGTTCTCAGACTTAGAACAATGCAGAGAATGCATTAAAGGAAAATATATAAAGAAAATAAAGAAAGACGCTAAAAGAAGCACAGGAGTTCTACAAATTATTCACACAGATATTTGTGGTCCTTTTCCTGTGAAAAGTGTGGATGAATATGACTCGTTCATAACATTCACAGATGATTACTCCCGTTATGGATATATTTATCCAATCAAAGAAAGAAATGAAGCCTTGGATAAATTCAAGATATTTAAGGCTGAAATTGAAAACCAACACGATTTAAAGATTAAGATAGTCCGATCAGATCGTGGGGGGGGGAGTACTACGGTCGACATACCCCATATGGACAAGTTCCTGGACCTTTTGCAAGGTTTTTACAGGAAAATGGCATAGTAGCCCAGTATTCTATGCCGGGCGAACCTCAGCAAAATGGAGTAGCTGAAAGACGCAACCGTACCCTGATGGATATGGTGCGAAGTATGATGAGCTACTCCACACTCCCATTGAGTTTATGGATGGAGGCGTTGAAAACTGCCATTCATATTCTCAACAGAGTGCCTAGTAAGTCGGTGCCCAAAACACCGTACGAGTTGTGGACAGGAAGAGTTCCCTCACTAAACCACTTACGTGTGTGGGGGAGTCCTGCTGAGGCTAAAGTATTTAACCCAAACCTTGGGAAACTTGATCCCAAAACAGTAAGTTGTCATTTCATTGGCTATCCTGAAAAGTCAAAAGGTTATCGTTTCTACTGTCCAGACAGATATACAAAGTTTGTAGAAACGAGACACACTATCTTCTTAGAGGATGAAATGATGAGGGGGAGCATGGTAGCTCGAGAGATTGACCTTGAAGAGAAGCGGGCGTTTGCGCCCACTCCGATGATTCAAGAGCCATTCTTTACACTACCTGCTGTCGCTGCACCGACGGTGCAAGACACTGTGGTGCCAGCACCTGTTATTGTTCCTCCCGTGGCAACAATGAATGAGAATGAAGAACCTGTTCTTCAGGATCATATAGAACCTATTGTCACAGATGAGGGGGAGCAACAGCAGCCTCAAACAGTAGATGTACCAAATGAGGAGGCCCCGAGGAGGTCTCAAAGAGTAAGAAGATCAGCTATTTCTGATGATTATCAGATTTATCATACAGAGGAATTTCAAATGGAGGATGATCCCACCTCATTTGAAGAAGCCATGAAAAGCGAAAATTCCTCAAAATGGCTTGAGCCCATGGAAGAGGAAATGAGGTCCATGAAGACTAATAAAGTCTGGGACTTAGAAATTATTCCTAAAGGAGCCAAAACAGTAGGCTGTAAATGGGTCTACAAGACAAAGCTTGACTCCCAAGGGAATATAGAAAGATACAAAGCGCGACTTGTGGCAAAAGGCTTTACGCAAAGAGAAGGGATTGATTACAATGAGACCTTTTCTCCAGTCTCATGTAAAGATTCTTTCAGAATCATAATGGCATTAGTAGCACATTATGATTTAGAGTTACATCAGATGGATGTAAAGACGGCATTTCTTAATGGGGATTTGGAGGAAAATGTTTACATGACACAACCGAAAGGTTTTGTCGTGGAAGGAAATGAAAGAATGGGATGCCGCCTAAAGAAATCGATTTATGGGTTAAAGCAAGCTTCAAGACAATGGTACTTGAAGTTTGACAGTACAATAAGAAAATTTGGGTTTAAAGAGAATGTAGAGGACAACTGTGTTTATGCAAAGTTTAAAGATGGGAAGTTTATCTTCCTAATCCTGTATGTGGATGATATCCTACCAGCTAGTAGTGATGTTAGTCTGCTACTGGAGACAAAGAAGTTTTTGTCCTCAAACTTTGATATGAAAGATCTTGGTGAAGCTTCGTTCGTTCTAGGGATCGAAATTCACCGGGATAGAAACAAGGGGATATTGGGACTGTCACAAAAATCATACAGAGAGAAAGTCTTAAAGAAATTTGGTATGCATAAAAGTAGTCCTTCACCTGCACCTATAGTCAAGGGCGACAGATATGGGGATTTTCAATGCCCCAGGAACCAATACGAGCTCGATCAAATGAAAGCGGTTCCATATGCTTCAGTTGTCGGAAGCTTACAGTATGCTCAAGTGTGCACACGCCCTGACTTAACATTTGTTACCGGGTTACTTGGCAGATTCCAGAGCAATCCTGGAATAGAACATTGGAAATTAATAAAGAAAGTCTTGCGTTATTTGCAAGGAACAAAAGGCCTCATGATGACATACAGAAGATCAGATTCACTCCATATAGTGGGGTATACAGATTCTGATTTTGCGGGAGATGATAGAAAGTTTACATCCGGATATGTGTTCACTCTCGCTAAAGGAGCTATATCGTGGAAAACCCCAAAACAAACCGTCATTACATCGTCCACAATGTATGCCGAGTTTGTAGCATATTATGAGGCTACGGGGCAGGTGAACTGGCTAAAGAAGTTCATACCCGGTTTAAAAGTGGTTGACGACATCAATAGACCACTTAAGTTGTACTGCGATAATGAACCCGCAGTAACGTATGCCCACAACAATAAGTCAAGTGGTGCTGCCAAACACATTGACATAAAGTACTATGTTGTGAAAGATAAAGTTCGGGATCAAATTATAAGTCTAGAGCATATAAGTACCGCAAAGATGTTAGCGGATCCGCTTACTAAAGGCTTACCACCCAACGTGTTCAGAGAACATGTAGCCGGCATGAGTTTAAGGGAAAGCCTATGATTCCTGGACTAAAAGATGGCCCAAAAGTTTAAAGTAACTATTTCAGAACAGAGAGGTGTATTGTAGCTGTTGAATCTATCGGCGATTGACCGTGACGATGAGACATGTTCTATGCACTAATCTGTGATGGAGTGTGTAAAGTCAAAAGTAATTAAAGATAAAGTAAAGTTTGAGATCAAGGGGGAGAATGTTAGAATTGATCTCAGGGGATCTGGCCCAACGGCCAAATCCCCTTCCCCCTTAATCGCGCCCTGATCGGGGGCGTCCAGCACTAATGCTGGTGGGCCTCTGTCGCATGCGCTATATTAAAGAGGTGGAGGCCGGGGCGTCACACATCACGAGGTTGATCGTGCCGCCGCCAGCTCCACCGAAAACCCTAACCGATCTAGAGGGAAGCGCTCCAGCGACGGAAAGCTCCACCGGCTCCTCTGCCTCTCCAGATCGCCGCCGCCAGGACTCGCCGCCATCCGGGACACGCCGGCCGCCAGAAGCCGCCACCTCTCTTCACCGACCGTCGCCGATGGCCACCTCTACTTCTTCCACGTCCGACGGTTAGTCCTCTCTCTCCTCTCGGTTGAACACCAAGAACAAGAACCCTAGTCTAGAGAAAAGGAAAGAGTACCCCACTAGATCTACCCTAGGAGGTCCTAAAGAACTAGTATAACATTTGCTATTAAGGATCTTGGTGACCTAGCTTACTTTCTGGGAGTAGAAGTACATCAGAACAGCGAGGAAATTGTTTTGACACAAAGGAAGCATATCTCTGATGTCTTGAGCAGGGTGAACATGTAGCATAGCAAGCTAGTTACAATGCCTATGTCAAGTTCTGAGAAACTGTCATGGGAGTCAGGAACTCCGCTCTCTGAAAGGCCAGATATCTCCTTCGCAGTAAACCGTATGTGCCAATTCTTGCAGGCTCCCACGGATGTTCATTGGATAGCTGTTAAAAGGATTCTACGGTATGTAAAGGGTACTTGTTCCACTGGACTGATGATTCAGAAAACAAGTTCCTTCCTTCTCAGCGCGTTCTCGGACGCAGACCGGGCAGGGTGCCCTAATGACAGGCGCCCTACTAATTGCTTTGTTGTGTTTCTGGGACCAAACTTGGCGTCATGGAGTTCACACAAGCAATTGGCAATTTCTAGATCGAGTTCTGAGGCAGAGTACAAATCTTTAGCTGATGCAACGAGTGAACTAATTTTGTTGCGGTCATTGTTGAAGGAACTTAAGAGTACTAGTCGAGACCACCTGTACTATGGTGTGATAATCTTCAATGCAACATATTTATCAGCAAACCTGGTATTTCATGCTCGTACAAAGCACATCGAGATACATTTCCACTTTGTTCTGAAACGAGTTGCATGGAAAATGTTGGAGATATGGTTTGTTTCTTCGTCAGATCAAGTCGAGAACATATTTACAAAAGCTCTGCCACAGAAGCCGTTTGAACGACTAAAATCGCAATCTCAATCTGATCACCGCTAGTTGAGATTGAGGGGGTGTGTTGAAACAGAGATAGAATTCAGTTGTATATATCTGTACCGGTTATAGAATCAAAACTGTAGCATGCAAGGCTATTGTCGTTAGAGTCTTATCTCTTCTTGATTTTTTCTGTTGTAATCAAACCATGTAATCCCTATGGTTTCCAACCATATATTATAATCATTACTACTATAAAAGAACGAGTTGGTGATTGTACGTCCATTATTCTCCAACCACTCTATTCCCTTAACTTCTCACCATTCTCCACTTTCCAACCGATCAACGCAACTCTCTTCTTAGAGCATCTCCAAGAGATACTCTATATCGCTCTTAATATTTAAATTTTAGAGTTGAAGGGTAAAAAGTAGCTCCAACAGATTCCCAAATAGACTCCCAAAAATAGAACACACCCAAAAAATGGGCTCTCGCTCTCTACTTATAGAGGATGATCTAGGCTCCCAATACTGTTTTTCTGGTTTAGGGTATCTGTTGGAGGGAATGATTATTTTGGGACCTTATATCGTGATTAGGATCTGTAAAAAGAGATTTAGGGTGTGAATTTATTGGGCATCTCTTGGAGATGCTCTTAGTCTTCTATAACAGGATTCTCTTTATATTCAATGAAATCTGTTGCAACGTACGGGTACGTAACTAGTCCATATATACAAAGCAATACCTACGAGGGAAACTTGCAGCAAACCCCTCAGCTTTTCAGTTTGCATGTGAGTTGGGACTTTCGAGAGGCATCCTTCAGTAAGGCACTGTTTGCAATTTGAGATCCTCATAGAAGTTACGCGGAAACTCCAGCGTTGGTGATGTTTTGTTTCCTCTAAAATTCTTATAAAATTTCCACGTTACAAATTGGACTAGCATACTGAACATGAAATTACGAAATATCTTGGGCACTGTGCAAAGGACAAAGGAGTAAATTTGCTGGTACTATGAGGGCAGGGGAAAACAGGGGAATCTTTCACTACGTGGTGCATAGTTCGGTGGTGACATTTTTCTCTCCGCTCAATCGATTTTTGTCGAACAAACCGGTGACCCTTCGGTGCACGAGCATGAAGCAGAAGTCCCAACTCTCTCGAGCAATGCGTACGAGTCAATTAATCCCACGGTTTTCCGAAAAGATATGTATGTTTGTTAAATTGTATATATAAATCCACATAAGTTTATAAAAATAATTTTAACTAAATTCGTTTTCCGAAAAGATATGTATGTTTGTTAAATTGTATATATAAATCCACATAAGTTTATAAAAATAATTTTAACTAAATTCCGTATATAGATCCATATAAGTTTATAAAATTACCTTTATTAAAGTATGGTACAATAAAATTTAACCCTGTAAGGTACATTTTTTTTGGCTCTACCATTGCTTACAAGTATTGAATTGCATGCACCAGTCAGTTCATCCAAAAGCTTAAGTTGATGAGAAAAAATGGGCAATTCGCTTATACTTCAACAACAAGAAAATGTTATGGGCCCGCTCCAAACGACTTCTGCTTCTGACTTTTGAAACATGTCGGTTTATAAATTTCATCTTTCTTTATCTTTTTCTATCTTTTATTTTTCCTTTATTTCTTTTACATTATCTGTGACGATATTTTTTTATTTTTTTAAATTTAACTACTTAAAAAAACCAACAAATATTACTGGATATTTTTAGTCTTTATAATACTTTTCAACGGTTAAGACAGAAACCATAGGCGACATTAAACGCGACCTATGACTTGCGAGCGGTTGGTGGCCTATATAGGCTAGCGCACGGTACTACACTACCACTTTCTCCTGCCGCCCAACTGCCTTCCAAATCGGAAAATTACCGAGGCTACGACGAGTACCACACGCCGCCGTACGCCCGTACGTACGCGCCACATGAGTCGCCAACCGCGGTCGTGTCGGGCCCCTCTGGTTTTACTAGGGAGTAGTACCACCAAACATCCTTCCGAGCGAGCCGGCTGTACGGCCGACGTGCCCGTCCGTACCGACCGTTTCTCCGGTTTCCCTCTTGCAACAACATTTGCCAACAACAATGCGTGCGTCTCGGCTCGTTTTGTTCGGGCCGGCGCACGGTGAGCACCGGGCTCGCGGCCGGCTCATGCTGCTTGATAGAGAGTACGTTTCTGGTAGCTGCGATCCAACGCTGGATCTTGGTATTGCATTGGCACGAGCAAGTATTGTTGCTGCCGCGGGCCTTGAAGAAATCTAGCGAGCGGAGAACAAGATCTCCTTTTGATGTTTGTGACGTCCAATCATGGAGGCAGGTGAGGTAATGCAGCAGCAGCAGCAGCCTGTGGACAGGCAGCAGCGTACGGCCTCTTTTTGCTGCAGCTGCGACAGGAGAAGCCAGAAAGAGCGTGCATGAGTCAGAGAGAGAGAGAGAGAGAGCGCTGTGTTGCCTTGGGGCTGGGCCCGGGCTGGTGAGGCAGGCAGCCCATGCAATCAAAGAGCTGCTTTCGGACGTCACAGCCCCTGAAAGGGCCCATGAACAGTCGCGTCCCGAGCTCTGTAGCGCACGCCGCTCCGCGCGGCCCGCCGATCCTCCTCGGGGCCCGCGCCGATCCGCGCTGCCCACCCGCCTCCCCCGAGCGGAGGCGCGCGTATGCCGACGGCCGGACGACGGCCGACGCGCGACGGTGCGTGGTGCATGCAAGACTGCAAGTGGTGGTTACCTAAGCTTGTGCGCGGCGGTGCATGAACGCGGTATCTCGTCCAATCTGACACCCTTACACGTGATAATTCCTCATGTAGCCTCCGTTCAGTGGTTGTAACGTCTTAGGGTTCAAATCGGCTCAGATCTAATCACATTCTGAATAGATCACGCACACGTAGCAACCCGCTTGCACTTTCGTCCTCGCTTCGCGCAAAACAATTAACCGGAGGTGCTACCATTGGAACTCCTAGACTTATATGTAAGTGTTTCTCAAGATAAACTAGTAAGGTGGGACTAACCCAGAAATTCATGTGCACACATACATAGGCCAACATGGGCCAGGGTGTCACATACACCCCCGTCAAAGGACCCGATGTCCTCGTCGGACCAACATACCCACACCGGGCCAAATGATAAGGATCTCCCCTCTTGGGACATGTAAGTGCGTTCAGTGCCAGCACATATGCCATGCCGTGTGTCCACTCCGGGCCCACACGCGCCATGCGCCATATGCCGCGCCCCTGACCCGCACGCGCCCATGTAACCGCGAAAGTCAGGTCTGATACCATTTGTAACGCCCTAGGGTCCAAATCGGCTCAAACCTAACCACATTCTAGATAGGCAATGCACACGTAGCAACCCGCTTGCACTTTTGTCCTCGCTTTGCGCAAAACGGTTAACCGGGAGTGCTACCATTGGAACTCCTAGGCTAATATGTAAGTGCTTCTCAAGGTAAGCTAGCAAGGTGGGACTAACCCAGAAATTCATGTGCACATACACATGGGCCAACATGGGCCGAGGTGTCACAGTGGTATTGCTATTTTTGGCCTCCTTGTACGCTTGGGGCGTGTGTGTGTGTGTGCGTGCGGCGTAGCCACGCGAGCCATCGTCGCCGGCCGCCGCTGATGCCGCCACCGCCTCTGTCGCGCCAAAGCCGCCGCGCCATACGACAGCATGTATGCGCGCGAGTGCGAGCGGGTGGGCAGACGGTGCTGCGTACGCTACTGGCAGCAGCCGTCGGCCGCCGTCGCCAGCCGGTGCTTCCTGCTAACGCACGGGCAGAGAGAGAGAGAGGAAGAGATTGAACCTAGATCCGAAAAAAAGAGACGCGCACGGAAAGAGAAGAGAGGTCCCCTTTTTAAGGCTATGATTAGATTAGGGTTTGCTTTTATTTATTTTTATTTTATTTTATTAAAATTATTGTTATTATTATTTCAGTGCTACACTGTCCGTGCCACCCCCCTTCCTACTACAGGTCGATGGGCTCAACGTCATGAATATTCATGAGCTATGGAGCTGCATCCGGAGGGAGCTCGCCACGGAGGCAAGAGCGATGAAACTTATGATCGAGGGGATCACCTACATGAATAGCATGTGGGAGCTCATGAAGGTGAATGGCACCATAGCATGGAGGCAGTACATGCAAATTGCCTCCCAGCTTGAAGACGATACCACTTAATGTGTTGTATCGGAGGGACCAGCCGCCACAGATTTTGTGCAGAATAACGAGGCGGGCATGTGGTGGTCAACTCACATTGACTACCCTGAGAATCTACCAGAGCAAGCGCTCGGGTTGGAGTCCAACAAGGACATCGACCCAAGCCTCGATGATACCGATGATGACGCACAGCTGACGACTGGTCCACCCTGGGGAATTGTGTTATTGGAGATTCCCTATGTGTCCTCCATACTTGATGATGGCGCGGTGCGTTGCCTCGTACTGCCACAAGAAGATGTATCCTAACGGGGGTTTCAAGCTGAACCCTTTTAGTTGGGCAGTGCTTCCCTAACAAGGCAGCTGTGCAGCAAGTTATTGTACGTTATGCCTTGTCTAGCAGAGGTGTTGCTATCCATCACTATAATCGACTTATAGACATCATCTTGAAAAGACGCACTGTTTAGCCTAAGCCCTGCTGAATACACCCTACGACTACAAGCTTGGCAAGTGCACTACGGTACCCTTCCCTGTCGAGCTAGAATAATGCAGTAAGTGGCCGTGGCTACCAAACTCAAAGAGGAGTATATATTTATAAAAACTAATATTTAAGGATCAAATTTGAAAAAAAAAAGCTACCGTACTTCAAGTTCGAATAGATTATCAAATTTGAAAGGAAAAAAACTACCGTACCGGATATACTTCGGCGCCTTGGCGAAACCCCTTCCCCGTGACAAGGTGCTGCCGCGCCGCTGCTGCGCCACGCTCGTATGCGCTCGAACAATCGCGACAGCAATAATTGGACAGTGAACACGCGCTGGCGCTGCTGCTGTCCTCACGTGCCCGTGCACACGCGTACGCAGGAGCTCTATGCGACGGCGTCAGAAAACAAGACGCGTGCGTGGCATGGGGCAGGCAGGTTTGCCGCAATCGTGGTGGCACGCCGTGAGCAGCGGCGCGCGGCGTCCCGGTCTCTCCCGCTGCACGGCCAGAGCCACGCACGCCACGGTGGTGATGACGGTGATCGTCCGATGGGCGCCGCCCGAGCGCCATTGTTCACACGATATGCAAAACTCGGCCGATTACTTTGTGCCCTTGTACTTTAGAAGATAGTGAAATTCGTCGCGATAAATAAACAACTGAATAAAAGATGGTGACATCACGCCGAAAGCAATTGCGGGGAAATGGCTCCATACAGATGTGATCATGTGATCCGTGTCGAGCAGTACTGCTACTCGTCCTACTCGTATGAAATCTGTTGCGTTTACTCCAGTTTAATTACTGTAATGGTTTTGTTTTAATTTATAAATAATAACAGTTTATAGAGAAATACTTATATATGATTTTAGTTGATATAAATGAAGTTATTACAGTGTGTACTATAATTAACTTAGTAGACTCTGTCTTAAAAAGACGTTTTCTTTAAAATATAGATACTATAAAAAATATTTACCATAGGAAAACATTTTTTAAAAGTCCAGTTCGACGATCATGGACTTATGGATTCAATTCCATCGTCATGTGATGCCGTGACCCTCCTCGACGAATCCGGCCCACGGGGGGAGAAGTAACAGGAGGAACCGACAAATGACCTCGGCTCGTTCTGTCCCCTGAAGGTTTAACAAGAAGCGTTGTTTGTCGCAAATGTCAAGGTCTTCATTGGTTAGGGTCCTGGTGTCGGTAAGGACACGTTTCAACCCATGGCGTCTGCAGCTCAGTACTCTAGCTAATCGGGCTAATCGGCTATTTAAGTGCAACTAGCTGTTTGGTCACGTCACGATTTAACTGAACCGTGCTACGCTACTGTTACGTGTTCGGTGTAAATAATTTTCTAGGTGCGATTATGTAGAGACCATCCCAATTACTACACAAAATTGACCTTAAGAGTAACAAATAAAGGGTTGAGGCGATGAACAAATTGGGGGAAGGCAATAAAGTTCCGTATACCAAGCAATAAAGTTTCAAGTTTCGACTCGACCTACCCTAAGAGGGGGAAGGCACAGGTTTAATGCGAACAAATAGCTTTTGTTTCCTCACACTTTCCCTTCTTTTTTTTTCTTTTTAGTTTATCATTTGCAAAAGACTCATCACTCGCTCGTTTCAGCTTCAGCTTCTAGCTTCTGACTTATTTTTCACTATTCATAAATTTCATCTTTTTTCTGAACGTTTGGCTTTTTTTTTAAGCTTTTTTGCCGGTTCTTTTTTTCTCATATTCATTTGCGTTGCCCGTCATGAGCTAGCATATTTTTCTATTTTAAATTTTTTTAATTTAATTATACCAAATAAGGCACATTTAGCTACAGTAAAATTTCAGTTACTACAATATAATTTCAGCTATAAACCACCGTTTTTCATTTCAACTGAGCGGACCTTAGTCTCGATTGAGGTTTTTTACGCAAAAAAAAGGTTGATTTGATGTGTTATCCGCACATGCAGTTCTCTCTTTAACAGTGAGCTGATTTCCTACTCCACAGACCACACGGATGCCGGATGCAGCCTTCTTAGCCCTGACAAAACTCTCTGCCTTGATGAACAATACCATCATCTTTATGTCGTTTTTAAGGTAGTAATGTGCTCGAAACTTTTCTTGCTGCATTTTCTCTCACCTGTCGTGTACTCACGGTGCGATGGTGGGGCTCTCCAGTCTCCATGCCCTCACGAGAGGTTAGGTGGCAATAGTGGAACAAGTTTGCAAAAAATTTTGTACGGATAACCTATTTTTTATTCGAAAATACAGAAATATACCCGCGACAAAATTTTTTACACAAATAGGCTCGAGACGCCAAACCATTGGGCGATTTACGCTTGTCGCCCCACCAAAACGCGACTTAAAAAGAATCTGGTAACCGTTGGGCGATTAAATGCAATCGCCTCCCCGTTAAGCGATTCAATTGAATCGCCCCCTGTTCGGCGACATAAAGAAGAGTCGCCCAACGGGGGGCGACTGCATGTGAAACAGCCCGACGGCTGAGCCCCTTTTCTTCCCCACGCCTGCTCGCTCGCCAATCTACCTCTAGGCGACTGCATGGATCCTGTTAAGGGTTTTGTGAATTTTGTAATTTGAAACTCGTAAAAAATGTGGTATAGTCACATATACTGGTATATGTCACATTATTTTTTAATTTCGTAATTAAGTCTCACAAGAACTGGTATTTAATATTTGTCACATTACTTGATATAGAAATAATTTTCTATACGAAAAGAAGAGATAATAGCATTGTTTGAATTTAAATGAACTTTATAATATAACGCAGTAACATGCCGCGTATTTATCCATTACATGCATGACATACACCCCTCACTCCCCACCCTAAGGTGCTCCATCACCTGCTCCATCACCGCGCCCGCGTCCTGCCATACGGCCCCGCTTGGCCGTCCTCCGGTGCAACGGATTACGAGGCGGCGGGTGACGAGGGTCCGAAAAAGTAAAACGAGCAGGTGGGTTTCGCACCCGCGGCTGCGCCGGTGGAGTCACCTGCACCTCCGGCTGTGTGGCATCCGGTGCACCGGGGAGGCCACTGCCGGAGAGAACGTCCGGTTCCGGTGCTGCGTTGGAGGACAGCCCAGGCCAGTCCGCAAAAAACTGGTCCACCTCGATGTGGCCCGGGGAGAAGCGTCCCTGCTGCTGGTAAGGACCTGCAATAGTAATATCGTTAGTTCGTTGCATGTCGTCTTAGGTTAAAAACAAGCTCGGACGATGCGTACCCGTACATGGCGCCATGAAATCATCCGTGTGGAAGCCGGGGATGTACGTAGGAGGCCGTGACCAAGGAGAACTCCCTGGCTGGTCCGGGGGAGGTGGACGTGTCCACGTAGAACTCCTTGGCTGCTACGGGGGAGGTGGACGTGTCCACGTAGAACTCCCTAGCTGCTCCGAGGGAGGTGGACGTGTCCACGTACTACCTCCGGAGTAGTGCCACGCTGGTCGGGGTGGCACTGGTGGTCGGGGTGGCACTGGTGGTCGGGGTGCACTGGGCGTAGGTGTGGAGACCGCCGGTAGCCTCGTGCAGGACAGCAGGCTGACGATACGTCTACACCCGGCCTCCATCCGTCGCGCAAAGCTGACGGCCTCCTCGCGGGTCAACTCCCCACCTGTGCCCCACCTCTACACTAGTGCGGAGGACTCCGACCACAGCGCGGCACCGACGTCAGCCTGGACAAAAAGACATAGAATTTCCATCATCGAAACGATATTGCCATTTGAAAATTTTTGAAATTACAAGTTACGTACCGCGATGTGAGCGTCGCGTGCGAAGTGCGCAGGGTACGCGTCTGTCGGTGCGGCGACGTGTGGGGCAGGTGGGTCAACGACATGTACCAGCCTGGTACGAGTCCGCGCCTGGTACCAGATGAGGTACTCCGCGTAGTCGGCTATGTCGTATGGCCGGTCCTCCTCCACGCGGTCATCCAGCGCACCCTCCCACTGCGCAATCCAGGGCTGCATCCTCCTAGACCAGTCTGTGCCTTTCTTGACGCCCTTCGTGGTGTGCCTGTTTATGGAACCATTACGTAATGTAAGTACTTGCGATCACAATAGTAAGTACGTACAAAAATATCAGAAGCGATCACTCACGCGTGCACGCGGGGCGGAATCGGCGGCCCGACTGGTACAGGAAGTGCCTGCCGCAGCCCAAACTGCCGCATGACTCGCTGCGGTGCGTAGTCCTCCACGTAGATGCCGTACACGAGCTTCCGGCGGGTCAGCCAGAAAGCCTGGTCACGCCAGCACAGTGCAGACAGCCCGTCAGGAGCACGGGCCTGCACTGCCTCCGCTGCGTAAGGCTCCCAGCGCACGTCGGAGTCTGCGAGGCGGTCCAACTGCTCCACGAAGGGGTGGTACGCCTCGCAGCAGGGGACATCCCGTGAGGATCGAGTTCGCCTTAATCCTCGTGCACGCATCGCACAGGCCGCGGTACGTCGCGGCAAGTGCGGCCGATCCCCAGCTGATCTGGACGACCTCGCCGTCCGCAATCGCCCTCGCATAAGCGATAAGGCGCGCGTCAACGGTGTTGCCGTGGCTGGTGGTGAAGAGCACCCAACCAAACAGCCACAACAAGTAAGCCTCCAAGTGGCGCGCGACCTGGAAATCGTCAGCATCTGCAACCATGCGCTCAACCTGAATGCGAACAAGTTTTTATTAGTATGTAATTGCACAAATAAGAGTTTCGAAGACGCGATCGACTTGAAACACCACGTACCCGGTACTGTGCCAGCCACCTCAGCGTCGGTCCATGCTTCTGCCTCTCATCGAAGATGTGGTGCTGATCGGCCGGTGGAAGGACCCCCTGGAATCTGCCGAGCAGGTCCTCGCGCCACTCGGCGGGAGCCTCCGGTAGGAAGGCGGCGTCTCCCGCGACCGGAAGGCCAAGTAGTACGGACACGTCCTGCAGGGTCGGCGCCATCTCCCCGACTGGTAGATGGAAAGTGTGCGTCTCGGGCCGCCAACGGTCCACCAAAGCCGTCAACAGGGAACGGTCGAACGGGAAGCGTCATGATCGCTCCACGCCCGCCTCGACCCCCTCCCCGGCCAAGGCACCTCCGTCCTCATCCGTGGCCTGCACCATCCGGGCAAGAGGGAGAAGTCCGGCATCCCGCAGTCTGCAAATAAAGTGAAGGTCAGCATTAAATATTTTTACGGTAATACTAAAACGTTGGCGTAGTGCAAACCTGGCAGTCCAACGGGGGTCGAGTCCCCAGGCCGCACGAGGTGTGCGTGTCCGGACCACTCCCAGCTCAGTCGACTCGTCCGTGCTCCCCGGTGGCGGCGCACGACGGGAAGCGCGGTGCACGCGGTCCAAGTGCTCGTCCAACAGCGTGTACCGCCAGTCACCCGCCATAACTGTAAAATTATCTAAATGTAAATTCGTACACTACATTTTCTACAATAATACATGAAAAATAGTATACAAAATTTCGACACAACAATTTTCTACATTTAAATTTTCTTCATTTCAATTTTGTAAGCTGCATCTATATTTGTACATTGAATGATCTACAATAAATTTCTAAAGTAAATTTTCCACAATAATATATTACAAATATTATACAAAAAAACTATATTTTTCTACATTTAAATTTGTACATCTAAATTTGTAAACTGCATCTACATTTCTAAATTTAATGTTCTAAACTAGATTTTCTAAACTAAATATGTAAACTAAATATCTAAGCTAATTTTCTAAACTAAATATCTCTACTAAATATCTAAGCTAAATTTGTAAACTAAATATCTACACTCTACACTACATTTTCTAAACTAAATTTATCTAAACAAATTTTCTAAATTAAATTTTCCACAATAATGCATTACAAATATTGTACAAAAAACTATATTTTTCTACATTTAAATTTGTACATATAAATTTGTAAACTGCATCTACATTTCTAAATTTAATGTTCTAAACTAGATTTTCTAAACTAAATATGTAAACTAAATATCTAAGCTAATTTTCTAAACTAAATATCTAAACTAAATTTGTAAACTAAATATCTACACTAGATTTTCTAAACTAAATTTATCTAAACTAATTTTCTAAAATTAGAAAAATACCTGCAAATCCCGCGGCTTCTCCTCCTCTCCCTCTCCTCCCCCTCTCCTTCTCTTCTTCCCTCTCCTCCCCCTCTCCTTCTCTTCTTCCCTCTCCTCTCCCTCTCCTTCTCTTCTTCCCCTCTCCTCCTCTTCCTTCCTCTCTTCTGCTCTGTCTTCTCGCGCGGTGGAGAGAGTGATTGGCGAGCGAGCAGGCGTGGGGAAGAAAAGGGGCTCGGCCGTCGGGCTGTTTCACATGCAGTCGCCCCCCCCCCCCGTTGGGCGACTCTTCTTTATGTCGCCGAACGAGGGGGCGATTCAATTGAATCGCTTAACGGGGAGGCGATTGCATTTAATCGCCCAACGGTTACCAGATTCTTTTTAAGTCGCGTTTTGGTGGGGCGACAAGCGTAAATCGCCCAATGGTTTGGCGACTCGAGCCTATTTGTGTAAAAAAATTTGTCGTGAGTATATTTCTGTATTTTCGAATAAAAAATGGGTTATCCGTACAAAAATTTCCAAGTTTGCACACCAGCTTCCTTTTTTTCACAGATATAAGAACTCCTATGGACGAAAGAATTCCGGCCACCTCGGTGACTTCGTGCACCTTCGTGCGGCGTGTGTCTCCTTCCACGCTGTGACGTGTGTCCTTCTCTTCGCCGCTCAGGAATCGGCGACCAGGTGAACCCCGGACGGAGCAGTGCCTGTGAGCCATCGGATGGCAATCGTACAGTTAATACCGGGCTTTTGCAGAGCCGTAGGATCGTGGCCATCTGAACGGATGGTCTAGATCCATTTTTCCACCTCCGCCACGACCAAAGCCCTAGCTAGCTCCTCCTCGAGCCCCACTCACCCTCGTCCCTCTTTCGCTCTCGCACCCTAAGGTAGTGTTTGGTTTGGGGTATATCCTGGGATGGGAGGGGGCCAACCTATTTTTTTGTAGTGTTTGGTTGTAGGATTTGGTGGGATGGGTTGGACCCAAAAGAGAATATTCTGCTAAAATCTGGGTTGAGATGATACCCCAAAAACGAGCGAACTGCGCCAACCCAGTTCCCTTCGCGCACGCGTACAACCCTAATCTCACCGCGCCGCTCCCCCATCGCCCTCGCATCTCCCCGCCGTCCTCTCCACTACCGGCCTCCATCCAAACAAGAGGTAGGATCACTAGATCCCATTCTATCCCTCCATCCAAACAAAAAACAGGGACTAACTCATCCTTGCAACCAAACAAAAAGTAGGATTATCCCACCCACATATCTGGGATGAAGCTATCCCATCCCACCAAGTCCCCAATCCAAACACCACCTAACCCACCTTTGGCCCTGCGCCACCGTTCTCTTCTCAGCCTCCCTTCTCACCTCTCCTTGTTTCATCCCCGTCTTCTCCTGTGTCGGCATCGTCGTCTATTTAGGCTCTAGTCCAAACAGTTTCAATTTCTGGCTTCTTAATTTCTATTTTTGCCTTTTGCTTTTTTTTATTTTTTTTATTTCTTTGCATTGTACATGATGATATAACATATTTTTTTTATTTTTAATTTTTTTTAAAATTTAATTACTCAAATAAATGTATTAGCAGCTACAGTATACTTTTAATCATTTCAGCGAAAAAAGTCAGAAGCCAATATGTAGAAACCATATTAAATAGGGCATTACTACTACCGATCCTACGCAAAGCGGCGCGGCGTAGTGTGCAACCGGTGCTAGTTAACATTGCAACTGGGTACTGGCTCAGACAGCAGGAGTGTGCATGTGACTGACTGACTGCATCTGTCGTTCTTGTTGGTGCATGTGCGTGCAGATTCCACGTTAAGTTCGTTCCTCGGCAGGTCTAGACGCCGAGTACGTGAAGGACGTTCGTTAGAGAAGCCAAGATTTGCCCGGCTAAACAGGAAAATAATCGTATCCACGCCCCCTAATTGTTCCGAGCATCTTCGATCCATTCCTAGCTAGATCTGCACGCAAATGTGATGCACGCGAATGTGACGTGCAACACTGCCGCGCGTAACGCCGTTGCTGGTACATTTCCAGTCCTAGTTTATTGCCTCCTCCTCTTCTTTGTTAATGCTACTCCCGTTCATTCTTTCCGTGGTGCGGGGTCCCTTTTCTAGAACGTGTCAATGCTATAAAAAAAGGTTAATATTAGATGGTTTATCACATACAGTTTATCAAAATTATCAGTATTAAATATAATCACAGATGATTTAGATTTAGATACCGTCTGTTTTGCTGCTAGCACTAAAACCCATATGTGAAAAAGTAATATCACATATGGTTTATGGTGAACACCATCTGTAATAATTGTGCATGAAATTTCAGTCTCACCCCGCCATGTCACCGATCTGCAGCATCTCCCTAGGATTCCGATCTCACCCGTCCATTCTCTTCGCATTGAACGGCAGACACCGATCTTTCTCACCTCTCGCACCTTATTAATCCCTCGAGATACACACCTCGCCATTCTCCTCATCTCCCTTTCCCACCTCGCATGACGTCGAGGGCCTCAAGATGCAGGCCAATGATGGGAGCTGGCTCACTGTGCCCCCTAAATCGGACGTCCTCACCGTCAAGACCGGCGATCTACTCACGGTGCGTACAAGCCCCATCCATCCTTTTTTTCCCCTTTCCTCTGAAGGTTATCAAGAAGACAAGACGATAACTATAGCCTGTGAATATGATTGCAGGCCACGACGAATAGGAGGGTGCCATTCTGCATGCACCGTGTCAACGTCGTGCACGGATGCGCACAAAAGCATGCATGCAGGTACGGCAGCATGGCTACTTTTATTACTCGCTGTTACTCGTAAAGTTACTTCCTTACCACTCTAAAAAAAGAGTAAACTCCTGACCGGATGGCTACGTAAAATTCTTGGTCCTGGTTCGAACGGTGGAATTTTCTTACACTGCAGATTATGTGAATTCGAAATGTTTATGTTAATTTCAAATGGGGTATAAAAGATTATCGATCAATTGTTCTCCACAACAAATCAAGAGGTGCCACCTTCTTTTTGCCCAGGTGAGCCTTGGAGGTGAAAGGTGCAAGATCTCCAGGAATGCTCACAGGTCCAAAAAGTGCTTTATTTTTAGGCAAAATTCAAGTACATCTCCTTCAAAAAATCAAGTGCATCTAATGCTCAGTAAACCTGTACAATCAAACAATTTATGGAGCATGTACTTTACATGCAAACATTTGTATTAGTTTTACCGTCTTAGAGCAAGTTTAATAAAGCTGATTGTGCTAGCTATAAGGGAATCCATGTCAGCATAGTCCTATGTGGAGGGGAGAGAAAAGGAGAGAGAGAGCCAAGCCGACTCCCATGCAAAAGTCAGGCTATAGCACAGGAAAAGAGGCATTATCCATGCATGTACCTATAGAACTAATTGCTATACCCATGCATGTATTAAATTATCAATACCCATGTATGTATTAAATGATTGAGAGCTCTTGTGGAGACAATTTATAGCCAGCTTATTGTATGAGTTGACTGCATCATTATCTTTTGATGACATGGAAATGTATTGGAGGTAGCAGCTATCTGTACTATTAAACTTGCTCTTATTTCAAAAGTGGATTATATGTATGCATTAATTTTATTTTTATTAATTAGTGGACTAATGGCTCCTCTGGAGTTTCCTGTTCGAAGCTTCACTATTGAGTCCTGTCTACAGTGCAACCTTTTTCTTCGATAATGGACTACAGTGCACAGTTGGTACATTAGGTGTACATTGTAAAGGTTCGTACATATACTCCTTGTCATAGAGAAAATTACGAGCAAATGGAGAGGGAGGACAATAATAATATGGGGCACATGCCATGACTGATATATTTGATATAGTATGGTACTAATAGTACAGTTCTGTTTTGATGGAGTGATTTGCAAGAATGGTAATTAAGTGAGAGGAGACTATGGGAAAAATAGTATGGTTGGTGCACTAATTATAGCAAAAGAAATATTTTTCCATTCCCGAGTGGATATTTGAGAAACCCAACAAAATTTATGAATCAATATTATTTTAAAATCCAATAGATACACAGTACCTATTTTCAAACGGAGTATCTTTTTAAGACGGGATATACTTGTAGTACACACTACAGCGACTTCATTTATATTAACCAAAAATACATATAAGTGACTCTTTACAAGTTGTTATTATTTATAAGTTAAAACAAAAAGATTATATGAATGAATCCTAATATTTAGGAGTATAATGGCCCCCACAATTACATTTGAAAGTCTCCATTAGTTAATATCGAAGGCAGGTTTAACTGGAACACGTTAGTTCTTTTCAGAATTTTGCGAGAGAGTTGAATTGTTTTACCTAAAATTTCTGTGGTCCAAACATATCCTAGATCGAACTTTATTTTTATCGGAGGATTGGAATGTTGCCATGATCTCTTTCTTTTGTGCTTTATCTTTGCCTCTTTTGGGAGGGACCTTGGAAAGAGAGTAGCTTTGGGACTTTAACACTACTTAAATCACTTTAGTTAGGCGTCATCTGTCCATGCTTCTTTTCTCCCCTAGCTCTAGCTATTCTGAGGTAGGGTTTCTTGGTTTTCGCATATGAGGCTTCAGGTCAGTTTCCAACGGGCAAACGGAGCTGTACAAGAGGAGTGGGAGGAAGAAGTAGGAAAAATAGAAGCTCAGAGTCCTCTACCAATCAGTAGTTATTTTGATGCAAAACCGAAAAGCTCACTCCAAAAGATTCTCCACCAATAGGAATCCACCATGGCAGCAACTCGACCACAGGCTTGAGCTTGAGTGAGGGGTTAGCATAAGGAAGGTGCCATCTTGTCAAACTCAAAAAGAAAAAAAAAGACAAAGATAACCCTCTATTTCCTTTCAAAATCAATAATAAATAATCCTCATTTTGGAGATGCATAACACTATGGGCACACAAATAACTACTCAGAAACACCTTAGACTAAAAAAACCAGCATGCAATTGTGGCTTATTAGATGGCTTTAGCTATCATAACTTCGTTCATTTGCATTTTTGTGCAAAACTAACTAAAACCAAAAAGGTATTAGTTCTACCAAACCATAGCTAAATTACTTCAGTTAGGATATTTGTTAAATCACAAGAATTCTTTTTAAAAAACTATGCATGTTTCATTTACACGGTATACATATCTATATAGATGATTACATGACTTCAAAATCTAACATAACAAAATTGTGCAATGAAACGACCTTGAAAAACAATCAACTTCACATGATTGCTAAATTTGTCTAAAATAAGTAGCTACCGAAATAGTATGCATTCATATAGTATATATTTTAAGAAGACAGTACACCGAAGACTATGGGGTGTTTGTATCGGCTTTTGCTAATACTTTTTGATTAAAAATAAATAGTAATAGCTGGAAGAAAGTGACTTTAAGAAGGAGGACGCAAACATTGGAAAAAAATGAGACAGATACGTGCGCATGATGGGAGCGAGAGTGGGATGCGTAATGCACCCTAACCCCTGTCTTACGCTAAAGTAAGACGGTAGTTAGATTAGTGGAGAAACCTCTTCAAGAAATCAGATATTCATAGTAACCTTTAGCTTTTCTAATTTGAAGCTAGAAACATAAGTAAATACCATAAGCAAATACCATATAAACACATTAACCAAAGCACAGCAGCATCGAATAAGCACCTGAACTTTATCATAATGTCACCCTCTGTCAGACAGAAAGTACTCTGACACCTTTTTCTCATGTGAAATAGAAAGCTATATCCTACAAACAAATTGCATGTGCTCATGTAGACGCAGAGCTAGCCTTACTTTCTAAAGCTCCACACATCACCTCAAGAGGGCTTGGAAGTTGAAAACCACTGGGATTCTTTCGTCAGAAAAGGGAGGGAAAAAACCATCCCAGTCTACAGTATCCCCACTGTCCAATAACCCTGAGACAACACCTCATACCAACAGTAAACAGAGCACAGATTCACCCACAGGGACCATCAATACCCACCTATTCTGCCACCTACAGCACATGCATGGCCCCACATCTCCCATCTGTCCCACACGTCAGCGCCGGGTGGTGAGCAGGAGCCATGCCGTGCCTTCATTGCCTTCGATTTGATGCCTGGTGTCTGTGTTACTGTATATGGTGGAGAGAGATCCGGAGGGATAGAGGGGTCGGGGCACTCAAGGGGAACGGTTGAGATTCTCTGACGTAGAGGAGTAAACCATCCATCCAGCAAAGAATGGTTCAGATTTTTTTGAGATTTTGATTATTTGTACTTCCAGTTTTTAGTTTTTGTATTTTTATCTTTTTCTAGCTTTTTTCTTATATTTTTTTATATTATCTGTGTTAATATAATCTATTTTTAAAATTTTAAAAAATAGATTATTTTAACACAGATAATATAAAAAAAAATATAAGAAAAAAAGTTAGAAAAAGATAAAAATACAAAAACTAAAAACTGGAAGTACAAATAATCAAAATCTCAAAAAAATCTGGACTGTTTTTTGCTGGATGGATGACTGACTTTACTCCTCTACGTTAGAGAATCTGCGCCGCTCAAGGGGAAGCATCTACCGTGGCAGTTCTAGCTGCAGCGGGCTGGCCCTGGCCCCGGCCCTAGCAGTCTGGCACTCGGGTGGGTATCTTCATAAAACCGAAAAACAGAACCAAATCTGACCGGAAAAAAATATATACGAAAAATACGGTTTTGCGGCAGGAATTTTGTGCTATTTCGTATTTGGTGTACATGCAGTTTTCCTGCTCTAAAAACTGAAATAGACGAAACAACCAAAATATTAAGTAAAAGTCTGATCTAACTCCCCCCACAAAGCCCAAGGCCCAACCACGTAGTGCCGCCCCCATATAGCCCATATTGGCGCTCTCAAGTCTCGACCTTTCACTCTCTCAACTCTCAAGTTCTTACCCCAACCATTACTCGTCGATGGCCATATTCTAATGTAGTGACCCTAGCCGCACGCCATCGTCCGCACTGTCGCAGCGTCGCTCATCACTTCGCTGGTGGTCGCCCCTAATCCCAATCATTCTTTACCGTCACTTTTCCTATTCCTAGTCGCTGATTCCCCCCATTATTCCCTACCGTTATCCCCAATCCCCATCATTCCCCACCGCTATGTTCCTCACTCCACCAGGCCGCCACTCACATCTCTAGCTCTCTGCCAGATCGCCAGCCTACGTCACAGGCGCATGGCACTAGTTGCCCAGGCCCTAGGGCGCCGTGCCATGCCACTGAACAGATCGAGAGAAGACTATGTGGTGCTCATTGCTTAATACTTGTGTTTCTTGAACTCTATCATTGTTTCTTGAATGCTTGTCTGTTGGATACAACCACTTGTACAACATTTTAATGTCTTTGTTTGATACCATGAGAATATGTTGGCAATTCTTGAACTCTGTCTATGTTGCTATGTTGTATCAATTGTTGTTTGATACAACCACATGCACCAGCTAATTGGGGTTAAGCTACATCATATTTAGATTTTTGCTACGTCTCTGGCTAGCTCATTGTTTCTGCTTACTGTTGAACATTTCGGTATATAACCAACTACCAAAATATCGAACCAAATTATTTTGGCTTATTAGGTTTGATTTTTATTTTTCACATGGTTATTTCGGTTGATAATGCTAGAAAACCGAATTCAATTTATACGGAATAAACCTCACCGACAACCCCGACAAAAACCGGATGCCCACTCCAAACCGGCACTGCCACGCAGGCGTGCTGTTCATTCATGGCCTGTTGGGCAGCCGTGCTGGCGTTTGCACTCTCTCTCTCTCTCTCCCCCGCCCCCGCAGCGTCACTGTACATTTTAAGGCCTTTTCTTTTACCTCTAGCTCTGCGTGATTTTGATAACTGGAGGCAGGCAGAGGAAGGGTAGTCCTGTGCTGTGCGCTAAAGATCAGTTTATTGATCATATACCCTCCATTTAGATGAAAATTGAGGATTTACCCTCCTGGCCCACGTGTTAGTGACTTATGATGACCTCACGTGTCATTGAGATGAAGAGGGTAAATCCTCAATTTCCCAACTAAAAAGAGGGTATATGATCCAATCTCCCGCTAAAGATGGCATGAATTGGCACAGCCTTTTCTATACTTCTCTTCTCCCCAAACGTGCACTGATGCACAGCGCCACCGCCCTACAAAACCCCGCCCCCGCCGCACACCCGTTTTACGCAGCGTATTGCAATACTGGTCGACGGACCGAGCAAAAGGTAGTGGCTAGCTTAGGCTGCTTAGCTAGTGTGTGAGAAGTTGAGCGGAGAACCACACCACACTGTCACACGCACAGGGGGAGGAGAGAGAGAGAGAGAGAGAGAGAGAGAGAGAGGGACGAGCACACAGGAGGGGGTAGGGGCAAAAGCCACCATTGTTGTGTTTTCTCTCCCCCTCGCCACCTCGCTCCCTCTCTTTCCTCTCCCTCCCTTGAAGGGGAGAGTAGAAGAGGGGGTCAAGAACCACTCTACCACCAGCACAGCCTGATCATCACCACGTCCAACCATATCACCGGGCCACCAAGAGGACCAAGAAACACCGAAATGGAGATTGGCAGCGGCGGCGGCGGCGGCGGCGGAGGCAGTGGCGGTGGGGACGACCAGCTCCACGGGCTCACGTTCGGCAAGAAGATCTACTTCGAGGACGCCACGGCCCCCGCGGGAGGCAGCGGGAGCGGGAGCGCAGGTGTCAGCGGCGGTGTGAGCGCGTCGTCGTCGCCGTCGTCCTCTTCGTCCAAGGCGGCCGCGGGTGCCGCCGGTGGCGGGAAAAAGGGGAAGGCCGCGGCGGGCGGGGGCTCGGCGGCGCCTGCGCCGCCGCGGTGCCAGGTGGAGGGGTGCGACGTGGATCTGAGCGGCGCCAAGGCGTACTACTGCCGGCACAAGGTGTGCGCCATGCACTCCAAGGCCCCCGCCGTCGTCGTCGCCGGCCTCGAGCAGCGCTTCTGCCAGCAGTGCAGCAGGTCGCTAAACTACTCACCATTGCCCACTGCTTCTTGGCCTCCTCTCTTGCTGCATTTTGCTGCGCCTATATTGTTTGTTGCCTTGTTCTTCAGATATTTTGTTCTTGCTGTGTTTTGTTTTGAGTCAGGTTTGTGTTTTTGGATTCTTTGGTTGTTTACGTTTAAGGTTTATGGTCACATTAGATGCGCTGTCAAAGTGTCTAGTACGACTATACTAGCTTAGCTTGGTGGGGCCTTCCATTTGTGTCAATTGCTTTGTGGTTTCTGCCATTTTCTTTCTTTAGTTGTGGCTACTATTATATTTGAGTGGTGCTCATGAGAATTTTTAAGTTGGTTGGTTGATTGATATATATGTTCGAGTGATGTGACTCGCCTGCCTGCCTGCCTGTCTGTTGCTTTGCATAAGACTCCTCTGTGCTAAGTTAGCATCTGTAGTAGTTGATTAGTCGTTAGTCTACAAAAATTCATTTGGCATGATTTGTTTTCCCATGGTCAAATCAAAGTAAGAACAGGGAGAAAGAACTACCCGTCGCCGTCGTTTTTTTTTGTTTTGCTTTCGTTACAAATTGGTAGTCTAAAATTTGGTTGGCGTCTGTCAGTTGAGCACTGAAATATATATTCAGTCCTCTGACTATTCATATGCAACGTGTAACCTTCTGTTCAGTACTTTAGAACTCCAGACATTGCCTTCTAGCTGTTTCATGTGCTATGTCGCTGCTGTGCATTTGATAGTTGATAAGCTGATAGTTTTTTTAGTACCTTGTCTTATTAGCATACACATAGCATACCTGTTTTGGATTTTGCCCCTCTTATTCTATTCTATTGTATAATAGTCTATGGATATCTCGGACTGTTTGGTGCCTTAACGATTTGAACACTTGGAAGGAGGGGAAGAGCAAACCGATAGGCAAATATGGAGGACTATTCACTTTAGACTGCAATATTTGACATTGCCTTATTTTTCATAATAATTTCCATTTTTCGGAGCAAAATAATTTCTATTGCTTGTGTGGGGTCTCTGCAGTTCTTATCTGGAGGTTTATCAGCTAGTTTTGGTTATGTTGAAGCTTTTGTCATTTCCTTTACCGGTCAAGTTACCAACGATAGAAATTCATGAATACGTCGAGATCTTATGGTTTGGCCTGTGCCAGTGTCCACACTGTCACAAACTAGTGGCATATTGCATAATCAGAAAAGCTAAGTGGACCGTGTACAGTGATTTGATGGACACCTGCCTCCACATTAGCTGGATATAAGCCATTGGTGACCGTGTATTATTATGTTAAGCCCGACATCTCACATCTCTATGAATGATTACAGTCATGTTTCCACATGGTTCCTTTCTCCTTTTGTTTGTTTGGAGTAGTTTCGATGTATGGATGTAATTATGAATGGCATTAAGATAGTGTTACTGCTTTGATGGAATGATTAGTACTAGCTGTTCTTCCGAGTAGCATTGTCACAGCCTTTTGACGTGGGCTGTGGTTTGCCATATTTGTCTTGCAATATGCATGTTGCTCCTAAGATGAACTAGTAGCTGGTAGTACTTGCGCGGCTTACTATATCGCTTTAACTTATACTTTAATATTCAATATGGTGAGCACTTTGTTCCAGTGAGCTTTCTGCAGCCTGCTTGATTTGCATTTCTACTCGAAGCTACTTGTTTTACATAGAGAGAATAACCATATTGATTTTATCATCTACAATGAAGAGCTGTGAGATTTAGATGACGTAGCTTTTATTGCGTCTTAACAGTCACTATACCTCACTAGTACATTCAATTGAGAATGCTTGTACCCCTAATTGTCTCTTCGCATTAATCGCAGGTTCCACCAGTTGCCTGAATTTGACCAGGGAAAACGCAGCTGCCGCAGACGCCTTGCAGGCCACAATGAACGCAGGAGGAGGCCACCCCCTGGCCCTCTTGCATCACGCTATGGTCGACTTGCTGCATCTTTCGGTGATAGCAAAGGCTCCTATTTTCTCGCAAACTCGTGTATTTCCTGACCACTTCCAATTTTATTTGCTGACGTGCTCTTGCAAATTCTTGGTTCAGAGGAGCCTGGCAGGTTCAGAAGCTTTCTGTTGGATTTCTCATACCCAAGGGTGCCGAGCAGCGTGAGGGATGACTGGGCAGCAGTTCGACCGGGCGACCGGATGCCCGGTGGTATCCAGTGGCAAGGGAACCTCGATCCTCATGCTCACCCCAGTGCAGTCGCGGGATACGGCGCCCATGCATACAGTAGCCAGGGTTGCTCCGCGGCAGGGCCACCGGTGTTCCCCGGCCCGGAGCTCCCTCCAGGAGGATGTCTCGCAGGAGTCGCCGCCGACTCCAGCTGTGCTCTCTCTCTTCTGTCAGCTCAGCCATGGGATACTACCCACAGTGCCAGCCACAACCGGGCCGCGACCATGTCCTCTTCCGCGGGCTTTGATGGCAACCCTGTGGCACCCTCCGTCATGGCGAGCAACTACATGGCGCCGAGCCCCTGGACTGGCTCCCGGGGCCATGAAGGCGGGCGGAATGTGCCACATCAATTGCCACATGAAGTCCCGCTCGATGAGGTGCACCCTGGCTCTAGCCATCATGGTCAGTTCTCAGGCGAGCTCGAGCTCGCTCTGCAGGGGAACAGGCGAGCCCCAGAGCCGCGCATCCATAATGGCTCCGGCAGCACGTTCGACCAAGCCGGCAGCTCGACGAACTGGTCTCTGTAGGGGCCATTTCAACTACCCTCTGTCGTAGTCGCACAGAGAGATGTAACTGAAGAGCCTGATGCTGCCTGCCGTTTGCTAGCTTTTGGTGTCCTGTATGAAAAGGAAATTCTAAAGTGACAGGCGATTAATTTCATTGTGATGCATTATGTGCATGAACTCAACTGTCGCGTCTATGTAAACCTCCATGAATCTGAAGTATCAGTATGCTTGTCGAGGACTTTTACTCGATATATTACTCTCTAATATTGCTCGTCATGAGCTTTGCTCTCCTCATTTTCAGGCTACTCGTTGTCGACAAAAGATAGTATGCAGCGTATTGTTAGAGATAGATGTTTCAGTATGATTGATGATTTATGCGGTTGATGAGAGTAAAAGCTAGCTTAATTCTGCCATCTTTTACCTCTTGAGCAAAAATACTTTCAGAGCTGTCAGAAGATCCATGCTCCTTACCAGGAGTTGTGGAGCCGCGAGGTGGAGATCACTCATGCGGACGCGAGCTTGCAGAGAATCCTCGCTGGTGCAGAGCCGAAGCTTCGTGAGAAAGTTGGCCTTACTTACAATGTTTGTGTTCATGTCATTCAGATTGTTGATTTTCCCTCACGATCATTGTCACCCGGCGGATCCTCGCTGCCGTCCGACGATATGGACGATAGCCACAACGGGCACCCTGGCAGGGGCTACGGCGAGTCCATAGGCCAGGGGCCCTTGCTTAAGAGGTTTCGCACCTCATCGAGCAGGTTCAGCGATGTCTGTCCAGCTGCTTCTTCCGGCAATCGGCTTGGTCGGCAGGTAGCCTGCTTAGCTCATAAGGTGGACCAACCCCTGCGCGGCCTGCACATGAGGCCATCTCCAATGGTTCTAGCTAGCAACTAACTAGAAGACTTCCACATCATTTATATAGTACACACTAAAAGCTAGCATTCTAAAGAACTATCTATAAGGATAGCTATTTGATGCTTACATGCACACACAGAAAAAGACTATCATTTATAGAGGCAGCCTCGTTTTGCGTTATAGACTAGTGCTTAAGGAAGAGCTGGCTCGGTTTTTTTTGCATACTCTCTTTCCTCCACATAGGATATATACTGATGTGTATATACATATAGCTAGCTGACTCAGACCATTGGAGATGCCCTGAGCTGAAAAGCTTCGCGGGTCGCCGGGATTCCTGGGGTATTCGGCTCGAGGCGGCCAAGTCGGGAAAGCTGGCAGAGGCTTGTGCTAGCTCGGTATCACAGCAAATTGCCATTTTCCATTGCAGAGGACTCATCGCCAAGCTCCCAAGACTAACCGTCCTATGAAGCCATTTTCCATCAAACCTCGTGGCAGCACTGAAAAGAAAGAGGTTTGGCTTCTGCAGCTAAAACAGCCGCTGCAGTTTGATTATATATTGCCGTCCCAGATCATGTACAGTACAAGGTTGTTACAGCAGATAGCGTTACAGATAATAGCATTCAAATGCTACGGTACAGCCTGTACTCATCTATAATTTAAACCAAGCTAATCTGCTAAATACAATCATAACTATATCTCTTAACACCCCTCCTCAATCTGAACGGGAGAAGAAAGAGAACGTGCAGATTGTTTCTGAAACATGCAGCAGAAAGAAAAAACAACTGAACTGCAGAACTGCATCTCAACTTGCAGCATGTCTCTGAATCATGAAGAAAAGAATAATGTCCTGCAGAAAAACTACAATCGGTGTAAGGAAGTACACCCCTCCTCAATCTGGACGAGATGACAGGACGTTCAGATTGTCACGGAACCGAATAAAGTGTTGTGTCGACAACGGTTTAGTAAGCACATCAGCAAGTTGATCAGCAGAGGAGATGAAACGGACATCAAGATCCTTGCGAGCAACTTGTTCACGGACAAAATGATAATCAATTTCAATATGCTTGGTCCTACCATGAAATGCCGGGTTGGCTGTTAAGTATTTAGCACCAAGGTTATCACACCATAATACTGGCGAATGAGAAACTGGAACACCAAGTTCAGAGAGAAGGGCACGAAGCCATATAAGCTCAGCAGTGGTGTTAGCTAACGACTTGTATTCGGCTTCCGTGCTGGACCGGGAAACAGTAGGTTGCTTACGAGAGCTCCAGGACACAAGATTGGGCCCTATGAAAACTGCATAACCACCGGTGCTGCGACGATCATCAGGACACCCGGCCCAATCTGCATCTGAGAAAGCATTGAGAAGATCAGTCCCGGAGCGGCGAAAAAGCAATCCGAGAGAAGCAGTATCCTTCAGATAGCGCAGAATGCGCTTGACGGCAGCCCAGTGAGTATCTGTCGGTGCTCGAAGGTATTGACAAACCTTGTTGACACTATAAGAAATGTCAGGACGAGTGAAAGAAAGATATTGCAGAGCTCCAACCGTACTGCGGTACTTAGTAGCATCAGCTGCAGATAACAGTGTCCCAGACGATTGAGTTAACTTGTCAGCCACACTGGCAGGGGTGGACACACCGTTGGAATGAAGCATGTTTGTCTTCTCTAACAGATCTTGAATATAACGCTGTTGAGAAAGGAGGATGCCATTCGGATGCTGTTGCACATGAACCCCAAGAAAGCAACTAAGAACACCGAGATCTTTTATTGCGAAGTCTTGCTTGAGCTGATGCAGAAGACGTCCAGTAGCCTGGGCAGACGAACTAATGATGATTATGTCATCAACATAGATGAGAATATACATCCGAACATCCTGGTTAGTGAAAATGAACAAAGAGATATCTGCTCGAGAAGGACGAAATCCCAAGTCCAATAATTTGGTACTCAAGCGAGCAAACCAGGCCCTGGGAGCCTGTTTCAGACCATATAAGGACTTGTCAAGTTTGCAAAGATGAGTGGGATGCCGAGAATTTTCAAATCCTGGAGGCTGACGCATATACACATCTTCATGAAGAATACCATGAAGAAATGCATTTTCGATGTCAATTTGGCGCAAAGACCATCCTCTAGAGACTGCAACAGAAAGTAACACTCGGATGGTTGCTGGTTTTACTACAGGGCTGAAAGTGTCAGCATAGTCCACACCATATTGCTGTTTGAAGCCTTTCGCCACAAGGCGTGCTTTGTATCTGTCAATTGTGCCATCGGCTTTCTTTTTCAACCGAAAAACCCACTTGCAATCGATGACATTGAGACCCGGACGTCGAGGAACAAGATGCCAAGTCTGGTTTTTCTGAAGAGCATCAAATTCAAGCTGCATAGCTGCTTTCCACTGAGGAATATGCATGGCCTCAACATGTGTAGCAGGCTCAACAGGAAGAACACAAGATTGTGCAGCCACATAAGCCACAGTACCATCAGTTCGTTGCTTGGGGCACCTGATATTATGTCGAAGCCGGGTGCCATATCGATGCTGTGATGAAGAAGCCAGAGCAGGTTCTGCAGAAACAGGCACAACTGAAGAAGGCATATTAGGCACACATTGGTTAGTAGTGCTAGAAATACTGCTGCCGGTGGAATTGGACAGAGGGATGGGTTGAGGAATGGGAAGATATGTGGAGCTGTGTTGGTTAGGAGTAACAGGCCGAGGTGAATACTGGGAAAAAGGAAAATGGTCTTCATCAAAGACAACATCACGGGATATGTAGACTCGACCAGAGGCTAAATCAAGGCACTTGTAACTTTTGTGGCGAGAGCTGTACCCCAAGAAAACACATTCCTTGGATCGAAAAGACAATTTGTGAGTATTGTAAGGGCGGAGGTGCGGCCAACAAGCACTACCAAAAATTTTAAGCAAAGAGTAATTTGGTGTGACACCAAACAACCGTTCAAGTGGAGATTTGTTATCAATGACTCGAGTAGGGAGACGATTGATCAAGTAGGCAGCGGCTAGAAAAGCCTCATCCCAGAAGTTTATGGGCATAGAAGCATGAGCTAAAAGAGCTAATCCAACTTCAACAATATGCCGATGTTTGCGTTCGGCGGAGCCGTTCTGTTGGTGAGTATGAGGACAGGAAACACGATGACTAACACCAATGCTATTGAAGAATTTGTTTAGTTTTTGGTACTCGCCTCCCCAATCAGATTGTACACATTTGATCTTGGTGTCAAGAAGACGTTCAATATGCTTCTGAAAGTGAAGAAACACACTTTCGACCTCAGCCTTAGACTTAAGCAAGTAAAGCCAAGTGAATTTACTAAAATCATCGATAAAACTCACGTAATACTTGTATCCATTAATAGAACTGGGTGCAGGTCCCCAAACATCAGAGAATACAAGTTCCAAAGGGGATTTGGAGGAATGAAAAGCAGCAGAATAAGGAAGTTGGTGGCTTTTTGCTTGTTGACACGCACTACAGATAGACTGATTACTAGACCTAGCACAAGGAAGCTTATGAAGATGAAGAACAGACTGAACAACCGAAAAGGATGGATGACCAAGACGAGCATACCATTGCTCCTTAGTGGCCTTCGAGCTCAACATGGCTGTTTTTAGTGGATTGGTGGTCGAGTGCTTGATTGGATAAAGGCCTGACTCACATCTGCCTTCCAGCACCTTTCTCTTCGAGGTTCGATCCTTGACAACAAAATAATCAGGGTGAAACTCAAAGAAAACATCATTATCTCGAGTAAATTTGTGAACTGAGACAAGATGTTTAGAAATTTTTAGAACGTGAAGCACATTGTTGAGATTTAAGGACTGAGCAGTAGTATTAATAGCACTATGACCAATGTTATCTATATGTAAACCTGTGTCGTCGCCGACTTGAACATGATCATTGCCTTGACACTTCTCCCGGAGGGTGAGACGATCCAGATCACTAGTGTGATCGGTTGCCCCAGTGTCGACATACCAATTTGGATCAATCTGATAGGAAGCAGTCATGCCTGCGTGTGTTGTTGTGGAAGACGAAGCCGTGTCAACTCCCTGAAAAGAATGATCGAAACGATGACAGCATTTTGTAACAGTGTGTCCAACTTTGCCGCACAATTGGCATGTAGGTTTAGCGCCACGGTTTCCATTGTTACCACCATGATTGTGATAACCACTGTAATTAGAAGAACCACCGTAGCCACCACGACCTTGGGATCGTCCTCTGCCGCCGTGATATCCACCACCACCTCGACCTTGATTTCGGTTGACAAAATTTGCGGAAGAATTAACTTGAAGCTGAATCTCAGATTGTTTTAACTCATACCTGTGCTCAAAGCTTAGAAGATGAGCATAGACATCATCATGTGTCAAGTGATCTGGTCTTGTGGTAAGAGAAGTCACCAATGGATCATAATCTGATCCTAAACTAGCCAGAATGTATGAGATGGTCTCATCTTCACGAAGTAGCATTCCAATTGCTGCCATAGTGTCAGCCAGATTCTTCATCTGCCTGAAATATTCTGCTGCTGATTGACTTCCTTTCTTCAGATTCGCTAATTGCATGCGAATTTGGACAATTCGTGCATGCAATCTGCTAGCGAACATCCGCTCAAGCGCCTCCCAGGCTTCACGGGAGGTCGTCGTCAACATGACATGCGCAAGGACTTCTTCAGTCAATGACAACAATATACCACTGAGAATCATTTGATCCTGGTTATACCAGATCAGATAATCCGGATTTGCCACTTGGGTGGTGCCTTCCTCCGTGGTTGCAGTCACCATCTTCGCTGGACATGGCTTTGTGCCATCGACGATTCCAAGGAGATTATAACTCCTCAGGTAGGGCAGAAATTGTGCTCTCCAGAGCATGTAATTATCACGTCCTAATTTGACGGTAATTGCATGAGCAAAGGGTATTGAGGTTGTGGCGGAAGAAGATGTTGCAGGAGAGATTGCAGATGAAAGCGTGGAAGCGGTCGACATTATCGTTCCCGCTCTGATACCATGAAAAGAAAGAGGTTTGGCTTCTGCAGCTAAAACATCCGCTGTAGTTTGATTATATATTGCTGTCCCACATCATGTACAGTACAAGGTTGTTACAGCAGACAGCGTTACAGATAATAGCATTCAAATGCTACGGTACAGCCTGTACTCATCTATAATTTAAACCAAGCTAATCTGCTAAATACAATCATAACTATATCTCTTAACAAGCACTACCTTCAGGCCCTTCATGATCTGTTCAAGTTGTCTCAGGGAGGATTCCAGCCCATGCTCAATATGGCAAGCATGCCTGTCGAAGCCGCCCAGAGCTAGCCTTTTGGGCATGCCCTCTAGTCGTTATCCGCTTTTATGGAGGGGCCCTCCTGTAATGTCCTTGTGTGGAATGCCTGGGGCCTAAACTCTAAGGCCCGTCGGGATGCGCTTCATGTATTAGTCGATAGTCACAAAGCCGCAGTCATGTGTATCCAGGAAACAAAGATGTCCACCATCCCGGTATCTGTTGTCTTGTCAATGCTTGGTTCACAATTTCAACAATTTGCATACCTCCCGGCCTCTGGTACTAGAGAGGGTTCCTGGTCGCCTGTAGATCCCCTAACATTGTAGTGCTAGACTCGTGCATCAGCATATTTTTAGTCTCCATGCATATCCAAATCGCTAATGACCTTTCACCGTGGTGGACTGCCTTCGTATATGGTCCTTTGCAAGACACAACCCAACAAGAGTTCCTCGAAGAACTACGACAGTTCAGAGCCTACCATCCAGGAGTTTGGTGTGCCGTGGGAGACTTTAACATGATCCTCGCTGATTTAGACACAAACAACCACTTTGTGCATTGGGCTAGCATTGCCAGATTCCGACAGTTTCTCTCTGACCTACACTCGACCGACATTCACCTCAATGGGAAAGCTTTTACCTGGAGTAATGAATGGTAAACGCCTGCCATGTCAAGGCTTGACAGAGTCCTGGCTTTGCAAGAGTGGATGGATTCCTTCCCTCACTGCAACGATACACAACAATAAAGTAAAAGCACCCCTAAGAAGGGATTTCGAGAGAAATATGAATATTTCTCTGAGAACATACACAACAGTGGTAGCTCGTGACCAGAATTGGGATAAGGAAGTACAAATAAAAATAATCATCAGAAAAAATGATAGAACAGGAAAGTGACTTTATTAAAATATAGAAATAAAGAAATACATTATACATAAAACTTACGTAACCGATTGACGTTCTAAGAATTTGAAAGCACATGCCCATCCTTCATGGCTACTCATACTGAACTTGGTCTAGTGACTTCGATCACAGTGTAAGGATCTTCCTATTTAGGTAAAAAATTTATTACAATTTGCTTGGCTCTAAATTTTCCTGAGAACTAGATCTCCCACGGCTAGGCTGCAAGGCTGTACTTTATGACTGTGGTACATTTGTATGGCTTATTAGTAAACTGTCGATCAGATTAGGGTTGTATTTTTTGTTTTTCAAGGAAATTAATATCATCAATTTGACAATCTTCTTGATCGCTGTCGCTACAACGATCTGTTCGAGTAGAGCCAATTTTTAATTCTAGGAAAGTATGGCTACTGCTCCATAAACTAGGAAGAAGGGCATTTCTCCAGTCGTACAATTGGTCGTGGTCCAAACAACTCATAATGCAGAGAGAAGTTCTTATACCCAAGTTACTAACCGTTGTACTAACTGGTCGAACACTCGGAGTTTAATCCCTTGTATTAATATAACATTGGCTCTTTGTACTGCCTTGTTACTCTATGGATGGGCTATTAAGGTGTAGCATACTTTGATACCTAGACCCTCGTAGAATTTTTGAAAATTTTTGCTCAAGAACTATGTACCGTTATCTGTGATTATACGACTAGAAACACCAAATCGTGTAATCATATTTTTTGTTATGAATTTCTTGGCTGCTTCCATTGTTACTTTGACAACTGGCTTAGCTTTGATCTATTTTGTGAACATACCAATCATCACAAAAAAGAATACAAAGCCCTAGGGTGCTTTTGGGAAAGGTTACAGAATATCTAAACCCTAGGTTGCAAAATGCCAAAAAAGTGATATAGTTTAGAGAGCTTGTGCAATTTAATGTACTTATCGACTTATAACTGACATTGTATGCACTTTGACACAAGTTTCTTTGCATCATGGAGGGCAGTTGGCCTATAGTATCTTTGTTGGAAGGATTTACCGACCAGTGTTTTGTAGGAATAATATGCTTCGTAGATTCTCTAATGTATTTTGCATAGTAAATGCAAACAATCCTTTTGACATATACATTTCATCAACACCTTGTGAGTTTCTCATTTGTAGAGGGTACATTCAATCAGAGTGTATGATTTGGCCTTTCGAGCTATACGATCGGCCTCTACGTCATCTTCAGGAAGTTTGCCATGCTGAAGGTATTCGTAGATTGATGTCATCCCATCATTATTGGGGTCGATCTGAGCAATCTCTATTGGAGCGTCTTTGGAATGCTTGACTACCAAGGATTTGTCGAGTTGTTTAAGAAATACTTCGGGTGGAACAAGTGGTCTTGAGAAAGCTATCCATGCCAACTAATCTACTAGAAAGTTTTTTTTAGGAATATGTTGGACTTCGAAACCAAAGAAATATTTCTCTAGTTTTCGCACTTCCAAAAGATAAGATAATATCATGGTACTTGAGTCAAATGCATGAAACTTGTACTTGAATATGGTTGTTTGATCTTTGGATGTACCGGTTCCTTATAGAGCGGTGGAGGTCAATGACAATACTAGGACTAGGCCAGGGCATGCTGAGGTCTGTGCAGTCGTGTAAGTTCAGATGAGGCTATGTGCCTCAACCGGGAGGTATGTAAAAGACAAGAATCATAAATAGGCAAGTTGATGCATGTAGAGTGCCAAGTGACTTGGGGCCGATGCAAGGTTTCTACATATGTAATAGTACACTTAGGGTTGCCAGACAATACTCCATATCTAGATAGTTATAAAGGTAGCTTTCGAGTATGCTATGAAACATACGGAAGAATATGACTGGTCGGATGTGGGATTTACCTCTCCTACATAATAGCAAAGATATCTCTGAGCCTCTTGATGTGGTCAAATAAAGAAAATGTATGACCATGCCATGATCTGATCATGAGTTACTAGGACCTGGTTGGAGATCATATTGCATAAGGTTCGTCCATATTGATCTTTGTGTATATTTGGGTTTTGATATATCCTGCTAGAGATCGCTTCCGACCAGTGATCGAAAAGATGTTTTCACATTACAACCAAGCATACATGAACCTATAGGGTCACACACTTAACAGGTTAAAATAATAAGGGTTTAAATGATAGACTCTAAGTGGAATACGATCTCTACTCGTGTTAGATAAGGATCTAGTTAAAGGCTCTCCAAGTTGGATACAATCTCTAATCGTATCAGATGTGGATCCGATATGAGGCTATATATTGAGAGAGGTGTGAGGCTAAGGGTTGTACTAAAGAGAGAACAGTTGGCTCGTAAAGATAGACTACTGCTCATAAACAATCGACTACTTCCACTATATTGATGTGTGCTATATTGAATCAGACTATTTCAACCCTTCTTTCGCTGTACTACACATCTAGTGGTAACGATCTATGATCTCTTACTTATATGATTTCCTAATTTATGTGATAAAATTTTTAATTTACACTAAGTAATCTATCCAATATCCCACCACAGGCCTATCTTTTTCACCTACGCACCTGGCCTCCGCGAGCTCCTGCTCTACACCAAAGAGGAACTACAACGAACCTGACATCTACATTGCAGAGAATGGTAAAACATTAAGCGCTTGCCACCTCATCTCAATCTGTACATTGTCCTTGCATAGTTGCGTATACTTCAGCCATAACTTCGCTTGAATTTAGGAACCGATGAGGCCAACAACAGCTCCCTGCCCATGTCGGAAGCTCTCTAGGATGAGAACAGGATCTCCTTCCACTACCAGCGCCTCTTGTTCATGCAGCTTACAATCAAGTACGTTCGTGTATACACACATACAAAAGAGTTCTTTTTTTGCAAGGACAAAGGAATTTAATTTTATTGAATTTTATATACCAATCAATTTACCTAAAATTCAAAGTGGGCATCGTTTATTTTTTAAAAAAACGTTAGCCAATTCTTGAAGTCGAGACCTCAACCAAAAGTTTAAGCTCAATAGGAGTGCAGTGTACAGTACTTCAACATATTTCTACAACTTCCTCGATTGATTTGCAAAATTTCTGCAGGGAAGGGGTGAAGATGACAGGGTACTTCACGTGGACGTTCATGGACGACTGAGTGGGGAGACGGGTAAAGGGCCGGTTCGGGCTCATCTACGCCAACCGTAGCACGCTCAAGAGGTATCGCAAGAAGTCCAGCTCCGGGTTCGTCGAGTTCCTCAAGAGATGAAAGCTCTCCTTCATGTAAACTCACGTTTTTGGCTTCTAATACACTACTAGTAGCGTGTTCGTGCTAACGCTACGGTAAAATACAAAACAAGATAAAATTTGTAAAAAATAAAACGAACAATCAGATTCATTAAGATTCACGTCTCATATATTGTATAACCAAATATTTTTGTCACATAATGACTAATCCTTTGAGGAGGCGACAACATCATTGGACTCACCCACCGACGACTTTCTCCATCCCCACATTGTTTAAACTTGAGGCTACAAAGAAAACAAACATTTTTGTCACATAAAGAAATATGAAACACAGTAAGGAAATATGCGTTTGTGGACTATTTAATTACCACATCACCATGCTAGGACGTCTTTATACACAATATTTTTGGTGCTCTTCCCTGAGGCATCTACTTCTTTCTTTGGTTTGGCCAAAATTCTTGTCGTTTGTCTTGATACACCCCTTGATAGCGCGACATAAAGCTGTCCATGTGAGAAAACAGGCTCTGGAATGTATCAGTCATGGAGAAACAGAGTCTCGCACCTTTCACCATGTGCAGCTCTGGACTATATTGTCTAACGGTGAATGGTAACTTCCGAAAATACACAGCAATACAACAAGGAAAGAATTAGCTACAGAATGGAAAGGATCTTACAGGATCAGACAAGCAATTGGCTTGCTATACATATACCAATCAGTCTTAACATTCTATATTTAACATGCCTCCTCAATCACAACCTGCCAAGGTTGAGATTGGCCTTGAACCTCTCAAGCAATGCGGTCGGCTGTGATTTAGTAAATCCATCTGCCAACTGATCATGTGAAGAGATAAATCGGATGTCAAGAACTTTGCGAGCTACTCTTTCATGAACAAAATGATAATCGACCTCAATATGCTTTGTTCTAGCGTGAAAAACCAGATTGGTCGAGAGATAAGTAGCTCCCAAATTGTCGCACTCCAGACAGACAGTCTCGGACTGAAAAATGATAAGTAGCGTGAAGGCATGAATGTATTTTTGAAAAATAGTTTAAGGTTTCCAATGCAAAATTGTTTATAACCTTTTTATTATTTCCTAAAAATAATCAAAGCTGTCATTGTAGGCGTGGGAAAAAATTCATGATCCCGGTGCAACGCACAGGCACATATCTAGTTATACAAACATGCGAAACATTTAAATCCGAAAAACACTCATGTATATCACCAGCAAGTTCAGGTCATGAAATTACCAGCCTAGGCCAATTATAATGTGCATAAATAATAAGGCAATAATAAGTCATGTCTCGCCTCAAACATCTAATTTCTGATTTGCTTAAGTAGGTCATGGAGTTCTGCAGGGATAATGTCTTTACATTCATTTGCACTGCACTTCAAAATTTACGATGCCAGTAATGATAGGGACGGGGTCCCGATCTTCCAACAGGTTCTGGATATGTTCGATTTGGTGGAGGCGCGACACAAATCGATCCGACTTCCGAACGACAAGTTCCGAACCCCGCAATCGCAACACCACGTCTCCTCAGGTTATCAACCGTGCGCAGCCGGTTGACCTCGCCAAGAAGGCTAATCCTTGCCTGCGAATCGAAGAACACAAGCAAGAACAAGAAAGAACACAACTGAATTGCAGATGTATTGATTTAGCACTCGAAAGTTGGGGTCTCATAAACTGATGAACGACGATACTGTTCAAAGACAGAATTAATCTAAGCAAAACCCAACCCTAATGGTGGGGGTGGCGGCTGGATATAAAGGATTAAGGGGCGTGCAAAACCCCTGGACGCGCCCTAATGGGCTCCAACACGATACAAAGCCGAAAGGCCCAAAAGACGGTGGCGCAGCTCCCTGACAGATTCTGAATGCTCACTTGTTTCGACGATTCCCGTTGACTTAGAGGTAATTTTGATATGGGACCAGAGACATTGGAAAGGTAGTCTTCTCAGCTTTCCATACATATGTAGAACGTCCAAAACGAAGTCCGGATGCGATCTGGGCGTCCGTTTTAGTGCGGCCTGGTCCTGGACTCCGAATTGGATTCGAAGTCGGATTGAATTGGGCCTCCAACATGATTCGACCGCCCTTGCTGCACTTGTGCGCCTCGTAGTCCTTCTCCAAGTACTTCTAGGTCCTCTCCATGGTTCCTAATCACAATTAAATCATTAGGTAGCAATCGATTCTCAAGTGAACAAAAAGAATCTTTTTGGGCAAGCCTTGGGCCTCAGAACCAACCTGTCAAAAAGTTCAGCTTCTCCAATCCACTGCTCAGTTGATGATCTACTTCATACTTCAGACATCCTATCTTGTGCTATCAAGGATTTCCCCTGTGTTTATCTGGGTATTCCGTTGTCAACACGTAAGCCTACCAAAATCGAGCTTTTACCTTTAATTGATAAGGTCGCTGACCATCTCCCTGGTTGGAAAGCTTCCCTGATGAACAGGGCAGGGCGTTTGGTTATGGTCAGAGTGGTCTTGACGGCCACTCCTATTTATCTTATGATTGCCCTTGATCTCCCAAAGTGGGTGATTAGAGCAATTGACAAGAAGCGTCGAGGTTTCCTTTGGAAAGGTCAAGAACAAGCAAATGGTGGAAATTGTCTGGTGTCATGGAAAAAGGTCCAGCAGCCTTTGGAATATGGAGGTTTGGGTATTCATAATCTTGAAACTCTTGGTTGGGCTTTAAGAATTCGTTGGCTTTGGGCCCAGAAAACTGATCCTACTAGACCTTGGAATGGACTCCCTGTCCAAGTTCCAGGAAACGCCCAGGCTATGTTTTCTTTGGCTATGGAATCTTTGGTGGGAGATGGTGAGTCAACTTACTTCTGGATAGATCGCTGGCTTAATGGCAAGACCGTGGCAGAATTGGCACCAAACTTGTTCAAGTTGATTCCTAAAAGAGTAATGAAACAACGGACAATTGCTCAAGCACTTCAAAACAGAAGGTGGGTGGCTGATATTAAAGGAGCTTTGTCTGTTCAGGTTCTTTGTGAATATTTGATGATCTGGAACTTGGTGGATAATCTTTCTCTTCTCCCTGATGTCCAAGATCAGCATCGCTGGAAGTTGACTCAATCAGGCATTTATAGTAGCAAATCAGCCTATGCTGCATTCTTCATAGGAACTATCAAGTTCTCCCCATGGAGGAGGATCTGGAAGAGCTGGGCGCCGCTGAGATGCAAGTTTTTTATGTGGTTAGCCTTCAACAATCGGGTTTGGACTGCAGATCGTTTGGCAAAACGTGGATTGCCTCATCCGGATGTTTGCCCTTTTTGTGACCAATCTGGAGAGACTATCCAACATTTGCTCATCTCATGTGTCTTTACCCGGCAAGTGTGGTTCTTGATCCTGCAGTGTCTGAATCTGGACGCTGTCGCTCCCTTGCCAGCAGATGTTCACTTCTCTAGCTGGTGGAGGAAGGCTATGAGAGGAGTCCCTAAGGAGATACACAAAGGGTTGAATTCGCTCATCATTTTAGTATCCTGGGAGGTTTGGAAACACCGAAATTTGTGCGTGTTTGAAGGAGCGACACCTAACAGTAATTTGCTTCTTCAAACCGTGGGAGAGGAATGTGCTGCGTGGTGCATGGCCGGTGCTTCTAAACTCAATGAGCTATTCATGAGATCGCTGCCCCAAGGTGCTTAGGCTCTAGGGATCCTTGGTCTTGTTCTGGTCATGTCTTTTTTTGCTCCAGCCCATGGAGTTCTTAGTGGTTTTTGTGTTTGGGGTGTGTGGGAGGTGGCCTTTCTTGAGTTGGGTTTTGTTGACTCGACTCTTTGTACACTTTGTACTTTTCTCTCTTAATGAAATGACACGCAGCTCTCCTGCGTCGTTCGAGAAAAAAAAACAAAAAGAAGTACTTAGGAACGAGGTCACCTGTAAATTCAATTGTCGGGCGCGAGCTCTAGTGATTGATCCTTGAATGTCAAGTGGAGGAGTGTTGTGTGTATCCGAAGAAGTGATGTCCTCATCAAGTAATAAATATTGTCTTTCCATGCAGGATGTGCCAAGTCCATGGCGAGTTTAAAATTATTGGCAATGTTATGTAATTTGTGTATATATGGCATGCATGGATCAGAACCCTTAAACATTCCATTTTTAGGATAAGGATCCATAATGGACACAGTTCTGGTACCCATGTCTAGTATGTATAATGTGTAGTGCTTCATTTGACGGTATGGCAGTAGAACCTGTAAACAAACACCGAGTCTATAAGTGACAAATGATAAAACACAAGTTTTTAAAGGAGATACAGAACATATCTTACACTGCTGCAATGTGAAATATCGTACTCCATGTCAGGCCAGCATTCAAATTTTTCAAAGATTTCCTTCAAGTCATCTTCAGTGGTAGTCTCAGATAGGTTCTTTACAAAAACATTATTGAACCTGACATTTCCTGGAGCACTATCCCTCTCCTGCTTACGAATGAAAGGCCCAACATACACCTTCTTGTCATTCATAAGCATCCCATTGAGGTTATCAATAGCAGCCTGAGCAGCCTCATCCTGCTCAAACTGAACGAAGCCATAGCCCTTTGATTCTCCAGAAGCATCTGTTGCGACTTTACACGAAAGAATGTTTACAAACACACAGAATGTATCAGACAAAGCTTTGTTGTCTATTGACTTATCAAGATTCTGCAAACATGAAAGTTAGGAAGTCAGGCAACATAACCAACAAGCCAACAATAGCATTCAGAATATGCAAACAAACCTTAATAAATATATTTGCTGCGCCACTCTTGCGCAAGCTGGGGTCACGGTTAGAATACATTATCCTGATAGGTTTCCCATTGATAGGAGTGTAGTTGAGCATTTCCAGCGCCCGTGCAGCTGCAAGATAACTCAATATCAGTACAACACCAGTAAAAAAGGAAACAGAGTTATTACAAAAATAAAAGCCTTACAGACAAAGTAAGAAGATGCATGCACATGGTTCTATAAGAAAAGTAATAGATATAGAGAACGATCGATTGTAACGCCTTCATGTCATGGAAATAATTTCTTAAATGTACAGAACACCAGGACAACATCAATTACTATCTCAAATCAGAAATCATGATATATACACTCCAGATTTGTGGTTAAATACCGAGGTTAAATACCTAAACAGAAAAGTAGTACGTCGAAGTAAGCAACAGTCCTAAACCTGCAGATTAAGTGATATACAACAACATTTTTTGCTGTAAAAAATAACAATTTCTGTCCTGAAACTGTTTGTCGACCATCGAAACCACAACTGTCAAAAAATACAGTATATTAGACCCTAACCGCATCAAAACAATAACTACCCCGCCGCCACTGTGAGCATATATCTACATGGATGCCTCCATCATCTAGTGCAAAGTTCTTAAAATGCTTGTACATATCTTCGTTAAAATTATCTCTCAGATAGTATGACCAAAAACGATAGAGGGAATTCATTTCCTGCACGCCATTGGATGCATACAATACTTAAAGAATACTGTGATGTAGCTATTGAGAATAGAACAAGGGCATGAGTACAATTTATCAAACCAAACATAAGTTTTCGACGCGAAATATAATCAGCAATGACCAAAACATTAATGAGACGAGCAATTCCCATGCCAAGAAAAATGTATTTAGTGAACATAAAAAAGTGAACTTGATCAGCTTTATATATCTGTCTAGTTATAAAGTTGCCACTGCAAGAGAAATATGAGAGGAAGCTGCACCTCACTGCAACCAATCCCTAACTTCTTGCGTTCAGTGAGGCATCGACTTTTGAACTTATTGTACCTTCACAAACAAAAAAAACTTCAACATATCAATTTAGGATGAAACAACGGAATGGATGGCATTGATAAAAAATATTTAAAGGGCATTAGAACTTTAAAGTACACTGCTACTCATTTAGAAACTTACCTTTGCTGCTGGAATTTATTTTTTTCTAAAAGCTGATGACTTGGATGCTGAAATGGTGGGAAAGATTTGGGCACAGACCCAACAGGTGAGCTCCCAGTAGGAATTCTGTGAGGAGATGAGCTCAGCTTTGAACTTTTATAGCTAAACAACAACAAACGGTCAATTAAAAATAACCTCGATATGAGATAAAGAGAGAAGGATAGGTTTTACCGAAATAAAACCTCAATTATTAATCTAACCTGTGGTTTTCTGGAGTAGACCCGTAGAAATATCCAATTGAATTGCTTGGGGGGCTTTCTGATACACCACCATAGTGAGATCGGCTATTGGGATTATTTGTAAAATTACCAGCAAAGAACCTCTGCTTACACGAGGTGTTCGCTTTTCTATTGCCTCTATTTTGCCGCCTACGTGGGATAGGTTGTCCAGCTTCTTCAGTACAGTTGATTCCGATGCTAACGTAGTTCCCTTTTGCACGGACAGATGGTTTAGAATCAACATCTGCAGCATCAGACTGGGAACTTCTTTGATTATTAGCGCGGCGACCATGCACACTCTGAAGTCAAAAGTAAAATTATAATATTAGCATGAGAAAAGCCAAAATAATATTATCGTGGCTACAGGCCAAACAGGGAAAGAGGAGACTAGTGGAAGGAGAAGAGGAGAGCAAGCCCGTGGGAGTATTAGTGAGAATGAGAGGATCCCTCCCCCTTTGCCCCTCCTGGGGGTTTATATATACGAGTGGGGTAGAATGAGAAATTCTCATTCTACCCCTTAGTGCTTACAAGGGATGAGGGTACATTGGTATATTTATACTGTTATAATCTTCTACACTATTGGGCCTATTACATGTGGGACTAGTTGCACGGCCCATTCACGGGGGGTTGGGCCACCCCTACAACAAATATAATTTGGTCGGTACATATAAGGACCATCATATGTCAGAATGGGCTTTGAGAACAAAAATAAGAAAGAAGCAAGCACAGCTCAGCTCAAGTCTGAGCTCAAGCCAGCTTGATTCAAACTCGATATAGCTCCACAGCAAGGATTGTCTTCAGACCTTTATTCCAACACTCAGTTCAGTTTCAAATGATTCCCAAATTTGCATAATCAAACATGTTAACTAATTATACAACTGATTAGCCATTCCAAAAATTGAAACAGCAATTCAGAACTCAAAATTGAAACATCACAAAATCTTACAAATATCTATAGTATGTATACCATTTCCTTAATAAGTTTAACTGGGGCAATTCTCACATTACAACTAAAAACTTAAAAATGTATTGACCTCTCAAGAATAAATAGATGGAAAAATACATTCTTAAAAGCTTTAAACTGTCCCCAAAAAAGCATTGGCTATGTTTCCCACCAAAATAATATTATTTAAAAATGAATCCAGCAATTTTTTAGGGAAGTAACAATAATAGGGGTGGATCCACCAACAATCTGTGGATGTTAGATTTCTTATATTAAGGGATGCTAATTGCCACATTTATCATAAAACATGGTAAGAAAGTGAATCTGACTATTGAAATGGACTGCTTGATGCCAGACACCCAACAGACACAAGTCATCCAGAGTAAATGGTGCAGGAAAGGTGGAATGAATTTAAAACATCAAAGCTTCTATTTTATATATCAGTATAGATTCTTCATGATAAAACAGGATGATATCATGAATTCATCCTATTTAGAATAAAACTATTTAGACCATTGTACAAATAAGAGATATACTGTAAAGGCATAGAAATGCATCTCAATCAAGTCAAAAGCCTCTAAGAGAATACATCAAGATAAAAAGGAGGACCAATATATAGAGCAATGTAATATCAGCTGGTCACAATGCAATGTTGTGAAATATTAGAAACAAGCAGTACAGTTTGGTAGGCTTTTCGAGACAACTCACCGCATCTGAAGGATCAGAGAGTGCATTTAGAAGTGGATCAAAGATATCATTCAGGTAGGCCAAGAACTGTTCCACAAAATTGTGAAAATTAAGCATAAGATCATCAATAATTCCATAATCAATTTGAATTGCAATTCTCATGCCCATTTCAGAGTTAAAGAATTAAAACTGGGCAGTTCAACAGTTTAAAAGTGAAGAAATTATGCAAGCATTAACTTGTTGAAATATATTGCTATGTATTCCAAAAAAAAGTTGCATATTTTCAAGTACCTCAGTACGATATTGAGCCAGCAGAGTGGAAAACCAATGCAATGCAGAGTGGATTGCTTCTTCTCACTGTCATACTCGACGTACTTTGCAGCCTAATTAAAAGCAAAATAGAGGTGCTCAATAAACGTAGAGGTAGCTAGATTAAGTAAACAGAGAGTTCTTTTAGTAAGATCCTATTGACATTTACCTTTTCATATCTCTTGGAGGCCTTGGCATACTTGCCCATCTTGAACCACACATTCCCTTCATCTTTCTTCTTGGCAGCTGCTTCAATCTTCTCTGTATTGCTCTTCAAATCCCAAGATTCTTTCTCCTAAAATAAGTATAAATTTTAAACACTGTCTGATCAACAACTGAACACAAAGATAGGCAGGTAAACAAGAAAGAAGGTAGTCACAGTTACCTTCTCGAAAGAAACAAGCTCCACTTCATAGAAGACAGTGGAGTTAGGAGGAACCACGGAAAGATCTAGCTTTGTTTCAGTGGATCCGAACGCATGTTGAGGTGGTATTCTAACCAATGCAACCTCTCCTTTTTTTCTTCATAGTAACCAAAAAATATCGTTCCTACTAATTCACAATATAATCAGTAAAGACCATCCTCTACAAAAACAATTGATGCACATCAGCAAGATGGTAACTTACGCTTTTTACTCCCATCCCCTTTCGGCGCCTCCTTCTAAAACCAGAAAAAAGAGGGACAAACCTTTTAGTGCCAGGAGCCACCCGAACCGACCAACAAATGCGCACCAGACTTACTCTTCTTGGACCCGCCGGAGAAGAGACGCCGGAACTGCGGGCTCGCAAGGAGGAACCTCCAGCCGCAGCCTTTCCCGCGGCGGGGCCCCCAGCGCCGCCGTCAGGTACCCACGGACGAATCACATCCCGCCGCCCTCAACGCTGTGGACCGGCGGGGGCGGCGGCCGGATCCCGCCTAGCCTCGCGAGCGAGAAACCCTAAAAAACCGCATGTTGAGGCGGCGGCGCTTGGGGGGCGGAAGAGGAGGCGGTGCGGGATGGGGAGAAGGAGATGCGGGGTGGGGAGGGAAGGAGGCGGCGGCGGGTGGCGGAGAGGAGGAGGCGGGGAGAGGCGGAGCAAGAGGCGAGGACCAGGGTGGAGACGGGTATCGCGCAGCGTCGGGGGCGTGTGCGTGGGCGCGGGGTAGGTTCTGGGTTCAATGATATGCATGATCCAAATTATTTTGGCCTTAGGATCTTCAATGAGTAAGAGAAGAAGGCTTGAGGAGAGATCCAGGCCATTCATTTGTATGAAGTTGGATTACTTTGGTACACAAATTTGGGTGGACTTAGATTAGGCATGACTGTGGGGGTAGTTGAGGGGGTGGATTTAGTAAAGAGAATTTTGGTGTATTATAGAGTAGGGTAGATGTATGCTCATATCAATGAGTACATTATTCCCACAAACAAGATTCTGTTATCCAAAGCAGAAGAAGTGTTAGTCAAAATCCCAAAACCAGCAACCACAGAATGTAATGTTGCTAGATGGTAACTATATTTCAGGTACCTTCATGGTTGCTCCTCGTGGATCCTTAGGAAATCCCTTGGCAGAGTTTGAATCAATAGACCGAAACACCTAAATATCAAAGTGAGAGGGTTCAATGCACAAAAGTGGAAACAAGTAGAAACTTTGATTCTCCAACTACAGAATACTATAAATACCTGAACATGCCATGTCTCTGGATCATTGTCGCTAAAATATATTGCATCATTAATGCTTATGATATCAGGTATTCTTTCAATCCTAAGAAGTGCATCATCATATGATTTAGCCAACTTTTTAATCCCATGGCGTTTAGATGCCTTTAACATGTAGTCCTAAATGGCATTAATTCCTATACTATACTTGTTAGAACATGTAGTCCTAAATTGCATTAATTCCTTAGTTCACACCGCACGCAGTTATTTAATTCTGTGGTAATATTTTCTTGCGCGTTTATAGATACAGCAGTTGGATATTTTAATATACTAATCGCGAGTATATATTTGACAGAGTAGCATGGTGTTTATGCTACTTCGTATACATGTTTGTTTGTAGATTGATAGACATACTTCAGTGCACTGAATATAAATGGGGGTGCAGGATGGTCCATATATATGAATATATCTCTCTTCGATTAGTCTAATCATAGCAATTGAAGACATCTTTGCACACAACTAACTCTAATAATTGGAATTGAAGAAATCAAGCAAGCTGCTGGGTTGGCTGAAAGCACAATGAGAGCATTGGTCCCTTACCGAAGTCGGAGAATCGCTTCTGCGGGCAGTGGAGGAACTCGGCGTACTCCTGCCCACCATCCGTCTTGTGCAGCTGCAGCACCAGAGGCCTCCTCGTCACAATCCCTAATCAAACCAACAAGAATGCGAATTAATACCTCACGACCCAAGCCGATCCAAACGAAATGGCGCGCAAAATAAAAAAAATACGCGATCTAGCGACGGCATTATCAGATCCACGAGGTAGGAAGTCCCTCCCGACAATGCTCTCGAGCACCGACGACTTCCCGGAACTCTGGAGGCATTAGAAAAACGCAACCAAAGGGTGAGCACCTCGGCCAGATCTGGGCGCGGGGGCGGCGAATCTGGAAGGTAGGTAGGCAGGAGGCGGTGCATACCTGGCCGCCGACAACGGCGATAGAGGGAAGCGCCTCCCATAGAGAGCCCCCGCCGCCGCCACCGTGGTCGCCGAGGACGGTGCACGCGCGCTGGATCCGGTTCACCAGCCCGATTAGGCTCTCCATCGTCGCCATCTCGGAAGAGGCCGCACGTGCCTATTCGCCGACGGCTCCGTGTACGATTGCGGCGATCGCCAGCGGCGAGCGAAGGAGGTGGCGGTGGAAGTGGGATCTACCGTAGCGAGGAGGGAGGCGCGTGCGGGTGCGGCGGTTGCGTGAGGAGGGGAGGAGGCGAGGGCGGAGCGGAGGAGTGGGAGAGGGGGAGGTGACGGCGGCGCGGGGTGGGGAGGAGGAGGCGAGGGCGGAGCGGAGGAGCGGGGGATGAAGCGGCGGTGGAGCGGAGGAGTGGGGGAAAGAGGAGGCAGCGGCGGCGCAGGGTGGGGTGGGGAGGAGGAGGTGAGGGCGGAGCGGAGGAGCGGGGAAGGAGGCGGCGGCGGAACGGAGGAGTGGGGGGAGGAGGCGGCGGCGGCACGGGGTGGAGAGGAGGAGGAGAGGCCGGAGCAGCGGAGGAGTGGGGGGAGGAGGAGGCGACGGCGGCACAGGGTGGAGAGGAGGAGGCGGCGCCTGTGCGGGGTGGAGAGGAGGAGGCGAGGCCAGAGCGGCGGAGGAGGGACGGGAAGAGGTGACGGCGGAACGGCGGAAGTATCGGTGGGGAGGAGGCGGCGGCGGAAACTGTGGGGAGGAGGCGAGGGCAACTCGGTGGGGATTCGGTGGGAGGAGGCAGCGCAGTTTTTTTATCCGGATGATGATGTGCATGATCCGAAAGATTTTGGCCTTAGGATCTTCAATGAGTAAGAGAAGAAGACTTGAGGAGAGATCCAGACCATTCATTTGTATGAAGTTGGATTACTTTGGTACACAAATCTGGGTGGCCTTAGATTAGGCATGACTGTGGGGGTGGTTGAGGGGGTGGATTTAGTAAAGAAAATTTTGGTGTATTATAGAGTAATAGGGTAGATTATTTGATTTTATCTTTTTCTAGCTTTTTTAACTTTTTGAGGCTGTTTTCCTTTTCTTTTTTTCCATATTTGTTTATATTTTTTATGATGGACTAATTTGTTTTTTTAACATATGTAATAAATTAGTGTCAAATTAGATTATTAATACTACTATAGCTAGCCAGCTACATACTATTCATGAAGCAATATATATATCAAGCAAGAATTAATATGTTGAAGTAAATTAGAAGTACTGACCCATTTTTAAATTGTAGCAAACTACAAATTAAGCTAGCTCTAAATTTAGATACCATCTCTCTTTATTACAAGACATATAAATTAGAAACAAATACTAACTTCTAATTATTAAGCTAGAACAAATCAATCTACAAGCAGCTGGATTTACAATCAGAATGCATCTCAAAGCCGTTCACCTCCTTCAATGCAGTGCAATGAAGATAGATTTGTCGGGACCGGTCTGAATTGGTATTAATTAATAACATGGCATATCCCAGACACGTCCAACCACAAACCGTTTGTAGTATGTAATTATCACAGACGGTTCGTGTTAATAACCATCTGTGAACTGTCACAGACGGTTCATATTAATAAATGTCTCTGGTGTATGCAAATATCACAGACGGTTCTCACAGATAATTTTTAATATGAATCGTATGTGATGTCTTCAACTATCACAGAAAGTTCATGTTAATAACCGTCTATGAACTATCACTGACAGTTATTAATAGGAACCATATGTGATAGTAGCTCATCACAGACGGCAAACGGTCACTCGTGTAAAACCGTCTATAATAATAACAGCACAGACAATTCCTTATGAACCGTCTGTGATGAGGCATACAGTATAGCTTATTTTATAGTAGTACCTTCACCGTCCACCGTCCTTGCTCCCGGTGATGACGATGAGGAGGAGACGCCTGCGTGAGTGGCCAAGACTAGTGCGCCACCACGTCCACCATCATGCACAGCCGCCACCATAGAGTGCTGCTGCTCACACCGGCACTATCCGAGAGTACATGCTGGGCACCACTGGCTACATCCTCATCGACATCGAGCTGCTTCTATAGTTGTCTGTTGCTTGAAAGGAAATGGGGAGGGAAAGAATGGACTGGGGGAGATGGAGAAAGAGAGAGAGGGTGATTTGACTAATGAAATGACAATTTGGTTGCATGGATACTAACGTAGATGCTAGGTCAGTAACAATTGAGTGGTTTTGCTACATCCGGTTTTTTAGTTAGAGATTGATTTCTACATTTTTTTAGAAGGTAAAGTAGACTTATTCCTTTGCTCTAAATTAAAGAACGTGATATTCATACGATCGTCCGATAGGCGATGGATCAACCATCCCATCTTATTTAGGCCCCGTTTGGCACAGCTCCATCACCAGCTCCTTGGAGCTGTTTGGAGCTGTTTTGTGCCAAACGGGGTAAAGCAAAATAGCTCCACCCAAGGAGCTCCTTAAAATCTGCTGAGACAAAAATAGCTCCACCCAAGGAGCTGAAAAAAGTAGCTTCACTTGGCTCCACTTGTGAAGCCAAAAAAAAACAGCTCCACTTGTGAAGAGGAGCCCTGCCAAACAGGGCCTTATACAGGCCAATTCAGCTTTATGCACTCCCAGTACCTTCAGACTTATCAATGATAAGTCAAACTAGATGCTCAGATCGATCAGATGGACGTGCTGTTGGGGATGCCCTTGCCCGTAACACCGGGCTGGGAGAAGGGCTTCATGAGCTGGTACGGCACGATGCCGGCGCCGCACCGGTTCTTGAGATTCCTGTCCTTGTTCCTCCCGTCGATGATCCCCTCGATCTCCTTCAGCCGCGCGTTGAACCCCCTGTACGCCGCCTGCACCGCGGCGTCGTCGTTCCACGGCGCGGTCTCCATCCCCCCGAGGTACTCCTCGTCGGGTGAGTGGCTGGACAGCACATCCAGCACCGCCATCACCAGCGTCGCCTGCACCTGCGACGGGAAGCACTCCCGGAGCGCCTGGTCCGGGTTGTCCAAGAACTTTGAGAAGGCAGCGGCGTTCACGGGCTCCTCCACCGGCATGTTGGTGCGCGCGATGGAGGGCCGGTTGGGGAAGTAGCCGCCGAAGTCGTACTGCCCGAAGTTGACGGCCGCGTGGTGCGCTGCCGCGACCCAGATGATGGTCGTCAGCGTGTGCGCCAGGCTCTCCGGTGTGTCCAGCGTCGGCCACCACGGCGCGTCCTTCTTGTCGCCGTGGCCCTTGGTGCGCACCTCCGTCCAGAACGCCTGCAGCTCCACGTCGCCGGCCACGCTGCCGGCGTCCGGGTAGTACCGCGAGACGTACGCCTGCACCCAGCCCTTGATGGCGTCCCAGATCAGCAGGCCGTCGTTGGCGAACGGGTAGTCCTTGATCGTGAGCTTCAGGCCGTGCTCTGCCTTGGGATCCTCCTCGGCCATCCCCCTGCGGACGAGGTCGGCGGGGAGGGCCTCCATGTCGAAGCGCCAGAGCTGGTCGTAGGCGACGGAGCTGAGCTCCATGGAGTACTTCTGTGGCGAGAAGGAGAGCTCGATGATGCCGCCGCCGTTTATCAGCGCCGAGCGGGCGAGCGCATTGATCCGCATGGTGTACCGGAAGTGCGGATGCAGCAGCTGGTAGATGGGGTGCATCTCGCTGAGCTGCCGGTTAGCCGCGATGATGTAGGGCTCCACCGCGCAGTGCGTGCGCAGCCAGTGGCTGATGAGCTCGTGGTGGCCGGCGTCGTGCGCGCGGACGTGGGATTTGGCCATCCTCCACAGCCAAGACTTGGTGGTGTCCGTGGACGGGGTGAACACCTGCCTCCACTGCGGCTGGGACGGCGAGGCCGGCCGGGTGAGCTCGATGGCGAGCAGCTGCAGCGTGCCGCCGTCGGTGAGGAAGAAGATGGTGCGCGAGCCGTACATGGTGGTGCGCTCCAGGGCCCGGATCTTGTGCACGTAGGGCAAGAACAGGTCGTGATAGTCCAGCATGAAGAGCCTCTTTTGCTTAACCGCCTCGGCCACCGTCATCACGTTCCGCATCTGCGACTCCAGCAGCTCGGCGGTGATCGCGGACTCCGAAGGCCCGTAGACCGCCGGGTCGAGCTTGCTCTTCAGAGGAAATTCCTGCCACATTTTGTGCAGAAGTGAATCAAAATCTTGCAACATTCCATTCAAGTATCGTACAAGATGAGAATGTACTACTTGACGTTGGCGAATATTTACTCACCCTGACCAGCTCGATGGCGTATGGATTGACACCGGCGAGCGTCTCCCTCGCGAACTCCTCGTCCCTTAACCACGCAAACTTGTCCTCTGCATGCAGTTAACGACACGCATTTAAATCCGTGCAAATATATGCGTTACATTGCTGATCAATATTTCGTATGTGCATGTCGATCGACGTCATGCATGTAACGTACGTACTTTGGACGTTTGCCGGCCTGTCGAAGCGAAGGACTTGCTCGGCGGGGCCGTCGCGGAGGACCTCGAGGAGGCGCGGCACGACGCTGCGGAGGAAGCCGAGCTGGTCGGGGCGCGGCAGCTCGACGCCGTCCTCGAACAGCTTGTCGATGACGAAGAAGGACGGGAAGGCCTGGTTGGGGTCGATCAGCGTGGACTGGACGGCCGGCACGGCGGCGTGGAGCACCGACGTGAGCGTCTTGACTGAGAACTGCACGTTCTTCACCTCCGAGAACGCCTCGTCCTTCGGCACGTAGACGCTGCCGCTCCTCGTCTCCGACTTCGGGTCTGCACGCACAAGCCATATGTACACATGACTACTCGCTACATGCATATTGTGCACGAACATGCATGATGTATCTCGATTTGTTCGTGCCTACCTTTGGTGGATCGGGGCCGGCCGGTGCGGCAGCGGCGCGGGTAGGGGAACTGCTTGCTGCCGCCGAGGACCGGCCGGGCCTTGCCGGCGTCGTCGCTGTCGGGGTTGCCGAGATCGTTGTACACGTCGTAGTCGTAGATCCGGTCGTTGGCCTCCCTCTCCCCGCGGCCATCGCCGCGCTTCTGCTCAAGGTCTTTCTTCCGGTAGCTCTCGAGCCCGGGAGGCGTCTGGTTCGGCAGGTAAGGCTGCAGGCACGGTCAAGGTTGACAAATTTCAGCCATTGTTTGAGGAGATTGATACAGTTTCAGTCGGTACGTGCTAGTTCAAATTCATCAGCCTGGCTACGTCATGGGCCGATTGCTCATGGGCCAGCCGGCCTTGGGAGTCGAGGCGGCAATTTTGATAAGCCTGGACAATTCGGCTATCCGGCCCATTAGCAGCCCATTCAGTAAATTTGACAAAGCTGTAACACGTCCCAAAATGTTTAGTAGCAGTAGAACTTAACTTTCTCTTCAATAATCACTGTTTATTATATTAATAAATCATAACTGAAATGTATAAGCGGCAGTCCAAAAAGCAGGCCGTTGAAAGCTGTCGTGAAGGTATTTAATGGGGTTTTTGAAAAAAGTAGTACTCGTAGTACAAGAAATCATGATTCATGCTCGGATGTGAACCTTTTTCCTGCCCTGAACTTTTTGCTTCGAGCTATCGTCGTCAAGACCTGGGTCATAAATTAGGAAGAGTTGTACTACTACTACTAATTGGCATGATGCATGTAGGCAACACCTGGGTCCGACACGCGTACAAGTCGAACGATCGTACGGCCACGGGGAACTTATCAGAAAGATCTTGGACGTCGACGTACGTGCACCCAACTTACCCATTAATGGACTTTCTTCGTCTAAATTTATAAAATATATTTTTTATGTGATTTTGTCTATAAATATAAGATGTATTTTGTGTTCCAATACAAAATTAATATGATATTCACTTTATACATCTAATAAATATATAGATTTACTTGATATTCTCTACATACATACATTGAATACAGTGTTTAGATATAATAATTAGGGGTAATCTAGTTATTTTTACTGTCTCTTTGGTTTATATGTCAGGAGAAAATATGCCTTATAAACTTAGAAGAGTGAGTAATACACAAAGCGCAGGTATTTTTTTCAAAAACCCCCCAATAAATACCTTGTTCATAGTCAACAGATTGCTGTACTGACTAATGCGAAATATTAATGAGACTTGACCTCGCTTTCAATCCGGATCTAGTGTTCCGTCTATCCCAAGACTATGCCTCATGCACATTAAACCTGCTTGACTTAATTAGGAGACCCAGTCTCACTCGGAGTAATTAATTTCACAGATCACGTTAAGGTTTTCCTACGAAGATGTAGATCGCGCACGAGCGTTTATTTTCCAAAGGCGACTTGACTTTGTATCCAGCCGCCACGTTAATTTATTTGGATTTACTAGCACGTGCTCCAGTAATTTACCTTGTTGGCGAAGAAGACACGCTTCGCCGGCGCGCCTTCGTCGCCGGACTTGGGCTGCACCCAGGAGTTGCACCGGATGGCGAGGAGGGTGGAGTTGCCGGCGGCCGTGATCTTGACGTCCTCGAGGAACATCTCCGTGCGGTGCTCGTTGGTGACCAGCACGGCGCCGATGGGGCCGAAGCCGGCCGGCACGTCGAAGTCGGCCTCGTAGCTCACGTTGTCGTGGTCGTCGTCGGCCACCTTGTGGGCGTAGCTCCGGATGGTTCGTTTCTCCTGTCCCGTCTCTTAAATTCACAAAAGCAGCAAGCACACAATTAACATATATAGTGCAACATTAAGATCGTCATATGATCGATCAGATAAGTAAGCTAGCTACTCTTATGTATATATGCATGTATATATACATCACTAACTAGTTATAAATATCAAATATATTAACCTATATATATGTACTACTAGCTTTCTCATGAGTATTTGCAACGAACGGAGAATTATCAATTATGAACATTTTTTTTTTCAATGAGACGGACCGACCTTCCTTGCAAATTGCAATTATTGGACTAGTTGGTAGTACTCCAGGTAGCATGCGTGCACGCACTATGCACGTTCTACATGTGGAAAGTATCGAAGTTTTGGTGAAACGTACCAAATTAAACTAGCTTATGATATATCTGATCTAAGAGTAACTCCAGCAGGGCCCTCAAACAAGCCCCTAAACCAAAATTTGAGGGCTGAGGACAAAAACACAGATCCAGCAGGGCCCCTACTTAGGCCCTCAAAAGTAGGAGGCCCTTAAATTCACCCATCAAGCCCTCATTCCTGGAGACCCTGGAGGAGGCCCCTACTTTTGAGGGCCTGAGTAGAGGCCTTGCTGGACCTGTATTTTTGTCCTCAGCCCTCAAATTTTGGTTTAGGATGATGAATGGGTCCCATATAGCAGTGTCTATTAGGATGAATTTGAGGGCTCTAATTTGAGAGCTGCTACTGGAGTAAATGCAAAAAAATCAAGCTCTCAAATGTTAAGAGAGCCTTCAAATCAAAAATAAAAACCTTGATTTGAGAGCTCCTGCTGGAGATGCTCAGAAACAGCGTGTTCCAGCTCCCATCCTGCGGATCGAAGCATGCATATTGGTCTTGCAACATGATGTCACCAGCAATATCCTCCACCAAATTTGTGGCTACCAGCTACTTGGAAGGAATATCTGCAGCAACGAATTACAACCCATACTGTCGCTTTCTCGTACGACTCAGATACTAGACCTGAATTAGTCTACATGTACTGGTTTATTCTTTAGGCTTTTGGTTTGTGGCTTCTCGAAAAGTTAAAATAAATATGGTGGATTTTTCAAATGATTTTTTAAATCTAAGATTGTTTACGTCATTCATGTCGGTGTCTTTATCATCTATTACCGTATCAAAAAATACAAATAAAAGCTATCAGCTGTAGAAAAAAAAAGGCCCCAGGATCATATGCCCAAGCGTTTAATACCAAGACGTGAGCAGATTTGTTTGTTTAGTTTTTGAGAATCGCAATCAAATGTACTACGTGATCGTGACCCTCCAACAATGAACCATTCGGAAACAACGACGAAACGAGCTAGCTAGTGACAAAACGAACTGAAAGCATGCATCCTGCTAGTCAGGCCTAGTGAAAAAGAGATGCAAATGTCGTGGTAGAAAGCATGGATTTGCATGACCCTTTTTGTGGTCGAAAAACGGTAATTACATACCGCTGTACATGTCTATTTCGTCTCAAACCTATACTTGAAGGCTTAGCTCATCTGCTCGATCGTACGAATACGATGCATGTGAATTAAGCTAATTAATTAGGCGTTGTGTGTACGTCATGTGTGGGGAAAATAAATATACTTTTGTGCATAATTTGCTTGGAATTTGGAGGGTTTGGTTGATTCCTTGCTTCCTGATTAATTCGATCGTGACGGGGTCGATCATCTGGTTTAATTTTGCGTTGTGGTAACAAAGAACTGTTCCTTCTTAATTTCTCTAAGTTGACAAATGAGTACTGGATCTTTATATATACCGTATGAGACTATATACGTGTCGATCACTAGATCAAAACACTCTCTTAGATCTCTACCATGCGTGCATATATATGCTCTTAATTAATTAGGTCATGATATTTTGTGAATCAAATATATAAAACCATGCAAAAGTATACGGATGCATGCATCCCACTAGTACACTTACTTGCGTCAAGCTCGGAGCTCACGAGCTCCAGGTAGAGCGACCTGCCGATGAGGTCCTTGACGTCGTTGATCGCCCTCGACGGCCTCAGGTTGTTGAGGAGCCCACTGACGGTGACCTTGATCGTCGCCACCGCCTTGACGCGCACCGAGGCGCCCCCATCTGCACCTCTTCTCGGCGCCTCCGACGACGACGCGCACCGTATGATCTGCCTACCGCCGCCGCACAACGGACGTCGCAGCGGCCAGCCGACTGAGAGCAAAGACGGGAAGCTACAGGAGGAGGATGGGAAGGGGAGAGGCCGTGTGGTGCTAGTGCTACGACTTGTGCTATTGCTCTGGCTTGATGGTTTGAGCTGAGGACGCAACATGATATGGGTATAAATCTTTGAGGTGTGCGCGATTAATTCAAAGAAGCTTACGTCTGCGTGTGCTTGCTGTTACGGTTGGTACCATTTGAGATGGTCATGGCTATATAGCGGTCGGGGGTGGGAAATATTCTTTTTCCCTTTTTATTTCGTTCTCTTTTATTTTCCGGTCAAAAAAGGACTTGTATGACTGAAGCCCTAGATTGTTTGAAATGTGTTACACGCTTTCCCAAGTTTGCTTGTTAATTAGAAAAGTACGTTGCGAAAGAAAGGAGAGTTAGCTTCATGGTGTAATTGGGGCTTATGAATTGATGTGGCTTCGTCTTGCTTGATAGGTTATTCCATTGATTGATGAAATCTTTTAGGCGGATTTGAGCTTGCAGTTATTCCTTTGTGGAGCTACAGCTTTCTCGAACATGGTTTATGTAGGATCGTTGATGGCAATCAGAGAAGGTGAATAATTGTAATCCACAGTGGAAACTTTCTCCTTAAATTTACTGTCTTCTGATTTTTCAACATGTCACATAGCAAAAACAAGGAAAACAAAAATAATAAGAGACTAGATAGAAATAGCAATTTCTCTCTTCTGATACTGTAGCGCCAATCTAGCAATAGTGATCAGGTTCTTTAGCTACTGTTCATGTACTGTAGCATAGCACTACTGTTCAGGTTTACTTGCTTCACAAATAGCCATATATTCTGCTTCAGTGGTGGACAGCGCAACAACATCCTGCAAATGTGCCTTCCAGCTCACAGCACAACCTCCAATGGTAAATACATAACCTGTGAGCGATCTACGCTTATCCAAATCACCAGCATAATCTGAATCAACATAGCCAACAAGTTCCTTTTCAGTCCTGCCAAACTTCAAACAAGCATTCGATGTGCCTCGCATGTACATGAAAATCCACTGAACGGCCTTCCAATGCTCTTTACCAGGATTAGCCATATATCTACTGACCATACTCATAGCATAAGATAAATCCGGACGAGAGCAAACCATGGCATACATCAAAGACCCAACAGCACTAGCATACGGAACTCTGGACATGTACTCAACCTCCTCATCAGTGCTAGGACATTGTGAAGCTGACAATTTAAAGTGAGGTGCAATGGGAGTACTAACAGGCTTTGAATCATGCATGTTGAAACGATGAAGCACATTCTGAATATAATTTTGCTGACTAAGAAACAATAAACCAGAAGCACGGTCTCTAGTAATTTCCATACCTAGAATTTTCTTAGCAGCACCAAGATCCTTCATGTCAAATTCACTGCTCAACTGAGCCTTCAATGCAGTGATTTCTTTCTTGCTCTTGGCAGCAATCAGCATATCATCAACATATAACAGCAAGTATATAGGTGATCCATCAACGAATTTAATGTAGACACAGCTATCATAATCAGATCTTTTAAAGTTATTTGATAACATAAATGAATCAAACCTCTTATACCACTGGCGAGGAGACTGTTTCAAACCATATAAGGACTTCTTCAATTTGCAAACATGATCCTCCTTACCAGCCACTATGAACCCTTCTGGCTGGTCCATGTATATCTCCTCCTCAAGGTCTCCATGCAAGAATGCTGTCTTCACATCTAGCTGCTCAAGCTCAAGATCACGCATAGCAACAATACTAAAGAATGTACGAATTGAGCTATGCTTCACAACTGGGGAGAACACATCATTGTAATCAACACCCGAAATCTGACTGAAGCCTTTAGCTACTAACCTTGCCTTAAATCTTGGAGGCTCACTAGGAGATAGACCCTCCTTCCGCTTGAAGATCCATTTGCAACGCACGGTCTTCTTATTTTTAGGCAAGCGCACCACGTCCCATGTGCCATTTTTCTCCAGGGACTGCATCTCTTCTTGCATAGCTGAGATCCACTTCTCATGATCTCCAGAAACAATGGCTTCAGTGTACGTAGCTGGGTCATGAGTGTTCTCCACATGTTCAGCACAACTAAGAGCATAATGAATCAAATTACACTCTTCAATTAATCGGGATCGAGGAGCACAACTCCTCTTTTCTCTGCGAAGTGCAATAGGCTGATCGTCTTGCTGCAAAACAGGAGATAAGTGCTGAACAGTATCATCAATAAATTCATCTCCCTGATCATCCACGTGCTCCACCTGCACGCTCATATTCTGCTGCTCATCATCAGATCTGTCTGGTACAACATCTATGGATAAACTGTCATTAAACATCACAGATTCATTAAAAACAACACTTCTGCTCATGAAAGTCTTTCTTGTTTCAGGATTCCATAGCTTATATCCTTTTACTCCAGAACCATAACCAAGAAACATACACTTAATAGCTCTAGGTTCCAATTTTCCATTGTCAACATGAGCATAAGCAGTGCAACCAAAAACTCTCAGCTGTGAATAATCAGCAGATGTACCAGACCTTACCTCAATGGGAGTTTTCTTGTTGAGTGGAATAGAAGGCGACCTGTTGATCAAATAGCATGCGGTGTTGGCAGCCTCTGCCCAAAAACGCTTGTTCATCTTTGCGTTGGACAGCATACAACGAGCCTTTGATATGATGGTTCTGTTCATGCGCTCAGCCACACCATTCTGCTGCGGAGTGTACGGGATGGTGTGATGTCTCACAATGCCTTCCTTCCTGCAATAATCATTAAACTCATACGAGCAAAATTCACCACCATTATCAGTACGAAGCAGCTTTACCTTCTTCTCAGTTTGCCTTTCTATCATTACTTTCCAATCCGCTACGCTCCGTCCAGAAGCTGGCCTTATTGATGTGTAGAATTTGGATCACAAATCAACAATTCAGATTGTTGATTTTCGCTCACGATCATTGTCACCCGTCGGATCCTCACTGACGTTCGATGATATGGACAATAGCCACAACGGGCACCCTGGCAGGGGCTACGGCGAGTCCATAGGCCAGGGGCCCGTGCTTAAGAGGTTTCGCTCCTCATCGGGCAGGTCCAGCGATGCCTGTCCAGCTGCTTCTTCCGGCAATCGGCTTGGTCGGCAGGTAGCCTGCTTAGCTCACAAGGTGGACCAACCCCTGCGCGGCCTGCACATGTGCTGAAAAGCTTCGCGGGTCGCCGGAATTCCTGGGGTGCTCGGCTCGAGGCGGCCAAGTCGCGAAAGCTAGCAGAGGCTTGTGCTAGCTCGGTATCACAGCAAATTGCCATTTTCCATTGCAGAGGACTCATCGCCAAGCTCCCAAGACTAAGCCTCTTAAGTCTGTCCTATGAAGCCATTTTCCATCAAACTTTGTGGCAGCACCACCTTCAGGCCCTTCATGATCTGTTCAAGTTGTCTCAGGGAGGATTCCAGCCCATGCTCAATATGGCAAGCATGCCTGTCGAAGCCGCCCAGAGCTAGCCTTTTGGGCATGCCCTCTAGTCGTTATCCACTTTTATGGAGGGGCCCTCCTGTAATGTCCTTGTGTGGAATGCCCGGGGCCTAAACTCTAAGGCCCGTCGGGATGCGCTTCGTGTATTAGTTGACAGTCGCAAAGCCGCAGTCATCTGTATCCAAGAAACAAAGATGTCCACCATCCCGGTATCTGTTGTCATCCAAATCGCTAATGACCTTTCACGGTGGTGGATTGCCTCCGTATATGGTCCTTTGCAAGATGCAACCCAACAAGCGTTCCTCGAAGAACTACGACAATTCAGAGCCTCCCATCCAGGAGTTTGGTGTGCCGTGGCCCGTGGGAGACTTTAACATGATACTCGCTGATTTAGACAAAAACAACCACTTTGTGCATTGGGCTAGTATTGCCAGATTCTGACAGTTTCTCTCTGACCTACACTTGACCGACATTCACCTCAATGGGAGAGCTTTTACCTGGAGTAATGAATGGCAAATGCCTGCCATGTCGAGGCTTGACAAAGTCCTAGCTTTGCAAGAGTGGATGGATTCCTTCCCTCACTGCTTCCTCACCGCTTTGGCATCGGGGTGCTCCGACCATACACCTTTGCTTCTCTCCAACAACATCAACCTTAAGCATGGTGGTCGTTTTCATTTTGACAGTCATTGGGTCTCTCACCTAGACTTCATGCAGATTGTGAAGTCAGGCTGAGTGTCTAATACCCCGCGATCTTCCCCTTTCCACCGGTTGGATAGCTTATTTGGAGTGTGCCTGAGAGACCATGTGGTCGTGACTCCATGTGAGTGATGAGTAATTGACAAAGGTTTAGGATAGTCGAGTTTGAATTGTGTGTCGGACCATGTCGTTGCGTGGTGCAATGGGCTCGGTCGAACTTTGGTCAAACTTGGTCGTATGGGTTTAGGATGCCTATTCTTGGTTTCGACAGGTTTGGACTTCATCTGTGGTAAGTGTGATGGTATTTAAGCTTTCATGTATCGAGCGGTGCTATTTGACGTGTTTCTTGTCTGTGTGGCTGCAGGACGTCGAGGCAGAGTTGTGGCGAGACACGGCGGACCGGACTAGGCGCAGGTGGCGCTGAAGTCAGAACGGTCGGGATGTGTCGAAGACGACGTGGACTCGAGGTGGTTGCGGGGTGTGCGAGGCAAGGAGCGCGGAAGCTTCCCGGAAGGTGCACGAGGGGTGAATCGGGAAATTCGCGTGGCTGCACAAGCGGGAGCGGGCTCCGTTGGACTTAGCGGGCGTAACAGGGTGGAAACCCGTTAGTCGGAGGCTATATAAAGGATGGAAGGGCTGCATGCCCACTTGAGCACTTGAGGAGAATTAGGGTTTGCTAGAGTCAAAAGAGACTTTGAGAGTTTGTTTTGGCTTTAGGCTTTAGTGGGTGAGAGTGGTTGGAGAGGCAGAGTGTGCTCCCTCTGTCCCCTTCGATGGGTTCTAGATAGAACAGAGTGTTCTTCTCCCTTCCTAAGCATTCATGGTTGAGGATTGAGAGGTTGGAGAGGGATTGAGAGTCATGTAATCTTTTATCTTGTTCTAATGTCCATGCGTATCGTGACTCCTTGTATTTCCCTTTGATCTAATGAATGAAATTCCAGAAGTTTATTTCCCGGGCACCTCTCTGTTACTTATTTCCTTCGATGCTTTCTAGAGTGGATTTCTGAGATTTTCGATTTTCTTGTTGTTTCTTGTTGGAAAGGCCCAAAATGGGTTGCTATGATATGGTAGATGCTCAAAAGCCATTTGGCTAGTAAATCTTCATAGCAAACCAAGTTTAATTTCAGTTATTCTCTTTTGGTCTCCTCTGTTCTTCATTCCAGTTTCTAGGGTGTCTTGATTTCTCTTCTTTCCCTTCATGAGATGATCTGGGATTTGATCTGGAGTGTCTTATTACCATTGCTAATCTAACTGCAAAGGCTCATGATCAAAGATTCAAGGATTGAAGAGGATTTGAGTTTTTGATGTTGCCTCTGTAGGTTTTCAGAGTTTGGATTTTCTAGGGTTTGAGGTGATTCTTGTTTTTCCCTTTGAGAGCTGTGCTGAAATTTAAGTCTCAGATTCTTGATGCTATTCTCTTGCTACTCTTAAAATCTCATGAGCAAAGGATCAAAGAGTGGAGAGCAATTTGGATTTTGTTGCAGGTTCTGCAAAAGATTCAGATTCTTGGGTTTATGTCTCAAATCTGAATTTCTTGCTCTTCAAGTGAAATATTTGGTTTCCAGTGTGCCAAATGTTATTTAGGTTGTGTCCCCTTTGATTCTGACCCAAAAAGGCCGAAGGAAAAACCTTGAATTGCTCTTTGGTTGAAGTGTGCAAAATCTGCTGCTTGTCTGAATTTCAGCTGCAGTTTTCAGCTAAAATTGCTGCTGTTTCATCATCTATTTGCTGCTGTTTTCAGCCCCTTCCAGCTGCAGTTTTTAGCTGAAATTGCTGCTGTTTTCATCATCTATTTGCTGCTGCTTTCAGCCCCTTCCAGCTGCAGTTTTTAGCTGAAATTGCTGCTGTTTTCATCATCTATTTGCTGCAGTTTTCAGCAGTCAAAATCAGCAACTTTAGTGCAGTTTTCAGCAGTCAAAATCAGCAATTTTAGTGCAGTTTTCAGCAGTCAAAAGCCAGCTTTTTGGGTGCAGCTCTGCTATTTAATGTCATGCAGTTTGTGGCCAACAAGTAGCTACTGTTTGCAGTCTTTTTGCTCAGTTCTAGTTGCTCCTTCTTGATAGCTTTGTAGCTATTGGAGAGGAATCGTTTCGTGAGTATTTTGGGGGAGTAAATTTTAAAGTCGACATTCACCCTCCCTCTGTCGCTATTTCGGTCCTACAGTGCTCACGACAAGAGATTGCTGTCTACACAAGAGGGAGACCTCAGGAAACTGTTAAAGCTGAGATTCCTCGCTTTGCGCTCCCTGAAAAGAATAATGCTTCTGCAACGCTCTTGGCTCCTCTGGCTAAAGAATAGAGACGCTAATTCTGAGTTTTTCCATTCGCATGCCAAATACCTCAGCCAGAAGAATAGAATCAATGTCCTCTCTCACAACGGAGAAGAACTTCAGTCTCACGATGATATGGTGGCGCTACGCCATTAGCGTTTTGAGGTACCGCAAGAAGTCCAGCTACTGGTTCGTCGAGTTCCTCAAGAGATGAAAGCTCTCCTACATGTTAACCCGCGATTTTGGCTTCTAATTCACAATTCTTTGATTTTATCTTTTTCTAGCTTTTTAAAAATTTTAAGGCTTTTTTCTTTTATTTTTTCCCGTATTTGTTTATATTATTTATGATGGACTAATTTCTTGTTTCTATTTATTAAATTTAATTATATCAAATAAGGTACTATCCATTATACTATATTGCTGTATGGCACACACTCGGTTTTTTATTTGGCTTGGGTGATTGATGTAGCCGTGGTTCACCCATGTAAAGTACAACGTCCTGGTTGGATCTAAGAATTTGGACTTTGTTTGAAATGCATGAATTTTACAGAAATTTTATATAAAACAGTTTAAATCCTTCACAAATTAGGGAGAAAATCCATGCTCTAAACAGGGCATTAGATTTTTCTCTTAAAAAAGTATTTCCATTAATGGATTTGATATTTAACGCATGTAACAAATTAGTGTCAAATTATATTATTAATGCTACTATAGCTAGCCAGCTACGTACTATTTATGAAGCAATATATATCAAGCAAGAATTAATGTGTTGAAGTAAATTAGAAGTACTGACCTATTTTTAAATTGTAGCAAACTACAAATTAAGCTAGATCTAAATCTAGATACCGTATCTCTTTATTACAAAACATATAAATTAGAAACAAATACTAACTTCTAATCATTAAACTAGAACAAATCAATCTACAAGCAGCTAGATTTACAATCGGAATGCTTCTTAAAGCCGTTCGCCTCCTTCAATGCAGCGCAATGAAGATAGATCTATCGGGACTGGTCTGGCTTGGTATTAATTAATAACACGGCGTATCCCAGACACGTCTAACCACAAACCGTTTGTAATACGTAATTACACAGACGATTCGTGATAATAACCGTCTGTGAACTGTCAGAAACAGTTCATATGAATAAACGTCTATGATGTGTGCAAATATCACAAATGGTTCATGTTAATAACTATCTATGAAATATCACAGATGGTTTTTAATACAAACCGTATGTGATGCCTTCAACTATCACAGATGGTTCATATTAATAACCGTCTATGAACTATCACAGACGGCAAACGGTCACTCGTGTAAAACCGTCTATAATAATAATAATAGCACAGACGATTCTCTATAAAACGTCTATGATAAGGCATCTAATATAGCTTATTTTATAGTAGTGCCTTCACCGTCCTTGCTCTGAGTGATGACGATGAGGAGGAGGCGCCTGCTGAGTAGCCAAGACTAGTGCGCCACCACATCCACTATCATGCATAGCCGCCACCATAGACTGCCTCTGCTCACACCGGCACTGTCCGAGAGTACATGTTGGGCACCACTGGCCGCGTCCTCATCGACATCGAGCTGCTTCTATAGTTGTCTGTTGCTTGAAAGGAAATGGGGAGGGAAACAATGGACAGGGGGAGATGGAGAAAGAGAGAGAGAGAGGGTGATTTGGCTAACGAAATGATAATTTGGTGGCATGGGTACTAATGTAGATGTCACATCAGTAAAACTAGAGTGGTTTTGGTCTTGTAGGTAAAGTGAATGATATTAAGAGTTCGAGGATGTCAAACATCTGGTTTTTTAGTTAGAGATTGATTTCTAGATTTTTTAGAAGGTAAAGTAAACTTATTCCTTTGCTCTAAATTAAAGAACGTGATATTCATACGACGTCCGATAGGCGATGGATCAACCACCCCATCTTATTTATACAGGCCAATTCAGCTTTATGCACTACCAGTACCTAAGACTTATCAATTATAGTCAAACTTGATGCTCAGATCGATCAGATGGACGTGCTGTTGGGGATGCCCTTGCCCGTAACACCGGGCTGGGAGAAGGGCTTCATGAGCTGGTACGGCAAGATGCCGGCGCCGCACCGGTTCTTGAGATTCCTGTCCTTGTTCCTCCCGTCGATGATCCCCTCGATCTCCTTCAGCCGCGCGTTGAACCCCCTGTACGCCGCCTGCACCGCGGCGTCGTCGTTCCACGGCGCGGTCTCCATCCCCCCGAGGTATTCCTCGTCGGGTGAGTGGCTGGACAGCACATCCAGCACCGCCATCACCAGCGTCGCCTGCACCTGCGACGGGAAGCACTCCCGGAGCGCCTCGTCCGGGTTGTCCAAGAACGTTGAGAAGGCAGCGGCGTCCACGGGCTCCTCCACCGGCATGTTGGTGCGCGCGATGGAGGGCCGGTTGGGGAAGTAGCCGCCGAAGTCGTACTGCCCGAAGTTGACGGCCGCGTGGTGCGCTGCCGCGACCCAGATGATGGTCGTCAGCGTGTGCGCCAGGCTCTCCGGTGTGTCCAGCGTCGGCCACCACTTCGCGTCCTTCTTGTCGCCGTGGCCCTTGGTGCGCACCTCCGTCCAGAACGCCTGCAGCTCCACGTCGCCGGCCACGCTGCCGGCGTCCGGGTAGTACCGCGAGACGTACGCCTGCACCCAGCCCTTGATGGCGTCCCAGATCAGCAGGCCGTCGTTGGCGAACGGGTAGTCCTTGATCGTGAGCTTCAGGCCGTGCTCTGCCTTGGGATCCTCCTCGGCCATCCCCCTGCGGACGAGGTCGGCGGGGAGGGCCTCCATGTCGAAGCGCCAGAGCTGGTCGTAGGCGACGGAGCTGAGCTCCATGGAGTACTTCTGCGGCGAGAAGGAGAGCTCGATGATGCCGCCGCCGTTTATCAGCGCCGAGCGGGCGAGCGCATTGATCCGCATGGTGTACCGGAAGTGCGGGTGCAGCAGCTGGTAGATGGGGTGCATCTCGCTGAGCTGCCGGTTAGCCGCGATGATGTAGGGCTCCACCGCGCAGTGCGTGCGCAGCCAGTGGCTGATGAGCTCGTGGTGGCCGGCGTCGTGCGCGCGGACGTGGGATTTGGCCATCCTCCACAGCCAAGACTTGGTGGTGTCCGAGGACGGGGTGAACACCTGCCTCCACTGCGGCTGGGACGGCGAGGCCGGCCGGGTGAGCTCGATGGCGAGCAGCTGCAGCGTACCGCCGTCGGTGAGGAAGAAGATGGTGCGCGAGCCGTACATGGTGGTGTGCTCCAGGGCCCGGATCTTGTGCACGTAGGGCAAGAACAGGTCGTGATAGTCCAGCATGAAGAGCCTCTTTTGCTTAACCGCCTCGGCCACCGTCATCGCGCTCCGCATCTGCAACTCCAGCAGCTCGGCGGTGATCGCGGACTCCGAAGGCCCGTAGACCGCCGGGTCGAGCTTGCTCTTCAGAGGAAATTCCTGCCACATTTTGTGCAGAAGTGAATCAAAATCTTGCAACATTCCATCCAAGTATCGTACAAGATGAAAATGTACTACTTGACGTTGGCGAATGTTTACTCACCCTGACCAGCTCGATGGCGTATGGATTGACACCGGCGAGCGTCTCCCTCGCGAACTCCTCGTCCCTTAACCACGCAAACTTGTCCTCTGCATGCAGTTAACGACACGCATTTAAATCCGTGCAAATATATGCGTTACATTGCTGATCAATATTTCGCATGTGCATGTCGATCGACGTCATGCATGTAACGTACGTACTTCGGACGTTTGCCGGCGTGTCGAAGAGAAGGACTTGCTCGGCGGGGCCGTCGCGGAGGACCTCGAGGAGGCGCGGCACGACGCTGCGGAGGAAGCCGAGCTGGTTGGCTGGCGGCAGCTCGACGCCGTCCTCGAACAGCTTGTCGATGACGAAGAAGGACGGGAAGGCCTGGTTGGGGTCGATCAGCGTGGACTGGACGGCCGGCACGGCGGCGTGGAGCACCGACGTGATCGCCTTGACTTTGAACTGCACGTCCTTCACCTCCGAGAACGCCTCGTCCTTCGGCACGTAGACGCTGCCGCTCCTCGTCTCCGACTTCGGGTCTGCACGCACAAGCCATATGTACACATGACTACTCGCTACATGCATATTGTGCACGAACATGCATGATATATCTCGATTTGTTCGTGCCTACCTTTGGTGGATCGGGGCCGGCCGGTGCGGCAGCGGCGCGGGTAGGGGAACTGCTTGCTGCCGCCGAGGACCGGCCGGGCCTTGCCTTCGTCGTCGCTGTCGGGGTTGCCGAGATCGTTGTACACGTCGTAGTCGTAGATCCGGTCGGTATCCTCCCTCTCCCCGCGGCCATCGCCGCGCTTCTGCTCGAGGTCTTCCTTCCGGTAGCTCTCGAGCCCGGGAGGCGTCTGGTTCGGCAGGTAAGGCTGCATGCACGGTCAAGGTTGACAAATTTCAGCCATTGTTTGAGGAGATTGATACAATTTCAGTCGGTACGGGCTAGTTCAAAATCATCAGCCTGGCTAGGTCATGGGCCGATTGCTCATGGGCCAGCCGGCCTTGGAAGTCGAGGCGGCAATTTTGATAAGTCTGGACAATTCGGCTATCCGGCCCATGAGAGGCCCATTCAGTAAATTTGACAAGGCTGTAGCACGTCCCAAAATGTTTAGTAGCAGTAGAAGTTAACTTTCTCTTCAGTAATCACTGTTTATTATATTAATAAATCATAACTAAAATATATAAGCGGCAGTCCAAAAAGTACAAGAAATGTGATTCATGCTCGGATCTGAACATTTTTCCTGCCCTGAACTTTTTGCTTCGAGCTATCGCCGTCAAGACTAGAGGTACGAACAAGTCATGGCAGTCACACATTTCATAAATTAGCAAGAGTTGTACTACCACTAATTGGCATGATGCATGTGGGCAACACCTGGGTCCGACACGCGTACAAGTCGAACGATCGTACGGGCCTCGGGGAACTTATCAGAAAGATCCTGGACGTCGACGTGTTACCCAACTTACCCATCCATGTAATGGACTTCCTTCGTTTAAGTTTATAAATTATATATTTTAAATAATTTTATCCTTAAATATAAGATGTATTTTATATTTTAATACAAAATTAGTATGATATTTACTTTATACCTTTAATAAATATGTATCTTTATTTAATATTCTCTACATACATACATTGAATACAGTGTTTAGAGATAATAATTAGGAGTAATCTAGTCATTTTTACTGTCTCTTTAGTCTATGCGTCAAGAGAAAATACGTCTTATAAACTTGGACAGAGTGAGTAATACACAAACCGCAGGTATTTTTTTTCAAAAACCCCCCCAATAAATACCTTGTTCAAAATCACATATTGCTGTACTAACTAATGCGAAATATTAATGAGACTTGACCTCGCTTTTAATCCGGCTTTAGGGCATCTCCAATGGTTATAGTTAGCAACTAACTATAAGACTTCCACATCATCTATATAGTACACACTAAAGCTAGTATTCTAAAGAACTATCTATAAAGATAGCTATTTGATGCTTACATGCACACATAGAATTTATAGAGGCTGCCTCGTTTGGCGTTATAGACTAGTGCTTAAGGAAGAGCTAGCTCGATTTTTTTGCATACTCTCTTTCCTCCACATAGAATATATGCTGATGTGTACATACATATAACTAGCTGACTCAGATGATTGGAGATGCCCTTAACGTTCCGTCTTATCCTAAGACTATGCCTCACGCACATGAAACCTGCTTGACTTAATTAGGAGGATCACGTTAAGGTTTTCCTACGACGATGTAGACCGCGCACGAGCGTTTATTTTCCTAAAGCGATTTGACTTTTTACCAAGCCGCCACATTAATTAATTTGGATTTACTAGCACGTGCTCCAGTAATTTACCTTGTTGGCGAAGAAGACACGCTTCGCCGGCGCGCCTTCGTCGCCGGACTTGGGCTGCACCCAGGAGTTGCACCGGATGGCGAGGAGGGTGGAGTTGCCGGCGGCCGTGATCTTGACGTCCTCGAGGAACATCTCCGTGCGGTACTGCTCGTTTGTGACCAGCACGGCGCCGATGGGGCCGAAGCCGGCCGGCACGTCGAAGTCGGCCTCGTAGCTCACGTTGTCGTGGTCGTCGTCGGCCACCTTGTGGGCGTAGCTCCGGATTGTTCGTTTCTCCTGTCCCGTCTCTTAAATTTCCAAAAGCAGCAAGCACACAATTAACATATATAGTGCAACATTAAGATCGTCATATGATCGATCAGATAAGTAAGCTAGCTACTCTTATGTATATATGCATGTATACATCACTAACTAGTTATAAATATCAAATATATTAACCTATATATATGTACTACTAGCTTTCTCATGAGTATTTGCAACGAACGGAGAATTATCAATTATGAACACTTTTTTTTGTCGGGAGTGTCTATATAACATTCAACTATTTTTTAGTACAAAAACAGTCAGATTTTGAGCCGTTAGATGGAGATCCAACGTCCTAGATCATTTTTTTTGGAGGGGGGGTCATTTTTTTGGAGGAGGGTTTGTATGGGTGGATCTGTTGAATGGAGATCTAACGCCCCAGATCAATCTGACTGTTTTTGTCCTAAAAACAGTCGAATGTTATATAGCAGTACTCTTTTTTGTCAATGAGATTGAGACGGACCGACCTTCCTTGCAAATTGCAATTATTGGACTAGTTGGTAGTACTCCAGGCAGCATGCGTGCACGCACTATGCACGTTCTACATGGGGAAAGTATCGAAGTTTTGGTGAAACCTACCAAATTAAACTAGCTTCTGATATATCTGACCTAAGCTTCCTATGAACAGAAACAGCGTGTTCTCCCATCCTGCGGATCGAAGCATGCATATTAATTGGTCTTGCAACATAATGTCACCAGCATTATCCTCCACCAAAGTTGTGGCTACCAGCTACTTGGAAGAAATATCTGCAGTAACGAATTACAACCCATACTGTCGCTTTCTCGTACGACTCAGATACTAGACCTGAATTTGTCTACATGTATTGGTTTATTCTTTTAGGCTTTTGGTTTATAACTTCTCAAAAAGTCAAAATAAATATGGTGGATTTTTCAAATGGTTTTTCAAATCTAAGATCGTTTACGTCATTTATGTTGATGTCTCTATCATCCGTTGCCGTATCAAAAAAAACAAACAAAAGCTATCAGCTGTAGCCAAAAAAAAAAAGCTCCAGGATCTCATATGCCCAAGCGTTTAATACCAAGACGTGAGCAGATTTGTTTGTTTAGTTTTTGAGAATCGCAATCAAATGTACTACGTGATCGTGACCCTCCAACCATGAACCATTCGGAAACAACGACGACAAGAGCTAGCTAGTGCCAAAACGAATTGAAAGCATGCATCCTGCTAGTCAAGCCTAGTGAAAAGAGATGCAAATGTCGTGGTAGAAAGCATGGATTTGCATGACCCTTTTTGTGGTCGAAAAACGTTAATTACATACCGCTGTACATGTCTATTTCGTCTCAAACCTCAAAATGGCTGAAAAGCCCGTGGCTTATGGCTGAAAACACTGTAGCTGGCTGAAAAAAGCACTGTAACTGACAAAGGCTTATTTACCATAATTAAATTTAAAAAAATTTAAAAATAGAAAAAACATATTAGCCCATCACGTATAATGTAAATAAATACGAGGAAAAAAAGAACCGGTAAAAAAACTCAAAAAAAAAACCAAAAATTCAGAAAAAGACGAAATTTATAAATAGTGCAAAAATAAGCTGAAGCCAAAAGCTCAAGCCATATTGATCACACCCTATACTTGAAGGCTTAGCTCATCTGCTCGATCGTACGAATACGATGCATGTGAATAAAGCTAATTAATTAGGGGTTGTGTGTACGTCATGTGTGGGGAAAATAAATATACTTTTGTGCATAATTTGCTTGGAATTTGGAGGGTTTGGTTGATTCCTTGCTTCGTGATTAATTCGATCGTGACGGGGTCGATCATCTGGTTTAATTTTGCGTTGTGGTAACAAAGAACTGTTCCTTCTTAATTTCTCTAATTTGACAAATGAGCACTGGATCTTTATACTGTATGAGACTATATGTGTCGATCACTAGATCAAAACACTCTCTTAGATCTCTACCATGCGTGCATATATATGCTCTTAATTAATTAGGTCATGATATTTTGTGAATCAAATATAAAACCATGCAAAAGTATACGGATGCATGCATCCCATGCAATAGATGTACTAGTACACTTACTTGCGTCAAGCTCGGAGCTCACGAGCTCCAGGTAGAGCGACCTGCCGATGAGGTCCTTGACGTCGTTGATCGCCCTCGACGGCCTCAGGCTGTTGAGGAACCCACCGACGGTGACCTTGATCGTCGCCACCGCCTTGACGCGCACCGAGGCGCCCCCATCTGCACCTCTTCTCGCCATGGCCGAAGAAGCACTGCTGCTGCTACTCGGCGCCTCCGACGACGACGCGCACCGTATGATCTGCCTACCGCCGCCGCACAACGGACGTCGCCGCGGCCAGCCAACTGAGAGCAAAGACGGGAAGCTACAGGAGGAGGATGGGAAGGGGAGAGGCCGTGTGGTGCTAGTGCTACGACTTGTGCTATTGCTCTGGCTTGATGGTTTGAGCTGAGGACGCAACATGATATGGGTATAAATCTTTGAGGTGTGCGCGATTAATTCAAAGAAGCTTACGTCTGCGTGTGCTTGCTGTTACGGTTGGTACCATTTGAGATGGTCATGGCTATATAGCGGTCGGGGGTGGGAAATATTCTTTTTCCCTTTTTATTTCGTTCTCTTTTATTTTCCGGTCGAAAAAGAACTTGTATGACTAAAGCCCTAGCTAGATTGTTTGAAATGTGTTACACGCTTTCCCAAGTTTGCTTGTTAATTAGAGAAGTACGTTGCGAAAGAAAGGAGAGTTAGCTTCATGGTGTAATTGGGGCTTATGAATTGATGTGGCTTCGTCTTGCTTGATAGGTTATTCCATTGATTGATGAAATCTTTTAGACGGGTTTGAGCTTGCAGTTATTCCTTTGTGGAGCTACAGCTTTCTCAAATATGATTTATGTAGGATCGTCGATGGCAATCAAAAAAGGTGAATGATTGTAATCCACAGCGGAAACTTTCTCCTTAAATTTACTGTCACTACTACAGAAAAGGTCATCACAGGCGGTTCGAAAACGTCATCACAGACGGTTTTGTGAACCGTCTGTATTTATGAGTCAGTGATAATCGAAGGTCATCACAGACGGTTTTCGAACCGTCTGTGATAGCTGATAATCACAGACGATTTTTAGTTAAAAATCGTCTGTGATACTGATCATCACAGACGGTTTTTACTCAAAAACCGTCTGTGATATTCCCTTCGACCCCTACATATATTTCTGTTTATTGGCTAGCCTCAGGAAATGCTAGGCATGCCCTCTGAAACAAGCAGATAATCACAGACAAAAAAACATACAATTCACACATCTCATTTCCTTTCAGATACATTTCACAGACATAAAACATCCAATTGACATCGCACTTCATTTCACAAACATAAAGCATGCATCCATTTCGCAAATCAATTAATTGAATTGAAATGAAATATCCATTAACAAATGCACAGTTACAAAAGATCTACACTGCATTTGCACTTAGTCATAAGACCAATAAGAAATTATGGTGCGCAGTGGAACCGTCCTCCTGGCTTTATGACTTGAGTCAGCAAAAAGTACGCCAACTCTCCTCGAATCCCTCCAAGATCAGACTATTTCAATGCAGTTGACGGGATGTACGTAGCCTGTTGATAGGAATATCAATGTGCGTATACATGTAACGTGATAAGTATGAAGTGATTATGGGAAGAGTGACAAACCTTGCGATTGGTGAGCCTCGAGGATTCGAGGAGTAGTTCCATATATTGGCAAACGTAGTATCCACATGTGTTGCCCGACTGCTGCCTCCCGAGTGAAAAAGTGCGCAGCAGTGGCTAGATCTGGATCGAAATGAAGACAGATGCGGTCTGAGCAGCGCAATAAATGTCTTAGAGCCATTATCACATACGGTTCTTAATATAGACCGACCGTCTGTGATAATCCTTTTTCCCGCCACAAATACCACAGACGGCCTCCAAATTACAACCGTCTGTAATAGTGTTAATCAGAGACGGTTTCACAAAACCATATGTGATGAGGCGTCTACTATGAGGCTTTCTGTAGTAGTGTGTCTTCTGATTTTTCAACCTGTCACACAGCAAAAAACCAAGAAAACAAAAACAAAAAGAGACCAGATAGAAATAGCAATTTCTCTCTTCTTGTACTGTAGCGCCAATTTAGCAATAGTGATCAGGTTCTTTAGCTAATGTTCATGTAATGTAGCATAGCACTGTAACAACTGATAAAAAAGTAAAGCCGCTGCTTTCGGACTGCAGCGCTGCATGCTGACATTTCCTGGTGATTTGCCTTTGCTATCTTAAGTATTGTTTTTCTTCATGTACTATAGCATAGCACTGTAGCACCTGATAAAAAAGTAAAGCCGCTGCTTTCAGACTGCAGCGCTGCATGCTAACCTTTCCTGGTGATTTGCCTTTGCTACCTTACCTCCAAGTATTGATTTTCTATTGGTTTTAACGTGAAGTCCTTCCAGATGGTGTTACTGATCTTTGCTCGTGTGAACCAATGGGATAAAGTCTCGGCATCAAAGATTGATTCTCTCTCCTTCGAATTAATGTTCGGTCGTGAGAAGAAAAACGCGCCCAAATCAACTCATTGCCCTCCTCGTCAAGCTCCTCACCTTGATCCACGCAACATGTAGATTAATCATGAGATGTGTTACTTCGTTCGAGAGATGCACGATGACCAAGGAACCTGAGCGCGGGACGAAGAAAATCGAGACACGCAGATGTATGATCCAAAGCAAACCAAGATGCCGGACGACGCGAAACGAAAGTGCTTGCGATTTCTTTTCTTCTGAAATTGATCTAAATTTTATTTCTGAATTATGATGGTTATAAAATGCTCTATTAGCACCCTTAAAACTCTAGCACGAAATTAATATCTCCAAAAATCATAAGGTTAGCCTCCAACCCCGTCTCTATTTATAGTCTAAAGCCCAAAATCTGGACTTATCCTAAACCCACGAGTTCTTATCCAATTCCAACAGCAAAAGGACCCGAAACCCTTTCTAACACAGGTTTTCCAAAATTCTAACTTTTCTAACTCGTCACATGTCGAAGCCTCCAGGACCGCACCTCCCGTAGCTTCTCCACGCAAAATCCACCATGTGTCGTAGCCTCCGGACCGCACCTCTGTAGCTCTAACATGCATCATCCATATCTGATCTCCATGTGCCCCAAGTATGAGCCCGGCCATCTCATGACATTCTTGACCGTCTGAACCTCAGATCTCCCATCCTAGTCCCGGTCCACCTCGTCACCGACCATGATCGCCTCCATACTTAACCTGCACATGCAAAGACCAAATAATATTTTTCCGGCACAAGTTTGTCTCAACTTGACCAACATCAATCTACACACACACCACACACCTCAAGTAACAGTAAACAACATCATCAATTATTCATCACAAATTTACCATTGTCAATTATTTATCACCAAAACATCCTAAACCAAGCTACATAGTCTTACAGTTTTCTAAACATCCTTTCACCTGTTCTCAATTTTTGGATTCAAACCCAAACCATGCTGGACTTCCATAAGATGCTTTTGCCCTGAAAGCAGCCAATGATCGGCGCTAGTCCAACCGGTCTTCCGCCCATGCCGTGTGGCTAAACAGCCACCTTCCGGGACACACCATGTACAAACTACATATTTCGGGTGTTTATTTCTAGGGATTTGATCGTGTGACTTAGCCCTGATCAATTTGGCTTAAGCTTCTGGCTTATTTTCACTATTCACAAATTTCGTTTTTTTTAATTTTTTGGCTTTTTTGTGTTTTTTTTCCAGTTCTTTTTTCCCGTATTTGTTTGTATTATACGTAATAGGCTAACATATTTTTTATATTTTTTAAAATTTAATTATGATAAATAAACATCTGTCAGCTACAATGTTTTTTCAGTTAGCTACAGTGCTTTTAGCCATAAACCACAAAAAAAAAAGCCAGTTCATCACCACACCCTTGATTGCTGAGCCACAACCCTTCGCAATGAAAGAAAAAAGAAAGGAAACACGTGGTAGAATAGTAGGCGTGGATTTGTAATTCCTGGTCCACCCGTGTACAAATCGACCCTCTTGAACACAGCAGCCAAGTCGTCGTATACGATGATATACAGACATGGACTGTGACATACGACTCGACTCTAGCGAGAAGTTCGTTAGAAGGTTCCACACCTGTTCCTTCATCTAGATTGCAACTTTGTGCCGGAACATGGCTGCGTGCATGCATTTGCCAAAGGAGTACTATGCAACGGTGTTAACCGGCCGCGGATTCGCCGAAGACGAGGTAAAAACGTGGACTAGTCGTCGCATCGTATGTATCCATGTGCGGTGCGGGGTTTCCTTCGATGCGCCAACGTCGTAGTCGGCTACGACGATTCCGGTACAATCCGGTCGACACAGCTGATTTTGACTTTTGATTTTTTTTTGTCTTGCGATTTTTTTAAATCAGGAATCATTTAAAGTACGCCAGTTTCTAATTTTATTTTTTTAAGACTTTCTTGTTTTTGTTTTTTTATTTCTTTCCTTTCTATTGTCTTTAAAGACATAACGACTTTTTTTTCTTTATTTCTTTTTAATTGAATGACTTAGAATAAACTAACGGTTATTACAGCGCAATTTTAACGTTAAGTTAGAAACCGTAGCCAATAACCGATTAAAGCGTACCTTAAACTTCTTGTGTTAGTTCAACCTGGTCTGGATTGGATTAGTTTTTCTTCCTTTGTCAGGAACGACACGCATCGCGCAATGGTTCGGTGGCGTGTGGGGCACATGTAAGTTGTGCTATATATCGTGCACATGTAAGTTGTGCTATATATCGTTCGTGCCACTCGCTTTATGATGACGCAAGGACGGGGCTAGTACCGTGTAGTACACGCCTAGCTGGATTTGATTCAAAATCGTGCATGAATTCTCTTCGCGTCGATACGATAACCGTAGGCCGTAGCAACATGCAGTGCAACTGTTGCTGAACGTCGATGGGTGGCGCGTAAGACGAATCGCCACCAGATGCTCCGATTCAGGCCCGATTGCAAGAAAACTGTAGTATGGGTTGGTGACTTGTGGGCTTGTAGTACACCCCGGAGCCGGGCCTAACAGGCCGAGTCATTCTGTAACGTACAAGGCGAACGGTTAGTTACTAGGAAATATCAGCCTTCGCTCGTACCTGACAAGGCCCAGTCAAGAGGCAACAGCCGGAGGCGGAGGCGGAGGCGGAGGCGGCGGGGCATGCATGCGATTCAGATAAGGGCTCCGCTCTGTTAATGCCCTTGGCACTTGTTTTCTTCTTTTCTTTTGTACAAGCTGTTTCAAGTGCCCAATAAGAAAGTTCTTTTGCAGTAGTTGTGCATGGCAGCGATGCACTTGTAGAATCAAGCGACCGGCGGCAGCAGAGAACAAACTCTACACTACAGCAGGCACTATAGCTTTGCAAGTTTTTGCCAACTCTGGTTTCTTCTTGGCAACCCTTCAGCACGACACGTCCAGTAAGCATGAACTGTAGTATTATGATGTCTGTTAAACTGAGCTACAATGACGCTACAATGACCATGTATTCTCATGCATCAAGATGCAAGTTTCTACCAAGTTTTTACAGGCTAAGCAAGCATCTAGTACAGGTCAAAAGAGCACCCTACAAATCGTTCACTAGCTGTAGCAGGGCTAGCAGCAAACCAGCATTTCATGGAAGTCCTCTTTACAGGCCGCACACCCCTTCTCCGTGATTAGCTTCTGAACGCTGCAAATCAAGAGAACAAGCACACATTACCAAGACAGCTCCTAAAAGTAGCTTCGACAGACGACAGCATGAGAACTGAGAACAAGACCGGGTTCTTTTAGGCTTAAAGTTGACTTATGCTTATACTGTTTATAGTAACTAACTTTTATACGATGCGTTTTTTTAAGGTGTGGTCAATAGGAAAATTGTAGTAAAAAGTGTATTGAGTTCAACTGTACCGGTCAAAATCGCATGCGACTATTTCTCTCTACGTACTACCTCTCACGAACAACCAGAATTCAAATATATAAGCCATAAGCTATCAGCCTAAAAGAACCTACCCAAGACATGAATAAAATTTTCAAAGGTAGAGGAAAATAGCAGTGGAGACGGCACTGCTTAAAAGTGCGTTGCAAGCAGGAGGAGTAACGCTTGCTATTGAGCTCAACTACTATGCAAGTTGACCAGAAAAATCTCAATGTTTCTTTTCCAGACATCTTCATAGAGACTTCCTAATTCAATCTTAAACCACCCCACCTCTCACATGCATGGATATTGGAATTCTAACAAAATATAATTTCTGAGAAACAGGTAAACAAGATTTATAGCCTAACTTGTAGGTATATTAAAAAAAAGGGTGAGTCTAAGTAACCAAAGAAGTTAGAAAACAAAACAACTAGATAAGTTCAGAAATTACCTATGTTATGTTCCCAGGTATTGCATCAAATCATCATCATCCATCAATTCATCAATGTCAGGGATTGGACTACTAATACCAATGAAGTCTAAAGGCAGTCCTTCAAAAGAACTGCCTACAAACTTATCAGCAGGGTCATTATAGAAAGGAGCACACATGATCTGATGCGTGTCACCAGCAACAGAAGTTGAATTCCCACTGCCTGCCATATGATAACCGTAAGAACTATTCTCGGCCAATGCTCCTGTTCCCATGGTAGGCACATGATGATCCATACATAGTGGTAGTGATTGTTTCACTGCCGAAGTCTGGTAATCAAGCAATGAAGAACTAAAACCAATAGGTCCAAAACCAACATCCTGTTGAAAAGTGTTTCCAGACCATGAGTTCATGTGGTCACTACTTTCACAAGCTAAAGGCTGGTCTCCCATATATATGCTTGACGGAGTAACATTCCTAACCTGGTTACAGTTATTAACCGCAGAACCAGGAGATAGGCAGTTCCCTTGAGCATCTCCTTGGTGTTGTAAAGCTCCACTTGTACTGACATGGTTGAGGCTTGTTAGCTGGTTAGCCATACCCTCCACCTCCATTTGGTTTATTCCGTTCACATCAGGAATTACATTGCTCAAAATTTCTGCTGGGTTATTATTTCTTTGTGTTACTTCAACCTCATACTCAGCAACGGGAGAATGGCCAGTTGATCTTTTTCGCTTTGGTGATTTATTAGTTTTGTCATTACTAGGAAGTACTTGATTGGAGTGTTTCTCATAACGTCTTCCATCCCCTCTATTTGAGGTGTTCTCCTCTCTCATCTGCACAGCTGGCTGATGAGTTCCCTCATCGTCTTTGGATGATGTAGAGTGAGGAGGCTCCTCCAAGCAGTTGACATCATACTCATCACTGCTGCTATATATGTCCTCATTTCTGTCCCCTAGAGCACTATGGTGAGTAATCTCTGATACACCCTTGTCAATACTGTGACCAAACTTCTCCTCTCTTTGCAAAACTCCCAGCCAAATTAGGCTCTCTTTTGCAGTCATTTTGTCCTGCAAGCACTTGGATTTACGAACATGATTTCTGATCTTATCGAAGTTCGGTGCCATGTGCTTGATCACACCCGTCAGCACACCAACCTTCCAAACCTTCTTAAGATCATGTGGTTTTTTGTATGGAGGCGCTTTTCCCTTCAGAAGGCCTAAATCAACCCACCAATCCTCATTGCCCAACGGCCACCATGGGGGTGGGACACCCTTATCCAGTGGGTACTTGCGCTGCTGTGGGCTGCAGTGCTGCATCAAAGCTGAAAGCAATGAGCCCAGAGTGGCGTCTTGGAGATCCATCAAGCTATGCTGATTCGTGGTTCCACTTCTGTTTGCATTAGCCAGCATCGAGTTCTCAACCTCATATTTTGCAATTGCTGCTGGCCCGTTCTTATCAAATTTCACCTTCTCCTTCCACCAAGCTCTAATGTTGTCCGATGCTCCACTGACAGGCTTCCCTTTATCAGGAATGATCCCATAAACAAACCCTCGTGCATTGCACACCTCCATCAACTTGAGCATGTACTTCAAAATCCCATCCTGGGCTCTCGCCGTCCTCTTGCGGAGGGCCTGATCGGACATCTTTTTCGGCGTGGACTTCTCCAGTTCTGCCTGCTGCAAAGCAAGTTTCTCCTGCTTCTCCTTGATCCTCTTGAGCTTGATCTTATCTTTCCACATTCGCCGGGCCAGCTCCTCAGCGTCAATGTCCTCGTCACTGACATCATTCTCGGTGAGGTTCTGGATGCCATCGACCTCAAAGTCCGACGCATCGCCTAACTCCATTGCAAAAATAGAAAGATGGTCCATCAAATTATTACTTCCTAAACCCAACTATATCACCCCCGTCAACTTCTCACGTTTAGTTGCTTTGTATCATCAAATGAGGAGTCACATCAACCTGCCCAATTTATGCATGTGGTCAAAATCTAAAAATGCAATGCTAGTCAACTAAAAAGAGTAACCGTCGGATTGCAATCATGTCAACTAAAAAGAGTAACCGTCGGATTGCAATCATACTGTGCAAATAAGTAGTATATGACCCAGTTCTTTTCAGCTTGCTTTTGACTTTGATTTCTTTCATCAATCACTATTTATTAGACTAATAAGCTGTAGCCAAAAGCCGTAAGGTCCACAAGAACGCCCCTACCACGGAGATGTCAAAGAGGCAGCCCAATTGGCGATTATCTGCTATATTCGTGCCATATATAATGTCTAATGTGAACATTAGTCAGAATTGAACATTATAATGCCTAATGCTAATTTTATGCACAGTACAGAACTGAACAAAAGTACGGATAATCCTAAAGAATCCAATCCATCTATTCAGCAACTTAATGCTGATCGGGGCAAAATTACGACCATGAGAACTAAAAGCAAGATCGATATTTGAAGGTCATCCATTTCAAGCCATTGGCCAGTCCAGAGACGCCAATCATTTGGGAAGGATCCCACAATCCTGCGCGTTTGTGGAGGACACGCTAATCTGAACCCCAAACGAACCCTAAAAGCGAGAACAACAAACGGAATCAAGCCCAACAGGGTAACAACTACCTATCTCGGATCAAGGCGAACACAGGGGAGCAATCCCAACGAAAACTACTCTAAAAAAAAAACGAGGACGAATTGAAGGCGTCGATTGGCCCGTACCTCGTCAGAAGAAATGATCGCGGCGGCGGCGGAATCGGGCGGACAAGTTTGGGGATTCGGCTTTCTGCTGATGTTGCTGCTGTTGTTTTTATTTGGGAGATGGAAAGAACCGAAAAGAGGAAGGAGAGGCGGTGGAAACAGCAAGGAAGCCATGACGCGAGGACAAGTTTCCTTTTTTTCCTAAAAAACAAAATCTTTTTTTGATATTGCTCGGGAAAACACGGTTGGTGCTGGGATGCTATGCTTTCCGCTCACTCTACACGCCTTCCTGTGGCGCGATTTTGCCTTGGCCCTGCACGCGGGTTCACATGTCCTCCGCCGCGGAAGATCTCCATTCTCCTACTGCGCGGAGTCACCGATGACGTGGTTCGCGCACCGTTCTTCGCTGAACCAACCGAGTTTCTTTTCTTTTTGGGTGCATGCACAATGCATCCTTGTCCGTCAAAAGTGAGATATCGACCATCTGATTTGTCACCTCATGTTTGCTACCGATGCACCACTTTGGGTTGATGTAAATGAATTGAAAATGAAATAGGTTGGGGAAAAAGACTCGAGTTGAATGGCATGTGCAGAAACCTTGTCTTCTTACAAATGTAAAAACTGAAGTTTTGATCAGTGCAAGGGAAGCCGGAACATGGAACAAAATTCATATAACCAAAGCTGTACGTTTTTTATTGAGAAAAACTTCAGAATCAGATGGTAAAGGGCAGAGTTGTCTGATCAAATTCAATGCGCCCCAAACTAACTCCTTTGGATAACAACCGTCCTTCTCAATCACACGTCCACCATCTCTCTTTTCCTCCTCGATCTCTCTCGTCCGCATCCGACTAGAAAGGGCAATCGGAGTCGACAAAGGCAGACGACACTTCCCTTCCTTCTTCACCTCTGATGCCACCTCTTCTTTCAACCCCGGTGCCGCCCTCCCCTCTTCCTTCACCTCCGGCTATGGATGTGGTCCGCGGGGGGAGGGGGAGGGGGCGGTGCTTCACAACTTCGGATCTAGCGATGGTCGACACCGGCGTGGCTAGGACTCACGGGTTCGCCAATGGTGCAACTTTGGATAGCCAGATCCAGTACCAGTAGGCATGAAGCTCGGGCTAAAGCCGGGGAAGAGAGAGATGGAGGCTCTATGCGAAGCTCAAGCACAGATGGATCGGGTGAAGCAGCGTCGGTTGGCTTTGTGGGGCAAGTGAGCTTGCAAAAACTTCTTAAAACTTTGGTTGAAGTCTATTGAAATTTTTTAAAATTTTTAGTTGAAACTCTTCATCTAAAACTTGATGTAACTCTTCGCCAGAAACTAGAGTCCAAAATCTGAAACTCGATGAAACGTTGGCTTGAAATCTCCTAAAAGCTTCTAGAAAAACGTGAAACACATTTAGACATAAAACTTTTCAAACATTTTTCTAAAATTCGCTAAAGCTATTTGAAACTCGCTAATATGCCGTTGCAACTATACGACGTTCTCTAGTCTGTTCTTTTTTATATACTCAAAAAGGATGCCGCAATTTTTTGTCGCCCTCTTGCATGGCAGCTAATCGGTTGTGTGTGTGTGTGTGTGTGTGTGTGTGTATATATATATATATATATATATATATATATATATATATATATATATATATATATATATATATATATATATATATATATATATATTCCGGCTCTCGTCTCTATCCAATTTTGTGTGTGAAAAAGGTATAGACTAGATGCTAGAATTAGGATAGGATCAGCGCTGTTGATTCAGGCTCCATTCCATATCCATGCTTCTATGTATAGTAAGTAGTAGTTACCGACGTTCATTTAATCTAGCCCCCCTTGAACACACAAACAGTGAAGCGTCCAGGTTCGATGTATCCTCGGTGGGAAGTGGGAACCCAGCTAGACAAGACAAGCTGTTGTATGGATTTTTGCTTTTGGCTTTTACTCCAAGAAGCCAAAAATCAGTGAGGGTTCTTTTTAGTTAAATGGGTTATGATTTTTCTCGAACAAATAAATATGATGATTTTTCTATAATCGTTTCGAAGTGGTTTATTGGGATAAAGATTTCCATGTCTTTACTTTGCATGTGTATACTCTAAGTCTATTAAGAGAATCCTCGAATACAAACAAATCATACGTAAGATCGATATTAAAATATCGACAAGTTCGTTCACACAAGCGTTCGCACTAGAGCCAAAAATCATAAGCCACAGCTTAAAAGAACATGCCTATTAATATAAACACCCAGCTTCTCGAAGCGACTTCTCTACTCGCCTTGTTCCCATCTCGCGTATGCATCTCTCTCTCTGACTTTTTCCACCACTCACGTCTTTATTCTTATGGTCACTTCTTTCAGCCACTAATATTTATTTTTAACCAAAAAACATCAGTTACAGCTAAAATATATTAGCCGCGGACAATGCAAACACCCCCTTAAAGAAGGCATTGGTCATCTAGGCCCGTAGGTAAGGCCGGCCCAGGATTTATGTCGGATCCGCTACGGTTCGGCCCATAGTTCCTTATACTAGGACATTAGGCTTGGCCCAATGTATTGAGTGGTAGCATAAATCAGGCCTAGTTGGTATGAACGAAACGATGAGTAAACACGGTGACGTGTCACAGGACTGAACAGCTCGTGGGAGTAGGCTGTAGGCATGGCCAGCAAGGCAGGCCAAGCCAAAGTGCGCGCGTCAGTGTCTCTGTTAAAGTAGATTGAGACAAGTGTTTGAGAGAAAGATTGATTCATTCATGATTAGTTCAGACTCTGTACATTGTAATATATAGATGATGAGAAGTTGGCATGGGAAGGTGTCTGTTTGGGAAGACATCTGTACATTGGGCATCCCTTGCTTTTGATTGTAACACTCCCCCTTGACCAATGTATCTTCATATGATCATCTTGATTCATCATCTTGGAAAAACTCCTCCAAAACCCTGTAGGGAAAAATATGAGGAGAACATATAAAGTAGATATGCCATGAAAAACTCCTTTAAAACCCAGTGGGAAAATTTAAGGAGAAAAATGATATGGCATATATTTGATTATATCTCTTTAAAAACCCCTGTGGGGAAAATAGAGATATAATATATTTATGATTACGTTGTCATATTGCCTCATTAAAAACCTTAATGAGAAACCTTAGAGGAAAAACTTCATAAAGGGAAAAGAGTACAATATTTATATTGAACGGGTTAAATATTAGGAGATTTCTCCCCCTGATATCTGCAAATCACGTAGTCTTCGCATACCAATTCCATGAACACATTTTTGGAATGTGGAAATTGGTAATGACTTGGTGAATAAGTCCGTGAGATTATCACAAGACTTAGTTTGCAGAATATTTATTTCCCCACTCTCTTGCAATTCATGTGGGTAAAATAATTTAGGTGCAATATGTTTTGTGATATTGCTCTTTATGTAACCCGTTTGCATTTGGACAACGCAAGCAGCATTATCTTCGTAGATAATGGTAGGTGATGCGATAGCACCTATACCACATGATTTTTGTATGTGGTTAATCATTCTGCGAAGCCATACACATTCACGTGATGCTTCATATAATGCAATTATTTCAAAATAATTAGTAGATGTAGCCACTAGAGTCTGTTTTGAAGACTTCTAAGAGATGGTTGTTCCACCGTGTAAAAATACAAAGCCTGTTTGTGATCTGGCATTATGGGGATCTGATAAATAGCCAGCATCAGTATATCCTATTGAATCCATATTTTTATTCTTCTGGAAGAATAGACCGAGATCTTTAGTGCCTTGAAGATATCTAAGGATATTCTTTACTCCTACCCAATGTCTTTTGGTTGGAGCAGCGCTATATCTAGCAAGTAGATTTACTGCAAATGCGATATCCGGCCGGGTGCAGTTTGCAAGGTACATAAGCGCTCCGATGGCACTGAGATATGGAACCTCGGGTCCCAATACCTCTTCATTGTCATCTCGGGGTCTAAATGGATCTTTGTCCCTGTCGAGAGTTCGAATAACCATGGGGGTTTTCGATGGATATGCTTTGTCCATATTGAATTTCTCCAATATTTTCTGGACATAGGCTAATTGATGCACTAGGGTGCCTGTATGAAGGTGCTCAAGTTGTATACCTAAGCAAAATTTGGTTTTACCCAAATCCTTCATTTCAAATTCCGTCATAAGATGATTACGTGCTTCATCTATATCCCGTGTGTTACCAATGATATTTAGATCATCAACATACACAGATATAATGCAAAATCATGTCGAGGATCTTTTAATGAACACGCATGGACAATCATCATTGTTAGAGTATCCCTTTTTGGTTAGGAACTACTTAGTCGGTTGTACCAAATTCTTCCCGACTGTTTCAAGCCGTATAAAGACTTGTTTAATTTTACACAATACATATTGCGATTTGCGTTCGGATTCGGAATTGAAATTCCATCGGGAACTTTCATGTATATGTCCGAATTAAGTGACCCATAAAGATATGCGGTCACTACATCCATCAACTGAAAAGATAGATGATTTTGTACTGCCAATGAGATTAAGTATCGGAATGTTATTCCACTCATTACTGGAGAATAAGTTTCATTGAAATCAATGCCGGGTCTCTGCGTGAACCCTTGTGCTACAAGCTTTGCTTTGTATCTCACCACCTCATTGTTTTCATTCCGTTTTGCGGACGAAAACCCATTTGAAACCGACAGGGAATACTTTGGGAGGTGTATGTATCACATTGGTGAATACATTTCTTTTCTTGAGCGAGGCTAACTCCTCTAGAATTGCATCCTTTCATTGAGTCCAGTCCGAGCGCTGTTTGCACTCTGCCATGGTCTTGGGATCTGGATCATTTTGAAGGTTGTTTGCAATTGTTGTGGAGAAATAAATGTCGACAATTGTAGTCTTACGATCGTATGATTCTCCAGAATCAGTATAGTTTGTGAAAATTTCTTGGACCCCTGGTGATTCAATGTTATTTCCCAAAACATTTGAGTCGGGGTATTCCGATGTCCCAGGATCAGTAATTGAGTGCACTATTGATCTGGGTTTAAGGATCCTTTGGTGTCTATCAACTTGAGGTTGATCTGCATTTACGTTCTTTTGTTTCCTTTGTCGCTTGTTAGAAGCTGTATCCGCAATTTGTGCCGTACTTCTCCCCCTCTTATTTTGAACTGGGAGTTGAGTGGTATTTTGCGGTACCTCCACTCTTTCAGGTACATTTCTGGCAGGATTATAGGATTGTGTGACACCCTTATAATCAGTAAATGCATCTGGCAGGTTATTTGCAATGTTTTGCAAATGAATGAGTTTCTGAACTCGAAGTTCAGTCTCTCTGGTACGTGGGTCTGAGGCAGGAATGCCTTGTACATTCCAATTAATTTCCTGGCATTCAGTTTGGTACTTGTTGTCTCCCCCTAATGCCGGGAAATATTCCTCATTGAATATGCAATCAGCGTACCGGGCCGTAAACAGGTCCCCTGTTAGGGGCTCGAGGTATTTTATGATTGACGGAGATTTATACCCAACATAGATCCCAAGTTTCCCGTGAGGTCCCATTGAGGTACGCTGCGGTGGTGAGATCGGTACGTATGTAGCGCAACCGAACTTTCGCAGATGGGAAGTATCTGATGGATTTCCACGTACTAATTGTAGCGGGGAAGTGTTATGATATGCAGTTGGACGCAATTGGATTAAGTCAGCAGCGTGTAAAACTGCATGACCCCAACATGATGTTGGTAAGTTGCAATTCTACAGTAATGGTCTTGCAATGAGCTTGATTCTCTTGATAAGAGATTCTGCTAAACCATTTTGTGTATGGACATATGGAACAGAATGTTGAACTTGTATCCCAAGAGCCATACAATCGTCATTGAAGGCATGGGATGAAAATTCAGCAACATTGTCCATTCGAATTGATTGAATTCGATATTCAGGATAATATGCTCGTAATTGGATAATTTGACCAAGCAAATGCATGGTTTCGTGTGGATAAAAGACACACATATGAGCATCTAGTAGATGCGTCAATGAGAACCATGAAATACCTGAACGGTCCACACAATGGTTGTATAGGACCACATATATTTCCTTGAATGCGTTCAAGGAATTTAAGTGGTTCAGCTCTGATTTTAAGATAAGAGGGTCTTAAAATCAATTTTCCGGTGGCACATGAAGTACACACAAAATCTGAGGATTCCGGAAATTTTGTTTTGTGGTATGTGTGACCAATTGAATTGCTAATAATTTTCCTCATCATTCCAATGCCTGGATGGCTAAGGCGATCATGCCATATTTGGAATGTGTTAGCGTTTTGGAAAATTACTTTGTACGCAATATGTTAAACAGGTTTGATGTATGTATAGTACAATGCGGAGTTTAAAGATGGAATTGTTTCTAGTACTTGTTTGCCATATCCGTTGTTTTTGGTTAAGAGGAGATATTCCTCTTTGTTGTCATTTTGGGTTTCAACATGGAAACCATTTTGACGGATATCTCTATAATTAAGTAGGGTACGTGTTGAATCGGGATACAAAAGTGCATCCTCAATTTCTAATTGTGTACCCATAGGGAGAGTGATAGAGGCGCGACCAGAGCCTACTATCTTTGCATCGCGTCCAGCGATTGTTAAAACATTTCCTTTCCTCCTAGTAAGAGTTAGGAAATATTTTGTGTCCCTATGTATAGAGTTTGTGGTACCACTATCCACAAGGCATAATTCCTCCTCCATTGGATTAACTCCAAAAATCTATATACACAAAGAAGAATTTAATGAAATTCTTATAGTAGTATATAGAATACATACAAACTTCATTTTCAATACCAAATATGTTCGATATGAACAGCATGGTTGAACTCTCCCACAGATTTAAAATCTTGTATGCGGAGGTGGTTCCACTCATTGACAGCCTCCGGTAGGATGACTGCTTTCTGCTGTTCATACCGTGTTTGAAGAGCAAGCCACAGAGCGCGTGGGTCTTCTTCCATCAGATACTCAGCCTTGAGATCAGGATGGATGTGGTTCCTTATGATAAATAAGGTATTGTACTTGAGAGGCTCAGCCAAAGGAGCTACACCCTCTTGGGGGGCTGCAATTGCCTGGTACATTCCGCGCAACGATAGACTCACTTTGAGATCCATCGCCCATGTGGGGAAGTTGTGGCCGTCAAGAGCGAGAGCCTCAAACGCTTTAGCAGCCATTGTGCCTACATATGTAGGACCACAGATTTGTTAAAATCTTTGGCAATGTTAAATAAGTAATGCGAAATGCAAGTAATCATGGTAAACTTGACATACATAAAGGGACATTCTCCTATTGTGGAATAACATAGTTAATCACCAATGGTGTTAACTTTATGTAATTCATTTTTCAACATTGGGTACGCACTGTGAGGATGATAATCCCACAGTAGTATTTTGATACTACCTTGTGTATGGCCAATGTGAAGAAGAACCATGGTAATCACTTAGGTGTAGACCTTGTATAATTTATAATCAAATTGGGTACGCACGTTGAGGATGAAATCCCACAGTAGTATTTTGATACTACCTTGTGTATGGCCAATGTGAAGAAGAACCATGGTAATCACTTAGGTGTAGACCTTGTATAATTTATAATCAAATTGGGTACGCACGTTGAGGATGAAATCCCACAGTAGTACCATGGTACTACCTTGTGTATGGCCAATTGGAAAATAAATAAAGGTAGTCACCCAAAAGTGTAGACCAAATTAGTTCAAAACTTGATATTGGGTACACACGTTGAGGAATAAATCCCGCAGTAGTACTATGGTACTACCTTGTGTATGGCCAATATCAAAATTAAGAAACTTTGTGTTATTCCAAAACGAGAGAAAATCAACCTAAGACATTTGCATAAAAAAAATATTAAGTGCTGGTATGGTAAGCTATTTAAAACTTACATGAAAAGTACACCATAAATGATTAATTTACATGGGGTAAATTAATGTGTATGGTAATGTTGTAATAAAATGCAAAATATGTGGAAAACAATATGAGTATTGTAATCCAAATGAATATATATACCCAAATTAAATATAACATGAGGTTATATTTATAATACCGTTGAACATAATATTGGTGGCGAACACCAATTTATTGTATGGCATATTGTACATAAAATGTATCAAAGTGCCATAAATTGTGATTGTATGGTATTTATTGTAGGTATAATATTTTGCAAAAATTCCAATTTATTAAGTACAATGGTACTCACTAAAAGGGAATTTTAAATTTTAAATTTGCGAAAGATAGCAAATTTAAATATGGTCGCAATTCATATTGTAAATAAATTGCAATAAAATAATCCTAAATATGTAAAAGTTATAGAAATGTGCATGCGCATTTATTTGAACAATTACATAATTTTCAGATCCTGCAGGGACTGAAATGCTAATTTATAAAAGTACATACTGACGGGTACAATTATAAAT